>LR738713.1:571415843-571493224 GCA_902687465.1 Secale cereale | reverse complement strand
GGAGAGAGATTGTGACACCCGGATAATTAAGCTATAGTAACCTCACCCTAATGATGCCATGGCATCACCATTTTATAAGCCAATTGTCACTTGGTTTGAAATTCAAGTCAATTAAAAATCAAATAACAAGGTAAATTATTATTTCTTCAAACTATAAAACCAAAATGTTCAAATTTAAGTATAAATTCCCTTGAACATTTTTCATGTTAAAACCAACATCATTTGACTCTCTCATTAATCTCTAGTAAAATATAAAGTGGTCTAACTTCAACAAAATTATCCATTTAAAAACAAACAATTATTTATGAGTTTCTAATTGGCTCAGAACTTTATGTACCACTCCATAATATTGTGCTTGAATATTGTGCCAAATTTCAAGTTTAACTAAGTTCATATTCTATAGCAATTAAATATAAAACAGTGGTAGAAATAAAAGAAAACAAGAAAGAAAAAGGAAAAAGAGGAGGGCCTAATCTACACAGCACAATGGCCCATCTAGCAAATGGGAAAGGCCCAACCCACGTGGAGGTCTTCCCCTACCCCTGTTCACAAAACAGGGGCGTGACAGCCATCCACGCCGCCCTGGACATGGTCGTCGAGGTGTCGACCATCCGACGATGCCCCGACGTCCACAAGAACCCCCCCTCGACCCTCGAAACCCTAGTCCCCAAAATTTCCCCTCTCCACCTCGCGCTTCTCCTCTGGACCTCATGCCCGAGTTTCCATCGACGCGCCATCGCCGTCCCCACGGGCACTGGCCTCCCCGACGATCGGGAGGTTGTTCAGGGACTTCCTCGTCGTCGATTCCGTCATCCCCGTGCATCCATTCGACCGGAGCCGCACGGTACGCTCGGGATCGAGCTGAGTTTCCGCCACAGCCGTCGTCTCTCGTCATCGAGCTCGCCGCATACGGTCGTGCCCGCGCCTCCAATCCACGTCTACGAGCTTCGCGGTGAGCTCCTCGCCCGGTTCCACCCCTTTTCCCCTTCGACCCGTGCCTCTGTACATCATTGTACGCTGTGGCCTGAGCTCCCGTGTATTCGTGTGCTCACCCGCGCCCTCTAGCTATGACCGGCTGCCCATGGCCGTGTTCGCGCGCCTTGGCCACACCCTGTGTGCCTTCCTGTGCGCCCGCTGCCCTTGCCTACCCGGCGCCCCGGTCGCGCCTAGCCGCCTCAAGTAGCGGTTGCGCGCTGCTCTGCCCGCTGCTGCTTGCGACGCTGCCACTACTGCCGCTTATTCTGCCTAGCTGCTGCTGCCATGTCAAGCCGCGCCCGCCGCTGCTCCTGTGGTGCCGCTGCTTATTGCTGCTTCTGCTGCTCGCTAGCTGCTGTGCTGCATGACTGCTGTTGGTTGCTTAGATGTTGATGTTGTACGTTGAAGCTAGCCATGGCCAAGTGCCTCGGCGTGGCGTGTGTGAGCAAAATCACGAGGCGTTGTGCCTCTGGCACTTGCCCTTTTTAATTAGTAGTAGGTTTTGTTTAGGAGTATTTTAGTGCTAAGTTAGTCTAATAGCAGATGACATCTGGACCCACTGTTAGGTTAAGAAGGTAAAGCAAACATAAAAATGCCTAAGTCAATGACATGTGGCCCCACTTGCACTGTTCTTATGTGGACTAGTCAACCTTGACCGGGTCAACCCAACCCCACTGGACCCATTGGCATACACACAGGTTAGAGTAGCACTTGGTGACAAAAGTATAATCTGCTTTTAATTCGAATTAATATTAAATCCGGAAATTCATTTAAAACTTTAGAAAATCATATAAAATAATCTATAACTCGGATGAAAAAGATTTATATATGAAAATTGCTCAGAACGACGAGACGAATCCGAATATGCGGTCAGTTCGTACGCCACACATCTCTATCATACCGAACATGCAACTTTCCCCTCCGATTCATCTGTCCGAAACACGAAACCCCGGGGATACTTTCCCGGGTGTTATCCCCCTTCACCGGTATCGTGTAGCACCACGCTAGAGCACCCTAGCACTGCGTGTTGACATGTCGTGCTTCTATGTTGCATCTATATGCTTTGTATTTATTGTTTCTTCCCCCTCTTCTCTCCGATAGACCGCGAGACTGATGCTACCTTGGTGATCGACTGCATCGACGACGACCCCTCCTTCTTGCCAGAGCAACCAGGCAAGCCAACCCCCTTTGATCATTCCGATATCGCCCATTCCCTTCTCTCTTATGCTTGCATTAGAACTGCTACTGCTTTTTGTATGACCCTATTCTAATGCATAGCTTGTTATTGATACCTACTTTCATACCTTACATGTTTATACTAAACTGCTTAGTATATGCTGGTTAGAGATCCATCAGAGACCCCCCCACTTTGTCCTGTCTGCCTCGCTGGATTATCAGAAGACCCGATCAACCGGATCGAAGACCAGGCCCCGACACCGCACATCAACTCCCCTTATTTGCTCGACAATACTGGGTTACCATCGAGTGCCGAGGGTGACACCTCATCAGCACTTCTGATGTGAACCTTGTAGGTTAAGTTCATCGGTTGTGGTCATCGAGGGTGATTCCTCTTTCTCCACTCTCGATAACGACACTGTCGTGCAACTCCTCAAGAGTGGACCTCGAGGGTGACTCCTCTTTCGCTCACCTTGACGATAAATATCAGGTGGAATTACCTCGAGCGTGATTTCCTCAGGTTTTCCCTTTGGTGGTAGACCCACAGTTACTATGCTTACTATGACTTTACACTGAACCTTGTTACTAAAGATTGGTCGACCCTGAGGGGTACCCGCACGAGCTTAACTACGAGTGATGTGTAGACGGGTTGACCTGGAAGGTGCCCGCGAGATACATACGAGGTGTGGCCGGGCACTCGCCCTTGCCGCAAGTCCTCGAGACGGGGCGATGAGGTCACATGATCATGAGTCTCTGCTCGTTACCGCGCGTTCCCAAGACACTAAACGGTTTGGATATTTGATCCAAGGGGCCTCGGGCCTGATAGCACTAACCATCACGTGGGCATAATATGGGTGTTCTGCGTCGTATGCATCAGCCAAAGCTTAACTGACGTCATTGCGACTGAGCGGCGCGTGCCGTGTTGGACTGGTTAGGCACCTAGCTTTTTAAAGGAGGTTGCTAGGTCTGCTCACCGGCCACGTACGCAACGTGCAGGAGTTCCCGGGGCGATTGTCCCATGACCCCTGGGGGCATAGGGTTTAGTCCGGCGTGCATGACCTCTCTATTAAGCCTAGGTCGGGTTGCGGCATATTGTTTGGCCGAGGGCGGGCATGACCTGATGGTGTGTCCGGCCGGAGTTAAGCAAGCGTGATGGGTAAGTTGGTGCACCCCTGCAGGGAAGAAAAATCTATCGATAGCCTGTCCTACGGTAATGGACACTTGGAGTTGTATCCCGATCGCTACAACTAGAACTGGATGCTGAGGCATGATTTGGATATGTTGCTTTGGGAGTGGAGAAAGGATCCCGGGGCGTTGACAACAACATAAATACGACTTATGTTATATTACTCTATTCCCCCCTGTTGCTGCAAGATGATGGTTTCCAGAAGATGCTAGTCTTCGATAGGACTAGCTTCCCCCCCTCTTATTCTGGCATTCTACAGCTTAGTCCACAGATACTACCCCCTTTCATTGATACCGATGCATATGTAGTGTAGATCCTTGCTTGCGAGTACTTTGGATGAGTACTCATGGTTGCTTTGCTCCCCCTTTTCCCCCTTCTTCTTCTTTCTGGTTGATGCAACCAGATGGTGGAGTCCAGGAGCCAGAAACCACCTTTGACGACTGCTACTACCCCAACGGAGGCTACTACTACGTGAAGACCGCCGACGACCAGGAGTAGTTAGGAGGTCCCAGGCAGGAGGCCTTGCCTTTTCGATCGTGTTGTTTTTCTGCTAGCCTTCTTAAGGCAAACTTGTTTAACTTATGTCTGTACTCAGATATTGTTGCTTCTGCTGACTCTTGTGTATTCGAGTCCTCGAGGCCCCTGGCTTGTAATATTTTTAATTTGTGTCTAGAATTGTGTTGTGATATCTTCCAGTGAGTCCCTCATCTTGGTCGTACACATTTGCGTGCATGATTAGTGTACGGTCAAATCAGGGGCGTCACAAGTTGGTATCAGAGTCGACTGCCTGTAGGATCCCCCTTTCCATCTCCTTGGTCGAAGTTGAGTCTAGTCTTTGAAAAGTTGTTTTACTAACATGGATGTGTGGCTTATGGGCCCACGTCACCATTGGGTGGTATTTGGATCTTTTATTCCTCGTCTTTACTCTGGGATTCTGATCTCTCTTCTATTCGGGTTAAATGAATGTACTAACTACATGAGGTTCTTGTAAAGACTTTCCCGGAGAGCCCCTTCATTCCAGATGATTGCCCGCTTCACCAGAAGACTTCGAAGATACTCTCCGATCTACTCCCAAGAACTCGTGTTCATTTATTTTGCAATCCTTAATACCGTGGTATCCTTATGGATAGCTGTATATCCTTGCCGTCCATACCTTCATCCCCAGTTGATATTGTTATTACAAGATACCCTGAAATTCTCTCCATTGATCCGAGAATACCTTGTGCCTACTGCTTTGCAGTTCTTTGCCACCTGACTACCCATACGGATAATTCCTCGCCCTTAGCGTTCATCCACTCATTCTCCATTGGTCATGTGTTTCACAAAAGTCTTTGAAATATCATTCGACCTTCGGAAAATCCTGAGCAACCTATTGCTCTTGAAATTCTTGCTTGCTTACATTATGGTTAACCCCATAAGTCTAGTAATCTTATTGACATTCTTTGTCATTATCATTTTGAGTCCGTTGATTCAACATGTTGTGAATGCCCACAATCCTTGATCCTAGAATTCATCCTTCTGGC
The DNA here is from genome assembly GCA_902687465.1 of Secale cereale. Classification (NCBI taxonomy): domain Eukaryota; kingdom Viridiplantae; phylum Streptophyta; class Magnoliopsida; order Poales; family Poaceae; genus Secale; species Secale cereale. The sequence goes on along the minus strand of LR738713.1, from coordinate 571,488,364 downwards.
TCAGACGTCATGTTGAACATGAGTTGGTTCTCGACCAACCAAATTGTCGTTGATTGCACCCCAAAGTCATTACAAATTACCCATCCTTAATCAGAGCGTTTGCTTCTGAACCCTTGATTTGGAAATCATAATTCCTTTTGCATTTGAGTTTTAAAATAGTCAGTTGCTTATATAAACTGATATCCTTGCATTCTTTCTTCTTCTGGTTGAGTACCGATGCTCACATCAGATCCCTTGTAGACCACCGGATCCTTTGTTGGATTTTATCCGACAACATCCTTCGTATTCAAATACCTTGTGAGTTCTGCCATGATATATAATGCCTTGGGTAAAATCTATCATATGCTTTCTCAACCATGCTCTGCTTTCAAGCTTGTATAAATTGCTCCTGAAGTTTGTGTAGTATGAGTCTAAGATGCCCCGATGGGTTGAACTTATGCCTTCCTTAATCTATGTGAACCCAAAAGTTTTCCAAGGTTCATACTCCTCTAGTAATTCACCAGGCAAGTCTTCGCAATCAATTCATTTTTAGTAGAGCAGTGAATGAAAGCTTATGCATTGAAGAAGTGGGAGTCAACCTTGAACTTTCTGTTCATGCCCATGGACAAGATGTAAATCTTATCATTAAGACTTCTCTTAAAATTAATTATCCCCATGATATAAGTTCATCTTATATCAGGGATCTAGCCTTTTGCAATCGTGGTTCCGACCATGCTCTCTTTTAAATACTATTCCTCGGACAAGTTAAGCCACTTGCCCTCTGCAGGTCAATGCACGTGTCCAACCTCTATTATGATCTACCATCGAGTATTACCCCATGGCGTCTCGATAATGTCACAGAGCCATATTACTTCTTATGAGATCTTCAAAGTATTACTTCTCACCGATTCCAGTTTTCCCCAGGTTCTGAGTTGTTAAACACTCAAGGACATCGATAAATGAATCAATTCCGCACTCCGATTCAATAGCTCTAAGTAATCTCCATTGCTTACGAGTTTATTAATTCTTCAAGTCATATCTAGCCTGATCGGCTATCTCATTATCGTGCATCTTTTTAACCGTGCTACCTAGCCCATTTTCCAAGTGCACGTTCCACTCAAGGTTTACTTATGATTGTTCTCCTCTAACATACTATGGTATGTCCAGTATTTTCATCTTGTTCACTTAAATGTAGAAATTCATGTCTAGGGGAAATCTCGAGGAATTGTTTCTGAGACCGTCGGCCTCATCCTCATCTTCCCTTGCTGAAATTGTATGACTTATTTTATAAGTTGTTTCCGATGGATCCTGGTGTATCCAAAGTCTGACCTTTGCTTGAAGACCATGCCGGGGCTATCTCAAAGCATGTTTGTGGTAGAACGAAGATCCACAAGATCATTGTAAGCGCAATGCCAAATGTTCTTGATCAACTATCCAACAACGTTGTGTGGGTACATATCATAATTCTTCTTACCCCATTTATCTATATGGTCATGACTTTGATATGCTGACACGTATATCATGCCCTGCTTAATCTTGGGAATGATATACTCCTATTCATTGTGTTTAAAAACATTTTCCTTTCCATTTGTTTGTTTAACCTTTCTTTGATCTACATATAATCTAAGCAGTAATAATTTTCTGCTTAGGTAAACACCTTGATGTACAATTCTGTCAGTAAGACCCTGTTACTATTGTTGATAACATTCCGGTAACCACCGATGGACGAGAACTTTGCCTATTGGTCCGCCTCGTTTCAATGAGCAGGAAAATGGTTCTCTTCATCCCTCGCCCTTGGTACCGATGTTGTTGCCGGCATAACTGACATGCCTTCCTTACATGATCGTGCAAGATGTCACCGCCCTTCCTACTGTTAACCAACATGGTGGGCCCATAACCCACAGTTCCTCAGGATCGAAACCTGACTCTCCTGTACACCCTTGTTGCCAAAGTTATTCCTCACACTGACTTCGTATGTAATTCACGAGCCACCTTCCTAGAAATGACCTACTCTGGTATCATATGCAATACTTACTCTCGTTGCTCTAGACCCCTTTCATGCCGTGTTTGAGGCAACGACGATTGTCTATCCACTTGAAACCTCTTATGATATCTTCTTACTTTGCTCTCGGTGGGCTTCATTTGTTCAACTCGAGAGATACTCATGTGTTCATTCTTGGGATACCCCGAGATGATTTTTCCTTGTAACACTCTATCGTTGTAGAGCTGCCCCTTACCTATTTGTAAGTACGAGGTAGTTCCCGAAGAAAGGACGACAACTTCATCATGAGGCATTTGAATAAGAATTGAAGACATCAACAAAATGGATTTACTTCTTCGAGGAGGTCCCTTAGAATATCGTATCCAGACCTTCCCACTACTCTACCTCTTAAATCTCGGGACGAGATTTCTTGTACTGGAGGAGAATTGTTACACCCGAATAATTAAGCTACAGTAACCTCACCCTAATGATGCCATGTCATCACCATTTTATAAGCCAATTGTCACTTGATTTAAAATTCAAGTCAATTAAAAATCAAATAACAAGGTAAATTATTATTTCTTCAAACTATAAAACTGAAATGTTCAGATTTTAGTATAAATTCCCTTGATCATTTTTCATGTTAAAACCAACATCATTCGACTCTCTGATTAATCTCTAGTAAAATATAAAGTAGTCCAACTTCAACAAAATTATCCATTTAAAAACAAACAATTATTTATGAGTTTCTAATTGGCTCAAAACTTTATGTACCACTCCATAATATTGTGCTTGAATATTGTGCCAAATTTCAAGTTTAACTAAGTTCATATTCTATAGCAATTAAATATAAAACAGTGGTAGAAATAAAAGAAAATAAGAAAGAAAAAGGAAAAAGAGGAGGGTCTAATCTACAAAGCACAATGGCCCATCTAGCAAATGGGAAAGGCCCAACCCACATGGAGGTCTTCCCCTACCCCTGTTCACAAAACAGGGGCGTGGCAGCCATCCACGCCGCCCTGGACATGGTCGTCGAGGTGTCGACCATCCGACGATGCCCCGACGTCCACAAGAACCCCCCCTCGACCCTCGAAACCCTAGCCCCCAAAATTTCCCCTCTCCACCTCGTGCTTCTTTTCTGGACCTCATGCCCGAGTTGCCATCGACGCGCCATCGCCATCCCCACGGCCACTTGCCTCCCCGACGACCGGGAGGTTGTCTAGGGACTTCCTCGTCGTTGATTCCGTCATCCCCGTGCATCCGTTCGACCGGAGCCGCACGGTACGCTCGGGATCGAGCTGACTTTCCGCCACGTCCGTCGTCTCTCATCATCGAGCTCGTCGCATACGGTCGCGCCCGTGCCTCCAATCCACGTCTACGAGCTTCGTGGTGAGCTCCTCGCCCGATTCCACCCCTTTTCCCCTTCGATCCGTGCCTCTGTACATCGTTGTACGCCGTGGCCTGAGCTCCCGTGTATGCGTGCGCTCACCCGCGCCCTCTGGCTGTGACCGGCTGCCCGTGGCCGTGTTCGCGCGCCTTGGCCCCACCCCGTGCGCCCTCCTGTGCGCCCGCTACCCTTGCCTACCCGGCGCCCCGGCCGCGCCCAGCCGCCTCAAGCAGCGGCTGCGCGCTGTTCTGCCTACTGCTGCATGTGGCGCTGCCACTACTGCCGCTTGTTCTGCCTGGCTGCTGCTGCCACGTCAGGCCGCGCCTGCCGCTGCTCCTGTGGTGCCGCTGCTTATTGCTGCTTCTGCTGCTTGCTAGCTGCTGTGCTGCACGACTGTTGTTGGTTGCTTAGTTGTTGATGTTGTACGTTGAAGCTAGCCATGGCCAAGTGCCTCGGCGTGGCGTGTGTGAGCAAAATCACGAGGCGTTGTGCCTCTGGCACTTGCCCTTTTTAATTAGTATTAGGTTTAGTTTAGGAGTATTTTAGTGCTAAGTTAGTCTAATAGCAGATGACATGTCGACCCACTGTTAGGTTAAAAAGGTAAAACAAACATAAAAATGCCTAAGTCAATGACACGTGGCCCCACTTGCACTGTTCCTATGTTGACTAGTCAACCTTGACCGGGTCAACCCAACCCCACTGGACCCATTGGCATACACACAGGTTAGAGTAGCACTTGGTGACAAAAGTATAATCTGCTTTTCATTCGAATTAATATAAAATCTGGAAATTCATTTAAAACTATAGAAAATCATATAAAATAATTTGTAACTCGGATGAAAAAGTTTTATATATGAAAATTGTTCAGAACGACGAGACGAATCCGAGTACGCGGTCAGTTCGTCCGCCACCCTTCTCTATCATACCAAACATGCAACTTTCCCCTCCGATTCATCTGTTCGAAACATGAAACACCGGGGATACTTTCCCGGATGTTATCACCCTTCACCGGTATCATGTAGCACCGCGTTAGAGCACCCTAGCACTGCGTGTTGACATGGCGTGCTTCTATGTTGCATCTATATGCTTTGTATTTATTGTTTCTTCCCCCTCTTCTCTCCGATAGACCGCGAGACTGATGCTACCTTGGTGATCGGCTGCATCGACGACAAGCCCTCCTTCTTGCCAGAGCAACCAGGCAAGCCAACCCCCTTTTGATCATTCTGATATCGCCCATTCCCTTCTCTCTTATGCTTGCATTAGAACTGCTACTGCTTTTTATATTATCCTATTCTGATGCATAGCCTGTTATTGATACCTGCTTTCATACCTTACATGTTTATACTAAAAGCTTTGTATAGGCTGGTTAGAGATCCATCAAAGACCCCGCCCCCACTTTGTCCTGTCTGCATCACTAGATTATCAGAAAACCCGATCAACGGGATCGAAGACCAGGCCCCGGCACCGCACATCACTTCCCCTTAGTTGCTCGACAATACTGGGTTACCATCGAGTGCCGAGGGTGACACCTCATCATCACTTCTGATGTGAACCTTGTAGGTTAAGTTCATCGGGTGTGGTCATCGAGGGTGATTCCTCTTTCTCCACTCCCGATAACGACAATGTCGTGCAACTCCTCAAGAGTGGACCTCGAGGGTGACTCCTCTTCCGTTCACCTTAACGATAAACATCAGGTGGAATTTCCTTGAGGGTGATTTCCTCAGGTTTTCCCTTTGGTGGTAGACCCACAGTTACTATGGTTACTATGACTTTACACTAAACCTTGTTACTAAAGACGGGTCGACCCTGAGGGGTACCCGGGCGAGCTTAACTGCGAGTGATGTGTAAACGGGTTGACCTGGAAGGTGCCCGCGAGATACATACAAGGTGTGGCCGGGCACTCGCCCTTGCCGCAAGTCCTCGAGACGGGGCGATGGGGTCACATGATCGTGAGTCTCTGCTCGTTACCGCGCGTTCCCAAGACACTAAACGGTTTGGATATTTGATCCAAGGGTCCTCTGGCCTGATAGCGCTAACCATCACGTGGGCATAGTATGGGCGTTCTGCGTCGTATGCATCAGCCGAAGCTTAACTGACGTCATTGCGACTGAGCGGCGCGCGCCGGGTTGGACTGGTTAGGCACATACCTTTTTAAAGGAGGTTGATAGGTCTGCTCACCGGCCGCGTACGCAACGTGCAGGAGTTCCCGGGGCGATTGGCCCATGACCCCTGGGGGCATAGGGTTTAGTCCGGCGTGCGTGACCTCTCTATTAAGCCTAGGTCGGGTTGCGGCGTATTGTTTCGCCGAGGGCGGGCATGACCTAATGGTGTGTCCGACCGGAGTTAAGCAAGCGTGATGGGTAAGTTGGTGCACCCCTGCAGGGAAGAAAACATCTATCGATAGCCTGTCCTACGGTAACGGACACTTGGAGTTGTATCTCGGTCGCTACAACTAGAGCTGGATGCTGAGGCATGATTTGGATATGTTGCTTTGGGTGTCGAGAAAGGATCCCGGGGCATTGACAACAACATAAATATGACTTATGTTATATTACTCTATTCCCCCTGTTGCTGCAAGATGATGGTTTCCAGAAGATGCTAGTATTAGATAGGACTAGCTTCTCCCCCTCTTATTCGGGCATTCTGCAGCTTAGTCCACAGATACTACCCCCTTTCATTGATACCGATGCATATGTAGTGTAGATCCTTGCTTACGAGTAATTTGGATGAGTACTCACGGTTGCTTTGCTCCCCCCTTTCCCCCTTGTTCTTCTTTCTGGTTGATGCAACCAGATGGTGGAGTCCAGGAGCCAGAAGCCACCTGTGACGACTGCTACTACCCCGACGGAGGCTACTACTACGTGAAGACCGCCGACGACCAGGAGTAGTTAGGAGGTCCTAGGCAGGAGGCCTTGCCTTTTGGATCGTGTTGTTTTTGTGCTAGCCTTCTTAAGGAAAACTTGTTTAACTTATGTCTGTACTCAGATATTGTTGCTTCCGCTGACTCTTGTGTATTCGAGCTTATGTATTCGAGTCATCGAGGCCCCTAGCTTGTAATATAAAGCCTGTATTATTTTTAATTTGTGTCTAGAATTGTGTTGTGATATCTTGTAGTGAGTCCCTGATCTTTGTCGTGCACATTTGCGTGCATGATTAGTGTACGGTCAAATCGGGGGCGTCACAAGAGAGAAGCCAGATAATTGCAATGGCATGTATGTGAGAAAGAGTGAGTGTGGAGAGTGCCTCTCCACCTCTATTTATAGGAAAACCCAAGGGGTAGGGGGAAACATGAAAAACCCAAATTGCCCACACTTTATGTCACACATAAAAGGGCATAAAGGGAATAAAGGGATGACAAGTGGAGCTCCATGGAGGAGCTGCACCGTCCAACGCCCCACCTTCATGGGGGGGCCCCAAAGGGGGTTCCTTGTTCCCCAAGTCCTTCTAGAAGCCTTTTGGGAAAAGCCCCAAAAGGTGGCTTTCCATAAATATCCCAAAAGGCACTTTCACTATTCACGACGACATTTTTGAGCGTCCGTTTGAACTGAAAATATTAATGTGGTCTTAGAACATTTCCAATACCTACTAAAATAATTACCAACGCGTTCCGAAACAATTCCAGATTAGTGATTTTCATCTGCGAAAAGCATCTGAAGTGGTTTCGGCAGCTCTGGAACATTTCCGGTTTTCATCCCGGAAAATTCCCAGAAGTTTCCAGAATGATTCTGGCACCCTCCAAGAATTATCAGGCATGTGCTGAGACCAATTTGACTTTATGGTATCCTCTGAAACAACTTTTCAGTATCACCGGAACTCATCCGGTGACCTCTCTCGTCGGAACATTTCCGTTTCGTCCGAAACTTTTTCGGCAATTTTCTCTGAGACTCCCTATCTAGTATTCAACAAATAGATGACCCTTAAGCGTGTGACCCTATAGGTTCAGTGAAGTATAGACATGACCCGGAACCCCTTCCAATCAATGATCAACATCGGAGCCCTGGACATCCATATTGACCCCTATACCCACACGAATGAATATTTGAGTGAACCTCCAGTTGCAGTGAGCTATTCATGTTGCTTCGCGATATGTCACAAACACCCGAGTTGAGATTTATTGCATCCCCGTGGACGAACAATTTGTCCACCATGCAAGTTACCTCGTTACCGGTTTTGTTCTCTTTTCTCGTTTCCGTGTTCCGGCATCCCAATGATCAAATCACAAGCTGTCTGGCCAGACGATTATGGATACAGTAACACCGAGCGGGCCCAAGAATATCTCTCCATCGTCGGAGGAGCAAATCCCAATCTTGAGCTATCAAGTTACTTGACATACTTTTCCATGAACCCATAAGCCGTCGTAATAGCCACCCATTTACAGATGACGTTTAACAAACCCCAAAGTTCATGAAGCAAGGATGAAGAAACTCGATACTCTCCTTGTCTAAGGAATCATGCAAACGTTAACCATCTCCGTGTTATGTACCATTAAACTTGTGACGAATGTATCTCATAGCATAACATCAATTTGGGTCGATTCAACACAAATGTTCTTCTAACATTGTACCCTCAAAGTTGATGGCATAGACATGCCCATGATTGGGAAAACATAATCATCATGCAATACTTGAGCTAGTATTAGAGGCATGACTAGGAATACATTTTATAGTTTATTATTCCACACGTGCACATGGGTTTTCCCCAGAGCCTTTATGTATATACGGGCTCGGGAACCACAGCAGTTATAGCATGGAACATAAATACAATCATGAACTTGGATATAAATAATATCATTTATTATTGCCTCTTGGGCATATCTCCTACAGACTCCCACTTGCACTAGAGTCAATAATCTAGTTAATACTAATGATCTTTACACCTATGGCATACCGGTGTAAAAAATGTTTCGCAAGTGGTATAGCATGATGTCCATCGGATCTGACAATTTCAGCTCCGTTTGTATCTCTGCATATCCTCGCATTTTCACGCTTTCACAAAATTCATATTTTGTGCGGACTTGGCTTTGTATATATGTGAATCATTGGTCGAAACCTGATTCCTCAGACTGAGTTATGGAGCAACTATCTGCAATAGTGTCCCATTGAGCAAAGCCTTCTTGGAACCATACTAAGTTCATGAATGAACTATATGATTCAACATCTTTGTCTTTGTCGCTTCTAAAGCGGCAACATACTTCGCCTCTGTTATAGAATTCGCCATAGTAACTTGTTTGAACAAATTCCAACTAATTGTGCCACCATATTGTGTGTTACACAAAACCCTTAATTCAAATCGAAAATCGCATGGAGAAATGATGAAGATTGTATTGATGTAACCTTTTACAACGAACTCTTCATGATCTCCACTTGCGAGAAAACATGTCATCAGTGCTACTATAGTACTCAATGACCCCTTTTCACCGTTGTCCCATGATCAGTACCTTTGATCACTTTGGTATCTATACTCGCAACAACTTTGGGAGTATTGGACATAACTGGTTGTTTTACATACCATGGAATACATGGTTAATCCAAACACAGGAGTGTGTGGAATCTCCATCATGTATTTTGCTCATCAGTGTTTTGGGACACCGATTCTTGCAAAAACTCTTTCCATGCGACTTTGGCAAGAATCAGTCCTTATCGTTCTTAGTGCTAAACGGTTTTAGCATCTTGTCAATATGTATTTTTGCTCAACCCTATTAGGTGAATCTATCTCCATAGATCATTATGCCTAATATCAAGGCTATTTAGCCCAAGCACTTCATCGAAAAGTTACTTTCAAATGAAGTCCTAATTCGTGTCAAGAAATTTATTTCCCATTAACAATGTGTCAAGCATATAGATTTTCAGAAATATTATTATGCTCCCACTTACTTTCTTGAAACACAAGCATATTCTTACCCATTGATGAAGTCAAAACCTTTTTTGACCATTTCATCAAAACACGAAGATTCCAACTCCATTTTTCTCTCTTCTATCCATTGCTGGAACTCTGAACTTTGCACACTCACTAGCATCCTCTGGAATGACAAAATACCTTGGACTTTAACACATGCAAATCCTTGGTTTCATTTCCATCAGATGGAAATCCTATTGTCATCCATGTTTCATATCTCATGATTTGAAATATGTATTAATTGCTAGTTCAACCCGAACCGACTTTAAGCATCGCTACGGTGAAACAACCTCATCGTAGTCAACTCATTGAACTTGTATATTGCAACAAGTCGAGCTTTATGGATAAAACATTTTTATCTGTTTCAGTTTTTAGTTCCATCAAATTTGTTGGACTCTAAGCCTTCCGAAAGGTGTAACAAGGTTTTAATCTTGAATCACTTATATGGGAGCTATCTCGGATTGTATTGGCATTTAGCCAATTCCGGAGTCAGGGCCCATCAACGCTTCCTTGTGTATCGTAGGTATACTGTTGTCCAACAACAATATCTCGTCTGCGCACCTGAGAGGTTTGCACGAGCCTTGCCTACATGGTTCAGCTGCAAGTTCGACCGAAGTCCATACATTTTATTGTAGAGACTTCCGTATCAGTAGCAGTAGGAAACTCTGGAATTTCTTCCAAGGTCTCTTTCCTTTGATCTGACGACGAAGATATTGTTTATCTCGTCGAGTTGCACTATTCTCCCACTCACCTTTTTGAAAGAACCATTCTCATTAAAAGCACACCGTTTCGCGGCAAAACTATTTGCCTCGGTATAGTGAGGGAGGAATACCCAACATTTTGGTATAACCTACAAAGTAGCACTTGTCTGATTTGGAATAGGTTTGTAACCTTTTACATAAGCCCCATATTCCAAATGTTAAGAAAATGTATAACATGGTTGGGCGTACCATACCATGGCTTCATTTCAACAGACCCGATGTAGCTCTTTTCAGGGTAAAAACCGCAGTCTCTAAAGCATCACTTTAAAAGGGATAATGGCAAATTTATTTATGTCATCTTTGACCTTACCATGTCATAAATGGTTAGGTTACATCTCCACGGACTTTCCACTTGCAGTGGTGTTCCGGGAGGTGCAAGTTATGAAACCGCTTTCACAACTCATCAGACATTCGCTAAACATGTAACTCAAATATTCCTTTGTGCAATCAAATTGCAGAAACATAATTTTCTTGTTACAATAACTTCTACTTCATTTTTTTAAAACCTTCCGAATGATTTCAAAAGATCCAGACTTACGTCTCATCAAGTAAATATCCATATATCTACTTGAGTCATCTGAAGATAAATAAATCCACCAGTTGCAACAACATTTATTGAACTACACACATCAAAATGTATGATCACCAATAAGTTTGTTGCTCGTTCCTTATGGCCGGTGAACGATATTGAAGTCACTTCACTTTTCGGAGGAAAGTTGCAAGTGTCAGATGATTCAAAATCCAACGACTTCAAATTCCATCATAATGGAATTTTTCCATGCGGGTTTCTCCAATGTGACCAAATGCAGTGCCACACATGTGTGGTATTCTCATAGTCTTGCGACATTTAGCGTCAGCGTTATGGATGTATCATTTTACCATCAATATTCATAACTTACATCCCATCTGGGATGGAAGCATGGCCCTTCATGTTATTCATAATACTGAACATCAAAAGTTCTCTTATGAACGACCTTCTTGCAAGATACCTTGTGCAAAGGGCTAGAGTGTAAGAAACTCTAAAATGAATTATGAAAGAAAATACATAGGTAATACACTGATGGAAGGTATAGTAACTTTTACTATGTTCCCAACACGTATTAAAACCTCATTCCTGGCTAGTCTTTTTAGGCCATAGTAGCTCTTACATTGATTCGCAATAGAATGCAATCGAGCGGGTATCTTTGTGATTAACTCACAATACCCAAGAATTAGTGATTAACATGTTTAACCATAATTCCCAAGAACTATATCTTTGACCAGCCTACTATACATCAAAAACTTGTATGACATTCATACATGATCTGGATATTCCAGTCATCTTTCTTTCTGCCTTTATACTTCTAACAGTTTAACTTTTAGTATTTCTCCTACTCGCTAAAGAAGCACCCAACTTAAGAGTGGCGTTAGCCCCGGACTTGCTAGGCGTGTAAGTCATACTAACATCCTTTGGACACTTTCTTTCTCTTTAAGTTGTTGTTTTATTCACCTTTCATTATATGACAGGCGTTCTTCTGGATCCCCTTCCCAACAGTCAAATGCATAGTAAACACTTTTACTAATACTTGCAAACAAACATTGCTTTGTTTGTATCCGAAAATAATTTTCAGTTCCATGAATATCATATAACTATCCCAACTTTCGAAGTTTGGGTTTCATGGAAGCAAACATATTCCACTTGACCGTAACATAATTCTAGCTTTTGGATCGAAGGACGAGGGTCACATGATCCATAGCATTAGCGGGAGGATACAGAAAGCATGCGATAGGACAAAGTCCTTCTCGGCACTTTTGAGGACAATCCTCACATTACGTTACCAATCATAAAGTTTTAACCAGATATTTAACAGCTATTTAATTTTAACAGGGAAGGTAGAAATCCGAGCCATTCTTCTACAGCTGTTATGCAAAAAACACTTAGACAATGTTCATAATTAATTGCACTGAGAATTAAACAAGTTACTTCTACAGTGTGCTCCCACTCAATTCAATATCTCTCAAAATTGATTGTGAGTGATACAAGACCCGTATTTCAATTGTTCGCCATTAGTGTAACAGCACTGATGACGAAAATCTCAACCGGTAGGCCAACTTGCCAATCACATCTCTATGTTACTCTTGTTCATCTTTCGATGCGTGTGTTCCAAGCTCATGACAGTCATGCGTGAACGTCAAGACAACCAAGTGATCTCGCTGCGAGGTCTCAACTCACCCGCCTCACACTTCTCTAATCGTTCGTACCCGTGTGACACGGCGCACCCCGAAAAGATAGGTGCCGTGACGGTGCTACACTTGGGAGAACACTAACTACTTGATATTTTTGTAATAGATCACCCTAATAAAAGCGACTACTGCGCAATCAAGAAGGGTGCAACATAAGGGATAAACATCTCAGGCAATTCATAATAGCATGATATGGTATAGCCCTTTCTGACGGAGAAGTTTCTCATTTCTTCGTCTTCGGCATTCGCATCGGTGTTCACCTTCGCGAAGATTGCCACCACCTTGTCGATGCATCAGATAATATTGCTATCTCTATAGCTAATGAAATAATGCATTACACAAGGTTGACACGCAGGTCATTTAAAGTGCAATCATATGGCTCCAGCCATCATGCCAAATCATGACATGTAGGTAATGTTAATCAATTTACATCTTATAGACATCTCATACATAATCAAATTATTATGAGCACTGCTATACCACATCATATGCACATGCAAACCCTCCTGCAAAACCAAGTTAGACGTCTCTAGTCGGTTCATGCAAAAACTTGTTTTACGTGGCTTCTAAGGTTTCGAAACAAACACTAGCTACCAACATCCATCATCAAGCATGATAATCCATGTTGCTAGATTAACATTGCGGGGTGTATGAAACACGAGATAATAAAATCTCGAGCCCCATACTGAACTTCGTCATACGCATGACCCCCGTGCAGATCATATCTGCATTGCCCTTTCATCTACTAAATTTCATCTTTCTTTTTAACTACGGTGGAATTCAATGAACTGTTAGCACTTCGTTGATCAATCAGGACCGCGGATTGCCAGAACATTGAAACTCCACCATACTGTTATCATGATCAGAAGTATGCAAATTCCAGGGAAGCAACAAGAACATCGGGTAACAGATTTCATCTGTCACCCGCATAAATAATTTTCAGCAATAGATCTCATCTACTACCTAATTATATTATGCAATACCCATACATCTCTATGTATTCTAGATCGCAACCTGCATCTACGCATAGCATGACTCATGATGCCACTGTAAGGTAACGTAGCAGAAAAAAAAATCCGACCTACGCACCATCACAGGACCACTATGGAGACTGCATACATGGTTTGTTCTTTTTCGTTACCGACTCGTAGCGCAGCGGGAAGTAGAGTCGATGACAATCAGCGGTGCAGATCCCCGCAGCTAAGATTTACAACCTCCCAACCGCGAGGATGTATACCCTCATCTGCCCCTCGGACAGCCCTCCGGGAGGTGGTCGGACAGTCCCCCGGACGGTGTCGCGGACAGCCCTTCGGGAGGACCTTCGAAACTCGGACGGTCACTCGGACAGCCCTTCGGGAGGACCTTGGAAACTCGGACGGTCACACGGACAGCCCTTCGGGAGGCACTCTTGAACTAAGACCGAAACTACGATCTCTCTATAGAGTTGCACACATACGGTGTCATCTATCCGGTAGGGCTTCGCCGTCCAGAACTAGTTCCCATTGGAACCTAGACAACCTTTCGGCTCTAAGAAACTATTTCGCGGGGAGGGAGAGAGAAGCCAGATCATTCCAATGACATGTATGTGAGAAAGAGTGAGTGTGGAGAGTGCCTCTCCACCTCTATTTATAGGAAAACCCAAGGGGTAGGGGGAAACATGAAAAACCTAAATTGCCCACACTTTATGTCACACATAAAAGGGCATAAAGGGCATAAAGGGATGACAAGTGGAGCTCCATGGAGGAGATGCACCCTCCAACGTCCCACCTTCATGGGGGGCCCCCAAAGGGGGTTCCTTGATCCAAAAGTCCTTCTAGAAGCCTTTTGGGAAAAGCCCCAAAAGGTGGCTTTCCATAAATATCCCAAAAAGCACTTTCACTATTCACGACGACATTTTTCAGCGTCCGTTTGAACTGAAAATATTTATGTGGTCTTAGAACATTTCCAATACCTACTAAAATAATTTTCAACGCATTCCGAAATAATTTCGGATTAGTGATTTTCATCTGCGAAAAGCATCTGAAGTGGTTTCGGCAGCTCAGGAACATTTCCGGTTTTCATCCCGGAAAATTCCCAGAAGTTTCCAGAATGATTCTGGAACCCTCCAAGAATTATCAGGCATGTGCCGAGACCAATGTGACTTTATGGTATCCTCTGAAACAAATTTTCAGTATCACCGAAACTCATTCGGTGACCTCTCTCGTCGGAACTTTTCCGTTTCGTCCGAAACTTTTTTGGCGATTTTCTCTCAGACTCCCTGTCTAGTATTCAGCAGATAGATGACCCTTAAGCATGTGACCCTATAGGTTCGGTGAAGTATAGACATGACCCGGAACCCCTTCCGATCAATGATCAACATCGGAGCCCTGGACACCCATATTGACCCCTATACCCACACGAATGAATATTCGAGTGAACCTCCAGTTGCAGTGAGCTATTCCTGTTGCTTCGCGATATGTCACAAACACCCGAGGTGAGATTTATTGCATCCCCGTGGACGAACAATTTGTCCACCATGCAAGTTACCTCGTTACCGGTTTTGTTCTCTTTTCTCGTTTCCGTGTTCCGGCATCCCAGTGATCAAATCACAAGCTGTCTGGCCAGACGATTATGGATACCATAACACCGAGCGGTCCCGAGAATATCTCTCCATCGTCGGAGGAGCAAATCCCAATCTTGAGCTATCAAGTTACTTGACATACTTTTCCATGAACCCGTAAGCCGCCGTAATAGCCACCCATTTACAGATGACGTTTAACAAACCCCAAAGTTCATGAAGAAGGGATGAAGAAACTCGATACTCTCATGTTCTAAGGAATCATGCAAATGTTAACCATCTATGTGTTGTGTACCATTAAACTTGTGACGAATGTATCTCATAGCTTAACATCAATTTGGGTCGATTCAACACAAATGTTCTTCTTACATTGTACCCTCAAAGTTGCTGGCATAGACATGCCCATGATTGGGAAAACATAATCATCATGCAATACTTGAGCCAGTCTTAGAGGCATGACTAGGAATACATTTTATAGTTTATTAATCCACACGTGCACATGGGTTTTCCCCAGAGCCTTTCTGTATATACGGCTTCGGGAACCACAGCAGTTATAGCATGGAACATAAACATAATCATGAACTTGGAGATAAATAATATCATTTATTATTGCCTCTTGGGCATATCTCCTAGATCCACCACCACGCTCCAGATCTGCGCCGCCCGCCAAAGACGCCAGCAAGCCGGATCACACCGTCACCATCCAAAGTTGTCGTGATGCACCATCACCGCCCACGAGCACCTCCCAAACCGTACCTGACCTCACCTACCCTGAGAACCAACTTCGATCTGCTTCAGGCCCAGATCTGGTCCGCACAAGCACAAACCCTAGGCAAAGACCATCCCGACGAGCAAAATCGCGCGCCGACGGACCGCACCCAGGAGAAGCGAGGCCACCGCCGCCGCCAAACGCCAACCGTCGTGCTACGCCCGCACCGACCACTTGTGCACCCACCATGAGCATGAGCACCAACCTCCACGCTAAACCAAGGTATCAAAGATCCCAACCAGTGGCTATAGCCACCAGAGGGGAGCTCCACCCCGGAGCAAGCTGCCGAGGAGGGCCCGCACCACCGGAGGTTACGGAAGCCAGATCTGGGGCTGCCAGATCGAGCCACCAGGGAAACGCCGGGCACGCCCCGCACAACCCACCACACAACTACAATCAAAATTTTCAATCAAATCATTTGAGAACTGTCCTCTTGCTTAATGATAAATTGTACAATGTATAAATATAGACTATTATCCATCGATCCAATGTTGGCGTTAGCCACTAGGCATGCATCAGGCCAGTAGGTACTGTGATGAAACTCTAATTGGTAACTTCACATGTAGTCGTATGTTTGTATTTTGAGTGATCCATATTCTTTTCTAACATTCTTTTTTTTTGTTATGGTATGAAATTGTCTAATATTAATATTGTTATGGAAAGATCTTTTTATAGGTTTCTCACAAAATAAAAAACACAAAAAATATCAACTTCATGCAAAAAATACCATTCTAGAATACCAGTTCTTTTCAGAAGAGTCCTTTAATTAATAGACTTCTGTCATTATTATTCTTTGGATGCCGAGAACTTTTAACTAATCATATCACCATATTTTTATTTAATTTGTGTTCATAGTATAGAAACATGGCATCCAAGTATTGAATCACATCCTACTTATTTCTTCGGACCTCTTGTAGTCTTGCTTCCCTTGATATTCTTTTTCTTTCTTATCAGCGCAAATGTATTTGCTTTCATCTACTCACATATTTCATTTGGAGTGTTATCTGGATATATGCTAGCTATTTATTAGGAGTTAGCATGTTCATCATTGTATTAAAACCATTCTTGTAATATTACCTTCTATTAGTAGCTTTGGCACTTTTGAGAAAAATGGGGATGTTAGTATCTTTCCTACAGTGCACTATCTTTTCTCTTTCTGATCAGAAATTGTGTGGATTTCTTATGCTCACAGTGATGCACCTTGATGTTTTATTGTTCTCTTTCGAGGAAAAGGGGGGTGACACTATCTTTCTTTCTTCTGATCAGAAATCATTGGAATTTCTCATGCTTACAGTGATGCAATATCTTGCTTCTTCATTGCATTCTGCCTAATCCTTGTTCATCGAGGCCCAATACCTCTTTCTCCCTCCTTGTGTGTGTGTGTGTGTTGTGGAAGTGAAAGTGCATTGCATACAATTGGTGCTTTCTGCAGTATGCACCCTTTTACCGGTGAAAAATATTTTGCATTTAGTGTTTTCCCTTGAGTGATATGCAGTTAACTAATCAACTTCTATTTTAAAATCAAGTTGGCTACTCTCTCTTTGGAAACGTATTCCCTGTTTTATGTTTTTCTTCCATGTAGTTTCACCCTTTAAAATGAAGTTTTCCTTACGAAACTCTAGTTACTTGAGTTGTCAATCAGGAGGATAAACATTATGTCACCTGACATTGATATTGATTCGGTAGAGCCATTGGTTATTTAAAGCTACAATCTTGGTTGAGCTATCTTTTGTCTGAAAAAATATAGGTCTCACATCATTGGACTCTACTCGAACAAACTCTGGTCATTTTATATAGATTGGTTTCTGTATTGCGCTAATGAGGACTTTTCCATCTTCTATTTGACTTGTGTTGTTGAGTTATGAACAGTTAAAGCAATGAAGTCACATGACTAAGCAACACTACTAGGAAGTATGTTACAGATAGATGCATGGCAGTAGCGAGGGCCGAGGGATATAATACACATCGTAATAAGCCTTGCAAGAAAATGACTAATGAGTTAGTCACAAGATGATATATTATAGAATAAGTAAAGAGACTTGCCGGTGACGAGATTGAACTAGGTATAATGATACCGATGATCGAATCTCGGGCAAGCAACATACCGATGACAAAGGGAATAACGTATGTTGTTATGCAGTTTGACCGATAAAGATCTTCATAGAATATGTAGGACCCAATATGAGCATCCAGGTTCCGCTATTGGTTATTGACCGGAGATATGTCTCGGTCATGTCTACATAGTTCTCGAACCTGTAGGGTCCGCACGCTTAACGTTCAATGACGATTTGTATTATGAGTTATGTGATTTGATGACCGAAGTTTGTTCGAAATCCCGAATGAGATCATGGACATGACGAGGAGTCTCGACATGGTCGAGAGGTAAAGATTCATATATTGGAAGGCTATATTCGGACATCGGAAAGGTTCCGAGTGATTCAGGTATTTTTCGGAGTTACGGGAATTCGTCCGGGGAGTCAATGGGCCTTAGTGGGAAGGAGAGGCAGCAATCAGGAGGTGGCACGTGCCCCTCCCAAGCCTAGTCCGAATTGGACAAGGGGTTTGGGGCACGGCCCCCCTCTCCCTTCCTTCTCCCCTCCCCCTTCTTTCCCCCTTCTGCTAGTTGGACTAGGAAAGGAGGAAACCTACTCCTACTAGGAGTAGGAATCCTACTCCCTTGGCGCGCCCCTCCTACGGCCGGCCTCCTCATCCCTCCCTCCTTTATAAACGTGGGGAAGGGGCACCACATAGACACACAAGTTGATTTCTTAGCCGTTTGCGGTGCCCCTCCCCACAGTTACACACCTCGGTTATATCGTTCCAGTACTTAGGTGAAACCCTGCGCCGGTAACTTCATCATCACCGTCACCACGCCGTCGTGCTGACGAAACTCTCCCCCGACACTCAACTGGATCAAGAGCTCGTGGGACGTCATCGAGTTGAACGTGTGCTGAATGCGGAGGTGTCGTACGTTCGGTGCTTGGATCGGTTGGATCGCGAAGACGTTCTACTACATCAACCGCGTCACTAGATGCTTCCGCTTTCGGTCTACAAGGGTACGTAGACACACTCTCCCCGCTCGTTGATATGCTTCTCCTAGATAGATCTTGCGCGATTGTAGGATTTTTTTTGAAATACTACGTTCTCAAAAGTGGCATCATGAGCCAGGTTTATGCGTAGATGATATGCACAAGTAGAACACGATGAGTTGTGGGCGATAATAGTCATACTGCTTATCAGCATGTCATACTTTGATTCTGCGGTATAGTGAGATGAAGGGGCCCGAACCGGCATTACGCGTACGCTTACGCGAGACTGGTTTCACCATTACGAGCACTCGTTGCTTAAAGGTGACCGCCGGGTGTCTGTCTCTCTCACTTTAGTTGAATCGAGTGTGACTACGCCCGGTCCTTGTGAAGGTTAAAACAACACACTTCACAAAAAAACGGTTGTGGTTTTTTGTATGTGTAGGTAAGAATGGTTCTTGCTAAGCCCATAGCAGCCACGTAACACTTGCAACAACAAAGTAGAGGACGTCTAACTTGTTTTTGTAGGGCATGTTGTGATGTGATATGGTCAGGATGTGATGGGTTATACGTTATTGTATGAGACGATCATGTTTTGTAAATTATCGGCAACCGGCAGGAGGCTTATGGTTGTCTCTTTATTGTATGAATTGCAAAGGCCATGTAACTTTACTTTATCACTATGAGTTAGCGATAGTAGTAGTAGCAATAATTGGCGAGACGACCACGACGCTACGATGAAGATCATGGTGTCAAGCCGGTGGCAATGGAGATCATGACGATGCTTTGGAGATGGAGATCAAAAGCACAAGATGATGATGGCCATATCATGTCACACATTTTGATTGCATGTGATGTTTATCGTATTATGCTTCTTATTTTGCTTAGTACGGCGGTAGCATCATAAGACGATCCCTTACAAAATTTCAAGGTACAAGTGTTCTCCCTGAGTATGCACCGTTGCGAAAGTTCGTCGTGCCGAGACACCACGTGATGATCGGGTGTGATAAGCTGTACGTTCAAATACCACGGGTGTAAGACAGTTTTGCACATGTAGAATACTCGGGTTAAACTTGACGATCCTAGCATGTACAGACATGGCCTCGGAACAGTGGAGACCGAAAGGTCGAGCATGAATCATATAGTAGATATGATCAACATAAGATGTTCACCATTGAAAACTACTCCATCTCATGTGATGATCGGACATGGTTTAGTTGATTTGGATCACGTGATCATTTAGATGACTAGAGGGATGTCTATCTAAGTGGGAGTTCTTTAGTAATATGATTAATTGAAATTTAATTTATCATGAACTTAGTCCTGATAGTATTTGCAAATTATGTTGTAGATCAATAGCTCGTGTTATAGCTCCCCTATGTTTTTGATATGTTCCTGGAGAAAACTAAGTTGAAAGATGTTAGTAGAAATGATGCGGACTAGGTCCGTGATCTGAGGATTATCCTCATTGCTGCAAAGAAGTATTATGTCCTTGATGCACCGCTAGGTGACAAACCTATTGTAGGAGCAGATGCAGACGTTATGAACGTTTGACAAGCTCGGTATGATGACTACTTGATAGTTTAGTGCGCCATTCTTTACGGCTTATAACCGGGACTTCAAAAACGTTTTGAACGCCACAGAGCATATGAGATGTTCCAAGAGTTGAAAATAGTATTTCAGACTCATGCCCGTGTCGAGAGGTATGAGACATCTGATAAGTACTTTGCCTAGAAGATGGAGGAGGATAGCTATACCAATGAGCATGTGCTCAGAATGTCTGAGTACTACAATCGCTTGAATCTAGTGGGAGTTAATCTTCCAGATAAAATAGTGATTGATAGAGTTCTCTAGTTACTATCACCAAGTTACTAGAACTTCGTGATGAACTATAATATGCAAGGGATGACGAAAACGATTCCCGAGCTCTTCGTGATGCTGAAATCAACGAATGTAGAAATCAAGAAAGAGCATCAATTGTTGATGGTTAACAAGACCACTAGTTTCAAGAAAAGGGCAAGGGGAAGAAAGGGAACTTCAAGAAGAATGGCAAGCAAGTTGTCACTCCCGTGAAGAAGCCCAAAGTTGGACCTAAGTCTGAAACTGAGTGCTTCTAACTGCAAAGGAAATGGTCACTGGAAGCGGAAGTTCCCCGAATATTTGGCGGATAAAAAGGATGGCGAAGTGAACAAAGGTATACTTGATATACATATTGATAATGTGTACCTCACTAGTGTTCATAGTATCCCCTGGGTATTTGATACTTGTTCGGTTGGTAAGATTAGTAACTCAAAACAGGAGTTACAGAATAAATGGAGACTAGTTGAGGGTGAGGTGATGATGTGTGTTGGAAGTAGTTCCAATATTGATATGATCATCATCGCACACTCCCTGTACTTTCAGGATTAGTGTTATACCTAAATAAACGTTATTTGGTGTTTGCGTTGAGCATGAACAAGATTGGATCATGTTTATTGCAATACGGTTATTCATTTAAGTGAGAGAATAATGGTTATTCTGTTTACATGAATAAAACCTTCTATGGTCATACACCCAAGGTGAATGGTTTATTGAATCTCGACCGTAGTAAATACACATATTCATAATATTGAAGCCAAAATATGCAGAGTTGATAATGATAGTGCAACATACGTGTGGCAATGCCGTTTAGGTTATATTGGTATAAAGCGCATGAAGAAACTCCATGCTGATGGACTTTTGGAATCACTTGATTATGAATCACTTGGTGCTTGCGAACCATGCCTCATGGGCAAGATGACTATACCTGCGTTCTCCGGAACAATGGAGCGAGCAACTGACTTATTGGAAATCATACATACTGATGTATACGGACCAATGAGTGTTGAGGCTCGCGGCGGGTATCGTTATTTTCTGACCTTCACTGATGATTTGAGAAGATATGGGTATATCTAATTGATGAAGCACAAGTCTGAAACATTTGAAAAGTTCAAAGAATTTCAGAGTGAAGTAGAGAATCATCATAACCAGAAAATAAAGTTTCTACGATCTGATCGCGGAAGCGAATATTTGACTTATGAGTTTGGTATTCTTTTGAAACAATGTAGAATAGTTTCACAGCTCACGCCACCTAGATCACCACAGCGTAATGGTGTGTCCGAATGTCGTAACCGTACTTTATTAGATATGATGCGATCTATGAGGTCTCTTATTGATTTAACACTATCATTTTGGGGTTATGCATTAGAGAAAACTGCATTCACGTCAAAAAGGGCACCATATAAATCTGTTGAGACGACGCCTTATGAACTGTGGTTTGGCAAGAAACCCAAGTTGTTGTTTTTTAAAGTTTGGGGCTGCGATGCTTATGTGAAAAAGCTTCAACCTGATAAGCTCGAACCCAAGTCGGGGAAATGTGTCTTCATAGGATACCCAAAGGAAATTGTTGGGTACACCTTCTATCACAGATCCGAAGGCAAGATATTTGTTGCTAACAATGGATCCTTTCTAGAGAAGGAGTTTCTCTCGAAAGAAGTGAGTGGGAGGAAAGTAGAACTTGATGAGGTAATTGTATCTTCTCCAGAATTGGAAAGTAGTACATCATAGAAACTAGTTCGAGTGATTCCTACACCGATCAGTGAGGAAGCTAATGATGATGATCATGAAACTTCAGATCAAGTTACTACTGAACCTCGTAGGTCAACCAGAGTGTGTTCCGCGCTAGAGTGGTACAGTAACCCGGTTCTGGAAGTCATGTTACTAGACCATGATGAACCTACGAACTACTAGGAAGCGATGATGAGCCCAGATTCCAAAAAATGGCTTGAGGCTATGAAATCTGAGATGCGATCCATGTATGAGAACAAAGTGTGGACTTTGGTTGACTTGCCCGATGATCGGCAAGCCGTTGAAAATAAATGGATCTTTAAGAGGAAGACTGACGTTGATTGTAATGTTAATGTCTACAAAGCTTGACTTGTTGCGAAAGGTTTTCGACAAGTTCAAAGAGTTGACTACGATGAGACTTTCTCACCCGTAGTGATGCTTAAAGTCTGTCCAAATCATGTTAGCAATTGCCGCATTTTATGATTATATGAAATATGGCAAATGGATGTCAAAATTGCATTCCCCAGTGGATATCTCAAAAAGGAGTTGTATATGATGCAACCAGACGGTTTTGTCGATCCTAAAGGTGCTAACAAAGTGTGCATACTCCAGCGATCCATTGATGGACTGGTGCAAGCCTCTCAGAGTTGGAATATATGCTTTGATAGTGTGATCAAAGCATATAGTTTTATACAGACTTGCGGTGAAGCCTGTATTTACAAGAACGTGGGTGGGAGCACTGCAGCCTTTTTGATAAGTATATGTGAATGAAATATTGTTGATCGGAAATGATGTAGAATGTTCTGGAAAGCATAAAGGATTGTTTAAAAGATTTTTTTCAATAAAAGACCTTGGTGAAGCAGCTTCCATATTGGGCACCAAGATCAATAGAGATAGATTAAGACGCTTGATAAAATTTTCAATGAGTACATACCTTAATAAGATTTTGAAGAAGTTCAAAATGGATCAGTCAAAGAAGGAGCTCTTGCCTGAGTTGTAAGGTTTCGAGTTGAGTAAGACTCAAAACCCGACCATGGCGGAAGATAGAGAAAGAATGAAAGTCATTCCCTATGCCTCAGCCATAGGTTCTATAAAGTATGCCAAGTTGTGTACCAAACCTGTTGTGTACCTTGCCATGAGTTTGGCAAGGAGGTACAAAAGTGATCCAGGAGTAGATCACTAGACATCGGTCAAAATTATCCTTAGTTACTGCATGACTAAGGAAATGTTTCTCGATTATGGAGGTGATAAAGAGTTCGTCGTAAAGAGATACGCCGATGCAAGCTTTACACTAATCCAGATGACTCTAAGTATCAATCTGGATGTGTAATGAAAGTGGGAGCAATTAGCTAGAGTAGCTCCATGCAGATCATTGTAGACATAGAAATTTGCGAAATATATATGGATCTGAATGTAACAGACCTACTGACTAAATTTCTCTCACGAAGCAAAACATGATCACACCATAATACTCTTTGGTGTTAATCACATGGCGATGTGAACTAGATTGTTGACTCTAGTAAACCTTTTGGGTGTTAGTCACATGATAATGTGAACTATGGGTGTTATTGACATAACGATGTGAACTATCAGTATTAAATCACGTGGCGATGTGAACTAGATTATTGACTCTAGTGCAAGTGGGAGACTGAAGGAAATATGCCCTAGAGGCAATAATAAAGGTGTTATTTATATTTCCTTATATCATGATAAATGTTTATTATTCATGCTAAAATTGTATTAACCGGAAACTTAGTACATGTGTGAATACATAGACAAAACAAAGTGTCCCTAGTATGCCTCTACTTGACTAGCTCGTTGATCAAAGATGGTTATGTTTCCTAACCATAGACATGTGTTCTCATTTGATGAACGAGATCACATCGTTATAAGAATGATGTGCTGGACAAGACCCATCCGTTAGCTTAGCACTATGATCGTTTAGTTTTACTGCTATTGCTTTCTTCATGACTTATACATGTTCCTATGACTAAGAGATTATGCAACTCCCGAATACCGGAGGAACACCTTGTGTTCTATCAAACGCCACAACATAACTGGGTGATTATAAAAATGCTCTACAGGTATCTCTAAAGGTGTTTGTGGTGTTGGCATAGATCGAGAATAGGATTTGTCACTCCGAGTGTCGGAGAGGTAACTATGGGCCCTCTCTGTAATACACATCATAATAAGCCTTGCAAGCAAATGACTAATGAGTTAGTCACGAGATGATGTATTACAAAATGAGTAAAGAGACTTGTCGGTGACGAGATTGAACTAGGTATAATGATACCGACGATCAAATCTCGGGCAAGTAACATACCGATGACAAAGGGAATAACGTATGTTGTTATGCGGTTTGACTGGTAAAGATCTTCGTAGAATATGTAGGACCCAATATGAGCATCCAGGCTCCGCTATTGGTGATTGACCGGAGATATGTCTCGGCCATGTCTACATAGTTCTCGAACCCGTAGGGTCCGCATGCTTAAAGTTCGATGACAATTTGTATTATGAGTTATGTGATTTGATGACTGAAGTTTGTTCGGAGTCCCGGATGAGATCACAGACATGATGGGGAGTCTCGAAATGGTCGAGAGGTAAAGATTCATATATTGGAAGGTTATATTCGGACATAGGAAAGGTTCCGAGTGATTCGGGTATTTTTCGGAGTTACGGGAATTCGTCCGGGGAGTCAATGGACCTTAATGGGCCTTAGTGGGAAGGAGAGGCAGCAGCCAAGAGGTGGTGCCGCCCTCCCAAGCCCAGTCCGAATTGGACAAGGGGTTTGGGGCACGACCCCCCTCTCCCTTCCTTCTCCCCTCCCCCTCCTTTCCCCCTTCTCCTAGTTGGACTAGGAAAGGAGGAAACCTACTCCTACTAGGAGCAGGAATCCTACTCCCTTGGCGCGCCCCTCCAAGGGCCGGCCTCCTCCTCCCTCCGTCCTTTATATACGTGGGGAGGGGGCACCCCATAGACACAAAAGTTGATTTATTAGCCATGTGCGGTGCCCCTCCCCACTATTACACACCTCGGTCATATCGTTGCAGTACTTAGGCGAAGCTCTACACCGGTAACTTCATCATCACCATCACCACGCCGTCGTGCTGACGAAACTCTCCCGTGACGCTCAACTGGATCAAGATCTCGTGGGACATCATCGAGCTGAACGTGTGCTGAACGCGGAGGTGCCGTACGTTCGGTGCTTGGATCGGTTGGATCGCGAAGACGTTCGACTACATCAACCGTGGCACTAGACGCTTCCGCTTTCGGTCTACAAGGGTACGTAGACACAGTCTCCCCGCTCGTTGCTATATGCTTCTCCTAGATAGATCTTGCGTGATCGAAGGATTTTTTTTGAAATACTATGTTCCCCAACATATAAACCCCGCGCTACTACTTATTAGTAGTAGTGCGGGTTATAAATCCCACACTGCTACTAAGTTGATAGTAGTAGTGTGGGTTATAAATCCCATGCTACTACTAAGTTGATAGTAGTAGCGCGGGGTATAAACCACATGCTACTACTAAGTGGTCTCCACTATGCCCCCCGAGACAGGCCGTGGTAGTAGCGCGGGGTATAGACCTGCTACTAAGCTGATAGTAGTAGCACGGGGTATAAACCCCATGCTACTACAAGTGGTCTCCACTGTGCCCCCCGGGATAGGCCATAGTAGTTGTGTGGGGTATAAACCCATCGCTACAACTATCGACCCACCAACACATGTATACACATAGCGCGCGGAGGCTCAAGCTCAAACCCACACTCTCTCGTTTCCCCTTCTCCGTCCTATCCGTGATGCCCTTCCTCACCCACCACCACTGCTAGACTCGCACCTACACATCTCCCCCAAATTCGGCGACCTCTTGTCCCACCGCAACCCCCTCCCTTGCCCCTCCTTCGCCTTCCTTCTCCGCTGCTGGAAGGAGAGGGAGATCCGGTAGAGCACCGTCCATGGCGATGGCCAGATCTGCCATGGACGCAACCACTTGCACTTCCTTGTCGGGACAGAGCCTCGTGAGGACATGAGGTCCCATGAAAAGTAGTAGTAGGTCACTGGGCGTCGTATAGGGTTTCGAGCGTCGGCTCCAACTCCGGCGGCCACTAATGAGTTGTTGCTCCTACTCCTCTCTACTTCTCTCTTCCTCTTCTAATCCTTTTTTTTGTAGAAGCATCAAAGGAGAGGTGTGGGTAAGAGTTCGATGGGGAAGCACCATCACCATCATCCCCTCCAAGACCAGCATCAGCCATGGATGGAGAGGACGATGACGCCCAGCAGTAGCAGCCATGGATGGGATTTTTTAATTCCTAATTAGTTAGTACTAGCGAGGGATCCAGACCCACGCTACAGATAATTAGTACGTAGTAGCGTGGGTGGCATCCGCGCTACAACAAACGGACGAAATACTAGCACGGGTGGCACCCGCACTACTACTACCAGTTAGTTATAGTGTCCAAGTAGTAGCGCGGGCACCCGCACTACTACTAGTCCTTTACCCCGCGCTGCTTCTAGGCTTTTTTGTAGTAGTGTAATTTTATGCTCTATGCTTTCGAGGTCCACCATAATTGGCTCATAGGACAAGCCATAATCTGGAAACACGATGTTTTGCAAATGCAGAGTATCAGATAATGGTGTTCTATTGTTCTATTCACGGCCAAGCACATCATTACAAGTATATATTGGCTAACATGATATATCCTTCAGTAGATATCACAGCACACAAGTAAATCGGATGACAAGTGTCTCTGTAGAGATATCAATCTAATAATCTAATAGTCTACTATATAATTTATTGCTATGTTGTTTAACTGCTGTGTAAAAAATTCAGAACCACCACTAAGTAGGTTTATTATCTTGCATTGCATCTCTCTTGATCAAGACATGCCACGACCTGATTATTTTATTTGTTATGTTACGATTGAGTGTCTCGGCTTGCTTTTGGACTAAAGTCTTTTGTAATTGCCTGAACCAACTGCTATGTACTAAATATGTATAGCTTGCTTTTGGACTGAAGCCTTTTGTTGACCCCTGGACCATTTGCTATGTACTAAATGTGTATGTATCGATGCAATGCTTCTGATATAAACTTGATATATTAGATTGATAAGCACAACTACGTTATCCTTTTTTTTTTAGAATACTTCAATTACTGTATTACCGGATTAGATATGATTATACCCGGCAACGATGCTGCCGGGTGCGGCAAACCGTACTTTCAATCTAGTATATCGCAGGGCAGAAAGCATGTCGTGTGAGAGGGGGGAGGAGGGATTTCTAGGCACACACTTGTGTCTGTCTTTCTTAATCCCCTCTGTTCACAAGTATAAAATATTTTGAATATTTTAATATGGACTACATATAGCCCGAAATAGGTGAATCAAACATATTATAATATGTCTATGTACATCTGATTCAGAAAAAAAGTTAGAACATCTTATATGTATTTGTGAGCGTGAGGGAGTACATCACAAATGACGTGTGTACATGGCGGATTTGTTGTGTAACACATTGCACCATCCATAGTTAATACTTTATAGGTTGATTTCTAAAAGATTCTGAAATGTAAATAAGACATATAAAATTGGTATCTAAAGATGTCAAAGAATTTCAAATCAAAATTCATAACACATGCCGAGAGAAAAAATAGATAAATTTGACAATGGATAGTACCTAATGTACATTTAAGCTGAGCTTTAATTTTGACCCACCACCGCTATTGATAATAAATTTAAGGCTCATCTTTCTTTGGTGGATTTTATGAGTCAAATTTAGACTTCTTTTTTTGAAACTTATTCAAATTTAGACTTGAGTTGTTTGAAACCATAGGGTCGTGCTTTCTACATGTGCTAAATTTCTCTATTTATTTTAGAATATAAAAAGTATCGCATGTGGGGTCGAGGGCCTTCGTTGCTGGCCGGGTGGGGAAACCCGAGTAATGCTACACATACATAAGTTTACGCGGGCTTTACAAACAGGTGGGTTTTGATTGGAGATTAAGAAGGAGAATGATGGTTAGTTAAAAAGAAAGAATCATAGTCAGCGTGTAAATGCGTGTAACTCTTTATATGTTTAGCATTATTGGGGGAAACCCACTTTCAGGTCGTTGTGTCCGGGTCACCCTAGCTCGTCTCAGTTTAGCTCTTTGGTCGGCCATGGCGTTACAGGAGTGCTATCTGCTATGAGATCTTGTGTCCCGTTTTTGTCTACGTTTGTCAAGGTGGTCTCTAATCTTGTACGGCGGCGTCGCTCGACATGTAAAGATCGAGGCAGATCCGATGGAGGGCACTGCGCTTCACACTCTTCGGCGGATCATCGAACGATCAGACTTGCATGCACCCGTCCCCGCTCACCTTGTTGCCGTTGACGCAGCCGCTGCTGTGCTCCTTAGTCCCTTTGCCGGCGGCGACGTTCACCATGTCGAGGTTGTAGAGTATGGGGATCATGACGAGGGAGGAGAGGAAGGCGAGCAGCGGGCCGAAGATCCAGAGCAGGAGGGGCACCCCGGCGTAGAAGAGCCTGTTGCCGATGAAGTTGAGCGTGAAGCTCCTCTCGAGGATCTCGCCCACGTAGTCGCCCACGGCGCCGGCCGGCAGCTGCAGGCCGACCTGGCGTGCGCCGTCGTGGTCTTTATCGGCGGCGGCGAGGGAGATGCAGGAGGTGTTGATGAGGAAGCTGGCTTGGTTGAGGAAGCAGATGGTGAGGGTGTGGCAGAGGAAGGCGAAGAGGAAGACGAGCAGCAGCGCCACGTACTTGAGCGCCATCATGTACTCCCCGTGCGCGCCGAACACGGCGTCGCTCAGCGGCTTCTTCACGGAGTAGGTGCTGCTGAGCACGGTAGCGATGCCCGTGCAGAAGAGCACCGAGGTGGTGGCCATGAGCGTGGACCCCATGATGACGTTCCGCAGCGACTGCACCACCAGCACCCCCTTCTTGTCGTCGTTGTCCCGCATCATGCCGGCGGCCCAGAGCCGGCGCGCCGCTGAGTAGACCCCGAAGGCCGTGGAGAGCGGGCGGCGCCGCACGGCCCGCCACAGCCAGGCGTGGTACAGCGCCGGCAGCAGCAGCCCCAGCGGGATGAGGATCAGGTCCAGGTAGCTGTCCCTCCACACCACCATGGTCGATCGATCGGCCGACGACGATGATCGAGCAAGAACCAAGAAAGCGTAAGCGTGTGGCACTAGCACGCTTGCTTGTCGATCGGTGGCTATGCTAGCTCCTGAATTTGGGGGAGGCGTTGCTCGCTTTCTGCCGATGAACCGTGTGGAGCTGGCTATCTGTCTATCTGTCCGTGGATGGGTGCGTTATATAGGGGAGGAGTTTGAAGCTGAGGTGGGGGAAGAGATAGTGGTGTCTTACACAACGGCCACGAGGATCCTTTTTGCTGGTGGTCAATCAGCTAAAAGCAGCAATCGGTGAACTAAAGGCAGACACACACACGACCCGCCGGACTGATGGATCGATACATCGACCTCCTTCGTGAGTCACCCACCGCCCAGATTATAACAAAAAGAATGCCATCGATCGATCGCAAGTTGCTTACGTCGCCCTTCGTTCGTCTGCTGGTTCGATCGATGGTTATTATGCCAATCCCAAACAGACGCCCGCGTTCAATTTTGCCCATCCGTCGGTCCGTGCATCCAACGCGCGGTCACATTGCAACTTGCCAGCATCCAATTGAAAAAAAAAGCGCCTCACATTTAATAAAACACTTACAACATACTTATACATTAACATGAACTTAAAACTG
The DNA here is from genome assembly GCA_902687465.1 of Secale cereale. NCBI lineage: Eukaryota > Viridiplantae > Streptophyta > Magnoliopsida > Poales > Poaceae > Secale > Secale cereale. The sequence continues at coordinate 571,458,452 of LR738713.1, read as the reverse complement.
TTGAAACAAGTCCCGGGTGCATAGTTAAATTTAACTTAAACTTAAAAACAGAAACAAAAAATGTCGCCTTAAAAAATGCCTTCGGAAAAAAAAAAATGTCGCCGTTGTCTTCACGTCCTGCCGTTCTCGTTTTTGTCCATGGTGAGGTCGATGTAGGGTGGCAGCTTACAAAGGTGGGCTGGAGGGGCCTGCGGGAGCCGCGTGGCCGGCCGTGCCCGCACCACCTCTTCCCGTGGCGGCGACGGCTCTGGTGAGCGTGGACGCGTGGGCGCCCATGGCTCGGCGTCCACCCAGTCAGCCACTTCCTTCATCGTGGACGTCCACGTACATCTCTGGCCCATCATGTGCGGGTTCCACTCACCGTCGTGAGGCTCCTCCTTCACCTCCTCCTTGACGACCATTTTCGGGATTACGACGTATCCCAATAACGCCGACAAATGTCGGCCCCGACGTAGGGCGGAAAGCGCCGCGGGCCGCTACCGGCGAGATGTTGAATGCGTGTTGCGCGGGCAGTGGGAAGCGGGTGGAGTGGCGGCGACCGGAGGAGGACCTCGTGGTCGTGCCTCCCCTTACGGCTAGAGTTCCACCAGACCATGACGGCTGGTGACGAGATGGATGAGAGGAGAAGGAGGATCCACAAGGATGAACTAGGGTTTGGTGTCGGGGCTCGAGGAGTCATGCAGGAACGGGAATGGAACCGTGGACTGGCCGATCCACGGCTTCCACATTAAGCAGGACGGTGACCGCTGTTCATGGGTGGCTGGCAGATGGGTTCGTCCACTTATGCGCATAAATATGGACGTTGGGAGGTAGATGGGCGGCCAACACGTGGGCCCGAGGCAGACAAGGAGCGGACGCGTGAGCGTCCGTTCGATGTCCGTGTGGACGCAAACCAAACGCAAGTTTGGGCTGAAAATGGGTTGAGCCGGACGCCCTCTTGTGGATGGAGGCGCACCTTGGGTCGTCGCTTATGTACCTTTGGGTCAAAACTGACACGATCGAACAGAATGGGTCTAGCGTTGGAGTTGGCCTTAATTCCACGTACATAATGAAGAAAATGAAGGAGCATGTAACGTAGGCACTTGTACAATGTACGTACATAGCAACGAGGACAGGTCGGCTCTACACTTCGTTCTCAACGAACGACGTCCGTTGCATACGTACGTCCTGCTCACAAAAAAAAAAAAAAAGTTGCCGGTAGCTTACAAACTTGAATCCGTTAGTAGTGAGACCGGCGCCATGGTTTCGTGGCCGGCAGCTTAAGCTTGGTTGTTTCGGTTGGCGTCCGGTCGGCTGCCTGAGGTGCATGCCGTTGCGTTGCGTTACCCCATTTGGTCTCGCTTTAGCCACGGGTACCAACTACCAATCCTTGTGGTGCGTCGATCGTATCTTCGACTATTTTGATTCAGTGCATAATCTTTTCCTCTTTTCTTCTGGAATCGAAGGCTTTCACCCAGCTTTAAAGTACTGCTCATGGTGATGAAGACATATAGGCCAACTTACAACCAGTAACTCGATGTTAGGGATATCAGCTTACGAGGTAAAACACTTGGAAAAAGGGAGAAAAATGACACCCAAAAACAGAAACGACATGGACTAGAGCTACAAGCTAAGCCAGAGAAGGTTGTGCAGCTTGAGCTTCTTGCCACCTTGTCCACTGACGATCAGACCATCACCAAGATTCCGATAGCATCAACTTCACCAACATGTACGGTAATCAGGCACGAGACCAACACGAGCCATGGTTTTGTACATATGGCAACCCAGTTAGCCAAGAATCTAGAAAACTTGAAAAAGTTTCTTCACTGAAAGACCAACTTGGTTTTAATGAAAAAGGTATAAATGGGTGATCTGGAAGAAACATCATAATGCTAATAATACAATAAGTAAAAGAAAAAAATAAAACATATACAGTCTTAGAAAATGGAGTGCTCCAGAAAAGTTGTTAAAAATATGAGGATTTCGATATAAAAATATACTTTTACTAAGTTTCAGGGTTGTCCATAATTTTACCGAATTCCATAGTTTCTAGAGTATTTCCTATTATTACGCATGTTAAGAGTTCTATAACGTTTTGTATATTGGAAATTTCCTTTTTCTATTTTTTTTCCAGCCATCTCCCTCCCTTCTCATGGTTTACTTTTGTTGATTGGATTGCCAAACGAGTACAAAATCACTACCATGTCATCAATAAAAGGGATTTTAGTGGACGAACGAGCCAACTCTAGACAAATTTGTTGCTTAAGCAACAACCAAATATGTTGAGTGTTGTTATTAAGAGACCAAACTTAGACTTTGCCAATACTTAAGAGCCAGAGATATACTTCCTTTTCTTAATAGAATTATGATTGATTGAATGGAGTTCAATCGACAGAATCACCACATTCGTGTCACGATTAGCGGGAAACCATTACTTTACGATTTGTGACATTTTGCACCAAACCAAAATTCTGACCGTGACAAAAAACACTAAGTAAAAAAAAAAATCTCGTTTTGACGTGGCTCATCCCAAGCCAGCGGGCAGCGGTGATGACGCGGCGTTAAAGACCATAAATCTTTTTTAACCGCTCAGGACGAAGCAGCTGGGTCGGGCCAGCGTGTTCTCTCGTTTAGTGGGCTTGTTTGTCAATTGGGCCGGCGCGTTCGCTATAGTCCTTCCCAAACCCAACCAAGCGGTCATTCGATTGATAAAATGCCGCACGTTTGGTTTCTTCTTCTAGAAAACCCCAGCGTCCCCAACCACTTCACGTTGCTCTCCATCCAACTTCCCTGTTCCACAAAAACCACAAACTGCAACAAGAAACCTCCATCTCGCCATGGCGTTTGGCCTCGGATGGGTCCAGGCCTGCACGAGAACTTCGCCGGCGACAGCAAGAAGCTATCCTACGTGCGCAAGGTCACCACCTGGTACATCAATGTTGCAATCCTGAACAATCATGCGCGCGGTGAGGGTTGCACCACGTATGAGGAGAGGTCACAATTGGCAGACTTCCACCGTCCACTCATCGAGAACTTGGTCTGGGTGATGGAGGATGCATAGATTACCCACATCCGTTCCAGCGGTCATGCTGGTACATGTACCAAAACTGTCGTGGAATTAGCACGGCAGATGTTCGGTTTAACGGACTTGATGATGGAACCATCGCACGGGTTAGCTTGAAGGGGTTCATAGCACACAAAGGACACAGAGGGTTTATACTAGTTCGGCCCCTTCGATGAAGGTAAAAGCCTACGTCTAGTTGGTTTGGTATTGCTTGGGCGTCGGATTACAGGGAGCGGATCGCTTGCCTGTGCTCTCGACGGGTTGACTCTTGCTTGTCCCTGAACCGTTGCCGGGTCGTCCCTTTATATAGAGGTGACGCCTGGTCCGGTTTACAGAGTCCCGAGGCCGGCTCATACTTGTGTCCACCTCGGTCTCTGTCCTTTCTTCCTTATCCCTCAAGTTACGTCGCTTGGCGGTTTACAAACCACAATTCTATACATGGGCCCTATAATCTCATGGGCCGCAGCCTTTACTAAATATCGTAACTAAACATTTTATAATTAAGCCGGTTTACACTAGCCGGTTTATACCTGCTAGTCATATCCCTGACATTAGGCCCCAGAATGATTTGAACTTGTTCATATCAATCTTCCTTGCCTTGTATAATTTTCTTCTGTGTCTTCTCATTTTTGTAAACCGGCTCTGACGTCATCTTCGAAAATCATTGAATCTGACCGTGACATCACCTCCGCATTTAACGCTGCGAGCTGTACTGTAGCTTTGTTTAATGGTTATCCCGAAGATCGAGGCGTCAAAAGGATCTTTATCCGATCTTTGCTCCCTCGAATCCCGTACCTGTCGCTTCATATCTGACCTTCCCTTATAAATACTGCTACCCCCATCCGTTTATTCTCTTCCCGCATCTTCTTCCTTCGTCCGTCGCCCGAGCTTCCAGTCGCCATTGACGCCCGAGCTTGAAGCGCCGCCGTCGCCCGCCGAGTCCGAGACCTTACTGGCCGCTGCATCAACCTGACTTTGACCAGAAAACTCCGCCGCTGTCCTCCATTGTTCCAGGTATGTCTTTTCTCCTCAATGTAGATCTGCATCTTTTAGGGTTCCTCCCTGTTTCTCCGCCATTAGAGCTGTAATGAAAGCTTCATCTTGTCCCCCTTAAACACTCGTTTCGCAGAAAGTTTTTGACCTTTATGTCCAGCCCTTAGATCTTTTCCTTTGTTTCGCTAGTATTTGCTTTAGATCTCGCCACTTATACTTATCCTGTAGATTCATCTGTTCCGCATAAGACCCTTGCGTTTCTTCCCGTATCTTCTTGCACTTTATTTTTCTTTTCTCGCATACTCAGATCTGTTCTGCCCTAGTTGTTTGTCAAAACTTGTTTCTTCCCTTCGTAAATCTGCTAAGTGTACTCCGGTTTATACTGTCATGCCCTGTTCCTGTAAAAAAATTGAAGTTAAACGTAACGGTTTAGTTGTTCCTCTTTTGCTGTCATGAACCGGCAGTGACATAGTTCCATGTTTTTGCCGGGTTAACCATATCATTAGTCCCTTGTCTAAACCGTTGCGTAATCTTTGTAGATATCTTCCGATTTATCCTGCCGTACTCGCATAATCCGGTTTTATACTTTATCTTTTTCAGTACTTGTCCTTCTGTCGCTATGGCCAAGCAGTTTGTTTCTTGTGACTGGGTCCCTTCCATCATCACGGAAGAAGACTTGGTCAAAATTGCTGAAATTGGTACTTTAGGCCCTCAGTCCGTTTTGAAATGGCGAGCTCCGGGAAACGAATGCCCTCCTACTCCCAGGCAAGGGGAGGTTATTGTTTTCTTTGACCACATATCTTGAGGCTTCTCCCCCCCCCCCGGTTCAAAGTTTTTCCGGGACGTTCTTGCTGCCTTCCAACTCCACCCTCAGGACATTGGGCCCAACTCTATTTCAAATATCTGTGATTTTCAAGTCTTCTCAGAGGTATATCTGCAAGAAGAACCGTCTGTTGATCTATTCCGGGACTTTTTTCACCTGAACCGGCGTACGGAGTTCACCAGCGGACCGCACCAGGAACTCGGCGGGGTTAGCATCCAGAAAAGTAGAGACGCTGTCTTTCCCCACGCCGCTCTCCACACACACCCAAAGGAGTGGAATAAATCATGGTTTTACTGTGTTGACACTTCTCCTGAAGGGGAGAATCCTCTGCCGGGTTATCGTGAGCACCGTATTCCGAAGGATCATCCTCTACCACAACGACTCAGCTCTGTCGAGCGGACCCGGTTTGCATCACAGCTCTCCAGACTAAAAGCTTTCATGGCCAATGGTTCAACTGGAACCGACTTTATGCGTTGCTGGTTGTCTTGGAGTATCCTTCCCTTGAGCCGGCGATCACAGCTGATGTGCCAGTATTCCGGTAAACCGGACGACCCTCAACGGTTTACCAAGGAAAAATTATCTGAATCGGAGGTTATTGAATCGGCTAAGAAGATGCTCAATGTCTCCTTAGCAGACTGCAGCAAAGTCGGGTTAGCCCCGTATTACAAGAAGAATAAGCTGCCTGCGGTAAGTTTTGCTTTGTCCTGTATTTGTAACCCGTTCCTTTAAACCGTTCTTTCAATTGTCTTTCCTTCCTTTGAATAGGCCGACGATCCCTTCTGGAAGAGAAAACCCCAAGAGAAAACCGGCAAACAAGCACGCCGGAAGACCTTTGCCAATAAGAAAAGAAAAGCAGCTGTTGACTCCAGTTCTCACGCTAAGGATGATGATCCGAATTCCGAGGTATGAATTAATCCGATTTTGATTTGCTTTCTTGTACTCATATCTGTATCTAATGATAACTTTTCACAGGAGTTGGCAGAAGGTGATAAACCGGCCGAAGTTGAGGTAACTATCCTTTCTTCCGATTCAGAACCTCTTCCACAAAAAAGTTGTCGGACCGTCCGGAAATACCAATTTTCTCATCCTTATGCTCAATTGGATCCTAATTTTCTTTTGAAGAAACAACAGCATGAAGCTCTTCGCCGGACCACTCACCATAGCGGCTTGGCAGTGGAATCATCCGGGATTTCTTTATCTCCAGCTCGGAAGCGTCGCACTGAGGTGATACTTTCTCCGACTCTCCTTCATCCCAAGGCCGGGCTTATCCGAAAACCTCTCAAACCGTCTGATCCTGATTATCAGGAGACTCCATTATCCTCCTCTGGTGAATCGACCGCTACACAACTTCCCCCATTGAAAAATGTCCCAGGGTAAGTCTTTTTAACATTTCCGGTTTATGATTACCTTTTTGCTTCATAATGTTAACTCATTCTGCAAACTTTTTTCAGCAAGCCAAAGCCTAGCAAAAGACAAAAGGCAAACAAACCCCCTGCTGAGACTTCTACAGATGATCCGGCGGCTGATCCGGCAACAACCGTTCCTCCAGAAGGCGAGCCTATAACTCCTCTTGAAGATCCTGCGCCTACGGATCATGTCCCAGTAGCCGAGAATCCTACTGTTGATGACGTCCACAATCCGCCAAGTCCTGCCCGGGTCAACTCACCTCAAGTTAATCCGTCATCTCCCAATCCGGTTCACACTGCGACTCCACCAACTGCACCTGCCTCTCCAGAAGTTGTAGTGACTGGGGCTGCTTTCGTTGCTCCGGCTGAGCCCACCGTTTTAGCCAAACATACGGCTAAAACAGAGAAATTACATAAAGAGAAGGGTAAATGGAGTACTGAGTTATCCAATCTTGCTGATATGAGTGCCCAAGAAATCTATTCTGGGTACTTAAACCGGCTCCACAGCAGCCAAGACTATGAAGCGAGTTTGGTTAACTTGATGAAGGAGAAATATGAGGTAATCCTTTCCTTCTGACTTTGTGCTTTTGATATGCCTCTATCTCATAGTAGCCCCCAAGTTTCGGTTTAGCTGCATGTTGAAGGTGATCCGGAACTTATAACTTGAACAATTTGACCTTATATTAGCCCCCAAGTATCAAGTAGATAACTTGGTTATGTATTTGATACTTGTAAAAATTTCTGCTGATACTTCAATTATCCATTAGCCCCCAAGTGTCAAGTAGACAACTTGTTTGTGTGCTTGAGACTTGTAACTTGAATTGCTACTGTTTGTTGCTTCAACTGCCATTAGCCCCCAAGTATCAAGTAGATAACTTGGTTATGTATTTGATACTTGTCTGATTTTTGCGTCTTGTTACTTGATTATGCTTGCAGGCTGACTTAAACCGGAACACTGAGGAGATCAATGAGCTTCGGAGCCGTCTTGCTGAGACAGAGTCTGCCGCTTCAAAAGCCAAGAAAGATCTTCAGGTAAGTTTAAAGACTGCTGAAGATCTGAAAAAGTTCTTTGAAGAAGAGCGGACCACTTTTGAGGTTCAGAAGAAAGAATTGGAAAAAGGGTTCAGGATGCTGAGGGGGTGCTTAATCCGGTGACTGAAGAGTTAACCGGCTTAAAGCAGCAAATTGAGTTGATGACTGCTGCAATCTTTGGTAAGTATAATCTGAACTCTTGCTTTATCCTTGCGATCTTCTACCTGTGCCGGTTTAACCGTGATATTTATATGCAGGGCGCCGTGTCACCCATCTTGGGGATGATCTACGCAAGAAACTTAAGGCATGCTATACTTTGGTCGAGCAGCTGTACTCCGGCGCTCAGAGGATCATTAGTGCAACATCCTTCGGTAAACCGGCCCCCACAACCATTCAAGGCACGTTGGAAAAGTTGTCTGTTCTACCGGTTCGCCTTGAAGAAGTTAAGAAATCTGCTGCTCGAGGCGGTGCTCTCCTGGCACTTACCAGGGCTAAAGCCTGGGTTCCGGATCTTGATCCGGAAGAAGCTTTGACTGGATTTCCTGACACTAAGGAAGATGGATCCGCTTTTACCGCAAAGGATCTCCATGTCTTGACGAAGGAGATGCGCCCCCTCGCCAGCAAGCTTGCAACGGAATCCGATTTATCCAGGTATCATCCAGGGTACGACTTGCAAAACGAGCGAGTGGAGCGGCCGGTTTATGACACCGTCAATTTAATCCCACCGGTTCGCCCTCATTTCTTCGCTCCAGATATCGAACCTTCTGAACTTATCAACGAAGAGATGTACTTCCGGGCTTTGACGAAGATTGATTGGCGTGTTCCGGACTTCCAACCGCTTCAAGAGGACGAAGACATTCCGGATCAAACTGATGGCCAGCCGTCTCAGCAAGAAGGAGCATAACTCAGAATTTATTGTTGTAATTGCAGTCTCTGCTTTATCAAACAATCTTTTTAATCCGTCAGGCTTGCTATGCCTTGTAATAGGATAGCTGAAACATGATCCGCTTTAATCCGGATATTCTGTCTTTCTTTGTGAGATGTTTGCTAATTTAAATGTTGTCTGATGTCGCTTATTTTGCATATCATTTGTTCCTGCAAAAGTAACACTGAAAACATGTCCTAGCGGTTTACCGCTGGACAGATTAAATTGTTCTCTCAAGATATCGAACAAGTATATACTTATATCAGAAATAAATTTATACCTGAGACCAAATACGCTCAATACTCTTAATCCGGTAGATATCAAAATTTCGTGATGAAGATCTTCATGGATCCAATAACAAACCCGGGTTTTGATAACAGACACCGGTTTATCTTGTTCTAAAAACTTTGTTCAGAAATTTGTGGCTTGTTGCCTGATGGATGATCCGGGTTATAATGAACACCGGTTTATTCATGCTGGTATTCATGACCCAGACTTTTCACTTTATAGATATGTGGTCAGCTTCTGTAGCTGTTCCACTCCGGTTTAAAGAGTTATAAAACATAAACACGAAAGATGCAAATTTTGCGAATAAAACCATGTAGTCGAGGCTTTTTAAGAGCTGCCAGGCTCAAAGTAAGGTTCAGCCAATCACTGGATGTGGATTATCCATCTTTCCAGAGGGCCTAGCCAATCACTGAATGTGGATTATCCATCTTTTCAGAGGGCCGTTGGAACCGTAAGAAAAAATTTAGCCAATCACTGGATGTGGATTATCCATCTTTCCAGAGGGCCTAGCCAATCACTGAATGTGGATTATCCATCTTTTCAGAGGGCCGATGTTGTGGATTATCCATCTTTTTAACCATCATTAACAATTTAGCCAATCACTGGATGTGGATTATCCATCTTTCCAGAGGGCCTAGCCAATCACTGAATGTGGATTATCCATCTTTTCAGAGGGCCGGTCGATGGTGCGGGTAAACCCGACTGTTCATAAGAATTTTAGCCAATCACTGAATGCGGGTAAACCCGACTGTCCAGAGGGCCTCCATGGTTCCTCGAACCTGTGGGTAAATCTTGAAGCGTCCTCTCTTGAACCGGATGTGATCTCATGCTCTTTAGAGAGTTTTATTGCTTCTGTGTATACTCTGCAAAAACTCAACTTTAAACCGGCCAATATGTTGGAATATAATATCTGATAAAACTTGCATGGTTGTCCTCACAAGATATTTGTATTTGGAAAAAGGGCTGAGCCCCCGGTTTACTGAGGGTGCCGGTTTATTCATTAATCATAATATATACATAGGATACAGTGGAGCTCATAGCTCAAGTATAGTATGGCCGTAAATGGGCGATGTTCCACGGCCTCTTCGTTTCCTCCTCTGATGTCCGTGAGTCCTTGTGTTCTCGAACGTCCACCAAGTAATATGAACCGTTGTGTAGGTTTTTACTGACCACAAAGGGCCCTTCCCAAGGTGGGGATAACTTGTGCATATCTGTTTGATCTTGGATGAGCCGGAGTACCAAGTCGCCCTCTTGGAACGTCCTTGTTTTGATCCGGCGGCTATGATATCTGCGTAAATCTTGTTGATAAATTGCAGATCGTGCCGCAGCTATATCACGCTCTTCATCCAGCCGGTCCAAACTGTCTTGCCTTGCTCTCTCGTTGGCCGCTTCAACATAAGCCGTTACCCTTGGTGAATCATGACGGATATCGCTTGGAAGGACTGCTTCAGCACCATAGACCATGAAGAAAGGTGTGTAACCTGTAGACCGGTTTGGTGTAGTGTTGATACTCCAAAGAACAGATGGTAACTCCTCAACCCAACATCCTGGGGTTCTCTGTAAAGGAGTCATAAGCCGGGGCTTGATACCTCGCAAAATCTCCTTATTTGCCCTTTCAGCCTGACCATTGGATTGGGGGTGGGCCACAGAAGACACATCCAAGCGAATATGTTCTCGTTGACAGAATTCTTCCATCTCACCCTGAGATAAATTGGTGCCATTGTCTGTGATGATGCTGTGTGGAAAGCCAAACCGGAAAATTACTTTTTTGATGAATTTGACTGCCGTTGCCGCATCACACTTGCTTATAGGTTCTGCCTCAACCCACTTTGTAAACTTATCCACTGCTACTAATAGATGATTTTTCTGATCTTGGGATCGCTTGAAGGGTCCAACCATATCAAGCCCCCAAGTCGCAAACGGCCAAGTTATTGCTATCATCCGGAGTTCCTGCGCCGGAACTAGAGCACGTCTCGAAAATTTCTGACAAGCATCACACTTCCGGACCAGATCCGCCGCATCAGCGTGAGCGGTTAACCAGTAAAAACCATGCCGGAATGCTTTAGCCACCAATGATTTTGAACCGGCATGATGACCACAATCCCCTTCATGGATCTCGCGAAGAATTTCAGAACCTTCCTCAGCTGATACACAACGCTGAAATACTCCAGAAGTACTGCGATGATGAAGCTCTCCGTTTGCAATTGTCATGGACTTAGAACGCCGGATTATCTGCCGCGCTTCTTCTTCATCGTCCGGTAGCTCTCCTCGGCTCAGATATGTCAAATAAGGCAGCGTCCAATCTGGAATAACATGAAGTGCTGCAACTAACTGTGCCTCTGGATCAGGAACAGCTAGGTCTTCCTCCGATGGTATCTGAACCGAAGGACTGTGCAATTCATCAAAAAAAGTATTTGGTGGCACCGGTTTACGTTGAGAACCCAGCCGGCTTAGAGCGTCGGCTGCTTCGTTCCTTCGCCGGTCTATATGATCCACCTGATACCCTTTGAAGTATCCTGCGATTGCTTCAACCTCTTGTCTATAAGCTGCCATGAGGGGATCTCTTGAATCCCACTTGCCGGAAACTTGCTGTGCCACCAAATCTGAGTCGCCAAAGCACTTAACCCGGCTCAAGTTCATCTCCTTTGCCAGCCGCAAGCCATGAAGCAACGCTTCATATTCCGCTGCATTATTAGTACAAGGAAACAATAAGCGGAGGACGTAACAAAATTTATCACCTCGGGGGGAAGTTAAGACAACTCCAGCCCCCGAGCCTTCCAATTGTTTTGAACCGTCAAAGTGAATCGTCCAGTAAGTAAGATCCGGCTTCTCCTCAGGGGTTTGCAACTCTGTCCAATCATTGATGAAATCCACCAATGCCTGTGATTTTATAGCGGTGCGTGGCACATATTTCAACTCATGTGGGCTGAGCTCTATGGCCCACTTCGCCACTCTGCCTGTAGCTTCCCTGTTCTGGATTATGTCCCCCAACGGTGCTGAACTAACCACAGTTATTGGATGACCTTGGAAATAGTGCTTCAGCTTCCGGTTTGCCATGAACACACCATATACCAACTTCTGCCAATGAGGGTACCTCTGTTTGGATTCAATGGGTACTTCACTCACGTAGTAAACCGGGCGCTGAACCGGGTATTCTTTCCCTGCTTCCTTGCGCTCAACCACGATTGCGACGCTGACTACCCGTGCATTGGCAGCGACGTATAACAGCAACGGCTCCTTGTCAATAGGGGCAGCTAGGACCGGTGGCTTTGCCAATTGCCGTTTCAGATCCTCAAACGCTGCGTTTGCCTCATCACTCCATATAAACCGGTCTGTTTTCCTCAGCATCTGGTAAAGCGGGATCGCCTTCTCTCCCAAACGGCTGATGAACCGGCTTAATGCTGTGATCCGGCCAGCGATACGCTGAACATCATTGATGCAAACCGGCTTAGTTAAAGATGTGATGGCCTTGATTTTCTCCGGATTAGCTTCTATTCCTCTGTTTGAAACCAAGAATCCCAGTAGTTTACCTGCTGGAACACCGAAGGCACACTTCTCCGGATTAAGCATCATCTTATAAGCTCGAAGATTATCAAAAGTCTCTTGAAGATCCTCTATCATTGTCTCTTCTTTCGTTGATTTAACCACAATGTCATCCACATAAGCATGAACATTCCTCCCTATCTGCCCCTTAAGACAATTCTGAACACAACGCTGATAAGTAGCTTGAGCACTCTTCAGCCCAAAAGGCATAGACACATAGCAAAAAGCACCAAAAGGGGTTATGAAAGCTGTCTTCTCTTGGTCTTTAACTGCCATCTTGATCTGGTGATATCCTGAATATGCATCCAAAAAACTTAACCGCTCACATCCCGCTGTGGCATCGATAATCTGATCAATGCGAGGGAGAGCAAAAGGATCAGTTGGGCAAGCCTTGTTGAGGTCTGTGTAGTCCACACACATTCTCCACTTCCCATTCTTCTTTAACACCAGCACCGGGTTAGCCAACCACTCTGGGTGAAAGACTTCCACTATGAATCCTGCGGCCAAAAGCCTGGCCACTTCTTCCCCTATAGCCTTGCGCCTCTCTTCGTTGAAGCGGCGCAAGTATTGTTTAACCGGTTTATATTTCGGATCAATGTTAAGGCTGTGCTCAGCGAGTTCCCTCGGTATACCTGGCATGTCAGAAGGCTTCCATGCAAAGATATCCCGGTTCTCACGGATGAACTCGATGAGCGCGCTTTCCTATTTGGGATCAAGGTTAGCGCTGATAGTGAACTGCTTGGACGAATCTCCTGGCACAAAATCAACTTGCTTGGTCTCTTCTGCCGATTTAAACTTCAAAGCCGGATCATGCTCTGTAGTAGGCTTCTTTAGCGGAGTCATATCTGCCGGATCAACATTATCTTTATAAAACTTCAACTCTTCTGTGGCACATACTGCCTCTGCATAGGCTGCATCTCCCTCTTCACATTCCACTGCTATCTTGCGACTTCCATGAATCGTGATCGTGCCCTTATGACCCGGCATTTTAAGCTGCAGATAAACATAACATGGCCTAGCCATAAACTTAGCATAAACTGTCCTCCCAAAAAGAGCGTGATACGGGCTTTTGATTTTGACGACTTCGAAAGTTATCATCTCTGACCTGGAATCATGCTCATCTCCAAAAGTAACTTCCAAGTCAATCTTTCCAACCGGATAAGCCGACTTACCTGGTACCACCCCATGGAACACCGTATTCGATTGTCTTAGCTTCTTATCTGTCAGGCCCATACGACGGAAAGTCTCATAGTACAAGATGTTGATGCTGCTACCACCGTCCATGAGAACTTTAGTGAACTTATAACCTCCCACCTGAGGTGCCACCACCAAGGCCAAGTGGCCCGGATTATCCACCCGCATTGGGTGGTCTTCCCTACTCCATACAATGGGTTGTTCTGACCAGCGCAGAAATTGCGGTGTTGCCGGTTCAACCGCGTTAACTGCCCGCTTCAAAACCTTCTGATCCCGCTTACACAGACTTGTGGTGAAGACATGGTATTGCCCACTGCTCAATTCCTTTGGATTGCTCTTATATCCGGATTGCGGCTGCTGTTGCTGACGCTGTTGATTCCCCTGATTATTGTAATTCCCTTGGCCCTGCTGTTGATTGCCTTGGTTATTGTAATTACCTTGGTCATGCTGCTGACTGCCTTGGTTGTTGTAACCACCCTGGTTACGCGGCTGATTGCCCTGGTTATTATAACCTCCTTGATTACTTTGATTGCTGGGCCGGTTTTGATAACCATTATTATTGCCCCTATATCCTGATCCTGAGCTGCTTCCCTGATGACCCGGACCATAAAACCCTGGACCTGAACTGCCATTCGGAGGCCTGTCATGAGGATTAAAGCGGCCCACTATTGCTTCCATAAGGGGCCTGCACTCTCTTATAGTGTGCTTTGCCGGTCGATTTCTCGAGCCATGCTTCGGACAAGGCTGATCTAACTCTTGGTCCCAGCTAATAGCCCCTCCGCCGGTTTGTGGAGGTGGGTTTCTCATGCTACGCTGAAAACCCCCTTGAACTTGAGTATTGGCCACGAAGTCAGAGCCACCTTCTGCCTTTCGTTTGCCCAAAAAACTTGCAGCAGCTGGATTAACCTGCGCCGGTTTACCAGGCTTGTTAACCTTCCCTGCCTTGTCTCCTTCAGCTTCTGGATACTTGGTATTATCAGAGTCCCCATACTTTACCAAAGCACTCATGAGAGTTCCCATATCATTACAATCCCTTTTTAGCCGTCCTAACTTTAACTTTAAAGATTCGAACCGGCAATTGTTTTCCAAAGTCACTATTGCCGTACTAGGATTGATACTATTCGAAGAGTGCAAGATCTTCGCTACTCTCCGTACCCAAGCACTTGTAGACTCCTGCTCTCCTTGCACACAAGCTGCCAGATCCACCACTGACATCGGCTGCTTGCATGTATCTTTGAAGTTTTTGATAAACTGGCTGCGTAGTTCTCCCCATGATCCGATGGAGTTCGGGGGTAAACCCTTCAACCAGGTCCGGGCTGTACCCTCAAGCATCATAGTAAAGTATTTTGCACAAGCCGATTCATCCACGTCTAGCATCTCCATGGCCATCTCATAGCTTTCAACCCAAGCTTCTGGAGCTAAATCCGCTGTGTAATTAGGTACCTTGCGGGGCCCTTTAAAATCTTTAGGCAGCTTGACACTCCGTAAAGCGGGGATAAGACATCGCACCCCAAAAGAACTCGTCGTAACTCCTGTTTCTGCTGTGGCTGTGTGAACCAGCGTTGTTTGACGAACCTCCTCCCGGGCTCCTGATCTAACCCGGTTTACATCCGGAGCCGGTGCTGCTGCACCTGCCGGATTATCCTGTCTGCGCTGGTGCCGCCTGCGTTCACTGCTAGATACTTCTGGCTCCTCCCAATGCCTAGTATAACTCCGGCTAGGACGCGGTGTTGAATGTAGCCTTTCCCTGCTATGAGAATACGCTTGCTGATGTATCAATGCTGTATTAAGTAACTCCTTGGCCCGGCGCGCCTCCAACGCCACCCGGGACGTCCCCTCGTCGGGTAAAGCGGCCAATCGTGCCGCAGCCGCAATGATGTTATCCAAAGGGTTCGAATAGTGACCTGACGGGTGAGTTGTAGACGTGATCCGCCGGTCTTGCTCTGCAATGGGCTGCTGAACCGGCTCATCTCTGACTGGGGGTGCCCTCCGGTTTAAGGCGGGATTATTGCTAGTCCCTGCACCTGGTGTTCTAAACAGATCAACGGCTTCGTAAACTGGTGGGATACGAGATTGGTATTTCCGACTTCTTACTCCTTGTGTTGAGGCCTGTTCCACCCTTAGGTGAAAGGCCTAATCATCCAATTCTGCTTGCCTCCTTGCTATCATTGCCTTCTCTGCTTGCAGGTCCTCCTTTAATTGATCAATCCGGCCCTTTAACTGAAGGAGCTCTGCATCATGCTGCGCCTTGTCTGCTGGAGCTATTGCTTCTACCGCTTTAGCTGTGAACTCGTCGATCAAGGTGGATAGAACGTCAATAGGTGAGAGGACAAGGCCACTCCCCCCTACACCAGCTTCTGTTGTCGCCCCATTCACTGGGGGCTGTGAACCGGCCATAAAGACAGCCACCCGGTTTGGCGGGTCGAAGGGGTCCGGAATACTGTTTCCATCGGACTCGCCCTCAGCCCGGCCGTCCTGCAACTGATACAGAGACTCAGTCTCTCCGGATGAAGATTCGTCGTCAGAGTAGACGACTGTTGCACCATCGGATTCCGATCCGTCTTTGGCTCGAACTCCGTGGATTGCTCCAACGAACACGTGCTTCTTGGCGGGCTGAATCCGGGCTGATCTCGCACGCTGAGCCGGCTCGACGATGTTGGGGAAGATGTCCAGCTCAGGTCCCGGTTCGCCGATTTTGCCAATGAAGACTTGGATGCCACCGAAGGGAACCCGGTACCCGTATTTGATTGAATCGGCCTCCGGTCCCCAACCTGCGTCGTCGATGTAGATCCGGCCGCGGCGACTCTTGGTCATCCGACCGACCACGTAACCCTTAAGCCCTTCAAAGCTGCCCTTCAAGAACTCGAAACCATCGTGCGGAGGCCCCACGGTGGGCGCCAACTGTCGTGGAATTAGCACGGCAGATGTCCGGTTTAACGGACCTGGTGATGGAACCATCGCACGGGTTAGCTTGAAGGGGTTCATAGCACACAAAGGACACAGAGGGTTTATACTAGTTCGGCCCCTTCGATGAAGGTAAAAGCCTACGTCTAGTTGGTTTGGTATTGCTTGGGCGTCGGATTACAGGGAGCGGATCGCTTGCCTGTGCTCTTGACGGGTTGACTCTTGCTTGTCCCTGAACCGTTGCCGGGTCGTCCCTTTATATAGAAGTGACGCCTGGTCCGGTTTACAGAGTCCCGAGGCCGGCTCATACTTGTGTCCACCTCGGTCTCTGTCCTCTCTTCCTTATCCCTCAAGTTACATCGCTTGGCGGTTTACAAACCACAATTCTATACATGGGCCCTATAATCTCATGGGCCACAGCCTTTACTAAATATCATAACTAAACATTTTATAATTAAGCCGGTTTACACTAGCCGGTTTATACCTGCTAGTCATATCCCTGACAAAAACCGTGAGCAATGATAACCCACAAGTGTAGGGGATCGCAACAATTTTCGAGGGTAAAGTATTCAACCCAAATTTGTTGATTCGACAGAGGGGGAGACAAAGAATACTCTTAAGTATTAGCAGCTGAGTTGTCAATTCAACCACACCTGGAAACTTAGTATCTGCAGCAAGATAGTTTAGTAGCAAAGTAATATGATAGTGGCGGTAGCAGCAATAAAAGTAACGATAGTGTTTTTGTAGTTTTTGTGATAGTAGCAACAGAAAAGTAAATAAGCAACAAGCAATATAGGAAAAGCTCGTAGGCATTGGATCGGTGATGGGAAATTACGTCGGATGCAATTCATCATGTAGAAGTTATAACCTAGGATGACACAGAACTAGCTCCAGTTCATCAATGTAATATAGGCATGTATTCCGAATATAGTCATACATGCTTATGAAAAAGAACTTGCATGACATCTTTTGTCCTACGCTCCTGTGGCAGCGGGGTCCTATTGCAAACTAAGGGATATTAAGGCCTCCTTTTAATAGAGTACCGGACCAAAGCATTAACACATAGTGAATACATGAACTCCTCAAACTATGGTCATCACCGGGAGTGGTCTCGATTATTGTCACTTCGGGTTTGCCGGATCATAACACATAGTAGGTGACTATAGACTTGCAAGATAGGATCAAGAACACGCATATATTCATGAAAACATAATAGGTTCAGATCTGAAATCATGGCACTCGGGCCCTAGTGACAAGCATTAAGCATAGCAAAGTCATAGCAACATCAATCTCAGAACATAGTGGATACTAGGGATCAAACCCTAACAAAACTAACTCGATTACATGATAGATCCCATCCAACCCATCACCGTCCAGCAAGCCTACGATGGAATTACTCACACACAGCGGTGAGCATCATGGAATTGGTGATGGAGGAAGGTTGATGATGACGATGGCGACGATCTCCACTCTCCAGAGCCACGAACGGACTCCAGATCAGCCCTCCCGAGAGAGATTAGGGCTTGGCGGCGGCTCCGTCTCGTGAAACACGATAATTCCTTCTCCTTGATTTTTTTTTTCTCCCCGAAATGGAAGATATAGGACATGGGGTACGTCGGTGGAGCATTGGGGGGCCCTCGAGGCAGGGGGCGCGCCCTGGGAAGGGGGGCGCGCCCCCACCCTCGAGGACAGGGTATGGGCCCCTCCGGTGAGTATCTTCTTGCAGATATTTTTTATATTTTCTGAAATAATTCTCCGTTGATTTTCAGGCGATTCCGAGAACTTTTTATTCTGCACAAAAACAACACCATGGCAGTTTTGCTGAAAACAGCGTTAGTCCGGGTTAGTTCCATTCAAATCATGCAAGTTAGAGTCCAAAACAAGGGCAAAAGGGTTTGGAAAAGTAGATACGTTGGAGACGTATCAACTCCCCCAAGCTTAAACCTTTGCTTGTCCTCAAGCAATTCAGTTGATAAACTGAAAGTGATAAAGAAAAACTTTGACAAACTCTGTTTGCTCTTGTTGTTGTAAATATGTAAGCTAGCATTCAGGTTTTCAACAAGATCATGAACTAACCACATTCACAATAACTTTCAGGTCTCAAGGCTACTCACATCAATGGCATAATCAACTAGCGAGCAATAATAATAAACCTCAGATGACAACACTTCTCAAAACAATCATGATATGATATAACAGGATGGTATCTCGCTAGCCCTTTCTGAGACCGCAAAACATAAATGCAGAGCACCTTTAAAGATCAAGGACTGACTAGACATTGTAATTCATGGTAAAAGAGATCCAGTCATGATCATACTCAATCCAAATCAATAGTAATACATGCAACGACAGAGGTGCTCTCCTACTGGTGCTCTTTGATAAGAGGATGATGACTCTGCATAAAAGTAAATAGATAGGCCCTTCGCAGAGGGAAGCAGGGATTTGTAGAGGTGCCAGAGCTCGATATTTAAAATAGAGATTGAATAACATTTTGAGCGGTATACTTTCATTGTCAACATAACAACCAAGAATCTCGATATCTCCCATGCTACGCACATTATAGGCGGTTCCCAATCAGTATGGTAAAGTTTATACTCCCCCAACCACCAACAAGCACACTCCACGGCCAGCCGAATCCATGGGTTACCGTCCAAACAAACAACAGCCCTGGGGGAGTTTTGTTTAATTATTATGATTTTGAGCATGGGACTGGGCATCCCGGTTACCAGCCATTTTCTTATGAATGATGAGTGGAATCCACTCATCGTGAGAATAACCCACCTAGCATGGAAGATATAGACAGCCCTAGTTGATACATGAGATGTTCGAGCATACAAAACAGAATTTCATTTGAAGGTTTAGAGTTTGGCACATACAACTTTACTTGGAACGGCAGGTAAATACCGCATATGGGAAGGTATGGTGGACTCATATGGAATAACTTTGGGCTTTATGGAAGTGGATGCACAAGCAGTATTCCCGCTTAGTACAGGTGAAGGCTAGAAAGAGACTGGGAAGCGACCAGCTAGAGAGCAACAACGGTCATGAACATGCATTAAAATTAATCAACAATGAAAGCAAGCATGAGTAGGATATAAATCACCATGAACATAAATATCGTGAAGGCTATGTTGATTTGTTTCAACTACATGTGTGAACATGTGCCAAGTCAAGTCACTTAAATCGTTCAGAGGAGGATAGCACCCATCATACCACATCACAACCATTTTAATACCATGTTGGCATGCAAGATAGACCATTATAAACTCTCAGCTAATTAAGCATGGCATAAGCAGCTATGATCTCTAGTTATCATTGCAAGCATGTTTCATTCATAACAAGCTGAATCAGGAACGATAAGCAATCATATTTACAAAAACAAAAGAGGTCGAGTTCATACCAGCTTTCCTCATCTCAATTAGTTCATCATATATCATCCTTATTGCCTTTCACTCGCACGACCGAACGGTGTGGATAATAATAATAGTGCATGTGCATTGGACTAAGTTGGAATCTGCAGGTATTTAATACAAGAGAGAAGACAAGGTAATGTGGCTCAAGATTAAATCTACAGCAAAGCATATGAGAGCCACTAAGCATTTTCAATCATGGTCTTCTAATCTTAACCCCTAAAGAAAAGGAAAGAACTATTTACACGGGAAAGCTCCCAACAAGCAAAAGAAGAACGGGAAATCTTTTTGGGTTTTCATTTTTAGTTACTACTACAGGCAAAGAAAGTAAACTAGCTGGAGGCTGCAAATACTATTTTTTTTGTTTTTCTGGATTTTTCTAGCACACAAGAAAAAGACTAAGAAAAAGAAATCGAAACTAAGCATGGATGGTACAGTGAAAGAGTGTGAGCACCGACACTAGAATAAGTGTGAACATGAATGTAAGTCGGTGAGAAACACGTACTCCCCCAAGCTTAGGCTTTTTGGCCTAAGTTTGTCTATGGCCAGTATTGGCCTGACGGATATCCAAAGTTGTAGTTGGGATCGTACTGAGATGCAGCAGATGCTGCGTGCTGAGATGCAGGTCGAAGGCGGTCTGCCTCCGTCATGTTATAACGGGCATTTGCCTCCTCCATAGTTATAGTGTATCTTCCCTTTTCCTGAAAGTTAAACAAAGTAGGGGCAGGAAGAACAATAGGGATGGCATGCTGCCGGTTAAAGATTAGTCGATATTTGAGTGTTTGATTATCCCATTCTATAAACCGATGACTAGCCATAGCATTACAGTCTAAATAAGCAGGAGGTAAAGGTTCATTATACGGGTGCACAGACACACCAAGATAGCGGGCTATGCGAGTAGCATAGATCCCACCAAATAAATCTCCATACAAACCATTATGGTGTAGTCTACGTGCAACAATTGCTCCTAAGTTATATTGCCTATCACCTAGTACAGCACTCCTGAGAACGCTAAGATCAGGGACACACATGTGACAAGCCTCATTTTTACCGTTTATACATCTACCGATAAAGAGAGCAAAGTAATGAATAGCAGGAAAATGTATGCTCCCCGTGGTGGCTTGTGTGATGTTCCTGGATTCTCCCACTGTAATACTAGCAAGGAACTCTCTAAATTCAGATTTACGAGGATCGCTCATATTGCCCCACTATGGGAGCTTGCAGGCAACATTGAAATCCTCTAAGTCCATTGTATAAGATTTATCATAAAGATCAAACAGGACAGTGTGAGAATTACGTGAAGATGAAAATTAAAACCTTCTCACAAAGCTATCAGTTAAGCCACGGTATTGGAGACACTTATCTTGCATGAATTCATCGAGGTCAGCGTTGCGCACATATGCATAAAATTCATCTTTGATGCCCGCTTGACCCATAAATTCATCTGACGGCCATTCACAAGGCCGCACATCAGCATCCCTTGGTGGTTCATCGTACGGCTCACGGAATGCGAGCCTCGGTTCTTGCTTCCTTGAAGGACCACCTTGGAAGTTTCTCCTAGACATTTTTCTGAAATTTTTAGTAATTCACAATAAAAGTTAACCAAGCTCAACAAGATTGATAGCAACAACTCCTATAAGTGCCTAGAGGCTATATCATGCATTAGAACTACTTGGGACCAAGAAAATTTGACATGCAAGCTCAAGAACAAGGTCACCACAACAGCATAAATTTGCAACAAATAAAGCACTAGAACAAAAACTAATTGGACCAATGGTGGAGTCACATACCAAGGAACAATCTCCCTAAACAGTTTGGTGAATGGTGCTTTGAGCAAGGAGATCGAAAATGGCAGCAAAATGAGCTAGAACTCGGGTTTGAGCTGGTTGGGGATTTTTTTGGGAGGAAGAAGAAGAGCATGGGTGAAAGGATAAGTGGAGGGGGGCCACGTGGGGCCCTCGAGGCAGGGGGCGCGCCCTGCACCCTCGAGGCCACGTGCTGGCTCCCCTCGTTGTGTGTTCAGTGCCATATTTTCTTAAATATTCTAGAAAAAATCACATTTCATTTTCATGGCATTTGGAGAACTTTTATTTTCGGGATATTTTTTATTGCATGGATAAGTCTGGAAACAGACAGATAATGCTATTTTTCTTTTATTTAACACAATAAACAGAAAGTAAAAGGAGGGTACAGTAGGTTTGTGCTATCTAGATTCACCTATCCATGTTCATCAAAAGGAATCCATTAACAAGGTTGATCAGGTCTTGTTAATAAACTCTTTCCTAGTAACATGAAACCGGAGAATTTTCGAATAACACTATGTTACCTCAATGGGGATATGTACATCCCCAACAATAAGTATGTCATATGCCTTCTTGATAGTAGGAATAGGAAACTCAAAACCTCCAATAGTAATAGTCGAAGTTTTTCCAATATAATTAATACTGTAGACCTGAGGTTGTTTCCTCGGAAAGTGTACCATATGCTCATTACCATTGACATGAAAAGTGACATTGCCTTTGTTGCAATCAATAACAGCCCCCGCAGTATTCAAAAAAGGTCTTCCAAGAATAATAGACATACTATCGTCTTCGGGAATATCAAGTATAACAAAGTCCGTTAGAATAGTAACATTTGCAACTACAACAGGCACATCGTCACAAATACCGACAGGTATAGCAGTTGATTTATCGGCCATTTGCAAGGATATTTCAGTAGGTGTCAACTTACTCAAGTCAAGTCTACGATATAAAGAGAGAGGCATAACACTAACACCTGCTCCAAGATCACACAAAGCAGTTTTAACATAGTTTCTCTAAATGGAGCAAGGTATAGTAGGTACTCCCGGATATCCTAATTTCTTAGGCATTCCACCCTCAAAAGTGTAATTGGCGAGCATGGTGGAGATTTCTACTTCATGTATCTTTATTTTGTTGGTAACAATGTCCTTCATATACTTAGCATAAGGATTTGTTTTAAGCACATCAGTCAAACGCATACGCAAAAAGATAAGTCTAATCATTTCAGCGAAGCGCTCAAAATCCTCATCATCCTTTTTCTTGGATGGTTTCGGAGGAAAAGGCATGGGTTTCTGAACCCATGGTTCTCTTTCCCTACCGTGCTTCCTAGCAACAAAGTCTCTCTTATCATAACGTGGATTCTTTGATTGTGGGTTATCAAGATCAACAACAGGTTCAATCTCTACATCATTATCATTGCTAGGTTGAGCATCAACATGAACATCAACATTAATATTGTCACTAGGTTCATGTTCATTACCAGATTGTGTCTCAGCATTAGAAACAGATATATCATTGGGATTCTCAGGTGGGTGAGCTACAGTTCACTAGAAGCATGCAAAGTTCTATCATTTTTCTTTTTCTTCTTCTTAGAAGAACTACGTGCATCTAAATTAGCTCTCTGGGAATCTTGCTCAATTCTCTTAGGGTGGCCTTCAGGATATAGAGGTTCCTGAGTCATTTTACCACCTCTAGTTGCAACTCTAATAGCATAGTCATTATTCTTAATATTTAATTCACTGAGCAAATCATTCTGAGACTTAAGTACTTGTTCTACTTGAGTGGTGACCATGGAAGCATGTTACTAATAAGTTTCAGTTCACTTTTAGCACTAGACGGATAATCACTCAAGCGTTCAATCATATAAGCATTGTGTTGTAATTGTCTACCAACATAAGCATTGAAGTTTTGTTGTTTCACAATAAAATTGTCAAACTTATCTATGCATTGGCTAGCAGACTTATAACGAGGAATATCACCTTCATCAAATC
Organism: Secale cereale; assembly: GCA_902687465.1. NCBI lineage: Eukaryota > Viridiplantae > Streptophyta > Magnoliopsida > Poales > Poaceae > Secale > Secale cereale. Next base: position 571,435,101 of record LR738713.1, on the reverse strand, counting down.
TATAAAGAGAATTTACCTTTACTACCTGTGTCGGGTTATCAAGACCATGTATTTCTTCAATAGGCAGTAAATTCTTAACATCTTCAGCTTTTATACCTTTTTCTTTCATAGATTTCTTTGCCTCTTGCATGTCTTCAGGACTGAGAAATAGAACACCTCTTTTCTTCGGAGTTGGCTTAGGGGCTCGTCCAGGAAGTGTCCAATTATTTTCATTGGCTAGCATATTATTCAATAATAATTCAGCTTGTTCCACTGTTCTTTCCCTGAAAACACAACCAGCACAACTATCCAGGTGGTCTCTGGAAGCATCGGTTAGTCCATTATAAAAGACATCAAGTATATCATGCATCTCAAGAGGATGATCAGGCAAAGCATTAAGTAACTGGAGAAACCTCCCCCAAGCTTGTGGGAGACTCTCTTCTTCAGTTTGAGCAAAGTTATATATTTCCCGTAAGGCAGCTTGTTTCTTATGAGTGGGAAAATATTCAGCAGAGAAGTAATACATCATATCCCAGGGACTACGCACACAACCAGGATCAAGAGAATTAAACCAAGTCTTAGCATCACCCTTTAATGAGAACGGAAACAACTTAAGGATATAGTAGTAGCGAATCTTTTCATTATTGGTAAACAGGGTGGCTATATCATTCAACTTGGTAAGATGTGCCACAACAGTTTCAGACTCATAGCCATGGAAAGGATCAGATTCAACCAAGGTAATTAACTCAGGATCAACAGAGAATTCATAATCCTTATCAGTGACACAAATAGGTGAAGTAGCAAAAGCAGGGTCATGTTTCATTCTAGCATTCAAGGACTTTTCTTTCAACTTAGCTAATATTTTCTTAAGATCATATCTATCATTGCAAGCAAGAAAGTCTCTAGAAGTTTCTTCATCCATAACATAACCCTCAGGCACAACAGGCAATTCATATCTATTGGGAGTAGTTTCTTCATCACTTTCATAAATATCATCAACATTTGCACTCTCCCTAACCTTAGCAATTTGTTCATCTAGAAATTCACCTATTGGCACAGTATCAGGCATAGAGGTAGTTTCATCATACATAGTAGAAGTAGCATCATCAAGAACATACGACATATCAGATTCAATAGCAGGAGTAAGTGTCGCAAGTTTACTCATAACAGAAGGAGAATCAAGTGCAGAGCTAGATGGCAGTTCCTTACGTCCCCTCATAGTTGATGGTAAGATCTTGGTTTTTGAGTCCTTCAAATTCTTCATAGTGATAAGCAGATATAAATCCCAAGTGACTTAAATAATGGAGCTATGTTCCCCGGCAACGGCGCCAGAAAATAGTCTTGATAACCCACAAGTGTAGGGGATCGCAACCGTTTTTGAGGGTAAAGTATTCAACCCAAATTTGTTGATTCGACACAAGGGGAGCCAAAGAATATTCTTAAGTATTAGCAGCTGAGTTGTCAATTGAACCACACCTGGAAACTTAGTATCTGCAGCAAGATAGTTTAGTAGCAAAGTAATATGATAGTGGCGGCAGCAGCAATAAAAGTAACGATAGTGTTTTTGTAGTTTTTGTGATATCAGCAACGGAAAAGTAAATAAGCGACTAGCAATATAGGTAAAGCTCGTACGCATTGGATCGGTGATGGGAAATTACGTCGGATGCGATTCAACATGTAGAAGTTATAACCTAGGGCGACACAGAACTAGCTCCAGTTCATCAATGCAATGTAGGCATGTATTCCGAATATAGTCATACGTGCTTATGGGAAAGAACTTGCGTGACATCTTTTGTCCTACCCTCCCGTGGCAGTGGGGTCCTATTGGAAACTAAAGGATATTAAGGCCTCCTTTTAATAGAGTACTGGACCAAAGCATTAACACATAGTGAATACATGAACTCCTCAAACTAAGGTCATCACCGGGAGTGGTCCCGATTATTGTCACTTCGGGGTTGCCGGATCATAACACATAGTAGGTGACTATAGACTTGCAAGATAGGATCAAGAACACACATATTCATGGAAACATAATAGGTTCAGATCTGAAATCATGGCACTCGGGCCCTAGTGACAAGCATTAAGCATAGCAAAGTCATAGCAACATCAATCTCAGAACATAGTGGATACTAGGGATCAAACCCTAACAAAACTAACTCGATTACATGATAGATCCCATCCAACCCATCACCGTCCAGCAAGCCTATGATGGAATTACTCACACACAGTGGTGAGCATCATGGAATTGGTGATGGAGGAAGGTTGATGATGACGATGGCGACGATCTCCACTCTCCGGAGCCCCGAACGGACTCCAGATCAGCCCTCCCGAGAGAGATTAGGCTTGGCGGCGGCTCCATCTCGTAAAACGCAATAATTCTTTCTCTCTGATTTTTCTCTCCCCATAGTGAAGATATAGGATCTGGGGGTACGTCGGTAAGGCACCAGGGGGCCCACGAGGCAGGGGGCGCGCCTTGGGCAGGCGGGCGCGCCCCCCACCCTCGTGGACAGGTCGTGGGCCCCTTGGTGTGGATCTTCTTGCAGATATTTTTTATATTTTCCGAAATAATTCTTCGTTGATTTTCAGGCGATTCCGAGAACTTTTTATTCTGCACAAAAACAACACCATGGCAGTTCTGCTGAAAACAGCGTCAGTCCGGGTTAGTTCCATTCAAATCATGCAAGTTAGAGTCCAAAACAAGGGCAAAAGGGTTTGGAAAAGTAGATACATTGGAGACGTATCAAGCAACATCGCCCGATGGACTACGAGCTCGAGAGGGTGGTGCAAGTGCTACCCCTCACTTCAATGGAGATGGAGCCACCATAGATGGAGCAGTCGTTGGAGCCGCAACAACAGATGGACTACTAGGAGGTGGAGACATGCACAAGAAACAAGAGGAGGAAGAAGAAGCAACTTTGCATCCCGGGGCAGGTTAGTCGATCACTTTGTCTTTAGAAGTTGTAGCAAGAGTCAGTTTGATGCACAACCTAAGTCTTTGTTAGTTTCTGTCTTAAGAAATAAACCAATATATAAGTTTAGTTAGTTTCTGAACTTAAATGCGTGCATGTGTCTAAAAAACTATGTGTGCTTACTATCTGTATGGTGCTATGATATCTATATATCTATGATATCCATCTATCTATATGAATGTATGTGTCTGATGTAACGTAATTGTGTGTTTGTGTCTGAAGAACTATGTGTCTTTGTGCGTGATGAAACTTTTTTTTCTGAATATTGCAAGATAGTTAGTAGTGTCACTCTGAATTAACCCAATGTTCAGCAGTCAGCTTACTATGGAACTCCATCTAGGCGTGCTCTAGGTGTCAATGCAAAAGAACAAGTCTAGACTTCTTTTAGTGAGCTTACTATGGAACCCTAGGTCTACTCTAAGTGTCAATGCAAAGATAAAATGTTATGGAACAGAGAATTCTTCTATTTTGATGTGTTCCATAGTTTGATTGAAGAATGTCTGAACATTGCAAGTTGTCACCAAGTTAAGTACACTTGTTGTCTTTAATCAACACAATTTTGCAACCAATTTGAACATTAAATTGAGCACACCTACTAACACTTCACATCAGTCAAATCGCTTAAAACCATGCACACCGACTCACTCACTAGTAGGAAAAACGTATAGGTAACAATTTCATAGTAGCGCCCCTTATTTAACATGCGCTACTGATACTTAGTAGTAGCGTCAGTGCAAAATCTACGCTACAGGTAAACCGTATTAGTAGCACATGTACCATGTCCCTCCGGACAAGCAGTAGTAGTAGCGCGGGGTGTAAAACCTTTGTTACTACTAATTGGATAGTTGTAGTGTAGGTGGGACACCCCGTGCTACTACTATGGATAGCCAAGGCCAGTTGGTGTTCCCCACTTAGTAGTAGTGCTTCTCTTCCCAGACCGCACTACAATTAATGGGCGTAATAGTAGCGCGGCTCCCGTGCCCCGCGCTACTACTAAGCGTCGCACCTATCTAACCCCTACTACTAAGAGCATCACCCACCTCTCTCTTCCCGGCCGTTGCAAATCTCCACCACGCCTATCTCTTCCCTCCCATCCAAATCCCAGATCAAGATCCATTTCCTCTGCCACCGACACGACCATATCCTCTGCCCCTCCGTAGGCATCTCCAACATGGTCATCTCCTACGCCGACGCCACTACGTGGCGGGCTGTCACGAGCAGATCCATCAGGAGTGGACCGGACAAAGGACCACCACGACAGTGCCAGATCCAAGCGGGAGAGATCCTCTCCGGTGCGGGGGGGGTGCTCCCAACCTCTGTTGTCCGCGTCCCATAGCCCCCCCATGACCTAGTGACTGGCGCTACACCAGCACCACCGCCGTGAGATCCAAACATGGCAGTTGTCATGTTCGACAATGTGGTGGGTGTCGTTAATCACAACGCCGACACGGGGACAAGCCCCTGGACCGCTACTCATTGCCTCATTTGCCATGACAGCGAGGATGGGAGCCTTGATCCTAGCACGGTCTCCCTCATGCCGATCGGGTAGGACCTCCACCTTGCCTCCCGTCATCTCCCCCCGGACATGCATCTGGACATCGCCGACCATGGAAGCCGACCTCTCCGTTGCTCCCGTCCCAACCAAGGAGGTGGAGTGGAGATGCTACCAACACCACGTTGGGATCCTCTGGCCGGAGCACGACCGCGAGGGTCGTGGTTGTATAAATACCGCATAAGTACACAGAAGAAAAAAAGATAAATGTTCAAATTAATAGTGGTAGCGCACGGAACAAGCTACTACTACACATAGGTAGAAGTAGCGCTGGGGTCATACACGCGCTACAACTAAGAGCAAGTAAAATAGAGCTGAGTCAGCTGGCTATAAGAAATAAACTAGTATATTCTTGCTTAGTTGGAGGAAAGAGGAGAGGAGAGAGAAGGTAAGCGGGCTCTTGGTGAAGAGCTAGCTCTAGCACGTTGCCGTGGTTCTAAGTCTGACAGTAAGACTAGGGGGTACGTAGGAGGAGGCAAGGTCCTAATTACGGTGATATTGTACACAAGATGTTTATGAGTTCAGGCCCTTCTCGGAGGAAGTAAAAGCCCTACGTCTCAGTGCCCGGAGGCGGTCGACTGGAATGTGTATGTGTGTGTAAGTTACAGGGGGTGCGAACCCTTGTACCGGAGGAGGGGGTGGCTTATATAGAGTGCGCCAGGACCTCAGCCATCCCACGTTACAGAGGGTTCAATCTTCATTAAGGTAGGACGTTACTGATAACGCTTGTAATAAAGGACAGTAAAGGTCGTTGTTAATATGGATTGAATGTACGGCCGTTATTGATCTTGAGGAACCTTTGACCTTCGAGGGCCGACTGGATTGAATGTATGATCGAGTGTCCTCGTCATGGCAGGTGTAGTTGGATCATCCGAGTGAAGGTAAGCGGTCGAGTGAAATGTCCTCTTGGGCCATATCAGTCGACTGTTTCTATTGTGTTTGAATTGCCTCTTGAGCTTCTGGGGTACTGACCTTGGGTGGGGTATCTAGGTCAGGCCCGTGACCCTACCCTAGGTCTGTGGCATCATCAGTAGCCCCCGAATGGATTGAGGTCCGAATTGAGAATAGTGTTGAGGTTGGCTTTGGTCCAAGTTTGATGTCCCTCGGGAATCTCCCTCGAATCCGCGGACCGGGCTGACCCTTCAACCTCGACTTAGTCGCCTTAATCGATTCAAGACCTGCCGAGTGAACTTGCATGTGTAATCCGTTGAGTGAACTTTTACGCATAACTCCGAGTGTCAGTGGGGCGCGCGACTTTCGGCGTGATTGGTAGTTCTCTGTCCTTCGGAATTTGCGGGAATTGAATTTCAGGGAAGCGCGGGACGGGGCGTGCCGCAGTAATCGGATCGGATATGCTCAAACGCCTCGATTTCTGCGCCTCCTTTTTCGCCACGTATTGGGTGCGCGTCTGTTTCGGGATTTGAAAGGATAGCTTGAGTCCACCGGTCAGTCACTCGACCACCATCTATAAAGGTGCACCCCGGCCGAGACGAAGGCACTGTGTGCCCAATCTCTACTTCTTGTCCCTCCGCTCCTCCGCCGCGCCTCTTCTCTCCACCCTCCACCGCTCAGCTCGCGCCGGCTCGCCCTCATGGGCAAGGACAAGATAGCGGCCCTGGAGCGCTCGAAGAAAGCGGCGGCGACGGGGAAGGCAAAGAGAGTCAATCGGGGGTCGTCGTCGAGGTCCGGGCTCCCGCATGGCTGGATCCAGGGGGACTGGATTAAGTCCACGATGCAGCTGGAGGACATGGAGGAGCTGGGGGAGGAGGGTCTGACCGCTCGAGACTCCTGGCGGTTGCCGGAGGATGAGCTCGAGCCACAGACGCAAGAGGGGGAGTGTGTTCTCCTCGTGACTCACGTCGACCGAGGTTTCTCCTAGCCTCTTTACGGCGCCCAGCTGTACCAGCTGCACCATTTCTTTCGCGGTTTCTTGACTTTTAACGGCACCCAGCTGCACCATTTCACTCCCAACACCATCACGTACTTGGCCGCCTTCGTTTCGTTGTGTGAGAACTTTCTCGGGTGCCGACCGCATTGGGGCATGTTCAAGCACATTTTCACCTGTCGCTCCCAAACTGACAAGAAAGCAAACCCGAGTGATGAGAAGACGCACGTTATCTAGATGTGCGGTGGTTTGGGTATCCAGATTAGGGGTAGGAGCACTTTCCCTGCCATGGTCCTTCCTGAGTCAGTCCGAGGATGGCAGTCGACTTGGTTTTATTGCAAGGACGTCCCGACTCCCGACCAGTCGACCGGACTCCCACCGTTTTCTTTAGATCAAGTTGGCCAGTGCTACTTCTCGAGCTTGCGTTGTATTCCCTCGAAGAGGAAAGGCAGATGCAGCACAGTAGCGTAAGTATTTCCCTCAGTTTTTGAGAACCAAGGTATAAATTCAGTAGGAGACCACGAGCGAGTCCCTCACACCTTCACAAACAAATAAGAACTTCGCAGCCAACGTGATAAGGGGTTGTCAATCCCTTTACGGTCACTTACGAAAGTGAGATCCGATAGAGATGATAGTTTATATTTTTGGTATTTTTGTTTATAAGAAAAGAAAATAAAAAGCGGTAAAAGTAAAGTAGATGTAGATTGATATGTTGAGAATAGACCCGGGGGCCATAGTGTTCTTTAGTGGCTTCTCTCATGATAGCGATATTCTACGGCGGGTAAACAAATTACTGTCGAGCAATTGATAGAAAAGCGAATAATTATGAGACTATCTAGGCATGATCATTGTATATAGGCATCACGTCTGAGACAAGTAGACCGAAACGATTCTGCATCTACTACTATTACTCCACACATCGACCACTATCCAGCATGCATCTAGTGTATTGAGTTCATAAGAACAGAGTAATGCCTTAAGCAAGATGACATGATGTAGAGGGATAAACTCAAGCAATATGATATAAACCCCATCTTTTTATCCTCGATGGCAACAATACAATACGTGCCTTGCTGCCCCTACTGTCACTGGGAAAGGACACCGCAAGTGTCGTGGAATTAGCACGACAGATGTCCGGTTTAGGGGACTTAGGTGTGAGGCCATCGCGCGGGTTAGCTTGAAGAGGTTAAAGCGGACAAAGGACATAGGGAGTTTTATACTAGTTCGGCCCCTTCGATGAAGGTAAAAGCCTACGTCTAATTTGGTGTGGTATTGCTTGTGCGTCGATGAACAGGGAGCGAATCCGCTTGCCTGTGTCTCGAGCTCTTGTTTCTTGTCCTTGAACCGTCGCCGGGTCATCCCTTTATATAAGAGGCGGCGCCCGGTCCGGTTTACAGAGTCCTGAGGCCGGCTCATAAACGTGTCCGCCTCGGTCTCTACTCTTTCTATCTTACATCCCAAGTTAGATGATACGATGGTTTACAGACCATGGGCTTTATACATGGGCCCTAGACCTCTATGGGATGTAGCCTCTTGTACAGATTCTACTGGGCTTGTAGTAATACAACAATGTCAGTGTAATCCGGACCTTCCTGGCCGGTTTATACCTACTAGTAATATCCCTGACATTAGGCCCCAGATTGATTTGAACTTGTTCATGTCAATCTTCTAAGTCTTGCACAAATCTCCTCTCTGCAATTTATCTGCTTCATAAACCGGCCATGACGTCATCTCCTGGAATCGCCTTAATCCGTCGTGACGTCATCTCCTCATTTAATGCTCGCATCTGTCTGTTACCTTTCTTAAATGACGCACCGAAAATCGAGGCGACAGCTCGATCTTTATCCAATCTCTGGCCTCCTCGATTCCCGCGCTTACCGTTTTCACCTCTTCGGCTTATAAATACCGCTGGGGCATACCTTTTTCCCCTTCTGCCTTTTTCTTCCTCCGTCTCCGTCGCTCGAAGCTCCGCCGCCGCTCCCCGAGCTCGTCATCGTCCTCGAGCCAGGTGATGACCCTCAACCGTAAGGGATCTGTTGCAGCGTTTTCGATAAGTAAGAGTGTCGAACCCAACGAGGAGCAGAAGGTATTGATAAGCGATTCTGAGCAAGAAATTACTGCAAGCACTGAAAGATAACTTTTAGGGGTTTTCTCGATATAAGCAATAGGAATGTAATGGCGAGTAATGTAAAAGGTACTGAAAGTAACAAGTGGCCCAGTCCTTTCTTAGCAAAGGAGAGGCCTAGCAACTGAACTTATAAAGACTAAAGCGTTCTTGAGGACACACGGGAGAGGTAGTCATGTGCTTTCGTCATATTCCGTATCGATACTATGTTATGTGTTGATAAGTGTTGGTGGGTGGATCTATGCTAGTGCACTCTCTAGACTAAGATGAATGCACTCTTATGATTAAACACCTTGCAAGCATCCGCATATACAAGATAGAATTTAAGGCAAAAGCCTAACCATAGCAATACGATCGAGGATCCATTATTCCCTTATGCAAAAGCGTGCGAACTGGGGTTCAGGTTTCTGTCACTCCGGCAACCCACCATAAGCATTCTTTATACACAATGCATTCCCCTAGGTCCTTAATAAGGCGAAGTGTTGGGTGTTCGACTCACACAACACCACTAGTAGAATGACAACACAACTTAAGTATCAAACAACACATATTACTTCAACAGCATATGACTACTAACAACAAGACTTTCCCCATGTCCTCAAGAACTAAAGTAACTATTCATAAGACATAAAAGAGATCATGATCAGAGGGGATAAATAGGTGATAAACAATATGGACATAATAATATTTCTCCAACAAAACTCAATAGCATTCACCACAAAGTAGTAATCAACACCGATGGAGTAGAGAGGATAGGTAGTACAAGTTTCAACATGGCAATGGGTACCCGCTACCCGCGAACCCGATGGGTAAAAACCCTATTAGGGTAAGGGTTTGGGAAAAATAATTACCCATGGGTTTATAAATGGGAAAAAGTTATACCCATCGGGTAAGCCGGGTACGGGTATGGGAAGGCAATACCCATACCCGTGTACCCGCATACCCGTATGCTTATTTGTGTCATGAACTAATTTTTCATTTCTATGTTGAACCTATTTGTGGTCTCTAACTTATTTGTTTGTTGAATTTATTCGTGTGTCAAACTTTAAGTGGCTGAAATGAATGTGTGTGCTAAAATGCCGAAATGTGACATGTTTATGTGTTGCAATATGTGTGCTAAAATGTTGTAATGTTGTGCATATGTGCTAAAATGCTGAAATATATATGTTTATGTTTAAATGTTGATATATATGTGCTCAAATGCTGAAATATATTTGTTTAAATGCTTATATATATATGTGCTGAAATGCTGAAATGTGGTACATATGTGTTGAAATGTTGTGTTTTACATACTGAAATGTTGAAATTATACATGGTAAAATATGAACTGAAAGACAACCGAGATGGGTATTTTTACCCGCGGGTATTACCCGCACCAGGCCGGGTACGGGTATGGGAACAAAATGAAACCCGAGGTGCGGGTACGGGTACGGGTTTGGGCAAAAAATATTGGGACGGGTGCGGGTTTGGGCGAGCATTACCCGCACCCGAACCCTGCGGGTGCCATGTTGATACAAGTTACAACACGAGTTGCGATGGAAAGATGAGATTTGGATGAAGATGGAGATGGTGCTGGTGTTGGGGATGATGTTGATGATGATCTCGATGATGCCCGTGATGATGGTGATGACGATGGCGACGATCTCCCCTTCCGGGAGGTGATCTCCCCGGCAGAATCTGCCCGCCGGAGATGCCCTTTTCTTTTCTGTAGGTTTCCGCCTCGAAGCGGCGGCGGAACTCCGTAAAAAGTCCCGTGCCTAGGGTTTTCGGGAGACGGAGAGCATATATGCAAAAGGGGGCGGCCAGAGGTGGGCCAGGGAGTCCAGGCGCCCCCCCCCCCGGCGCGGCCAGGGGGGCGCGCCCCCAGGCCGCTTGGGCACCCTCTGGCCCCCCTCTGACTCCCCTTTTGCGTGTCTTCGTTATTCTTCTGAAAAACACGTCCCGTCAATTTTCAGGTAATTTGGAGGTGTTCTTCTTCAGCAACTTAGTATCCACTTTTTCTTGCTGAATCCTGCGTCTGCTGTTTCGGCATCGGAAAGTTGCAAACTGTGCAAAATAGACCAAAACAACATAAGAACATCATCATAACGTGGAATATATCAATGAATAAGGATAAATTATAATATAAAATAGTGATGCATTTTGGACGTATCAACACCCCCAAGCTTAGACCTCGCTTGTCCCCAAGCGAAAATGAACTCGGTAAACCTGTCCACAAGTTTAGAGAGTGAAGTGTCGATAAATAGAATACGGACAAGAAGCATCATAGTCTCTTCACCAACTCAAATATCCTCAGCAACAATCTTCAACTCATAAGGCTCTTATGAAAAAGTGTCAACACTTATATTCGAAGGTAGGACCAATAGAAACTCATTATATCATAGCAAACATGTCCTTTGGTCAAGGAACAACAAATAATTTTAACTTTTGCTTTTGATGGGATTAATTGAAGCTTTTTGAAATAACAAGTTAATAAGCAAGAAGTGAAAGTGTTAACACAAAGGAAGATATTTGCCTTAGCTGGGCATGACAAACAACTTACTTATCAAATGATAATGTCAACAAGGATATGGTATGACAAATCTTAACGCAGCTTTATATGTATGAATCCTTATCAACATCAAACGTCTGCTCTCTTTGAGAAATAGAAGGAAGTAGGAATAACTGACTCAACTTAAAATTAAAAGATAGGCCCTGCTCTAGGGTAGTAGGGAAAACTCATGTGCTATCCTCAACTCAAACAGAATGAAAACAAATTTTTGAGAGGTGCATGATTTGTCAACGAATGCTAATAGATAACTCAATTGCCTCTTGAACTGGACAAGTTTCGAGGAACGGCTCCCGTATGAGGACGATAACATCCTCTTATTCTCCTTTGTTTATCACTGCCAAAGTTTTCTGATTTCTCATGAACAAAGCGTGAAGGAGGGTTTGTTTGTTATATTATCTTTAAGCCGGGCGCACTCAATGCCAGTTCCTTTTTGTATTATGGGTTTGCACATTATACATGCAATCCCGGGGTGAAGCTTGTCCAACTCAAAAAGGTCATGAATTAGCTACTACTTCCTCATGAGCTAAAGCAGAGGCACAAAATAAAAGAATTTGAACATTTAAGGATAACACATAAATTATATACTTTTAGGAGGTGGTAGTGTAGTACCACGAGTAGGTAGGTATGGTGGACTCATATGGAAGGTATTGGCTTAAGGGCATGGATGCACAAGCAGAATTCCGCTTAGTACAGAGTTAGGCTAGCAAAGGTTTTGAGAGAGCAGACAATCGATGATGACTAAGATGCAAAGCAATATAAAGCATGAACATTGAAATAAGCATAACACATCAAGTTGTCTTCCTTGTCAACATAACACTTCAAGTATAATAACATAAAGGTTTTGGCTATGTTGATACTCTAAGAGAATCATGCTTGTTGTTATGACCAAAGCTATGTTTGCCAAGATTAAATAAAGTTTCATAGCCATACCTGACATAAGGTCAATACTCCCCATAAGAATCATCATATAAGGTCGATTGCATGAAGAGAATACCGAGTGCAGCAAAAAGGAACCGATAAACTTCTCATTAATATTCCATCATAGATGACTCCACACACACGGATACAATTCTTCACCAAGGGGGCGATAGACCTCAATGCAAACACCTATCTCATATAATAACTTCCCTAGACATGATACGACTCTACTTGACTCCTGCAAGACACAAGGTGAAAGATAAAGATACCGGGCACTCCCCCAAGCTTGGAACAAGCCAAGGGAATGCCATTACCCACGGAGATTTCTCCCATATTTGTTGGCGTTAATCACGTAGTCCTTGGCGAAACGCTTCCATGGATATCTTGCTAAAGTCTCTTGCGAGAGGCTCATCTCCTGAATCCTGCATTCAGCACCCAAACTCATGCGCATAAATCTTAATTCATACTCACAGTTCTAGTTAGATAGATCATTAATTTGCCACTGGAGTTCTATGATTCTGTCTTCAGCCGCGGCGATTCTTTCCCACATCTCCTTCATCTCCTTCAGAAAGTAGTTCTTCAGCTCGTTGGTGATGTCAAAGTTAGCTTCGACACCATGCTCGGTCATCTTCTTGTACTCGAAGACTTCCTGCTCCACTTCTTCCAGCCTGGCCTGGACGCTCCCCTCCTTGATAGGTCCCTTCAGATCTTCTTGATGAAGGACGCCTTTCTTCACCTGAACCACCTGAGGATGCTTCTTCACCTCAGCGAGGTAAGGGTTGATGACGTTGACGACGAACGTGTCCTTGGGGGAACTTGGAGAAGCCATGGCACCTAAATTTAGCTGAAAGATTTCCTGGCAGAAACAGATCGAAGAGAAAACACGCGAAATCGCAAGATACGTTGCCGGAACAACCCGGGCAAATATATAGGAAAAATTTATGCACAGAAAGGAAGGTAACGGATCAAAGCGGGGTCGAAGACGGGCACCAGGGTGCCCAGGCGGCCTGCCGGCGCGGCCCAGGGGGGGCGCGCCAGGGGGGCGCCTGGACTCCCTGGTGGTCGTCTCTGGCTCCACTTCGACTCGGAATTTTACTAATTTTTCAAAAATGCGTAATACGGAACTTTTATGATGTTTTGCGGTGTTTTCTTACCGTACTACGTACCTTTTCTTTATTCTGCTTCTGCTGGCGTCTGAAACAGGGCTGCAACATGTTCTTCGTGGGTTGTTGTGTATATTATATTCACATCAACATCGACAGGGTCTCCTGCTATGTAATGCTTAAGTCTTTGCCCATTCACAACTTGAGGTTTGGTGCCTTCAAAATTATTAATCTTAATTGCACCGGACCGATAAACTTCTTCTATATGAAATGGTCCTTCCCACCTGGAAAGTAGTTTACCTGGAGAAAACCTGAAACGGGATCTAAACAACATAACTTTATCACCAACATTAAATTCACGTTTCAGAATCTTCCTATCATGCCACCTTTTTACCTTTTCTTTGAACATTTTAGCGCTCTCGTAAGCTTCACTTCTCCATTCATCTAGAGAAGTCAAGTTCATGAGACGCTTCTCACCAGCCAGTTTTGGGTCAGCGTTAAGCTCTCTAACAGCTCAGAAAGCTTTGTGCTCTAGTTCTAATGGCAGATGGCAAGCCTTGCCATATACCATCTTATATGGGGACATACCCATGGGGTTTTTGTAAGCAGTTCTATATGCCCACAAAGCATCTCCCAATTTATTTGACCAATCCTTCCTATTTCTGTTTACTGTTTTCTGCAAGATCAACTTAATCTCTCTATTGGTGAGCTCAACTTGCCCACTAGTTTGAGGATGATAAGGTGAAGCAATTCTATGATTAACATCGTATTTAGCCAAAGCTTTTCTAAAAGCTCCGTGCGTGAAGTGTGATCCTCCATCGGTCATGAGGTACCTTGGTACACCAAACCTAGGAAATATTACATCCTTAAGCATTTTCAGGGATGTTTTGTGGTCAACACTTTCAGTGGGGATTGCTTCGACCCACTTGGTCACATAATCAACAGCTACTAAAATGTGAGTGTACTTGTGCGAAGAAGGAAAAGGACCCATAAAATCAAAACCCCAACAATCGAAAGGTTCAATCACTAGTGAGTAATTCATAGGCATCTCATTCCTTCTACTAATGTTACCAACTCTCTGTCATTTATCACAAGCTAAAACATAATTTCTAGCATCTTTAAAGAGAGTAGGCCAATAAAAACCTGATTGAAGAACCTTATGTGCAGTCCTCTCACCGGCGTGATGTCCTCCATAGGGACTATCATGACACCGTCGGAGAACGTCCTTCTGCTCATGTTCCGGAATGCATCTTCTCACGATCCCGTCGGGACCTTCTTTGAAAAGGTGTGGGTCATCCCAAAAGTAATGCCTCAAATCATGAAAGAACTTCTTCCTTTGCTGAAATGTTAGACCTGGAGGCATATACTTTGCAACAATAAAATTAGCATAATCTGCGTACCAAGGATCGGAGAGAGGTTGTACTTTTACAACGGCAAGTTGCTCATCTGGAAAACTATCGTTAACTGGGATGGGGTCATGCGGTATATCTTCCATTCTTGAAAGATTGTCCGCTACCGGATTGTCTTCCCCTTTCCTATCAACAATCTGTAAATCAAATTCTTGAAGAAGGAGTACCCATCTGATAAGCCTTGGCTTAGCATCCTTCTTTGTCATAAGATATTTAATGCCAGCATGATCAGTATGAATAATAACTTTGGAATCAACAATGTACTGCCTAAACTTATCACAAGCAAAAACTACAGCTAAGAATTCCTTCTCAGTAGTAGCATAATTTCTTTGAGCACTATCAAGGGTCTTACTAGCATAATGTATAACATTCAATTTCTTATCAACCCTTTGTCCTAAAACAGCTCCAACAGCAAAATCACTTGCATCACACATAATCTCAAAAGGTAAATTCCAGTCAGGTGGTTGTACTATAGGAGCAGTTATTAAAGCTTTCTTAAGAACTTCGAAAGCTTCCTTACAATTTTCATCAAACACAAAAGGAACATCCTTCTGGAGAAGGTTAGTGAGGGGTCTAGAGGTTTTAGAAAAGTCTTTAATAAACCTTTTATAAAAACCTGCATGACCGAGAAAACTGCGAATACCTTTGATGTCCCTTGGATAGGGCATCCTTTCAATAGCTTCGATCTTGGCTTTGTCCACTTCAATTCCCCTTTCGGAAATCTTGTGACCAAGAACAATTCCTTCATTAACCATAAAGTGGCACTTCTCCCAGTTGAGTACCAAATTTGTCTCCTCGCATCTCTGCAAAACTTTATTAAGGTTGTGAAGACAATGGTCAAATGAAGTTCCATAGACGGAGAAATCGTCCATGAAGACTTCCATAATATCCCCGCAGAAACCATGAAAGATAGCAGACATACACCTTTGAAAAGTAGCAGGGGCATTACATAAACCAAAAGGCATACGTCTGTAAGCATAAGTACCAAAGGGACAAGTAAAAGTGGTCTTCTCTTGATCGACAGTGTTAACATGAATTTGAGAGAAGCCAGAATAACCATCGAGATAACAAAAGTGGGTATTTTTGGATAACCTTTCAAGCATTTGGCCGATGAACGACAACGGGTAGTGATCCTTCCTGGTTGCCTTGTTCAACTTCCTGTAATCAATACACATTCTATATCCAATAATAATTCTCTGAGGTATTAGTTCATTTTTATCATTAGGAACCACAGTTGTACCTCCTTTCTTAGGAACGCAATGTACAGGACTTACCCACTTACTATCAGCTATAGGGTAGATAATACCTGCGGCTAGAAGCTTGAGAATCTCAGTTCTCACGACATCCATCATCTTCGGGTTCAACCGTCGTTGATGATCAACAACTGGTTTAGCATCGGGCTCAAGGTTGATAGTATGTTGACAGATAGATGGACTAATCCCCTTAAGGTCATCAAGGGTGTATCCAATTGCGCCTCGGTGTTTACGAAGTACTTCCAATAATCGCTCTTCTTCATATCCTGAAAGGTTAGAATTGATAATAACAGGATATACTTTCTTTTCATCTAAATAAGCATACTTGAGTGTATCGGGAAGAGGTTTAAGATCGAACACCGGGTCTTCTTTTGGTTTTGATAGAATTCCCAAAGGTTCAACCGGAAGGTTGTGCTTCAGGATAGCAGGTTGCCTCAAGAATATTTCATCTAGTTCATTTCTTTCCTGCATATGTAAATCATTCTCGTGGTCCTCCATGTATTGCTGCAAAGGATCATCAGGAGGAATAGCAATAGAGGCAATACTTTCAATAATTTTATCATCACTAGGTAAATTAGTACCACGAGGCTGCTTAGAGAACTTAGAAAATTTAAATTCATATGGCTCACCATTGAATTCAACAGAAACTTTACCTTTCTTGCAATCTATTATAGCTCCACAAGTTCTAAGAAAAGGTCTACCAAAAATGATGGGACAAAAATCGTCCCTGGCTGAACCAAGTACCAAAAAGTCTGTAGGGTATTTTACCTTTCCACATAGGACTTCAACGTCCCTCACAATTCCGATAGGAGAGATAGTTGATCTATTTGCAAGATGAATAGTAACATCAACTTCTTCAAGTTCACAAGGGGAAATCTCACCGATGATTTCTTCATAAAGTGAATAAGGAATAGCACTTGCACTCGATCCCAAATCGCATAGCCCATAATAATTATGATCTCCTATTTTAACAGATACCACCGGAGTACCTGAAATTGGGCCTTTGTTCTTGGCTGTGACAAGGTTAGTGGAAACAGCACAAAAAGTTATATTGGAATCCAAAACATCATCAGTAACAAGGTCTTTAATCAATGCAACTCGAGGATCGACCCTGATCTGGTCCTCAGGTTCATCAACTCTTCTCTCACTTTTGTTTATTATGCCTGTTACAAGGGAGTGTTCCTTTATCCTCGTGGGAAAAGGAGGCTTATCATATATGACTGCAGGCAAAATAGGCTCAGCAACATAAATATCAATAGGTTTTTCTTTAAAAGGTGCATGGTGCTGGTCTCTATTCTTTTTAAAAGAATCAACATGAGAGGCAAAATTCTTACACAAGTCAATCACTAGGTGGGAATCAAGACCAATCTTAGAGCAAAAAGTATTGAAGTAATCAGTTTCTACATAGCTCTCAATATAATCATGTTCATAATTTATAGCTGGTTCAATACCTTTATCAATTTCCCAATCTTCGGTATTCCTCTGGATTCTTTCAAGGAGATCCCACCTTTCTTCAACACTCTTCTTCTGAAACACCCCACTAGAGGAGGCATCCAGCATCTCCTTATCCTGACGAGAAAGCCTGGCATAAAAATTTGTAAGTATGATCTCCTTGGGGAACCTATGAATAGGGCATTTGAGCATTAGAGACTTCAATCTCCCCCAAGCTTGAGCAATGCTTTCTCCGTCACGAGACCTAAAGTTATAGATATAATTCCTGTCTCGATGAATTTCGTGAAGAGGATAAAATTTAGTATAAAAGAGAGACATAAGCTCCTGCCAGTCCAGCAAGTGTGGGTTATCAAGAAGCCCATACCAATCTGAAGCTTTATCTGTAAGGGATACGACAAATAATTTCCTCATGACAAACTCCCTCGATACACCTGCAAGCTTAAATAATGAACATAGTCGTGACAAATACAGCAAGTGTTCACCGGGATGTCTGTCTCCTGCATAACGATTAGTCAAAACATAATCGATAATGCCAGCTGGTATTTTATAAGGCACAATTTCAGTAGGGGGAGGATCAACCACCACAGGTGTGGGGTGTCTTCCCGCAAGCAACGCTCCAATAATAGGGTTATCCATAAGGACAGAGGATAGCAATAAGAATAAAAAAACAGAATTATAAAAAAAACTTTCTTAGCAGTTTCACTTTACCAATAGCGCTACGCTCCCCGGCAACGGCGCCAGAAAACGGTACTTGATGACCCTCAACCGTAAGGGATCTGTTGCAGCGTTTTCGATAAGTAAGAGTGTCGAACCCAACGAGGAGCAGAAGGTATTGATAAGCGATTCTGAGCAAGAAATTACTGCAAGCACTGAAAGATAACTTTTAGGGGTTTTCTCGATATAAGCAATAGGAATGTAATGGCGAGTAATGTAAAAGGTACTGAAAGTAACAAGTGGCCCAGTCCTTTCTTAGCAAAGGAGAGGCCTAGCAACTGAACTTATAAAGACTAAAGCGTTCTTGAGGACACACGGGAGAGGTAGTCATGTGCTTTCGTCATATTCCGTATCGATACTATGTTATGTGTTGATAAGTGTTGGTGGGTGGATCTATGCTAGTGCACTCTCTAGACTAAGATGAATGCACTCTTATGATTAAACACCTTGCAAGCATCCGCAAATACAAGATAGAATTTAAGGCAAAAGCCTAACCATAGCAATACGATCGAGGATCCATTATTCCCTTATGCAAAAGCGTGCGAACTGGGGTTCAGGTTTCTGTCACTCCGGCAACCCACCATAAGCATTCTTTATACACAATGCATTCCCCTAGGTCCTTAATAAGGCGAAGTGTTGGGTGTTCGACTCACACAACACCACTAGTAGAATGACAACACAACTTAAGTATCAAACAACACATATTACTTCAACAGCATATGACTACTAACAACAAGACTTTCTGTCACATCCCTAGCTTCTGGTAATGCACTAGGCTAGCCTCATGTGTGCATCATGTTTAATCTTGAAAGAAAACTTGAAATGGGGATTGCCTAAACCCTAGCAGTAAAGCAATTCAATTAGGGTCAATTAAAATCTTTTCAATGAACCCAAAATGCCCCTTGGAAAAGTTCATCATTTTTGGATTGATTAAAAACCTCTGCCAAAAATGTTGCACATATTTCTAGGTCCATTTTGGATTTTTGAATTAAATTATATCTTATTTGCATTTGGGCATTTAAATTTTATATATTATTTAAAATGCTCAAAATAATCATAAACTAAAATGTTTACTGTTGGATTTATTCTAAACAGTAGCCATGCCTGGTTTCATGATTTATGAATATGTTCTAGTATTTTTATTAAATCAAAACAAAGTCAAAAGAATAGAAAACAGAAACTAAAAGAGAAAAGCAGAGAGAGAGTTTTACCTGTGCAGCCACCTGGCGGCCCAAGTGGCCGGCCCAGCCCACCTCCTCCCTCCTACTGTCTTCAACCTCCTGCCAGTGGGCAGGAGGGCGCGTGGCCGCCGCGCGCCGGCACACGCCGGCCACCTCCTACCTCTCTG
>LR738713.1:571380613-571415796 GCA_902687465.1 Secale cereale | reverse complement strand
CCTTGGCCGAGCGCCACCGTCGCCGTCGTTGCCGTAGCCGTAGCCACCGTGACTCCCGAGCCTCTCCGACTCATCCACGAGCTCCGCCTCCGTCTTCTACGCCCCCCCTAAGTACCTACGCAACGTCGGACGCCCCCGAACGCCCTCGCCACCGTCGTCTTCAACCGCGGCCGTCCGAGATCGCCGTCGTCTCTCCGTCGTCTCCAGAGCCTCCCCCGAGCCGCTGACCTCCTCTTCGGCATCGCAGTGAGCTTCTCCGCCATTTCCCCCTGTCCCCGTAGCCTGCAACTCGCCGTAGCCGTCGCCCCCTTTCTTACCGTACCCGCCGCCGCCACCGCACGTCGCCGTCGTGGCCACAGCCACGTTGGCTTGATTCCAAGCACGGCTTCGTCTTCACCGCACCCGTAGAAGCCCGTAGCACCTCCTCGCTCATCTCCCCGAGCCCCGCAGCGCCTAGCTCGACGGAGCCCGAACTCCGGCGCCGCTGCGAGCTCCGTTCCTACGAGCTCCGTCGTCCCCGTGTCCTCCCGTTGCCCCCATTAGATGCGCGAGCTCCCCAGCTACGCGTAGCACCAAGCCGCCGTCCAAATGGTCGCCGGAGGGCGAATTCCGAGCACCGCCGCCACGTTTGGCCTCGCCGGCGTCGAGCCGCCGGTGGTTTTGACCCCGTTTGACTCCGGCTGGACCCCCCCCCTGTGTCCATGACATGTGGGGCCGGCCGTTGTTTAGTTTTAGTTTAGGTTTTAATTAAGTATTAATCATTGTGCTTAGCTCTATGAGTCACTGACACGTGGGGCCAACCCCTGTTAAATTAGTTTAGTTAAAACTAAACTTAATTAGGCCCTGAGAGACTGACATGTGGGCCCAGGCCCCACCAGCAGTTTAATTAGTGTTAGTTTAAAAACTAACTAACTCTGTTAGCTAGTGGGTCACTGACCAGTGGGCCCCACTGGTCAGGTTTGACCCAAACAGCCCCTGTTGACTTGCTGACGTCACACAGACGTCATGCTGATGCAATAAAGCCTTTTCTGGAATTTTATATAAATCTAAATGATTTATTTATTTCAGAAAATAGCCAAAACTTCTAAAAAACATAGAAATTAATCCATAACTCAGATGAAAATAATTTATATATGAAAATTGATCAGAAAAACTCAAGGAATCTGTTTATGGCATTTTCATGCATGTTTGAACAAGTTAAACCTGCTGATCAGGTCAAATCAATTAAATGGCATTTAAATAATCACATATGAAGTTTGAATTTGAACCTTTGGTTCAAACCAACTTCATTTAATTGTGTTGCTAGTTGCATTAGCTCAATAAACAGCATATTGCCATGTCATGATCATGCATCATATTGTCGCATTGCATTGATTGTGTTCTTTCTCTGTTTGTCGGTTTTGTCCCCTCTCAGTAGACGACGTTCCGACGATGAGTTCGATGACACCGATGAAGACTCATTGATATCTTCAGAAGTGCCAGGCAAGCAAAACCCCATTGAGCATTCCGATACAATCCCACTCTCTCGCTCTTGCTCCCTTTTACTGCATTAGGACAACAACGCTTCCACTGTTACCTGCTGCGGTAGTTGAACCCCTTTCCACTGCATGACCCGTCATTGCCACAGTAAATAGTTGAAACCCACTAGTATGAGTAGGAGTTGTTTGAGCCATGTTGTGCCTACTCATTCATGCTTTCTGGTTATGCCTGCTATTGCTTAGAGTTGTGTCAGGTCTGATTCATCGGGGATGAATTGGAATGTGATGAACATGTCCTACTGTGTGTGAGCTAAGTGTGTGAACACGTTTTGGTAAAGGTAGCGATGAGAGGCCATGTAGGAGTACATGGTCGGTTGTCTCATTGAAACCGTCCTCAGGAACTGAGTTCTGTGTTGGTTGATCCATGAAACAGCTACTACCACACATTGGGCCCTGAAATATGACCCCGCTCGACTTATTGACTGCCCTTGTTCTCTGTCCAGGAGTTGCAACTAGTTTCTGGTGTTTGTAGTTTACTGGAGGTCGTGCGGAGTGCTGACCCTCGGGGTGGACTGTGACACGGCAGGTACGTGGCACGGTGTACCGGTCGCCCGTTTGGTGACGCGGGAACCCTGTACACATCGTTTGGGGCCGTGAGCGACACCCCGGCCGGATCTCCCCACGGATGGAACCCAAATAGGCGATAAACCGGGACGAGAGACTTGTGTGGTTGGTTAGGTCATGGTCTACACCCACGTCGGCTTTCGCTTGAAGTCTGCCGAGCACATGTCATGTGCAGACGCTAAGTGGTGGAAACATGTGTGAAGAAGTACACCCCTGCAGGGTTATATATATGATCTATTCGAATAGCCGTGTCCACGGTAATGGACTTCTGGGTTGCCTATTACAGTTCATAGACAAGTGAAAGTGGATACTCTAAAACGCGCAAGATAAGCGTGAGTGCTATGGATGGCCTTCTCGTAGGGAGACGGGAGCGGATCCATAGTGGTGTATTGATTGGTGAATATGTGGACTCGTGTGCGCCACCTCAAAAGAGTTACTTGCAGTCGTAGTTCAGGATAGCCACCGAGTCAAAGCTGGCTTGCTGCAGTCAAACACCACCACCCCTTTGTTGATACTGATGCATATGTAGCTAGTTCTGATGTAAGTCTTGCTGAGTACCTTTGTACTCACGTTTGCTTAATTTATGTTTTTGCAGAGAGACTTCAATCTCGCTAGTGGTTCCGCGTGGACTTCGATGTTTAGCTTGTTACCTCAGCTACGATCTTGTACCCTTGTAGGATCTTGTAGATAGTCAGGCTTTCAGCCTTCTTCATTTGTAGTTGTCTGTACTCAGACATGTTATACTTCCGTTGCCTGTATGCTCTGTATGTTGGGTCATATGACCTCTGTTTGTAATAAATGCTATGTTGGCTCTTCTGTGCCTTTATCTATATGAGTTGTTGAGTTATGTTGTGATGCCATGTTGTACATCACATACTTGCATGTTATGCGTACGTGTAATGTGTATTGCTATGTGTGGGATCCGACACCTAGTTGTTTACCTTTGGTAGCCTATCTTACAGGGAAATGTCTCCTAGTGCTTCCACTGAGCCTTGGTAGCTTGCTACTGCTCCGGAACACTTAGGCTGGCCGGCATGTGTCCTTCTTCGTTCCTGTGTCTGTCCCTTAGGGGAAATGTCACGCGTTGTTCCTTTAAGTCCTTGTAGCTTGCTACGACTTGGGTTCATACGTTGATGACCGACACGTTCGTTGCTGGGTCATGTATGTCTGTCTCTGTAATTTAGTGCCACTTTTGGTTTATAACTGGTCATGTCCGCCCGGGTTCTCTGTCATATGGATGCTAGCGACACTATCATATACGTGTGCCAAAATGCGCAAACGGTCCCGGGCCAGGTAAGGTGGCACCCGTGGGAATACCGTGCGTGAGGCCGCAAAGTGATATGGTGTGTTACAGGCTAGACCTGTGTGACTTAGGATCGGGGTCCTGACAGCTTTGGTATCAGAGCCTGACTGCCTGTAGGATTAGCAAGCCAAACTGGTCGAAGTCGTGTCTAGAAACTCTTTAGTTATGTAAGGGAATTGTTTGTGGAAGGGAACGTAAGGCTCTTTTACTCCTTTGCCCTATGACCTTCTGATCTGAGTCACCTTCTTCTTTCTACGGGGATTAAGAACTAGGATTCTCATTCTATTTATCAGGATCACGTTATTGTGGATTCAACCCCCAGCTCAGTTTCTACTACTTCTGTTTGTTCAACTGTTGGTCTCAGAACCCTGACATTATAATGTTAAGTGGTTATGCTACCCTTTTGCTTGGATCTCAAAAGTATTTTCGAGCATTTGCAGCCGTTATGCTGTCCGAGTCATCCCAGGTCTCTAAACAATCTGATGCATTTGCAAACCATTCCTATCTGTTCTTAATGCTTTTTTTGGCCAGATTAACCACACTAGTCGGTGTGTTGAGGCACTCTGTTACCTCGACATACATGTTGGACTTATTACCATGACCCTAGGTGTCTTAGAAGATCACCCAGTAATGCAGCAATACTTGTATCCTCAGTGTGATGATTTTGGCCATCATTCTCGAAAGCATCCCGTGATGCTATTTAGTTGGTAGGTATTTTATTCCTGGGTTCTTGAATCCGAGCTTCACCCTACTTACTTCATGTTGATAGTATTTGCTCGTTCCTTTAGGATATTAGTAACCTTGTGATAGTCCTTGAGGTCCGTGGTTATCGTTCTTCCAATACCATGAACCATCTTGGCAGAAGTTCTCCCGAACCAAAAGATCACAACCAGAGTGCTCCTGAGTGGTACTCCATTCATATTGTGACTCTGCCAGTCCTACCTTTCTGCATGGGTTATCCGGAAGAAATATGTGGAACTCGTTCGACATACAAACCTATGCATCCACAACTCAGAAGTTATATGTTCCTTGAGTTGTCTCCTTTTAGTTGTATTATGACCCTCGTCTATCAATTGATAGTCAGGAGTAGTTGTGCACTCGTGTTCATCGATGCCTTCTACTCTTGTGGTCCGTCCAGTCATTCTATTCTGGAATGACTAGGAGAAACAAACTCCAGTACCCTATCCATATCCCGGATTTGGTCAAAGAAGTTGTACTTCGCAGATGAAGAATGCTAACGCAGCTTCTAAACTATTCTATCCTGGAGTATTACCATCTTTATGTCAAGAATGTCATGAGAATTGCACAACCTTCTATGAACCCTTGATACAGTGATACTTCTCGCCATTATCGCTTATTCCCCCGTCTCCGCGTTGTTGTAACCGGAATACCGACAAATGAACCATGATGTGTGAATCAATACTCCTAGCAACCCTGTTGCTTGGTAGTTAAATGGACAATAACCTCATCCTTAGCGAGTTGATTATTGAATCATCACCCTAAGGTTGATCGTGCTACCTAGTCCACTTTCCTGGTGCACTCCTTGATTGATGAGTTAGGATTTTGCTAAGTCCTTGCTCATTTGATCATATCGTCTTGCCCTGAAAAGCAAGATTGTTCTCGAGCTTAGTAACATATCGGCGGATCGTGATTTTCTGGTTATCTTCCCAGAAGTATTACCAGGTTGTTCCCCGACCATTATGTTGAGCCCGTGATCAAGCTGGTTTCTCTCTAAACCACCCTTTCTCCAAGAATCTATGTTGGATACCCTGAGCTAGTTGGTTAAGCTAAACAACAACTTGGAGAGTTGGAAGATAAAAGCTTGCCTGACTTAGTTCCTTCCAAGGGATATCTTTTGTGTGTGTGTTGAAGATAGATGATATCTTCTTCAATTGATCTCCGTGATCATTTGTGGATCTATTGTCTTGTTCATACTTTGATTTGAATATGGGTTATCGTCAAGTCAAATCAGAACCAACGATATTCGTAACGTTGTCTTACTCGTGGTTGATCCCTCGAGCATACACCGTTATATCTTCTGGGTCTGACCAATACTATCACTTGTTCACATAATTATGGATTTCCATCTCCATGGAAACCTGGATGAATTGTTGTTGAGCCCATCAGCAACATTGTTATCTTCTCCATGATCTATGTTGAACATCCAGTTAGTATTGGAAACTTTTATAAGCATTATCTTCATGACCCGTTCGTGAAGCATATGTACGGAAGAAAGAAGTGACTTCCTCTAATTCATGTGCATTTGATGCAAGTTGCCGCCGTGAATTCGAGAAAGCATGTTTTTACCTCCTCTGGAGTCATCCCAAGTCAGTCATGCATACGTGCGAAGTATTCTATGGTATGATAGACTGATCATCTTCATCCTGTATGTATCCCTAGCACACCAAGCCACTGATTGATTTGTTCAAGGGAAAAGGGAGTTGTTGTGCGAATACTAGTTCATGCACAAGACTTCAATACCCTCGCTGATGGTTTCCCGCCTGAACTCGGTAGTGTTTTGTCATAAGACTGCTATGTGGTCATGCTTGTCTTGGACAACGTGTTCACAGGTTTGTAGCAGAAACAGCTCATGTTTTGGAGCTTGCTATCGTAGTTCAATCCCGAGAATCTCGCAACGTCGTCTCGTCGAATTGTGTTGCAAACTTTCATTTTTCCTTCTAGACTAGATGAGTCTGGAATATCCTGACACCAATCAGAACTGAATCTCAGGCAGATATGATGGTTGGTGCATTTCCCAAGATCTATAATATTGGTCTCTCGATAACCGGTAAAGTGGATGTCGTGGTCAACACACCCAGCCGGAAGACCTATTGTTGTAGTTTCTTGGTTGAAGAAGTTGACCACCTCCCCATAAGGACTTCGTAGGAATTACTCCCTAGTTGTTCCTTATGGATTTTTGTGCTCCTGAAGTCCGACCTTTTACTTGACGTTCTAGGTACCAAACCATTTTTATGAATGGCTTACACTAACACATCAAGGAAAACGTTAGGAGCGGAGTGCTAAATGTTTCTCGGTCGATCATCCAGATTTTGCCCCTTGACTCCGCTAAGGTGAAATCCAAGAAAACGTTATCTTCCTTTGCATCTGCAACATCCATCATTATTCATCATGGTAGCATGTTGTGTTGCCAGGATCCTTGACACGGATATTGGTAAAACCTTGATGAATATGGGAATGCTCAAGTTCTTGAGAGCACGCACAAGCACTAGGTGTTATCCTCGACACCAACCGGGATTGCTCCCAGTGCTCTTGGTTATGCTATAACCCCTCAAGAGTAGATTTACTCTCTACTATTGGATTCTTCCCAGTTACCAGAATCATTCCCAGCATTTGCATTTTGTTCCCAGCTTGCACCGCCAATGTGCCAATTCCCCATGGGTTACCGTTCTCAATCACTGCTGTTCAGGATTATCTTCAAAAGTGGTTCTACCATAGGTTCCATCCATTTCCGATGATAAACAAAATCATCCCTTGTGATGTCTTTAACAAGGTAGTCCACATCATCCATTCTGGCCGAGTACGTCATTCTTTCGGACACCGTCAAATGATCGATTGTGAATTGCCTCCGGCTGGTTTAGAGAATTTCAATGATCTCTATATCAAAAGTAATTCTTTTTGCCACTTAAGGGAATAACTCTACGAGCCATCTTCTTAAAGGTGCCCCGTCTAGTGACATCGATCACCATCTTCTTAGGTGTGGAAATTTGCCTGCCAAGTGAACTTTCATCGTTTGTTTCACTCCATCCCTTTGGATGTGTGTCCCGTGTCTCAGCTCAAGAGATGTTTCGACGTCTCAATCCATGAGTTGATCTTGAATTGCTCGATCTTCGAGAAGATCAAATCCTGTGGAACTCATGTTCTTTTGTTATCGTGATGGATGAAGCTTTGAAATCAAAGATGCCAAGATCTATAGGATGCAATGAATCAACATTTTCGAGGAGGGAACCGGGATCGAGATGATTGTGCTAGATAGTGTCCAATCTGATTTCTTATCTCACGTCCTGAATCTCGGGACGAGATTCTTGTTTAGTAGGGGTGAGTTGTCACATCCCTAGTTTCTGGTAATGCACTAGGCTAGCCTCATGTGTGCATCATGTTTAATCTTGAAAGAAAACTTGAAATGGGGATTGCCTAAACCCTAGCAGTAAAGCAATTCAACTAGGGTCAATTAAAATCTTTTCAATGAACCCAAAATGCCCCTTGGAAAAGTTCATCATTTTTGGATTGATTAAAAACCTCTGCCAAAAATGTTGCACATATTTCTAGGTTCATTTTGGATTTTTGAATTAAATTATATCTTATTTGCATTTGGGCATTTAAATTTTATATATTATTTAAAATGCTCAAATAATCATAAACTAAAATGTTTACTGTTGGATTTATTCTAAACAGTAGCCATGCCTGGTTTCATGATTTATGAATATGTTCTAGTATTTTTATTAAATCAAAACAAAGTCAAAAGAATAGAAAACAGAAACTAAAAGAGAAAAGCAGAGAGAGAGAGAGTTTTACCTGTGCAGCCACCTGGCGGCCCAAGTGGCCGGCCCAGCCCACCTCCTCCCTCCTACTGTCTTCAACCTCCTGCCAGTGGGCAGGAGGGCGCGTGGCCGCCGTGCGCCGGCACACGCCGGCCACCTCCTACCTCTCTGCCTGCCTCCTCGTCGCCCTGACGTTGCCACGCACCTCCCTGCCTCTCTCTGTCACTCCTCCGCCCCCCTCTCACTGGATCCCCTTCCCCCTCCCCTGCTTCTCCTCGCCTTGGCCGAGCGCCACCGTCGCCGTCGTTGTCGTAGCCGTAGCCACCGTGACTCCCGAGCCTCTCCGACTCATCCACGAGCTCCGCCTCCGTCTTCTACGCCCCCCCTAAGTACCTACGCGACGCCGGACGCCCCCGAACGCCCTCGCCACCGTCGTCTTCAACCGCGGCCGTCCGAGATCGCCGTCGTCTCTCCGTCGTCTCCAGAGCCTCCCCCGAGCCGCTGACCTCCTCTTCGGCATCGCAGTGAGCTTCTCCGCCGTTTCCCCCTATCCCCGTAGCCTGCAACTCGCCGTAGCCGTCGCCCCCTTTCTTACCGTACCCGCCGCCGCCACCGCACGTCGCCGTCGTGGCCACAGCCACGTTGGCTTGATTCCAAGCACGGCTTCGTCTTCACCGCACCCGTAGAAGCCCGTAGCACCTCCTCGATCATCTCCCCGAGCCCCGCAGCGCCTAGCTCGACGGAGCCCGAACTCCGGCGCCGCCGCGAGCTCCGTTCCGACGAGCTCCGCCGTCCCCGTGTCCTCCCGTTGCCCCCATTAGATGCACGAGCTCCCCAGCTACGCGTAGCACCAAGCCGCCGTCCAAATGATCGCCGGAGGGCGAATCCCGAGCACCGCCGCCATGTTTGGCCTCGCCGGCGTCGAGCCGCCGGTGGTTTTGACCCCGTTTGACTCCGGCTGGACCCCCCCCCTGTGTCCATGACATGTGGGGCCGGCCGTTGTTTAGTTTTAGTTTAGGTTTTAATTAAGTATTAATCACTTTGCTTAGCTCTATGAGTCACTGACACGTGGGGCCAACCCCTGTTAAATTAGTTTAGTTAAAACTAAACTTAATTAGGCCTTAGAGACTGACATGTGGGCCCAGGCCCCACCAGCAGTTTAATTAGTGTTAGTTTAAAAACTAACTAACTCTGTTAGCTAGTGGGTCACTGACCAGTGGGCCCCACTGGTCAGGTTTGACCCGAACAGCCCCTGTTGATTTGCTGACATCACACAGACGTCATGCTGATGCAATAAAGCCTTTTCTGGAATTTTATATAAATATAAATGATTTATTTATTTCAGAAAATAGCCAAAACTTCTAAAAATCATAGAAATTAATCCATAACTCAGATGAAAATAATTTATATATGAAAATTGATCAGAAAAATTCAAGGAATCTGTTTATGGCATTTTCATGCATGTTTGAACAAGTTAAACCTGCTGATCAGGTCAAATCAATTAAATGGCATTTAAATAATCACATATGAAGTTTGAATTTGAACCTTTGGTTCAAACCAACTTCATTTAATTGTGTTGCTAGTTGCATTAGCTCAATAAACAGCATATTGCCATGTCATGATCATGCATCATATTGTCGCATTGCATTGATTGTGTTCTCTCTCTGTTTGTCGGTTTTGTCCCCTCTCAGTAGACGACGTTCCGACGATGAGTTCGATGACACCGATGAAGACTCATTGATATCTTCAGAAGTGCCAGGCAAGCAAAACCCCATTGAGCATTCCGATACAATCCCACTCTCTCGCTCTTGCTCCCTTTTACTGCATTAGGACAACAACGCTTCAACTGTTACCTGCTGCGGTAGTTGAACCCCTTTCCACTGCATGACCCGTCATTGCCACAGTAAATAGTTGAAACCCACTAGTATGAGTAGGAGTTGTTTGAGCCATGTTGTGCCTACTCATTCATGCTTTCTGGTTATGCCTGCTATTGCTTAGAGTTGTGTCAGGTCTGATTCATCGGGGATGAATTGGAATGTGATGAACATGTCCTACTGTGTGTGAGCTAAGTGTGTGAACACGTTTTGGTAAAGGTAGCGATGAGAGGCCATGTAGGAGTACATGGTGGGTTGTCTCATTGAAACCGTCCTCAGGAACTGAGTTCTGTGTTGGTTGATCCATGAAACAGCTACTACCACACATTGGGCCCTGAAATATGACCCCGCTCGACTTATTGACTGCCCTTGTTCTCTGTCCAGGAGTTGCAACTAGTTTCTGGTGTTTGTAGTTTACTGGAGGTCGTGCGGAGTGCTGACCCTCGGGTGGACTGTGACACGGCAGGTACGTGGCACGGTGTACCGGTCGCCCGTTTGGTGACGCGGGAACCCTGTACACATCGTTTGGGGCCGTGAGCGACACCCCGGCCGGATCTCCCCACGGATGGAACCCAAATAGGCGATAAACCTGGACGAGAGACTTGTGTGGTTGGTTAGGTCGTGGTCTACACCCACGTCGGCTTTCACTTGAAGTCTGCCGAGCACATGTCGTGTGCAGACGCTAAGTGGTGGAAACATGTGTGAAGAAGTACACCCCTGCAGGGTTATATATATGATCTATTCGAATAGCCGTGTCCGCGGTAATGGACTTCTGGGTTGCCTATTACAGTTCATAGACAAGTGAAAGTGGATACTCTAAAACGCGCAAGATAAGCGTGAGTGCTATGGATGGCCTTCTCGTAGGGAGACGGGAGCGGATCCATAGTGGTGTATTGATTGGTGAATATGTGGACTCGTGTGCGCCACCTCAAAAGAGTTACTTGCAGTCGTAGTTCAGGATAGCCACCGAGTCAAAGCTGGCTTGCTGCAGTCAAACACCACCACCCCTTTGTTGATACTGATGCATATGTAGCTAGTTCTGATGTAAGTCTTGCTGAGTACCTTTGTACTCACGTTTGCTTAATTTATGTTTTTGCAGAGAGACTTCAGTCTCGCTAGTGGTTCCGCGTGTTCTTCGACGTTTAGCTTGTTACGTCAGCTACGATCTTGTACCCTTGGAGGATCTTGTAGATAGTCAGGCTTTCAGCCTTCTTCATTTGTAGTTGTCTGTACTCAGACATGTCATACTTTCGTTGCCTGTATGCTCTGTATGTTGGGTCATATGACCTCTGTTTGTAATAAATGCTATGTTGGCTCTTCTGTGCCTTTATCTATATGAGTTGTTGAGTTATGTTGTGATGCCATGTTGTACAGCACATACTTGCATGTTATGCGTACGTGTAATGTGTATTGCTATGTGTGGGATCCGACACCTAGTTGTTTACCTTTGGTAGCCTATCTTACAGGGAAATGTCTCCTAGTGCTTCCACTGAGCCTTGGTAGCTTGCTACTGCTCCGGAACACTTAGGCTGGCCGGCATGTGTCCTTCTTCGTTCCTGTGTCTGTCCCTTAGGGGAAATGTCACGCGTTGTTCCTTTAAGTCCTTGTAGCTTGCTACGACTTGGGTTCATACGTTGATGACCGACACGTTCGTTGCTGGGTCATGTATGCCTGTCTCTGTAATTTAGTGCCACTTTTGGTTTATAACTGGTCATGTCGGCCCGGGTTCTGTGTCATATGGATGCTAGCGACACTATCATATACGTGTGCCAAAATGCACAAACGGTCCCGGGCCAGGTAAGGTGGCACCTGTGGGAATACCGTGCGTGAGGCCGCAAAGTGATATGGTGTGTTACAGGCTAGACCTGTGTGACTTAGGATCGGGGTCCTGACACTTTCCCCATGTCCTCAAGAACTAAAGTAACTACTCACAAGACATAAAAGAGATCATGATCAGAGGGGATAAATAGGTGATAAACAATCTGGACATAATAATATTTCTCCAACAAAACTCAATAGCATTCACCACAAAGTAGTAATCAACACCGATGGAGTAGAGAGGATAGGTAGTACAAGTTACAACACGAGTTGCGATGGAAAGATGAGATTTGGATGAAGATGGAGATGGTGCTGGTGTTGGGGATGATGTTGATGATGATCTCGATGATGCCCGTGATGATGGTGATGACGATGGCGACGATCTCCCCTTCCGGGAGGTGATCTCCCCGACGGAATCTGCCCGCCGGAGATGCCCTTTTCTTCTCTGTAGGTTTCCGCCTCGAAGCGGCGGCGGAACTCCATAAAAAGTCCCGTGCCTAGGGTTTTCGGGAGACGGAGAGCATATATGCAAAAGGGGGCGGCCAGAGGTGGGCCAGGGAGTCCAGGCGCCCCCCAGCGCGGCCAGGGGGGCGCGCCCCCAGGCCGCCTGGGCACCCTGTGGCCCCCCTCTGACTCCCCTTTTGCGTGTCTTCGTTATTCTTCTGAAAAACATGTCCCGTCAATTTTCAGGTAATTTGGAGGTGTTCTTCTTCAGCAACTTAGTATCCACTTTTTCCTGCTGAATCCTGCGTCTGCTGTTTCGGCATCGGAAAGTTGCAAACTGTGTAAAATAGACCAAAACAACATAAGAACATCATCATAACGTGGAATATATCAATGAATAAGGATAAATTATAATATAAAATAGTGATGCATTTTGGACGTATCACCAGGCCGCTGCATCGACATGAACGTCTCCAGAGAACTTCGCCGCCGTCCTCTACTTCTTCAGGTACTCCTTCTTCCCCGTAGATCTTACTCTAGGGTTTCTTCCGTAGCTTCGCCATGAACCCTTGAAGCTTTGCTGTTCATCCCCGTAGGTCAGCATTGCTGTAGATTCAAACTTATTTAGACTTGACCCGAACCCATGCATTTCCGCTCCGCCATCATAACCCTAGTTCATCTAGCTTTATCAGTTTAGATTCGATCTGTAGAAAACTCCGCGGTCCTTCCTGAATGTAACTTGTATTTATTCCATCTTTTTCTTATGCCTTAGATCCATGTTTACCTCAGCTCTTTGTGGAAACTGTTTCTTCATACTTTAGATCTGTAGCTCATCTCCCCGGTTTAGCCATACTTGCACGTCATATGTTTTACTGACGGTTTAGATGTAAGCCTGTATCCCGTAATTGACGGTTTAGCCTTTCCTTTTCCATCATTACGAACCGGTAGTTGTCTCGCTCATATTTGCTTCCGGATTAGTAATACCATTAGTCCCTTGCTTAAACCGACAATTAGGCCCATAACTTTGTAGAATGCACCGGCTTATACCTTAGCAATTGGTAAACCGGATTTTGCACTGTACTTTTCAGCACTTCCTCATCCAAATCGATGGCCAAGCAATTTGTCGCTTGCAACTGGGCTCCTTCCCGGATCACTGAGGATGACTTAATAAACGCTGCTTCAATCGGTATCCTGGGTCCTAAGGAGGTTCTGCACTGGCGGGCCCCAGGAAGGAGTGTCCTCCTACACCCCAAGAAGGAGAGATCATTGTTTTCTTTGATCACCTGGCCCGGGGTTTCAGCCCTCCCGGTTCAAAGTTCTTCCGGGATGTGTTAGCCGCTTTTTAACTCCACCCTCAGGATGTAGGCCCAAATTCCATGTCAAACATCTGCAATTTTCAAGTCTTCTCAAAAGCATATCTTCAAGAAGAACCATCAGTGGATCTGTTCCGAGACTTTTTTCATCTGAACCGGCGGACGGAGTTTACTGACGGGCCACATCAGGAGTTGGGTGGCGTCAGTATCCAAAAGAGAAAGGATGTGAGTTTCCCTCATGCTGCCCTTCACAGCCACCCCAAAGAATGGAACCAAACGTGGTTCTATTGTAGGGACATATCGCCTGAAGGAGAGAACCCGCTGCCGGGTTACAGCGCCTATCGCCTGGCAACGGATCACCCCTTGCCGCAACGCGTCAGCGCCCCGGATCGTGCCCGGTTTGCCCCTCAACTTTCTAAGCTCAGGGCCTTCGTAGCCAACGGCTTAACCGGAGTCGACTTTGTTCGCTGCTGGCTTTCTTGGAGCATCCTCCCATTAAGCCGGCGCTCAAGTCTGATGTGTGAATACTCCAGCAAACCGGATGATCCTCAGCGCCACACTGACATAATACTTCCTGAAGTCAAAGTTACTAAGTCCGCGAAGAAAATGCTAAACATCCCTCTGGAGGAGTGCAGCCGGACCGGTTTAGCTCCGTTCTGCGAAACCAATAAACCGCTAGCGGTAAGTCCTTCCCAATCTTTTCCTGTTTGTTTTAAGCCGGCCATATCAATTGCCTTCCATTTATTACTTATCCTTTGCGCAGGCCAACGATCCTTTCTGGAAGAGGAAATCTCAAGATAAACTGGCCAGGCAACCACGCAGGAAAACTTATGTTGTTAAGAAGAAAAAAGCTGTTGTTGCCTCCGGTTCACACCCTGAGGAAGATGATCCGGACTCTGAGGTACCAACTAACCCTTATATCCTTTGATTTCCCTTTGTCTAAATTTATGTTAATAATGCCTTTCCGCAGGATCTGGCAGAAGGAAGTAAAGCGGCGGGAGTTGAGGTAATTTCTCTCTCTTCTGATTCAGAACCGTTGCCCTCCAGAGTCCGCCGGGTGTCCCGGAAATATCCATTTTCTCATCCTTATGCTCAATTGGATCCCAACTTTCTTTTGAAGAAACAGCAGCATGAAACACGCCGGACCACGCGCCATAGCGGTCATGTGATTGAGTCATCCGGAATACCTCTTACGCCGGCTCGCAGACGTCGCTTCGAGGTTTTACTTTCTCCAACTCTCCTTCATCCAAAAGCCGGCCTCATACGTAAACCGCTTAAACCGTCTGATCGTAACTATCAGGAGGCCCCTCTGTCCTCTTCCGGCGAGTCAACTGCTACACAGGTCCCAGTGCTTAAGACCGTGCCTGGGTAAGTCCTTCCTTCAAACATCCGGTTTACCTTCATGTTTTTAACTTCATGATTCTCATTGTTCCTTTGATTTTTACTAGAATGCCGAAGCCTAGCAAGAAGGCGAAAGCAAACAAAGCGGCTGCTGAAACTACTACCGCTGAACCGGCCGATGATCCTGAAGCGGCCATTCTTCCGAAAGATAACCCTGAAGCGCAATTTGATGATCCCATTCCTATGGATCGTGACGATGTTGTTGCTCCGGGAGGTGACAACATGGAAAACACGGTTGAAATGGCAAGCCCTGTCCAGGTTAGCCCTCCTCGGACCAACCAAGCATTTGCTAGCCCGGCGCCTATTACTGTCCCCTTCCAGTCAACTGCTGCCTCATCCGCAGACGTTGAGATAACCGGGCTAGGCTTCACTGCTCCCACCGAGCCTGTCACCTTGGCCAGGCATACTGCCAAGGAAGAAAATTTTCAACAAGACAAAGGCAAGTGGAGCACAGACTTATCCAGCTATGCCCAGTTGAGTGCCCAGGAACTTCATTCCGGGTATCTGAACCGGCTCTTTACCGGTCGCGATTACGAAGATGGATTGGTTAATATGATGAAGGATAAGTATGAGGTGATTTTCTTTCCTTTTACTTCTGTCTCTGCTTTGTAATTTTGCAATCCTGTCTCTAGGCCATAGTAGCCCCCAAGTGCCGGTTTAGATTCACTGTAGGTGAACCGGGACTTCCATTATGCCTGAGAATGAGCTTACATTAGCCCCCAAGTGTCAAGCGCATAACTTGTTATGTGCTTGAGACTTGATTGATCTGTCTTTCTGATCCGTTTGATTTCCTGATTGGCTGACTTGACCCGGAGGGCTTCGGAGGTAACTGAACTCCGGAATAGCTTGGCTGTTAATGAAACTGCCTCCGCCAAAGCCAAGGAAGAACTTGTGCTTACCTTGACCAACATGGAGAAATTGAAAAAATACATTGAAGCGGAGTGGTCCACATGGGAAGTGCAGAGGAATGCTCTTGAAAAAAGAGCAAAGGACGCTGAAGCTGCTCTTAATCCAGTTACGCAGGAGTTGACCGGTTTAAGACATTAAATAGAACTCATGACTTCTGCTATCTTCGGTGAGTACCCATCTATATATGTTTTTCATCCTTGCAATCTTTGTTCTGCTCCGGTTTAACTCGACAAACATATATAGGGAGGCGCATAACTCATCTTGGAGATGATGTCCGGAAGAAGCTCAAGGCCTCTTATACCCTGGTGGAGCAGCTTTATTCCGGCGCTCAAAGGGTTATTAGTGCGATGTCCCATAACAAACCGGCACCAACTACCATCCAAGCCACTTTGGAGAAGCTATCTGTCCTGCCTGTGCGTCTGGTGTAGGTGAAGAAGTCTGCTTCACGGGCTGGTTCTCTTATGGTGCTGACCCGGGCCAAAGCATGGGTCCCTGACTTTGACCCGGCTGAAGCTATGAATGGCTATCCCAGCGACAAAGAGGACGGGTCAGTCTTTTCTGCCGACGACCTCCGTGCTCGGACTAAGGACATGCGCCCGCTTGCCAGTAAGCTTGCCGATGAAGCGGATTTGACAAGGTAGCATCCGGCCTATGACTTAGAAAATGAGCGGGTAGATCGGCCGGTTTACGACACCGAAAATCTGATCCCACCAGTTTGTGGCCATACTTTCGCTCCAGATATTGATCCGTCGGATCTTATTGATGAGGAAATGTATTTCCGTGCACTCTCCAAGATTGATTGGCGCGCTCCTGATTTCCAGCCACTGCCTGAAGCTGAAGAAGACCCGGAACAAGTCGACCCTCAGCCTTCGCAGCGTGAAGAGGAGTCGTAAACCGTCCGATTTAATTTGTTAGTTGCTGAATATTTTTGCCAAAACTTTAATCTATTCGGGCCTGCAGGTGCCTTGTAATAGGATAGTTGAAACATTGTCTTTGTCCCAATATGGATGATACAGCTTGACTTGGCGTCTGCCAATTTAATCCTCTGTTTTGCCATGCTTGAACCGTTTATATTATCTGTGCCTGCATAAATGAGGCTAAAAAATGTCCTGGCGGTTTACCACCGGACCTATTACACTGCTCCAATAGATATATATCAAAGGAATAACTATTTTATACCAAAGATACATCATACCTCTGATTAAGTGTGCCTGACGTCCTTAATCCGGTAGGCATAATTGAAAGCGTAGGTGCTGATGAGGCTCTTGGCCCTCTTACTTGGCTTTTG
The DNA here is from genome assembly GCA_902687465.1 of Secale cereale. Classification (NCBI taxonomy): domain Eukaryota; kingdom Viridiplantae; phylum Streptophyta; class Magnoliopsida; order Poales; family Poaceae; genus Secale; species Secale cereale. Next base: position 571,398,845 of record LR738713.1, on the reverse strand, counting down.
CCTGATGAGTGATCCGGGTTATAATGAACGCCGGTTTAACTCATGCTGGTGTTCATGACCCAGACTTTTAACTCATGCTGGTGTTCATGACCCAGACTTTTAGCTTATGCTGGTATTCATGACCCAGACTTTAATTTTGTAGATATATGGTCAACTTTGCAGTTGCCTAATCCCAGATCAATAGACTTGGTTAAAAACAAAATTTGTAAAATCACAGAAACAAAGAATTTTTGGCAAATAAGACCATGTAGTCGAGGCTTTTTGAGAGCTGCCAGGCTCCAAATTCGAGGCTTTTTGTGAGCTGCGAGGCTCTAAATCGAGGCTTTTTGCGAGCTGCCAGACTCCAGGCTTTTTGTGAGCTGCCTTTAGGCTCTAGGCTTTTTGTGAGCTGCCTTTAGGCTCTAGGCTTTTTGTGAGCTGCCTTTAGGCTCTATATTTGACGTTTTCATCGATACTACCCAATGTTTCAAGACCTCTGAGGGATCTTGTCTTTAAGTGATCGACTCGATGATTGTCAATGGCTTTTTGCGAGCTGCCAGGCTCCATATTTGACGTTTTCATCGATACTACCCAATGTTTCAAGACCTCTGAGGGATCTTGTCTTTAGGTGATCGACTCGATGATTGTCAATGGCTTTTTGCGAGCTGCCAGCCTCCATATTTGACGTTTTCATCGATACTACCCAATGTTTCAAGACCTCTGAGGGATCTTGTCTTTAGGTGATCGACTCGATGATTGTCAATGGCTTGTCCCTTGACGTATCAAGGGTGCCGGTTTAAGAGGCCGGGTACCTATGTTTGAGTTGTGATGTGCGACAAACCCTCTTTGGTCCCTTAATAAATAATTGTCCTGCATATCAAAATATACAGATCAAAGCAATTGTTCTCTTGATGAAAATGATATATATCAAGAAAAATAGAGTTTAGATGGATATCACCTGAGCAAACTCCCATATGATACTCTTTTCGAAGAAGATGGCTGATTTCCCGGTTTACTGGGGGAGACGGTTTATTAATCATAATATATACATGATACATAAAGCGGAGCCAATGGCTCAAGCGTAGTAAGGTCGCAGAAGAGCGATGTTCCATGGCCGCTTCGTCTCTTCCTCTGCTGTACGTGAGTCTTTATGCTCTCGAACGTCGATCAGGTAGTATGAACCGTTATGCAGGTTCTTGCTGACCACAAAGGGTCCTTCCCAAGGTGGGGATAACTTGTGCATATATGTCTGGTCTTGGATGAGCCGGAGCACCAGATCCCCCTCCTGGAATGTCCTGGTCTTAACCCGGCGGCTGTGATATCGGCGCAGGTCTTGTTGATAAATTGCTGATTGTGATGCTGATGTGTCCCGTTCCTCATCCAGCCGGTCTAAGCTGTCTTGTCTTGCTTGCTCATTATCCGCTTCAACATAAGCTGCCACCCGTGGTGAGTCGTGCCGGATGTCACTAGGGAGAACCGCTTCAGCACCATATACCATGAAGAAGGGCATATAACATGTAGACATGTTAGGTGTAGTGTTGATGCTCCAGAGGACAGAAGGTAACTCCTCTACCCAGCAACATGTTGTTCTTTGCAAGGGAACCATAAGCCGGGGCTTGATGCCTCTCAAGATCTCTTGGTTGGCCCTCTCAGCTTGGCCATTGGACTGAGGGTGAGCTATTGAAGATACATCCAGGCGAATATGTTCCCTTTGGCAAAACTCTTCCATCTCTCCTTTAGATAGGTTGGTGCCATTATCAGTAATGATGCTGTCTGGAAAGCCAAACCGGAAAATTACCTTTTTGATGAATTTAACCGTTGTTGCCGCATCACACTTACTGACAGGCTCTGCCTCAATCCACTTTGTAAACCTGTCCACTACTACCAACAGGTGGGTTTTCTGATCTTGGGATCGTTTAAAGGGCCCAACCATATCAAGCCCCCAAGTTGCAAACGGCCAAGTAATTGGAATCATCCGTAGCTCCTGTGCCGGAACATGAGCACGCCGTGAAAATTTCTAACAAGCATCGCATTTCCTGACTAGGTCCTCTGCATCAGCATGAGCCGTTAATCAGTAGAACGCATGACGAAAAGCTTTAGCTACCAATGACTTTGAACCGGCGTGATGACCACAATTTCCTTCGTGTATCTCTCGAAGAATATCACAGCCTTCTTCCGATGATACACATCCCTGAAATGCCCTAGAGACGCTGCGGTGATGAAGTTCTCCGTTGACGATCGTCATAGATTTGGATCGCCGGATTATCTGCCTAGCCTCAACCTCATCATCTGGCAACTCACCTCGGCTCAGGTATGCCAAGTAAGGGAGTGTCCAATCCGGAATAACGTGAAGTGCTGCAACTAGCTGTGCTTCCGGATTAGGAACAGCTAAATCCTCCTCCGATGGTATCTGTACCGACGGACTGTGCATTTCATCCAAGAAGGTATTTGGTGGAACCGGTTTACGCTGAGAGCCCAGCCGGCTTAATGCAACGGCCGCTTCGTTTTTTCGCCGGTCTATGTGGTCCACCTGATATCCTTTGAAGTACCCTGCAACCGCTTCAACTTCTCGCCGGTAAGCTGCCATGAGCGGATCTTTAGAATCCCACTTGCCAGACACCTGTTGTGCCACTAGATCTGAGTCACCAAAGCACTTGACCCGGCTCAAGTTCATCTCCTTAGCCATCTGTAAGCCGTGAAGGAGAGCTTCATACTCAGCAGCATTGTTAGTGCAAGGGAACATTAATCGGAGGACATAACAGAACTTGTCACCTCGTGGGGAAGTTAACACGACTCCAGCCCCCGAGCCCTCTAATTGCCTTGAACCGTCAAAGTGAATAGTCCAGTATGTATGATCCGGCTTCTCCTCTGGTGCTTGCAGTTCTGTACAATCATTGATGAAATCTACCAGTGCTTGGGATTTTATAGCAGTACGGGGTACATACTTCAATCCGTGTGGGCTAAGCTCAATGGCCCACTTCGCCACTCTGCCAGTGGCTTCTCTGTTCTGGATTATATCCGCCAATGGAGCTGAGCTGACAACAGTGATTGGGTGGCCCTGGAGATAGTGCTTCAGCTTCCGGTTTGCCATGAACATGCCGTACACCAACTTCTGCCAGTGCGGATACCTTTGCTTTGACTCAATAAGAACCTCACTGATGTAGTAAACCGGGCGCTGAACCGGATATTCATTGCCTGCTTCCATGCACTCCACCACAATTGCCACGCTAACTGCACGGGCATTGGTGGCCACGTATAACAGCAATGGCTCTTTGTCAATAGGGGCAGCAAGAACTGGCGGTTCTGCTAATTGCCGCTTCAAGTCTTCGAATGCAGCGTTTGCAGCATCGCTCCATACAAACCGGTCTGTCTTTTTCAGCATCTGATAAAGCGGAATCACCTTCTCTCCCAAACGGCTGATGAATCGGCTCAACGCTGTAATACGGCCTGCTACGCGCTGGACATCATTGATACAAGCCGGTTTAGCCAGCGATGTAATTGCCTTGATTTTCTCCGGATTAGCCTCTATTCCTCTGTTTGATACTAAGAATCCAAGGAGCTTGCCTGCTGGAACACCGAAAATGCACTTCTCCGGATTAAGCATCATCTTATAAACCCGTAGGTTGTCAAAGGTTTCTTTTAAGTCCTCTATCATAGTCTCCTCCTTCCTAGATTTCACCACAATGTCATCAACATAAGCATGGACATTTTTTCTGATCTGTCCTTTGAAACAGTTCTGCACGCAACGCTGATAAGTTGCTTGGGCACTCTTGAGCCCAAAAGGCATGGATACATAGCAGAAGGCTCCAAAAGGAGTTATGAAAGCTGTCTTCTCCTGGTCCTTAACTGTCATCTTGATCTGATGATAACCTGAATATGCATCCAAAAAACTTAGCCGCTCACATCCTGCCGTAGCATCAATAATTTGATCAATACGGGGGAGAGCAAAAGGGTCAGTTGGGCAAGCCTTGTTTAAGTCTGTGTAATCGACACACATCCTCCAGGTTCCATTTTTCTTTAACACCAGCACCGGATTAGCCAACCACTCTGGATGAAACACTTCAACTATGAATCCTGCGGCCAAAAGCCTGGCCACTTCTTCACCTATAGCCTTGCGCCTCTCCTCATTGAAGTGGCACAAATACTGCTTGACCGGTTTAAACTTCGGATCAATATTAAGACTGTGCTCAGCGAGTTCCCTCAGTATCCCTGGCATGTCAGAAGGCTTCCATGCAAAGATATCCCGGTTCTCACGGATGAACTCGATGAGCGCGATTTCCTATTTGGGGTCTAGGTTAGCGCTGATAGTGAACTGCTTGGACGAGTCTCCCGGCACAAAGTCAATCTGCTTGGTTTCCTCCGCCGATTTAAACTTCAACGCCGGATCATGCTCTGTAGTTGGCTTCTTTAACGGGGACATATCCGCCGGATCAACGTTGTCTTGTAGAATTTCAACTCCTCCGTAACACACACTGCCTCTGCATAAGCTGCGTCTCCTTTCTCGCATTCCAATGCTATCTTGTGACTTCCGTGAACCGTGATGGTTCCCTTGTGACCCGGCATCTTAAGCTGCAGATAAACATAACACAGCCTAGCCATGAACTTGGCGTAAACCGGTCTCCCAAACAAAGCATGATACGGGCTCCTGATTTTTACGACCTCAAAGGTCACCGTCTCTGATCTAGAATCCTGCTCATCCCCAAAGGTGACTTCCAGATAAATCTTCCCAACTGGGTAAGCCGATTTACCTGGCACCACTCCATGGAATACTGTGTTGGACTGCCGAAGCTTCTTATCTGTCAACCCCATACGTTGGAAAGTCTCATAATACAAGATGTTGATGCTACTGCCGCCGTCCATAAGTACCTTTGTGAACTTGTAGCCACGCACTTGTGGTGCCACCACTAATGCCAAATGGCCCGGATTATCAACCCGTGGGAGGTGATCCTCTCTGCTCCACACAATGGGTTGCTCAGACCAACGTAGGAAACGTGGTACCGCCGGTTCAACTACGTGCACTGCCCGTTTCAGCACCTTCTGATCGCGCTTGCACAAACTTGTGGTGAAAACATGATACTGCCCACCGCTCAGCTCCTTCGGATTACTCTGATATCCGGATTGTTGCTGCTGCTGTCGCTGTTGATTGCCTTGGTTGTTATAACCACCCTGGCCATGTTGCTGATTATGCTGATGCTGATTGTTTCCATTATGATTATTGTTACCGTCGTGATTCCCTGATCCGGATCCGTTATCTTGGTAACCTGGACCCTGAAAACCGGAACTTGATCCGCCGCCGGGGGGGTCCGTGGTTATATCTGGCCTGTTTCATGGCCTCCTGCATGATCCGGCAGTCCTTCCATTGATGTTTAGCCGGGTTTCCCTCTGTACTGTGTCTTGGGCAAGGCATGCTTAGCTGTTGATCTAGATCGAAGGATAGCCCCTCGCTACGCGGGGGCGGTTTACCCTTGCGGCGCTGCCCATTTCCCTGAATGTTGGTATTGGCCACAAAGTCGGAGCTGCCCTCCGCTTTTCGCTTACCATTGTAACCTATTCCTACCGGATTAGCTTGCGCCGGTTTACTGGCCTTGTTCGCTTTCCCGTACTTGTCTCCGTCTGCATCTAGGTACTTGGTGTTATCAGAATCCCCATATTTCACCAAAGCGCTCATGAGCGTTCCCATGTCGTTGCAATCGCGCTTGAGCCGTCCTAACTTCAGTTTCAAAGACTCAAACCGGCAATTGTTTTCCAATGTCACTATCGCCGTACTAGGGTTGATGCTATTGGAAGAGTGCAGGATTTTTGATACTCGCCGCACCCAACTGCTCGTGGGTTCCTGCTCTCCTTGAACACATGCTGCTAAGTCTACCACCGACATTGGCTGTTTGCACGTGTCTTTGAAATTTTTGATAAACTGGCGACGCAACTCCCCCCATGATCCGATGGAGTTAGGTGGTAGGCCCTTTAACCATGTTCGGGCAGTACCCTCAAGCATCATGGTAAAGTATTTGGCACACGCCGCTTCGTCCACTTCAAGCATTTCCATAGCCATCTCATAACTTTCCACCCATGCCTCTGGAGCCAGATCCGCCGTGTAGTTAGGTACCTTGCGTGGGCCTTTGAAGTCTTTGGGTAATTTCACGCTTCGTAAAGCGGGGATGAGACACTGTACTCCAAAGGAACTAGCCGTGACTCCCGTTTCTGCTTTGGTTGGGTGAACCGGCGTCGTTTGACGGGTGTCCTCGCGGGCGGTATGTCTAGCCCGGTTTATCGCCTCTTGGGCGTGTGCTTCCGCTTCCACCGGATTACCCTACCTGTGACGGTGTCGTCTCTGCTCGCTGCTAGACACAGTTGGTTCATCCCAGTGCCTAGTGTAACTCCGGCTTGGGCGGGGGGTTGCATGAATCATTTCCCTGCTATAGGAGTACGCCTGCTGCTGTGTCAGCGCCGTGTCCAGCAACTCCTTAGCCCGGCGTGCTTACATCGCCATGGGGGATGTCCCCTCGATGGGTAAAGCGGACAGTCGTGAAGCGGCAGCGACAATGTTGTCCAACGGATTAGAATAATGGCCGGGAGGGGTGGGGACGTACGGTGTTGGCACAACTTGGTAGTTTCGCTCTGCGGCCGGCGGCTGAACCGACGCGCCAGTCCCCGGAGCTCCTCCCCGGTTTCCCTCTGGCCGGTTACTGGCTCCCGCTCCTGGTGTGCTAAAGAGATTCCTTGCCTCGTAAACCGGCGGTAGACGAGTTTGCTGTCTTCTGTACATTACTTCATGTGCAGAATTCTGATCCACCCTGAGCCGGAAAGCTTGGGAGTCTAGCTCTGCTTGCCTTGTAGCCATCCTGGCTTTCTCCGCATCCAGATCCCGTTTAGCTTGCTCAATCCGGCCCTTCAGCTGAAGGATCTCCGCATCGTGTTGCACCTTGTCGGCAGGGGCCACTTCTGCTGTTGCGAGCGCCGTCAAATTTTCGACCAAGGTGGATAAGACGTCAAAAGGCGACGGGATTTGGTTGCCTGCCCCGGTTCCCGCTGCCTCCGCAGTGAACGCCCCGGTCACCGAGGGCTGCTGCGCAGACTGTGATCCGGCCATGAAAACAGCCACCCGGTTTGGCGGATCAAAGGGGTCCGGAATACTATCGCCATCGGACACACCCTCAGATCGGCCGTCCTGCAACAGATACAAAGATTCGGTCTCTCCGGATGAAGATTCATCGTCAGAGTAGACAACTATCTCGCCACCAGAATCCGATCCATCCTTGGCTTGGACTCCATGTACTGCTCCAACGAAAACATGCTTCATGGCGGGCTGAATCCGGGCCGATCTCGCACGCTGAGCCGGCTCGACGATGTTGGGGAATGTCCGGCTCAGGTCCTGGTTCGCCGATCTTGCCGATGAAGACGTGGATGCCGCCGAAGGGGACCCTGTACCCGTATTCGATTGAATCGGCCTCGGGGCCCCAGCCTGCATCGTTGATGTAGATCCGGCCGCGGTGACTCTTGGTCATCCGGCCAACCGCGTAACCCTTGAGTCCTTCAAAGCTTCCCTTCGAGAACTCGAAACCATCGTGCGATAGCCCCACGGTGGGCGCCAACTGTCGTGGAATTAGCATGGCAGATGTCCGGTTTAGGGGACTTAGGTGTGAGGCCATCGCGGGTTAGCTTGAAGAGGTTAAAGCGGACAAAGGACACAGGGAGTTTTATACTAGTTCGGCCCCTTCGATGAGGGTAAAAGCCTACGTCTAGTTTGGTGTGGTATTGCTTGTGCGTCGATGAACAGGGAGCGAATCCGCTTGCCTGTGTCTGGAGCTCTTGTTTCTTGTCCTTGAACCGTCGCCGGGTCGTCCCTTTATATAAGAGGCGGCGCCCGGTCCGGTTTACAGAGTCCCGAGGCCGGCTCATAAACATGTCTGCCTCGGTATCTACTCTTTCTATCTTACATCCCAAGTTACATGATACGACGGTTTACAGACCATGGGCTTTATACATGGGCCCTAGACCTCTATGGGCTGTAGCCTCTTGTACAGATTCTACTGGGCTTGTAGTAATACAACAATGTCAGTGTAATCCGGACCTTCCTGGCCGGTTTATACCTACTAGTAATATCCCTGACAGCAAGATTGAACCCAAAGCCAAGCACTTCTCCCATTGCTTGAACTATAGATCTAGTAGGCCAAACCAAACCAATAATTCGAAGAGACTTGCAAGGATATTATGAGCACACATAAAAAGTCCAGAGAAGAACCAAATATTTCTCGTAGATAATCTTGATCATAAACCCACAATTCATCGGATCGCGACAAACACACCGCAAAAAGAGATTGCATCGAATAGATCTCCTCGAAGACCGAGGAGAACTTTGTATTGAGATCCAGAGAGAGAGAAGAATCCATCTAGATACTAGCTATGGACCCGAAGGTCTGTGGTAAACTACTCACAACTCATGGTGAGGGCGATGATGATGATGAAGAAGAACTCCGTGATGGATCCCCCTCCGGTGGAGCTCCGGAACAGGCTCCAAGATGGGATCTCACGGGAACAGAAGGTTACGACGGTGGAATTAGGGTTTTCTCTCTGTTGCTGATGGTTTCGGGGTACGTAGACTTATATAGGAGGAAGGGGGACACCGGGGGGTGCTCGAGGGGCCCACGAGGCAGGGGGCGCGCCCCCCACCCTTGTGGACACCCCGAGGCTCCCCTGACGTGGTTCTCAAGTCCCCTGTGCGTGATTTTCTCGAAAAATATCTCTCGCGAAGGTTTCAATCCGTTTGGACTCCGTTTGATATTCCTTTTCTGCAAAACCCTGAAACAGGCAAAAAACAGCAATCTGGACTAGGCTTTTGGGTTAGTAGGTTAGTCCCAAAAATGATATAAAAGTGTAAGATAAATCCCATTAAACATCCAAGACTTCATAAATAATAGCATGGAACAATCAAAAATTATAGATATGTTGGAGACGTATCAAGCATCCCCAAGCTTAATTCCTGCTCGTCCTCGAGTAGGTAAATGATAAAGAAAGAATTTTTTATGTGGAATGCTAACCAATATAGTTTCTCAATGTAATTCTCTTAATTGTGACATGAATGTTCAGATCTGAAAGATTCAAGATAAAACTCAATATTGACATAAGAAATAACAATACTTCAAGCATACTAACAAAGCAATCATGTCTTCTCAAAATACTATGGCTAAAGAAAGTTATCCCTACAAAATCATATAGTCTGGCTATGCTCCCTCTTCATCACACAAAATATTCATATCATGCACAACCCCGATTTCAGCCAAGCACTTGTTTTCATACTCTATCTTTTCAAACCTTTCAACTTTCACGCAATACATGAGCGCGAGCCATGGACATAGCACTATGGGTGGAATAGAGGTGGTTGTGGAGAAGACAAAAAGGAGGAAGATAGTCTCATATCGACTAGGCGTATCAACGGGCTATGGAGATGCCCATCAATAGATATCAATGTGAATGAGTAGGGATTGCCATGCAATGGATGCACTAGAGCTAAGTATGTATGAAAGCTCTTGCTCACGAAGACCTAGGGCATTTGAGGAAGCCCATCGTTGGAATATACAAGCCAAGTTCTATAATGAAAATTCCCACTAGTATATGAAAGTGACTAAACATGAGACTCTCTATCATGAAGAACATGGTGCTACTTTGAAGCACAAGTGTGGAAAAAGATAGTAGCAATTGTCCCTTCTCTCTTTTCTCTAAAAAAATTTTGGAGGGGATTTCTCTTTTTTTTATTAGCCCCTCTCTATTTTTTTGGGCCATCCTTTTTTTATTGGCCTTTCCTCACATGGGACAATGCTCTAATAATGATGATCATCACACTTTTATTACAACACAAAATTACAACTCGATACTACAACAAGTATGACTCTACATGAATGCCTCCGGCAGTGTACCGGGATGTGCAATGAATCAAGAGTGACATGTATGAAAAATTATGCATGGTGGGTTTGCCACAAATACGATGTCAACTACATGATCATGCATGGCAATATGACAATATGAAGCGTGTCATATGAACGGAACGGTGGAAAGTTGCATGGCAGTATATCTCAGAATGGCTATGGAAATGCCATGATAGGTAGGTATGGTGGCTGTTTTGAGGAATAATATGGTGGCTGTTTTGAGGAAGGATATATAGTGGGTTTATGGCACCAGCGAAAGTTGCGCGGTACAAGAGAGGATAGTAATGGTGGAAGGGTGAGAGTGCGTATAATCCATGGACTCAACATTAGTCATAAGAACTCATATACTTATTGCAAAAATCTACGAGCCATCAAAACAAAGCAATCAACGCATGCTCCTAGGGGGGAGGTTGGTAGGAGTTAACCATCGCGCGCCCCCGACCTCCACACAAAGGTTGACACTTTACAAATACCTCATGCTCTAACTTCGTCACATAGCGGTTCACCATACGTGCATGCTATGGGAATCACTAACCTTAACACAAGTATTTCTCAATTTCATAATAACTCCACTAGCATGACTCTAATATCACTATCCTCATATCTCAAAACAATTATCAAGCATCCAACATCTCATCATATTCAATGCACTTAGTGTGAAAAAAATTTACTACATTGACATTGGATGTCTATCATGTGAAGACTAGTTTTATAGCCTAAGCACATTACCATTCTATTTTAATAGACTCTCAAAAAGATATAAGTGAATCATGAGAGTTCAACAATTTCTTCAAAATATTATCACCACCGTGCTCTAAAAGATATAAGTGAAGCACTAGAGCAAAAACTATTCAACTCAAAAGATATAAGTGAAGCACATAGAGTGTTCTAACAATTCCTAGGCCATGTTTAACTCTCTCAAATAGGTGTGTCCAGCAAGGATAATTGTGGCAAACTAACAAGCAAAGACTCAAATTATACAAGACGCTCCAAGCAAAACACATATCATGTGGTGAATAAAAATATAGCTCCAAGTATAGTTACCGATGGTTGAAGACGAAAGAGGGGATGCCTTCCCGGGGCATCCCCAAGCTTAGGCTTTTGATTGTCCTTGAATTTTACTTGGGCTGCCTTGGGAATCCCCAAGCTTAGGCCCTTGCTATTCTTTGTTCCATAGTCCATCAAAGCAATACTCAAAACTTGAAAACTTCACGACACAAAACTTAGACAAAAATCTCGTGAGCTCCGTTAGTATAAGAAAGCAAACCACTACTCAAAGGTACTGCAATGAACTCATTCTTTGTTTATATTTGTGTTAAACCTACTGTATTCCAACTTCTCTATGGTTCACACTTCCCAATATTACTCATAGATGCATTGAAATAAGCAAACAACACACGAAAAACAGAATCTGTCAAAAACAGAACAGTCTGTAGTAATCTGCAGGTTTCGCATACTTCTGTAACTCCAAAAAATACAAAACTAAATTGGTAAGCTTGAGGAATTTGTCTATTAATCATTTGCAAAAAGAATCAACTAAATATCACGCTCCAGTAAAATCTGATGACCATTCTAGTGAGCGCTAACGATTCTGTTTTTCACAGCAAGATCATATAAACTTCACACAAGTCTTCCCAAAGGTTCTACTTGGCACAAACACTAAACAAAAAACAAAACCACATCTACACAGAAGCTAGATGCAATATTTATTCTCTAACAGAAGCAAAAACAAAAAAATATAAAATTGGGTTGCCTCCCAACAAGCGCTATCGTTTTACGCCCCTAGCTAGGCACGATAATTTCAATGATGCTCACATGAGAGATAAGAATTGAAGCACAAAGAGAGCATCATATAGCATGTGAAAATCTCATCTAAGTCTAACATACTTCCTATGCATAGGCATTTTATAGGAAAACAAATTATCATAGCAAGCAAGATCTAGCGTAAGCAAGGAAGGAGAAAGAAACAATAGCAATCTCAACATAACGAGTGGTAATTTAGTAACATGAAAATTTCTACAACCATATTTCCCTCTCTCATAATAATTGCATGTAGGATCATGATCAAATTCAACAAAATATCTATCACATAACATATTCTCAACACGATCCGCATGCATGCAAAGTTGACACTCTTCCAAAACAGTGGGATTAACATTAACTAAAGTCATGACCTCTCCAAACCCACTTTTATCAAAAGTTTCATAAGATTGAACATTCTTAAAATATGTGGGATCTAAAGTTGACACTCTTCCAAACCCACTTTCAATATTAATGGAAACATTATTATCAATCTTATATTCATCATGGGGATTAAATAAATTTTCAAGATCATAAGAAGAATCACCCCAATCATGATCATTGTAACAAGTAGTAGACATAGCAAAACTAGCATCCCCAAGCTAAGGGTTTTGCATATTATTAGCACAATTGACATCAATAGAATTTATAGTAACATCATTGCAATCATGCTTTTTATTTAAGGAGCTAACATGAATCACTTTTTCTTTTAACAATTCCTCACAATTTTCAGATTCATAAATTTCAAGCAAAACCCCATAAAGATAATCTAATGCACACAGCTCACTAGCAATTGGTTCAACATAATTGGATCTCTTAAAGAGATTAGCAAGTGGATGAGGATCCATAATTTAGCAAGCAAAGATGCAAGCTGAAAGAGGGCACATGGCAACACAAGCAAACAAGAGGCAAGCGAACGGTAAACACACGGCAAAAGAAGGGCAAATAAAACGGCAAGGGTGAAGTGGGGGAGAGGAAAACGAGAGGCAAAAAATGTAATGCGAAGGATAAGGGTTTTTGATAGGTACTTGATATATGACTTTTGTGTAAGCCTCCCAGGCAACGGCGCCAGAAATTCTTCTTGCTACTTCTCGAGCTTGCGTTGTATTCCCTCGAAGAGGAAAGGGAGATGCAGCACAGTAGCGTAAGTATTTCCCTCAGTTTTTTAGAACCAAGGTATCAATCCAGTAGGAGACCACGCACGAGTCCCTCGCACCTGCACAAACAAATAAGAACTTCGCAGCCAACGCGATAAGGGGTTGTCAATCCCTTTACGGTCACTTACAAAAGTGAGATCTGATAGAGATGATAGTTTATATTTTTGGTATTTTTTTTTATAAGAACAGAAAATAAAAAGCGGTAAAAGCAAAGTAGATGTAGATTGATATGTTGAGAATACACCCGGGGGCCATAGTGTTCTCTAGTGGCTTCTCTCATGATAGCGATATTCTACGGCGGGTAAACAAATTACTGTCGAGCAATTGATAGAAAAGCGAATAATTATGAGACTATCTAGGCATGATCATTGTATATAGGCATCACGTCCGAGACAAGTAGACTGAAATGATTCTGCATCTACTACTATTACTCCACACATCGACCGCTATCTAGCATGCATCTAGTGTATTGAGTTCATAAGAACAGAGTAACGCCTTAAGCAAGATGACATGATGTAGAGGGATAAACTCAAGCAATATGATATAAACCCCACCTTTTTATACTTGATGGCAACAATACAATACGTGCCTTGTTGCCCCTACTGTCACTGGGAAAGGACACCGCAAGATTGAACCCATAGCCAAGCACTTCTCCCATTGCAAGAACTATAGATCTAGTAGGCCAAACCAAACCAATAATTCGAAGAGACTTGCAAGGATATTATGAGCACACATAAAAAGTTCAGAGAAGAACCAAATATTTCTCATAGATAATCTTGATCATAAACCCGCAATTCATCGGATCTAGACAAACACACCGCAAAAAGAGATTACATCGAATAGATCTCCTCGAAGACCGAGGAGAACTTTGTATTGAGATCCAGAGAGAGAGAAGAAGCCATCTAGATACTAGCTATGGACCCGAAGGTCTGTGGTAAACTACTCACAACTCATGGTGAGGGCGATGATGATGAACTCCGTGATGGATCCCCCTCCGGTGGAGCTCCGGAACAGGCTCCCAATGGGATCTCACGGGAACAGAAGGTTACGGCGATGGAATTAGGGTTTTCTCTCTCTTGCTGATGGTTTCGGGGTACGTAGACTTACATAGGAGGAAGGAGGACACCGGGGGGTGCTCGAGGGGCCCACGAGGCAGGGGCGCGCCCTGGGAAGGGGGCATGCCCCCACCCTCGTGGACACCCCGAGGCTCCCCTGACGTGGTTCTCAAGTCCCCTGTGCGTGATTTTCTCCAAAAATATCTCTCGCGAAGGTTTCATTCCGTTTGGACTCCGTTTGATATTCCTTTTCTGCAAAACCCTGAAACAGTCAAAAAACAGCAATCTGGACTGGGCCTTTGGGTTAGTAGGTTAGTCCCAAAAATGATATGAAAGTGTAAGATAAATCCCATTAAACATCCAAGACTTCATAAATAATAGCATGGAACAATCAAAAATTATAGATACATTGGAGATTTATCATCCAGCCACCAACGCTGCTTGTGAGTCGGGCCGAGAAGGTAGAGGTGGATATGCTGGTGGAGCGGGTGGTTCAGCTGGTCTGCGACGGGGTCACTTGGATGGATCTGCTGGAGATGTTCCTCAAACGGCGGATCCGGCCTCTCCAAGCTCGGAACCATCCGATGTGGATGTACTCGGGCGTCGACGACACTTCTCGGGTACACCCAGAGGAAGCCGCCGCGAAGACGGTGGAACAATGCCTGAAGTGCATGATGGGGAACAAGGACAATCCTCGAGGGACCGGAAGGGTTCGCCCGTTTGACGCAGACCACAAACCAGACAAGGTTCAGTCTTAGTTTCTGAGTGATTTTTTTTTATTCTCCCTCGCCGGCGTTTGACGAATCTGATTGGTGTCCAATTGTTTCTTCTTTCTTCATATCTTTACCAAAATGTACTCGGTGCCCAACGGCGAACAGATCCAAGAGGGGGAGGAGGGCGTAGGCGAAGCTTCCGACTGGAAGTCCGGCGAGGAGACTGCAGAAGAGAGCGAGGACCCCAACAGCGACGAGGAAGTCGAGTCGCCGCCTCGCGTCGAGAAGTGTTCCAAGCAGAGCCATGACCCAGAGAATGTGCGTGCCAGGACAGGTCCTTCCAGCTCTCAGGTGCAGAAGCGCACTCGGACGTCTACCCCAGATCCGACTGAGAAGGCACCAAAACAGCTCAAGGTCGCCGCCTCCAAGCCTCAGAAGGCCTTGCCAAAGATCAAGGTGGATGTCCCGATTGCTTCCACGTAAGTGTTGCTCTGCTTCGTTCTTCTTTTGTCTTAGAAACTTGATCTGCCTTTGTCAACTCACTAATTCACCTCGCCGACTGTTCCATGAAATCTTCAGCGCTGCTGCTTCTGCAATCTCAATGGATTTTGATAAGGGTCGTGATGACGAGGAGACCGCAGACGCGGCCATGTCCCACGCAAGTACAGCTTTTCAGCTATGCCTTGGCTTTCGTTAACCGGACTGTCGGTCAACTGAATTTCTTCTTGACTGTTCTCTGAAGTGCCGTGCAATGTCATTGAATTGCTTGACGATGATGATGATGAGGATGGTTGCGCGAAGGTGTCTTGAAGAGGCACGGGAAGGAAGGGTCGGAAAACACCCTCTGGCTCTGAGGCCCAGCAACAAGGGGACGTGGCTCGGGCCTCGGTCTCTTTTGTTGTTCCCGTGTCGACCGACCGTCCATCCGCGTCGACTGTCCAAGTTGCGGATCCTGCGGCTGCTCCGACTGCTCCACCGTCCGTGCTTTTCGCTACCCATCACGTCCCGGAGGACCCCGTGAGTGCGGCCAAGGAGGCCGTTCATCAGGCGTGGCTAATGATGGAGCGGACGAAGGCGGCGTACGAGGCTAGCATGGAGGCCTATAATGCTAGTTAGGTCCTTCAAACCAATGTCTAGGTTCGTCTTTTCCGACTGACTTGCTATGATGTTGGGATCTTCATTCTGAAAACTGCTGCTTTGTTTGTAAGATGATGTTTCTGCTTTGTTCGTAATATGATGTTTCTGCTTTGTTCGTAAGATGATGTTTCACCCACTGGGTGTTCCTAATCTTCTTGTATCTTAGCTTTTGTAATCCAATCGGTCTTTCTGTGTCGATTGGACCGGTGGGGGCATGCTGAGTGCACCCACTGGGTGTAGTCCACGAGGCCATGGTCAACTGAAGTCAATCGGTCGTGGTCTTAGAATTTGTCTTGTTTACTTGTTTCGAACTCCTTTCACTCACGCAGGACTGATCCGGCCGAGTGAGAACCAGTCGGGGCACGCTTAGTGCACCCACTGGGGGTAGTCCCCGAGGTCGTGGTCGACTGCTGGTAGTCGGCCATGGTCTGAGAAAAAAATGCACCTTTTTTGAGCTCGAGCGGGACTGATCCGGCCAAGTGAGAACCAGTGGGGGCACGCTTAGTGCACCCACTAGGTGTAGTCCTCAAGGCTACTGTTGAGTATTTGACTCGGTTGTAGTCTTAGAACTCTGTCTTCTTTTGTTGACCGTAGAAATCTTGTGAGTTTGGAGCCAAATTCGCGGACCTTGAGAAGAAGCAGGTCCACCTCAATCTTGACCTGGAGCTGGCCAGGGAGCATTTGAAGAAAACCAAGGACCAAACGTCTGGTAAGAAAAGTCCATAACTTGTCGACTGAAATCCAGTGAGTGTGCCATGTGCATCCTTATGTTCATCTATCCAGTACTGTTCCTTGTAGAACAAATGAAAGCAGCTCTGGAGCAGAGGGACCTTGACCTGGCAGCAGCGCAACAGAAGCCGCAGGAGAAAGGTGAACTTGCCAAACAGAAGCTGGCTTCGGTCGGCAAGCTTGAAGAAGAGATTGCCAAACTGAAGGTCTCCCTTGGTGAGGCCAACAAGGAGGTAACGCGGCTGAAAAAGGCCAATCTTGCTCTGGACGAGAAGGTAGGGGGCCTTTCGCAGAAGAAGAACGGGTTTGAGACTTATCTGGGTGACCTCTCAAAGAAGTGGTTTCTCATGCTTAAAGGTATGTTCCTTTGTCCGACTGAATCAAAGCTGTCGACTCATATACTGATTGCTAACTCATCATGTTTTCGCTCATGCATAATTCTGTCAGAACTTCGAGGAGGAGACTGGGTGGGTCGAGACGGGTCTGGACCCCGCTAATTCTCTCGTCAAGGACGAAGTGGCGATGAGTGTCTTGCGACTGGAGTCTCGTCTTACTAGCGCCACTGGCTACCTTGCTCGACTGAAGGCGGTGATGTCCCGGATCGACACTGCACCCTGGAGGGGGACGATGCATGAGAATGACCTCGAGTCTCTGATGACTCGACTTAATGAGATCCCTAGTTGAGTGCGGGAGTGGAAGAAATCATTGCCCGGTGCGGTGCTGACGTCGCGTTGTCTCTGGTCCGTGTGCATTGCAAGGAGGTGAAGGAGGACAGGCTGGCTGCACTCAAGGTTTCCAACACGAAGAAGCTCATACTTTCCTGGTAGCCGCTACCCGTATTGCTGACGGGGTCGACCGGGACGAGTAAGTCGCGCCTGCAAGTCCTCCTCCCCCCGAAGAGTGAACAAACTTTGATACTCCGATTCAATTTTCCTCGGAATGCCGAGCAATTTTGTAACCGTTAAACGCTCGTGGGTTTGATGCCCGAGTACTTCTGCCCGAATCTTGTGGGGCTTTATCTGAACTTGATTCCCTTTAGGACGCGCTTGCTTTGCTTCAGATATCTTTTGATCTCTTTTGAATTTCGAGTCGGCATTGTGTTTGTGGCGTAGCTCGGAGGGTCAAGCCACTTTGTACTTGTGGCGTAGCTCGGAGGAGTGAGCCACATTATACTTGTGGCGTAGCTCAGAGGACCGAGCCGCATTATATTAGTGGCATAGCTCGGAGGGCTGAGCCACGTTGTATTTGTGGCGTAGCTCAAAGGACTGAGCAACATTATACTTGTGGCGTAGCTCGAAGGATTGAGCCACATTGTACTTGTGGCGTAGCTCGGAGGGCTGAGGCACATTGTATTTGTGGCGTAGCTCGGAGGACTGGGCCACATTGTATTTGTGGCGCAACTCGGAGGGTCGAGCCACACTGTAACTTAGGCGATTACGGGGTCGCAGCAAAGCCCCCGAGTGAGAGGGTTGCTCTTCACTCGGAGTGTTTTCGTTACTTAGGCGATTACGGGGTCGCAGCTAAGTCCCCGAGTGAGAGGGTTGCTCTTCACTTGGAGTGGTTTTTGAAACTTAGGCGAATCGGATTCGCAGCTAAGCACTCGAGTGAGAGGGTTGCTCTTCACTCGGAGTGTTCTTGTAACTTAGGCGATTACGGGCTCGCAGCTAAGCCCCCGAGTGAGATGGTTTCTCTTCACTCGGAGTGGTTTTTGAAACTTAGGCGACGGATTCGCAGCTAAGCCC
>LR738713.1:571358186-571380420 GCA_902687465.1 Secale cereale | reverse complement strand
GGGTTGCTCTTCACTCGGAGTGTTTTTGTAACTTAGGCGATTACGGGGTCGCAGCTAAGCCCCCGAGTGAGAGGGTCGCTCTTCACTCGGAGTGGTTTTTGTAACTTAGGTGATTACGGGGTCGCAGCTAAGCCCCCGAGTGAGAGGGTCGCTCTTCACTCGGAGTGGTTTTTGTAACTTAGGCGATTACGGGGTCATAGCTAAACCCTCGAGTGAGAGGGTTGCTCTTCACTCGAAGTGGTTTTTGAAACTTAGGCGAATCGGATTCGCGGCTAAGCATCCACTGGGGGATTTGAGAACATGTGTCCTTGTAACAACAAACATTAAGGAATTGTCACGAATTTGTCTTTGAAAAACAAACTGGAAGGTTCTTATTACAACTCGCCTGGTCGAGTGCCTCAGGTGTAGAAGCGGCAGAGCAGATCCGCGTTCCACGAACGAGGCTCATCTTTCTTCTAGGCTACGTTGTAGATGTGGTACGCCCCATTGTGTAGTACTTTGGTGATGATGAAGGGGCCTTCCCAGGCCGGAGCAAGCTTCTGCGGTCGCTTCTGACGTACTCGGAGAACCAGATCCCCTTCCTGGAATGCCCGGCTTCGAACATTGCGGGCATGGAATCGACGTAGGTCTTGTTGGTATATGGTCGAGCGGATCAGGGCCATCTCGCCTTCTTCCTCCAGGAGGTCGACTACATCTTGACGAGCCTGCTCTGCTTCTGCTTCGGAGAAGAGTTCCACTCGAGGGGCGTTGTGCAACAAATCACTCGGCAACACGGCCTCAGCGCCATAGACCATGAAGAAGGGGGTACGATCAGTCGACCGGTTCGGAGGTGTCCTCAGCCCCCATAAGACAGACGGTAGCTCAGTCACCCAAGCGCCAGCAGCGTGCTTGAGATCGCGCATTAGTCACGGTTTCAGGCCGTGAAGGATCAAACCATTTGCTATTTTTGATTGTCCATTCGACTGCGGATGCGCTACAGACGCGTAGTCGACCCGAGTACCTTGGGAGTAACAGAATGCTCTGAATTCGTCCGTGTCAAAGTTGGAGCCGTTATCCGTGATGATGTTGTGGGGGACTCCATATCTGAATATCAATTCTCTGATGAAGCTGATGGCGGTGCTCGAGCCGAGGTTCTTGTTGGGCTTGGCCTCGATCCATTTGGTAAACTTGTCAACTGCCACGAGCAAGTGAGTGAAGCCGCTCCTGCCAGTCTTGAAGGGCCCGACCATGTCCAATCCCCAAACCGCAAACGGCCAAACCAACGGGATAGTCTTCAAGGCAGACGCAGATTTGTGAGACATGTTGGAGTAGAAGTTGCAGCCTTCACATTTGTCGACGATATCCTTTGCCTTCTCATTCGCTCGGGGGCAGTAGAATCCAGCTCGGTATGCCTTGGCCATGATAGTCCGAGAGGAAGCGTGGTGGCCACAGGTTCCTGAGTGTATCTCATTTAGGATCATACGACCTTCTTCGGGGGTGATGCAGCGCTGAGCGACTCCCGTGACACTTTCCCTGTAGAGCTGACCCTGTATGACAGTGAAGGCTTTGGATCGATGGACGATCTGTCATGCTTCCTCTTCATCTTCTAGGAGTTCTTGCCTGAGCAAGTACGCTATGTACGACACTGTCCAGTCGGTTGTGATCACCAGGACCTCCATGATTAAGTCGACCACTGCAGGAACTTCGACCTCAGTCGGATCGGACGCACTTATCGGCTGTTGGGGCTCCTCTATGAAGGGGTCCTCTTTGACCGACGGGGTGTGCAAATGCTCTAAGAACACGTTATTGGGTATAGGTTTCCGAGTGGACCCTATCTTCACGAGATCATCAGCAAGCTGGTTCTTGATCCTGGGCACATGGTGGAGCTCTAAACCTTCGAATTTCTTCCCTAGTGTCCGGACTGCACTGCAATAACTGGTCATTGTTGGGCTTCTGATGTCCCACTCCTTCATTACCTGATTGACAACTAAGTCTGAGTTGCCGTATACCATCAGGCAACGGACGCCGAGTGAGATGGCCATACGCAACCCGTATAAAAGCACCTCGTATTCAGCTTCGTTGTTTGAGGAATCGAAGTGGATTTGAAGCACATAACTGACTTTGTCGCCTCTGGGGGACACCAAGAACACACCTGCACCGGATCCGTTCAACATCTTGGATCCATCGAAGAACATGGTCCAGTGATCCGACTGGATCTAAGTCGGATGCTCTTGTTCGATCCATTCGGCCATGAAATTTGATAATGCTTGAGACTTGATAGCTTTCTTTGCCTCGAACTTGATATCCAGCGGAAGGAGTTCAATCGCCCATTTGGCCACTCGACCGGTTGCATCTTGATTGTTCAGAATTTCTGATAACGGGGTGTCACTGACGACTGAAATCGAATGATCCAAGAAGTAATGAGAAACTTTCTTTGCGGTCAAGTAAATTCCATACACAAGTTTCTGATAATGCGGGTATCTTTTCTTGGAGGGAGTCAATACTTTAGAAATGTAATAGATTGGGCGTTGGACTTTGTAGGCTTTGCCTTCTTCTTCCAGCTCGACCGTGAGTACAGTGCTGACAACTTGTCCAGTGGCTGCAATGTATAGTAAAAGAGGCTCTTTGCTGACTGGGGCAGAAAGCACCGGCTGGGTGGAAAGTAGGGCTTTGAGTTCCTCAAATGCTGCTTCAGCTTCAGAATTCCACTCGAACTTTTCAGACTTCTTCATCAGTCGGTAGAGGGGCAATGCCTTCTCACCGAGACGAGAAATGAACCGACTCAATGCAGCCAAGCAACCAGTTAGCTTCTGGACGTCGTGTATACGCATGGGGTGCTTCATTCGGAGGATGGCACTGAATTTCTCTTGGTTAGCGTCGATTCCTCGTTCGGAAACAAGGAAACCGAGTAACTTGCCGCCTGGAACTCCGAATGTACATTTCGATGGGTTGAGCATGATATCATAGTTTCTTAGGTTTGCAAAAGTCTCAGTGAGGTCAGTCAGTAGGTCGGAACCTTTACGTGACTTGACCACGATGTCATCCATGTATGCTTCCATGTTCTGACTGATTTGCTTCAACAGGCACTTTTGAATCATGCGCATGAAGGTAGCGTCGGCATTCTTGAGACCAAAAGAGGCATGGTGACTTAATAAAAACACCCGAAAGGAGTGATGAAGGCTGTCTTGATTTTGTCGGGTCCAAACAGTCAGATCTGATGGTACCCGGAATACGCGTCCAGAAAAGACAAACGCTCGCACCCCGCAGTTGAGTCGATTATCTGATCGATGCGTGGGAGAGGGAAATGATCTTTCAGGCAGGCCCGTTTGATATGCTTGAAATCGATGCACATGCGGAGGGGTTTGTCCTTCTTGGGGACCATGACCACATTGGCGAGCCACTTGGAGTGGTAAATCTCGCGGATGAACTCAGTTGCCAGACACCAAGGCACCTCCTCGCCAATCGCTTTCCTCTTCTCCGCGGCGGACAGACGGAGATGTTCCTTCACGGGTTTCACTTTTGGGTCGACTCGCAAACGGTGCTCAGCCAGTCCCTTGGGTACACCTGGCATGTCGGACGGTTTTCATGCGAAGATGTCCCAGTTCTCACGGAGGAACTGGATGAGCGCTTCTTCCTATTTGCTGTCGAGTGTGGTTGAGATGTGGGTCGGAGCTGCATTGGGGTCAGTGGGATGAATATGCACACGCTTCGTCTCTCCCGCCGACTGGAACACCGACTCGGAAGCTGGCTACTTAGCACGCAAAAAATCACTCGGATCGACATTCTTTTGGTACTCCTCCATCTCCACTGCTGCCATCTGCTCGTCAGCAATTTCCGAGCCTTTCTGGAAGCAACATTCTGCCTTCTGCCGGTTCCCTGTGACGGTTATCACGCCTTTAGGCCCCGGCATCTTCAGTTTGAGGTATACATAGCACGGTCGAGCCATAAAACGGGCGTAGGCGGGCCTGTCTAGAATGGCATGGTAAGCGCTGTGGAAGTCTACCACCTCAAACGCCAGCTTCTCTTTGCGGAACTGTTTCGAATCGCCAAAAACCACGTCGAGGGAAATCTGACCAAGTGAATCGGCTTTCTTTCCGGGGATGACCCCATGAAATCTCATGTTGCTCTCACTTAGCTTGGACATCAGAATGCCCATCCCCCGGAGGGTTTCAGCGTACAGTATATTCAGACCACTGCCGCCATCCATTAGAACTTTGGTCAATCGAGTACCGTCGACAACTGGGTCAACCACCAACGCCTGCCGCCCAGGGACACGGCAGGTCGAGCACGTCATTCCCTGCTTGATCTTTCACTTTCTTGGGGATCCAAGGGCCTTTAGGCTTTCCTTTGCCCTTTCCCTGGGTAACAACCGCAGCTTCTCCTGGAACTGCTGGCTCTGCCTTGCGCTTCGGCTTCCGATTGGAATTCTGATCATCTTGGCCGACTGGTTTCTTGCCGCTACGGAGTCAGTCGGCCTCCTCTCCATCAGCGTACCGACTGGTTATCTCCATCATCTGAGTCAAAGACATATCTCCTGTCTGACCAAACTTCAGATTCAGTTCTCTGTATCGTACGCCCTCCTTGAAGGCGCAGACTGCCTGATGTTCGGACACATTCTCCACCGTGTGATGCAAGGTAGTCCACCTCTGGATGTAATCTCTCAGGGGTTCATTCGGCTTCTGAACACAATGATGTAACTCTGCCAGTCCCGTGGGTCGTTTGCAGGTGCCCTCGAAGGTCCTGACAAACACTCGGGCCAACTCCTCCCAGCTGTAGATGCTCCTAGGGGCCAACTGATTTAGCCAAGCTCGGGCCGAGCCACCTAACATCAGGGGGAGATGCTTCATAGCCACATCATCATTATCGCCGCCGATCTGCACAGCTACGCGATAATCTTCCAACCAAGTGTCCGGCTTCGACTCACCGGTGAACTTGCTTACTCCTGCCGCCAATCTGAAGTTGGGGGGAATCTCGGCGGCCCTGGTGGCATTGCTGAAATACTCGGGCCCAGAGACAAACGCTCTGCTGCCACTCGAACAATCTCTGACTTGTTCTTCGCTGTATGCTTGGTTCCTGTCGACCAGGCCTTGCACGAGAATCTACCTCGCGTCAAAACCGGGTCTTCTGGGATCTAGGGGGATCCTCCGCTTGTCGTCACGCACACACCTGCCATCATGTCGCTGGGGCGAATACGACCCGCTTCTCGGAGGAGGCATGGGTACTCGGCGGCGATCGTTGTGACCGAGTCGACGGCCAAACTGTTCATCATTCCGACCCAGATGTTGGTCTTGACGGGGCCCATGGTCCTCGCGCCTTGGAGGCGATCTCGGGCTGTGAGCCGACCAGGCAGTGTCTGACGCCACTGATCTGCTGTGAATTCTATTGCGCAACTGAGAGACGGTCGCGTTTTGCTCTCCTGTTATCCGGAGAAGTGCCCGAATCTGCTGCAAGCCTCTCCCCGCCTCCGACAGATACGGCTAGATCGAATTTGCGATGCGGGCCGTAGCTACGAGGTTGTGGATCGGCCTACGGAATACCTGAGGTTCGCGCAGGAACGATTGCCGCGGATGTCGACTGGATTCGGGAATCAGTCGATGGGCCCGATCGTTGAGCGAATGCTAGAGATTTTCCAGCGCGTGCGCTCAGCCATGGTGGCTAGGCGCGTGGCCTCTAGAGCTCGAGCTTTTGGAGAATCCCCCAAGATAGGGGTGTAGAGTGCGTCTTCCTTGTGGCGGCAGAGCTCTTCCTTTTCTCGGCGGTGAGGGGCTCGGGTATGTACCCGTCTTGGTCATATGATTGACCGTCGTTGCTGCCGCCGTTTCCGCCGCAAGGGTACCCTGGCGGACTGCGGCGTGAGTCAGCCATGAGGACTTCTGCCGCGGGGTCGCTGCTCCCGCACTCGGAAAGCGTGTCTACGGACCCAGTCGACGGATCGACCGGCCCATAGTGGTATTCGTCGGGCTCGATGGCCGCTACTTGAGGGGTGGCCGTCTGGCGAGCCACCGCATGCTTCACCCACCGCTGGAGCCGCGACCGACCGGATCGCTTGCGGCGGTGTCCAGCGGGTACGACAGACGATGAAGCAGCCGACCGATACCGAGTCAACGGCTGTCGGAGAAGGACGCCGCAGGCGCTAGCACGGAAGTGCGCTGCCCCGCGGACGGGCAGTGCCTCGACGTCGAGGGAGGCCTCCTGGAGCCAAGCGGAGTCGTCAGCGACGATGACGAGCGCGTCGAGTCAGATCTCGCGGCCCAACGCCAGACCACCGCCAGAAACCAAGATGATGGAGGTCGGAGAAAAAGACTTGCAACCTCATCGGAAGTCGCTAAGACACCTGCCCCACGGTGGGCGCCAACTGTCGTGGTTCTAAGTCTGACAGTAAGAGTAGGGGGTACGTAGGAGGAGGCAAGGTCGTAGCTACGGTGAGATTTTACACAAGATGTTTATGAGTTCAGGCCCTTCTCGGAGGAAGTAAAATCCCTACGTCTCGGTGCCCGGAGGCGGTCGACTGGAATGTATATGTGTGTGTAAGTTACAGGGGATGCAAACCCTTGTACCGGAGGAGGGGGTGGCTTATATAGAGTGCGCCAGGACCTCAGCCATCCCACGTTACAGAGTGTTCAATGTTCGTTAGGGCAGGACATTACTGATAATGCCTGTAATAAAGGACAGTAAAGGTCGTTGTTAATATGGATTGAATGTACGGCCGTTGTTGATCTTGAGGAACCTTTGACCTTCGAGGGCCGACTGGATTGAATGTACGTTCGAGTGTCCTCGTCCTGTCGAGTGTAGTTGGATCATCCGAGTGAAGGTAAGCAGTCGAGTGAAATGTCCTCTTGGGCCATGTCAGTCGACTGTTTATGTTGTCTTCGAATTGCCTCTTGAACTTCTGGGGTAGTGACATTGGGTGGGGTATCTAGGTCAGGCCCGTGACCCTACCCTAGGTCTATGGCATCATCACACGTGCTCCTAGGCACTTTGTGAGAGTGAAAGGTGGGCCATAAGGTACAGTCAGCAGGTTATAAGGAATAAACTAATATTTCTATGCTTAGTTGGAGGAGAGAGAATAGAAGAGAGAATGTAAGTGGGCTCTCATGCAAGAGCCGGCTGCAGCACATGCTCCCAAGCACTATGTGAGAGTAAAAGGTGGGCCATGTATTAATAAAGCATCATATACTTATTGCTAATTGTTATACAAGTTGGCTATAAGATTGGCTATATATGACATGTCACTTTTTTATACCCAACAGTTGACTATGCTATTAACCATGCTCTAATCAACTATTGTACATATTGGCTATAAGATGGGCTATAGATGACATGGCAATGGCTTATAGCCATGAGTTGGCTATACTATTAACCATGCTCTAAGTAGTAGTTGCGTAGGTAATCCCGGCGCTACTACAAACAAAAGTAGTAGTAGCGCGTGGTGGTACTCGCGCTACTACTACCGTGCTAGCGGTGTGGCGCGATAGTAGTAGCACGGCCCCCTGCGCTACTACTAGCATGTTAACCCGCACCACTACGAGGCCTTTCCCTACTAGTGACCCCTTCTGTGGTCAATATGTTCACTACATCATTTAACCCAAATTTAACTCATGTACATAATGCACAACACCGTGTAAATTTCATAAGTGGCATTTAGTGTGAGTTACATTCGTGCACAAAGATAATTCAAATGCAAACTGCATCTATCAATCAGTAAAGTAACTAAGCCTAGAATAGTTAACCATTTGAAGTCATCCAGTTAGATAGACCGAAACTTTCAGTTAGTTCATTATTCTAAAATTAAGTTAATTCAGTGTCCTAAAATTCAGTCAACGGGACATGAACTTTTAGTTAATTCAGTGTCCTAAAATGCAGTCAAACATGGCAGGAACATTTAGTTAATTCAAAGTACTAAATTCAGTACTTCAGTTGATTCAGTCCAACAACAGCAGCGAGATTCAGTTAATTCGAGTTTTAGAAACATGTTGAACCCTGAATCAACAAATACTAGTTTCCAAATCTGAAACCCTAAAATTCCAGCAACGGAATTTGCTAATAGAGAGAGGAGGCGGCTCACCTAGGGCCTCGACCACCACCTTGAGGGCGCGGGCGACATCTGCCGCCGCTCACAGTGGCAACGATGAAAGGAATATGTTGATGCCGCAACAATCTTCCTCCTCGCTCGGGTGCCCCCTGCCACGCCGTCCTGCCATGCTTCATGCTATGTTCACCACGCCTTGTCCTACCACGCCCTCGCCGATGGAACCGGAGCCGCCTTCGACAGAGTCCACGGCCGTCATGCGCGCACGATATATATGCATGCAAAATTTAAGCACATCTTACCAACAAACACTAGTATGATCCAACGACGTCTAGGCAAGGAGCCTGGGCACCTAGGTGTCCCAAACTGCCGTCCTATATAAGTAAATTGTTTGAGAGAGAGAGAGAGAGAGAGAGAGAGAGAGAGAGAATGAGAGAATGAGTGTGGGAGTGAGAGAGTGCTCGTGCCGGCCCAGTCGCTTCGAACAAAGGAGTAAACAGTTGTTAACGGCGCGCCGTCACCGTTGTCGAACCGTGAGGGATCAACCACGTCGAAGCGTTCTCAAAAAGTGGCTCAGTGTTTTTTATCTCGGTCAGAATTTTGGTTCGACGGATTGTAAAGTGCTGGCTTTCCATAATCGTGACATGAATGTGATGATTTTATGCATTTAACTCGATTGAATGGTTGCAAAACCGGATAGAATTAATGCTCATAGGAAGGTTAAGAAAGTTTATGCGCAAAAAAAAAAGGTTAAGAAAGTTTAAAGATGAGCTCCAGTGAGCAAAAAGGAGACAAGAAACACTTACGATGTCAAGAATATGCTTATTAAACCAAGAGTTTACAGTAACTATGCTTTGTCTTGGCAGTTAAGTCACATTACAATATGCATCGATGGTTTGTATGGGCCTGTGCCTAATAAGTAGGGTTGTTTCGCTTGTAATGCAACAAGGGGTGGTGGTGCAGTTGGCTTGCGCGTAGGTCTCATAGCAAACAGCGAGTGATACTGAAGTCGAGAGTTCGAGCCTCTCTCACCCCACCAAAAAATGACCACAGTTGTGATGAAACGCTCAGTGGCAACTTGGGTCGCCATAAGCACCTGAATCATCAGGTGAATCGAGCATGTCTGAGTCTATTTTTTTCCCCTTTTGACAGGTGGTTTGTTTACTGATCTAGCTATTGCACTGTCTCACGATGCAATTCCTACCTAGGTTCTGTATTTGTTTTTTAAACTGCATGTTCTCTGACGACCTGTGTGTGGTTAGTTATGAACTTTAAACAAAAAAGTTATCTGAACTTACCAATTGAGTGCAGGCCTACGTACAGTTAGTTGGTGCCGTAAGGCACTTGTGTAGGCCAGGCTTCATCGAGAGCGGCGTCGCAGAGACCGGGCTCCAGGGAGCCCGGTATACAAAAAAAAAAATCAAAATATAATTAAAAGTTTCAAAAAATGCCAATTTTTTTTTACAAATACATATGACTGTTCGTCAAGTATGTAAAAAGTTTCATCTGGTAATTCGATTATTTGCATGCTACACAAAAAAGTCAAATATCTGGCCCAAAAACAACATACATAAAGCCCATTTTAATCTGTGTATTTGTCTTTTTTGTATACATTACATGTTAACATATATGTTCATGAAAATTCGTATGTGTATACTATACATATACATCTATGTGTATACCTTTTTTCAGATTTTTTCAATATGTGGAAATAGTATTTTCGCTGAAAAAAAAAAATACCGAGCTATGTGGAGCTCGGTCTCTGCAAGCCTTTTTCGAGGCTTCATCCTGGTAGGTTCTGTATTTGTTTCTTAAACTGCATGTTCTCTGACGACCTGTGTGTGGTTAGTTATGAACTTTAAACAAAAAAGTTATCTGAACTTACCAATTGAGTGCAGACCTACGTACAGTTAGTTGGTGCCGTAAGGCACTTGTGTAGGCCAGGCTTCATCCTGGTAGGCCAACCGTACGCAGAGGCACAGAGCCGTCGACGTAGCAGACGCAAGCAAGCAAGCTAGGGTGGCGACCGCACGCAGGTCGCCGTCGATCAGCTGCCTCACTGATCACTAGCTAAAGCCCAGACCGCGATATGAACTGGCGTCAGTCGGGCGCCTGTCCCGGTTTGTGCATGTCTGCGTTGGTTGGCGAATTATTGGTTGAATAAACTGCTCACTGGCTTGCAGTTTTCGGGGGGCGCCAAAGTTTTGTGGCACGTTACGTGTGATTGCACTAGCTCTTGTAGATGCTCAATAACTCAAATATGCACGGCCCATTTTCCTTTCTACTAGCCGTGTGGCCTAAAATGTTATTGTAGTACTGATACCACAGCAACAGAGGTCAAATGAGGGCAACGTTATCTTGATTAGTTGGAGAAGAAAGCAGCATGCATAGTACTACGAGTAGCTATCATATGGATCCCAGTTTTGGTGCTCCAAAGCGTAATGGAGGAACTGGTAGGAATCCAATATCCAATAAGTTCTTAAAATTCCTTTTCTCAATCTTCCGGAGATAGCTAGCTTGTCGGTTTCTTGACAAAAGGAACACTGAAAGCAAAATGGTACTAGTATCCTTTTCACAAGGATAGTTCCACACTACTTATATATGGGTGTCTTGCTGCAAAGTGTAATGGAGGTTGGAGATTGGAGGAAGTGATGAGTACCAAGCCAAAATGCTGGAGGAAAGCAAGTGAACGATCCCTTAAAACGTATCCATGCGTTGGGATGAACTGACACCCGAGCGGTCGGGGCAAGCTGGTTCTTGGGTAAGCTCCAAGCAGATGAACCAGGTCGGGAAGTCGTCCTCGTGCAGGATATGCATGGACGTACGCGTGCCACCTCACCTCACCCCTCTGGTGTGCAGTCCAGTAGCCAGGCAACTGCTCTGATTTGCTGATCCGGAGGCCTGGTGCTCCTGCTTTTGTTAGAAAAAAAAAAGGAAAAACAAATGGAGCGATAAGGGGACCTTTCTTTATTCAGCCGGGGCAAACACCACTACTTTGGATCGGATGGATGCCGGTAAAAACAAGAATAACAGCCATTGCTTTTCTTTTGTCTCGCCCAAGACTGTTGCTTTCATTCTTGCGAATGACAGTACTGTAAATGGGGCTACTTAATTAGATGCCGAGGGCGTGAAACAACAACAATAACAACAACAAAGCATTTAGTTCTAAACAAGTTACGGTAGGCTAGAACTGAAACCCATAAAATTTCACAACCAACTCATGGTTCTGTTACATGGATAGCAAGTTTTCACGCACCCCTGTCCATGATTGGTTCTCTGTCGATACTTCAGTCCTTCAGATCCCTCTTTACGGACTTTTTTCATGTCAAGTTTGGTCTAACCGACCTCTCTTGACATTATCGGCATGCTTTAGGTGTCTGCTATGCACTGGCGCGTCTGGAGGTATGCGCTGAATATGCCCAAACCATTTCAAACGATGTTGGGCAAGCTTCTCTTCAATCGGCGCTACCCCAACTCTGTTTCGTATACCATGATTCCGGACTCGGTCCTTCCTTGTGCTGTGTGCCCAAAAATCCATCTCAATATGCACATCTCCGCTACACCTAAGTATTGAACATATCGCCTTTTAGTCGACCAACACTCAGCGCCATACAACGTTGCGGGTCGAACCACCTTCCTATAAAACTTGCATTTTAGCTTTTAGCAGTGATACATGCATGACATTGCCCAAACGAAGTGCAGACGATAGGATATATCACACCATCCAAGTTCAGGGCAAATCAGTTCCAGCGGTTGGATTAGCTATCTACCTGGTGTCGTTCACCAGAACTGCCGTGTGTGTAGTAATTTTGTTTAGCTTTTGTGGCACTTTTTTGTCATAAAGAATGCCAGGAGCTTGGCGCCCCTTCATCCATTCGATTTTGATTCGATGATTCACATCTATTTATGGTTTTCAAGGTTATTCTGACTGTAGAGGCATTGGAGTCCTCGGGGTGACAGGCTTGTGCTCGTTGCTGCTGATGTTACCTTGAACTATCGATTAATGTATGCTTAACACAAATTTTATGTTCATTGATCAAAAGTGAGATTCATATTTCATATAGGTGCAGAATTTCGACGCAACCCAGACAAACAAGCAATCTAAATTTGCATCCACAGGCTGACTGAACTGCATGCATGCGACAGACGCAGAACACCTTTTGACGTCCGGTCGGGCGCCTGAGCGTGCAGGCCGTTGCGTTGCCGGCGCCGGCTGCACACCGTGTCGCTAGATTAGCTTCGGGGCACACGGCTCCGGCGAGCGGCAGAGCAGCGTAACCGACTCGCCGCAACTGGGTGCGCATGACGCACACACCACAGCACTGGCACGTTTCGCCTCCCCGCCCACGCACGCACACCGGGTTGTTGCACACAGCTATCGTGCATGCGAAATTGGCAAATCGCCTAGAAATACTCCGCCCTTTTAATGACAGGTCGTTATCTTATCAGTTAGGAGATTTTTACCCCTTGTGTGTGTCTCGGTCGCTTTTTTCTTTTCTTTTTTTGCCACAGATGCAAGGTAGTGCGTCGTATCTTCAAGCATTTTCATTCGGTGAATAATCTTTTCTTTCTTTCTTTTGGAACCAAGGCTTTCGGTCAGCTGGCTTTAATACAAAAATGATAATAAAGACACATAGACCAACTTACAACCAGTAACTCGATGTTAGGTATGTCAGCTTACGAAATAAAACACTTAGAAAAAGGGAGAAAAATGACACCAAAAGAAGAAGAAAACGACATGGACTAGAGCTACATGCTAAGCCAGGATGATCCAGAGAAGGTTGTCTGCAGCTCTCTAGGTTGTTGCCACCTTGTCCACTGATAAGCAAAGGGCCGTCGCCAAGACTCCCATAGGACCAAGACCAACTTCACAGATGCACCGCCATCAGGCACGAGACCTACACACAGTTTGTTTGTACACATGGCAACCCAGCTAGCAAAAAAAAAAAAAAAACTCCCAAAGAAACATATTAATTGTCGGACCTTTGGTATAACTTTGTACTAAAGTTGCAGTAGACTTGCGAAAATTAATATGGATCGAAGAGAATACTAAAATAAATAAATAAAGTCACATAATTGAAGTTTTTCCTTTATTGAAACTCAACTAATTTGAAGACAAAGCAGAATATGGATTAAAACACTTGGAATGTTGAAAAGTATATGTGCGTGTTCTTTTAGAAACTCATTTTTAGGTTAAAAATCATGTTAAATGAAGATTTGAAAAAAAAACATCATAGCGACCAATAAGACGATAAGTAAATGAAAAAAAAAAACAAAAACATATAGAATTCTTAAAATGGAAATGTTCCTGAAAAGTTGCTCAAAATATTGGAGTTTGTAAGTGAGAAACGGGGAAAACTTTTAGTAATTTTACTAACTTGCATGTTATCCAGAATTTTACTGAGCTTTGTGTGGTTTCCAGGGCATTTCTTAATTATTATGCATTTCGTAAAGTTCTTATTACTTTGGTATATTGAAATGTTCATTTTGATTATCATTTGCACCTCTCCCCCTCCCTTCTCATTGTTTTTCTTTGTGTTGCTTGAATTGACAAACAAGAATAAAATAGATACCACATCAACATTAAAAGCGGTTTTAGTGGAGGAATGGGATAAATATAGACTTTTGACACTAAAGCGACCAAACTTGGACCGTGACAATAATTGAAAACCAAACATATATACATTTTTTGAATAGAATTATGTATGACGGAATGGCAGTGAAATAGGATAGAACTAATAATACATCCAAGAACAAAAACGATAAGGACTAGAGCTAAGCTAACCTAAGATGATCCAGAAACGACAAGGTCTAGACTCTAGAGCTACAAGGTACGCTAAGGTTGTCTATAGCTTGAGCTTCTTGCGACACTGTCCACTTACGATGGGACCATCACCAAGATTCCATAGGATCAACTTCACCAGCACACTGCCAATCTGCCATCACGCAGGAGACCAACACAAGCCGTTGTTCCCTACACATGTAGGGCTGGACCAAACAATTCGTAGCTCGCAAGCTTAATGAGCACTCGATAGTTCGGCTCGTTAAGCTCGTAGCTCGCTTCTTAACGAACAGAGTCAATCATTGATTTTAGCTCGTTAAGCTTAACGAGCTTACCAAGCGAGCTAACGAGTTTTACGAGTAGCTCGTTAGTAATAACACAACAGATATTTTTATCTTACGTGGCAAACTTTTTATAGCATCTCAGCTCTTCTATTCAATCTAATCAACGTAGGAGGCAACAAACTAGTGTATTTCTTTTCGTAGCCACCACACCCATGCACTCATAATGTAGACCGTAACACATTATAATCTGTTAACGAGTGATCACGAGTTTTTAACGAGCTTCAAACGAACCGAGCCGAGCAGGGTTTTCTGCTCGTTAATCTTAACGAGCTTAACAAGTCGAGCCTTAACGAGGACGAGCACGAGCTTAACGAGCCGAGCAACTCGTTAGTCCACCCCTACACATGGCAACCCAGATAGGCAAAATTCTAGAAAACAAATTTTGAAGGCAAATCACGAAAAATAGATTAAAATGTTTCAAAAATTATATGCATGCTTTTTGGGAAACTTGGTTTCAATAAAAAGGTATTAAGTTAATAATTGAGAGAGACATCCTAATGATTATAATACCATAAGTACAAGAAGAAATAAAACATATATAGACTTCTTAGGAAAAGGAGTGTTCCAGAAAATCTGTTCAAAAATATGAGAATTTTGAAATAAAAATATTTTTTTACTAAGTTCCATGGTTTTCCATAATCTTGCCGAATTCTATAGTTTCTAGAGTATTTCCTATTTTTTTAGGGTTTTGTATTTCCTATTATTATGCATGTTTAGAGTTCTTGTATTGTTTCGTATATTGAAATTTTTCTTTTTCTAATTCTGCCACCCGTCTCCCTCCCTTCTCATGGTTTTTTTGTATTGATTGGATTGGTAAACGAGTACAAAATTGCTACCATGTCGTCAATAAAAGGAGTTCTAGTGGACGAACGAGCCAACTCTAGACAGTCTTGTCACTTGAACGACAACCAAATATGTTTAGTGTTGATAGAATTGATGCTAATAGGAAGGTCAAGAAAGCTTGATGAGCTCCGGCCGAGCAAAAAGGAGATGAGAAAACACCTAAGATAGTTCAGCATCTGCTTATTAAACCAAGAGTTTACAGTAACTATGCTTGTCTTAGCACGTAAGTCACATTAGAATTTCAAAAGAAAAAAAGTTAAGTCACATTAGGCTTGGTGTCCTAATTTAATTTCCTGTCCATCCTCAATGGTTAATCGTTTGTGAGGAAGCACTAGTAGAGAAGTTGCCCGGGAAGTCAGCCAGGGCGTTTCCAAGGAAGGCATAGGAAATCGCTTTAGCCAAAGGCGATTTTGCCACGTATCTCTTGCGGCATTTTGCCCTCAATTAACCTGCCGAAAATTTCCGTATAAAATGCAAGATTGACGGGCATTAGACAGCATGCAAGATTGATGGGCCTGCCGCTAACAAGTACTCCCTCCGTCCGAAAATACTTGTCATCAAAATGGACAAAAAGGGATGTATTTAGAACTAAAATACATCTAGATACATCTCCTTTTATTCATTTTGATGACAAGTATTTCCGGACGGAGGGAGTAGGATGGTTTTGATTGTATTGCACCAAAGGGGTGGTGGCGCAGTTGGCTAGCGCGTAGGTCTCATAGCTAACAGCGAGTGATCCTGAGGTCGAGAGTTCGAGCCTCTCTCACCCCAAAAATATGGCCATCGTTGTGATGAAACGCTCAGTGGCAACTTGGGTCGCCATATATACACCTGAACCATCAGGTGAATCGAGCATCTCTGAACCTGGTCTACTTTTTTTTACCCTCTCTATATCTCTCTTGTTTTCACAGGTACTGAGCGTCTCACTATATGCAATCCTACCTTGGGAGTTGATTGGACAAACTGTATTTTATTTTTTGAAACTGCATGTTCTCTGGCGATAAGAGGATTCTCAGTTTCTCACACACTCGTGTGTGGTTAGTTATCTGAACTTCGACCAAAAACAAGTTATCCAAACTTGCATGTTCATTTTTTTTTAAACTGCATGTTCTATGACGATAGAGGATTTTCGCACTTGTATGTGGTTTAGTTATCTGAACTTCAACCAAAAAGAAGTTATCTGCACTTACCCATTGAGTTGCAGACCTACCTACAGTTAGCTGGTTTCATCCTGGTAGGCTAACCGTACGCAGAGCCGTCGACGTCGCGGACCCAAGCAAGCTAGGGTGGTCACCGCACGTAGGTCACCGTCGATAAGCTGCCTCACTGGTCACTAGCAAAAGCCCAGACCGATCGGTCGACCGCGATATCGCCCCGAATGAACTGCCGTCAGTTCGGCCGGCGCCTGTCCCGGTTTGTGCATGTCTGCGTTGGTTGGCAAATTATTGTGGCTCGCTAGTTTGCAGTTTTCGGTTGGCGCCAAAGCTTCGTGCCATGCTACGTGTGATTGCACTAGCTCTTGTGGATGCTCAATAACTCAAATATGCATGACCCATTTTCCTTTCTAGCCATGTGCTTGCAGTTGGGGGAACTTGTACTAGTTTCCCCAGCTACAAGTATTTCGGTACAGAGGTGGTAGATGTCACAATGTTTGAAAAAAGAAAATTCCAGTTTAGGAAAGGAAAGATCAAGACCTCTTATTCAAATGCTGTCAAAAAAACATGATATTGGAGATAGTAGGTTTTTTCCTTTTTAGAAACGGAGGCAAAAGTTTTGTCTCATCCATCAATTAAGGAGAAGAGAGTAGGTTTATACTCCCTCCGTCCAGAAATACTTGTCATCAAAATGAATAAAAAGGGATGTATCTAGATGTATTTTAGTTATAGATGCATCCCTTTCTATTCATTTTGATGACAAGTATTTTCGGACGGAGGGAGTACAACTGATGTAGTATTGATGATACCAGACACATCAAAGTATTTAGTCATCTCATAAAACTCCAGAAAAACAGAACCGCCCAATGTAGCATGGGTGGTCAAATACTGAAATTAGACAGGAGTAGCCATCAAATGGATCCCAGTTTTGGTACATTAAAGCGTAATGGAGGAACTAGTAGGAATCCAATAAGTCCTTAATAAACATCTCTCAATCTGTCGGGGGGATCCAATAAGCTAGCTTGTCGGTTTCTGGACGAAAAGGAACACTGAAAGCAAAATGTTGTCCTTTTCAAAAGTATAGTTCCATAATACATATGCGTGTCTTGCTGCAAAGTATAGTTCCATAATGGAGGTTGGAGAGGAAGTGAGTAGCAAGCCAAAATGCTGGAGGAAAGCAAGGGAATGATTCCTAGAAATGTATCCATGCGTTGGGATGCACTGACACCCGATCGGTCGGGGGCAAGACTTTGGTTGAGTCCATGCAGATGAACCGGGTCGGGAAGTCGTCCTTGTGCAGGGTGTGCATGGACGTAGGCGTGCCACCTCACCTCACCCCCTGGTGTGCAGGCCAGTAGCTAGGCAACTGCTCTGATTTGCTGATCCGGAGGCCGAGTGCTCCTGCTTTTGTTAGAAAAACGAATGGAACGATAAGGCGGGCCTTTCTTTATTCAGCCGGTGCAAACACCACTACTTTGGACCGATCGGATGAATGCCACCAGTACCTTTTCGAAAAAAAAAATGAATGCCACCAGTAAAAATAGAATCACAGGCACTGCCTTTCTTGTGTCTTTCTCAAGACTGATCCTTCCAGTAGTTCAAAATAGTTGAAAATGTACAGTAGTAGCCATCAAATGGATCCCAGTCTCATCGTATGCAACTCCAGTATAAATGGCGGAAATCCCGGTTGCATACGATGAACAGTAGTTGAAAATAGCAGGTAAATTCAAAAAAAATTGAAAGGTTTTGGCATGCAAGATGCTCGGGTGAGCAATGTGCGTGCAAAATTTTATGGTATTTGAACATTTGTGGAGCTCGTGAAAAAAATCTGGTCTACACTGTGCACCTTTTCAAGGTTTCTTTGAGAAACCATTTTTTTTCGAGAAAACGAGAAACCATTTTTTTGCCACCAGATCCTCATATGTCCAAACACCACAAAAAATTACATGCACCTTACGCATCCGAGCATCTTGTATGCCAAAAAAAAATTTGTGTTTTAAATTTTATTGCTACTTTTCAAGTTAAAAAAATCCGGAGGAAGCGCCCAGAGGTGGCGCGCTCTCAGCCCTTCTCAAGTATCCTTTGGGAAGGCTCCCGAACGTGCGATCCACAGTTAGTTGCTCTCTATACATTGCTATTAGGAATAGCGGGCTGGTCCAACCCTCTAGTGTAGGTTTTTCTATTGTTGTATTTTATTTGTTTTTTTCTGTTTTCTAGCCCAGTTTTTCTATGTTTTCTTTTGGTATTTGTTTTTATTTCCTTTTTCATTTCCATCCTTCCATTTTCTTTGGTTTTCAGGTTTTCATTGGTTTATTTTTTATACATTTTTTATTTTTTTTAAATGTCTACCTTTTTCAAAAATAATTTACAGTTTTGGTATATACAGCAGGGACACATTTTTGTACATGTGTAACATTTTCAAAGTACATGTTTAATAAGAAAATAAACATATGTTTATTGTCTTCTTTTTTCCATACACGTTGTACTTTTTTTAAATACATCAGGACCATTTTTATACATGTTTAAAAATAATTAAATACATGATTAACATTTTATTCGATAATATATATATTAAATGTCAAAACAATTTCAAAAGATGTCTACGTTTTTTCATAAAAGTTGTATCTGTTTGTATACATCAAAAACATTTTTTATACATGTTTAACATTTTACAAAAACATTATTTATATTTATGTTTTGATGTCTAATTATTTCATACACATTGTATATTTACATATACATGTGAAACATTTTTTATATACATTATTAACATTTTTTACAAACATATATTTTATGTGCGCCTTCTTATACGCATTGTACATTTTTCATATACACATCGAATATTTCTGATACACGGTTAACATTTTTATAATAAATGATTAACATTTTTCCAAATGCATGTTTTCATGACTACTTTTTGATACACATTGTATATTTTTCGTGTACATTAGGAACATTTTTTTATACATGTTTAACATTTTCGCAAATATTTTACAAACAATTTTTAGTGAGATGAACACGTTAAATAGTAAAATAAAAATAATACTTTAAAAAAAGAATCTAAAAACTAAGAATAGAAATGATAAATAAAGAGAGAAAAAGGAGCCTGGCGGCTGGCGTCAACGCTACTAGCTCGGGCCACGGATCTGGTGCCTTTAGACGAAGACGCAAGCTATTGTGTTGTAGTAGATGGGACATAGCCGCGCCCAGAGCTTCGGCCCGACTGTCCAGGCACCATTGTATGGCTTCGGTGGTGACTTCTCATCCTGCTATGGTAATAGGACTAGTGCTATTTTGGTGCTGCTCAGGTTTTCGCCTCATAGTACTCTGTCTCGGTGGCGGGCGAGTGCGGTGGGTTTCCTAGCAGTGTGTTGAACTCGCTCTCCCCTTCTCTCTGTTCTTGGACACTGTATCAGATTTTGTATTTCGTTCTAAGTAATGGAAAGAGGGTTAGCCCGGTTTAAAAAAAATGTGTATAGCGCCCACCGGTATCGATACCTATTAGGAATCGCCGCAGGCCGGTCTAATTTTTGCAGTCGCTTGCTCCCGCTTTGTGTACCACTGTATCTCTGCCCGATCTGCTCCCGTTTTCTTACGTTTTTTCCCTCTTTCATTTTCTTTTGTTTTCCTTTGTATTTTCAATGATTTTCTCTGGGGTTTTTTCTCGTTATACTTTGTTATTTACTGGTTTTCTTTGATTTCCCCTTCTACTTGTACTTTTGGTTTTTTCTCTTGTTTTTCTTCGTATATTTTTCTTCCTGTTTCATTATCTGTTTCAACTGATTTTTTTTAACACATATCCACATTTTCCCATTACACAATATACTTATTTAGTCCGCATGGGAATATTCTTTTGATACACAGCAAGTTGGCTTTGACTCCATAATACGTTGTTTTGCCTCTGCTTCTATTCCGCAAGAAATGTGTGTGCGCGCGCGCTTGTGTGTGTAAAATTTAAAATACATTTTTCATAAAACAACATGAACACATTTAAAATTTAAAATATTCCGACACCCGCACGGAGCTCCCAGCGAATAAGCCAATGGCGAGGGGGCCTTACATAAACAGAAATCCCATCTAGCTACAGCCACCGCCTCCCGCCGGCGCCGGTGCCGATCCATCCCGTCTCCAGTGGCCTTAGGGCCATGGAGATGGAGTGAATCTCGGCCCTTGTCGGTGGGAGGGCTTCGTTTCTAGATTTGTTTTTGAGTTTTGTTAGGGTTTGTGTTCTGCTCAGGAAGGCGATGCGGCGGCGGCTTCCTGAAGATGGAATAAAGGTCTCCCCGCCTAGCTCCCATTTCGGTGATGCGTCTAGGATCATCGGTGGGCGTGTGGAGGTGTGTCTCCGACGGGTCTGTCTTTGGTGGATTTGCTCGGATCTGTTCGTCGTTCGTCTTCGTTCGTGTGTCTTCAGGTTGGATTCTTTTGATCTACATTCTTCATCTGCGACGGCTGCTGTTCTGGTGCGTTGGTTCCATGGGGCCTTAGCACAATGACTTTTCGACTGTCTACTACAACAATGTTTGCCCGGCTCCGCCGAGGGAGGGGCGATGACAGCGGCGCGCCTTCGGCTCACTTCAGTGCTTGGAGTCGTCGCTAGGTGGTCTACGAATCTGGATGTAATTTATATTATTTCTAGTGTTCGTTGTACTATCATGATTGAAGAGGAATAGATTGAAAGTTTTCACGCAATTTTTTTTTAAAATATTCCATAACACATTTTTCTAAAACAACATTAACACATTTTTTACATCTTTATAAATATTTTGTAATATTTAATGAACATGTTTTTTGAATCACCCAAACTTTAAAATGTCATGTACATTCTTTTAGTTGCAAGAAATATTTTTGTACATTACACAAACATTGTGATGCGGAGCATCCCAAGGTCATCCCCATGGACCTACCTTCGCCTTACCAAGTGCCAAGTGGACCCATGACACGTGCTCGGGCACGAGCTCTCGAGACCGAGGTGACTTCGCTCCTCTCTCTACGCCACTTTGATTCACATGAGACATGGCTGCTACCCTCATCAGAGACTCTTTGCATACTCAGGCACCTCGGGAGCAACCATGGAGAAGCCAAGGAACAAGAAGAATCGAAGGAGGAAGAAGGAGGAGAAAAACAGCCAAGACTCAGCCTGCCCGGACGATCCGGACGATGTCCCGGACGATCCGGCCGAGGCCCGTAGGATCCGGACAAACGTTCGGACGATCCGCCAAAGTGCCTAAGGACACCCGAGAGCTCAAGCTGAAGCCGGATCAACCGGACCCCAGCCCGGATCATCCGGACCAAGTCCCGGATATCCGGACCACCCGCGTCAGATCAGACACGTCCGGATCATCCGGACCCCCGAAGCCCGGATCATCCGGACAAACGTCCGGATCATCCGGACAGTGCCTGCGTGCATGATGTTTGGGCCGAGGCCCATGTACCCCTTCGCCCCTCCTAGCCTATATATAGCACTCTACCTAAACTATCTAGGGTTAGCTTTGTGTTAGCTCATACCAAAACCTTAGTGGTTCCTCTCCTACGAGATCGCGGCCTCTTCGGAGAAGATCCACCGGATTCAAGACCTCCGCTACGGAGAAGATCCGACAGGATACCATCAAGACCTCCTCACGGAGATGACTACCGCCACTTTTATCGTCCTTAGTTGATCGTGTATCGTGTTTCGCACTTTGTGTACCCAGATCTAGCATTTGTGTGACCTAAGTTTGTTGATTTGATTGTTTTCCCCTTATCTCTCTTATATTTTTCCTCGTGCCCCCTCGTGTTCTTCCTCGGGATCCCTCCTTTTCGTGAAAGATCGGCCACGTAGGGTTCCACCCTACATCATCTATGGTATCATGAGCCTTGGTTGATCACGAATTTGGAGCCCCACACCTTGTTTTCTAGCTTGTTTTTGTTGTTTTTCGTCCAAATTCGAAAATCCCCACAAAAATAGCCCCACATTTTTTTTGTGATTTGTGTGTTTTGATGATATTTTGTTGATTGTGATCCGTGGTTGAGTTGTGTGACAAGTGGATCATCCTTTTCCCCACCTCCCCCACCCTCAAAACCATCGAAAATCTGAGAAAAAATCATTTTCCCCCAATTTTTC
>LR738713.1:571347616-571358012 GCA_902687465.1 Secale cereale | reverse complement strand
ATACCCTCGACACATACACCACCACCACCATTGCCTAACCAAAATCACTACGGTCTTACCTCTTTGTGTCTTGGATCATTGGAGTTGTGGTTTACTCCGTTTCCGTTTGTGTTTCGGCTATCTCGGAGCGGAACGACATCGACAAGACCACCTCTCAACCTCGACAAGGACGGTAACATCGACGCCACTTCATTTACTACCTAGCAATTGCATTGATAGACCCTCATCGACCATTTTGCGTAGCTTTCCTACCGAGACTAGCCATTTTAGTATTGCCGGGCCACGACACTTGTGCACATTAGTGATAGTCATAGACATTGCATACTACATTGTCATATCTCCGTGTGACAAAAGAGTGTCCCGCATACACAATAGCTACCCTGATCCGAGAAGCATGCATAAGTGGCCAAAGAAAGAGCTCACAAGCTTTTAAGCAAAAGAGCCATCCAAAGTTTATAAGCAAAAGCATATTAGCATGAAGCGCCTTGCATCCAAAGAGATCATATGAGATAGCAATACTTCATCCTGTGCTAAAGCATCGGCACATCATACACTCATAGCATACTTGTGATAGGAAGTCGTTACATTGCTCTTATAGGTCGTGCACAAGTGCGTATCCGCCTATTAAGCAATCGGTTAGTGTCTCTCTAGCGTTGTGCAACACGAGCATTTTCCGTGGTTTTCCACATTTTCGCTCACCTTGGTTGCACAGCCACATTTATCTATCCGTGCATATGTTCCGTGTAATACCTATTGCTTGTGATCTACTTGTTGCATGAGCCAATTTTGAATCATTTTCAACATCATTGAATCTTACTCACTTTTTGCATTGAATTTGTCCATCATCCTAACCAAACTCCTCTAAAAGTTTTACTTGTGTAGGTGTGAGAATCGACAAGACTTGGTACCAATAGTGCTATTTTAGGGTTACATTATTGAGTGATCATTGATCCATTATCAACTTCGGTCAAGGTACATTTGGTATTGTCTTCTCCTTTCTCCCACTCACATACTTGCTTGTGACGATGGATAGGACAAGTACATCTACGAACCCGCTCTTCGATGATCCTCAAGAATCGAACAACTACATCACCAAACTACATCTCTTCGGTGTCCAACGAGCTCTACATCAAGAAAGT
Source organism: Secale cereale (assembly GCA_902687465.1). Lineage (NCBI taxonomy): Eukaryota > Viridiplantae > Streptophyta > Magnoliopsida > Poales > Poaceae > Secale > Secale cereale. The sequence continues at coordinate 571,356,873 of LR738713.1, read as the reverse complement.
GAAGCTATGCGAGAGCACATTGAGCAAGTCGCCGCCAATGTGCGTCAATTTGAAGCAAGAACAAGAGAGCAATTCGACATCATCAACACCAACATGGCTACTCAATTCGATGCGCTACGGACTTTGATAGTCAACCGACGTTCTTCTTCCACATCTTCTCAAAGATGAAGCCGCTCAAGTCGCCACATCGACTCAACGGCCGGCTCAAGTACACCTACATCGAACACTCTTCGTCAAGCAGCACGTCAAGCTCGACATGACAACCGGAATCCACTTCATGACAAGAGCTCCCAAGACTTACTCGACGAACAAGAAAGTCGACATCGTCAAAACCAAGCTACATTTGAGCAAGCACAAGAACGGCAAAGACTACGCCAAAAATAACAAGAGCGAGCACGTCAACACCAAGAAGAACAAGATGTCGAAGCTCATCGTCAAGCACAACACCGCCGAGAAGCTCAAGCTCTTGAGGCGCAACGAGCATTACGTGATGCACATCGCAATGTGGCAACTCGCAATCGACACACTCGTCAAGAAGAGGATTTCCGTCGCGATGAGATGCAAGACAGGCGCCACCAAGCTCGAATGCAACAAGAAGTTCCTCCTCAAGCGCGACAAGAACAACAACCTCAACAGGAACTGCAAGCTCGGCAAGTGCACCATGACAATGCACATCTACTTCGCCAAGAGCAACATGAGGTTGACAACCATCAAAATCAAGAACGCCCTCCCAATAGGCAAGCAAACATTGAAGAGAATCGCTATGGCAAGCTTAAGTTCACCATGCCAAAGTTTTCCGGAAGCATTGATTCTGAAGACTACCTATCATGGGCATTGAAAGTTGATAAGATCTTCTGCCTACACAACTTTGATGAAGCGAAGAAAATTGCTATGGCCTCCCTTGAGTTCCAAGACTATGTTCTCATTTGGTGGGAGCAAATCATTGAGAGAAGAAAAGCAAAAGGAGAACCTCCTATCACTACTTGGATTCAAATGAAGGAAGTCATGAGAGCAAGCTTCGTGCCAACACACTACAACCGTGACTTGTTCAAGAAGCTACAACTCCTCAAGCAAGGTGCCAAGTCCGTTGAAGAGTACTACAAGGAGATGGAGATTGCCATGATACGAGCAAACATCACGGAAGATGAAGAACAAACGATGGCGAGATTCTTGAATGGGCTCAACTATACCATCAAGAAGATTGCGGACTTTCAACCATACACCAATCTCCTCGAGCTAGTACATCAAGCTACCAAAGCGGAGCGACAAGTTCAAGAGGACTACAAGTACTCCAAGTTCACCTCCAAGAACTTCGGCTCCTACAACCAAGCTTCAACGACTTCGGCTACTCCTACCTCTACCAAGCCATCCACAAACTTCGGTGATAAGTCCAACTACAAGAATGCGACTACATCAAGTCGGCCACCATCTACAAACAACTTCAAGCCAAGAGCTTCATCATCTACAACTCCAACCGAGGACAACTCCAAGACGAGTTCCATCAAATGCTTCAAGTGCCAAGGACGAGGCCACAAGTCATTTGAGTGCAAGACCGTTCGTACCATGATCATCAATGATGACGGATCTTATGACTCAATGAGCGACGATGAAATGGAAGCACTTGAACATGTAGCTATGCATCGCCTAGTGAATGAAGACGAAGACCATCAAGTGTTTTGTGACAATGACTCGAGTCCCAATCTCGTTGTCTCCAAGGTCTTGACACTCCAACATCAACAAGATGACGATCAAAGATGTCATATCTTACATACAAAGGCCGGCATCAATGGACGCTCCGTCAAGGTCATCATCGATGGAGGAAGTTGTCACAACTTGGCAAGCGAAGAGCTATGCGACAAGCTCAACTTGGTGAAGTCAAAGCACCCTCATCCCTACAAGGTCCAATGGCTTAACGACGCCGGAACTCTTCGAGTCGAGCACACCGTGCAAGTATCCTTCAAGATAGGCGCCTACAAGGACACACTTGAATGTGATGTGGTTCCTATGTCCGTGTGCCACCTTCTACTTGGACGACCATGGCAATATGATCGTGGAGTCACACACAATGTACGGACGAACAACTATAGCTTCAAGATGAAAGGAAATGAGTTTGTGCTACGACCTATGTCTCCAAGCCAAGTAGCCGCCGACAAACACTTACCTACCAACCATCGTGGAGAGAATGGTGAGAGAGTGAGTCACCAAAAGGAGAGTGAGAGCCACAAGCCAAATATGAGCGACTCCACGATGAGCGACAAGAAGCAACTAGTGCTATTTGCCACCAAAAGTGAGATAAGAGAAGTGTGTGAGAACCCCTCGAGTGTCTTTCACCTTGTGCTTTTATGGAAAGGGGAAGCCAAACCTACTAACACTTCACCACCTCCACCTTTAGTGTTGTCTAACTTGTTGCAGGAATTCTCGGACGTCTTTCCCGATGAGCTACCTCCGGGTCTACCTCCACTTCGCGGGATCGAACACAGCATCAACCTCATACCCGGCGCACCACTTCCGAACAAGGCTCCCTACCGCGTCAACCCTGAGGAAACCAAGGAGATACAACGGCAAGTACAACAACTCATCGACAAAGGTCATGTACGTGAAAGCTTGAGCCCTTGTGTTGTTCCGGTTATTCTCGTGCCTAAGAAAGATGGAAGTTTTCGCATGTGCTCCGATTGTAGGCCGATAAACGCTATCACCGTTAGATACTGTCACCCTATCCCACGCTTAGATGACATGCTTGATGAATTATGTGGTGCCACCATCTTTTTGAAAATTGATCTTAAAAGTGGTTATTACCAAATTCGCATTCAAGAGGGTGATGAGTGGAAAACGGCTTTCAAAACCAAGTTTGGGTTATATGAGTGGCTTGTCATGCCAATGGGTTTATCGGAAGCACACGGTTCTTTTATGCGTCTTATGCATTTTGTTCTACGACGCTAGATAGGCGTCTTTGTAGTGGTTTACTTTGATGACATCCTCGTTTTTAGCAAGTCGCTTGAGGACCATGTGACACACATCCGTATGGTTTTGCAAACCCTTCGGAAAGAGCGTTTATATGCTAATATGGAAAAGTGCACTTTTGGCGTTGACAAGGTCGTTTTCTTAGGATTCGTCATTTCTTCCCAAGGTGTTCACGTTGATGAAATTAAAATTGAAGCAATTAAAACTTGGCCTCAACCAACGAATCTCCAACAAGTGCGTAGCTTTCTTGGTTTAGTCAGTTTCTATCGACGTTTTGTGAAGGACTTTAGCACAATTTCTATGCCTCTACACGCCTTGAGCAAGAAGAACGCACCCTTTGTTTGGGGTCCTTCGCAAGACACCGCGTTCATTAAGCTCAAAGACTTGCTCACGCACGCACCACTTCTTGCCCTACCGAACTTTGATAAACCTTTTGAGATTCATTGTGACGCTAGTGGTTCCGGCATAGGTGGTGTGCTCATGCAAGAAAAGCGCCTAATTTCTTACTTTAGCGAGAAGCTATCCGGAGCACAACTTAACTACCCCATCTATGATAAATAGCTATATGCCTTGGTGAGAGTTTTGCATGTTTGGGAACACTATCTTAGACCTCATGAATTCATTCTTCATACGGACCATGAGACTCTCAAGTATCTCAAGGGTCAAACTAAGTTGAACAAGCGTCATGCTAAGTGGAGTGAGTTCATTGAGTCTTTTCCCTACGTCATCAAGTACATCAAAGGCAAAGAAAACGTTGTGGCAGATGCGCTTTCCCGCAAATGCATGCTTGTCACAAAACTTGAGTTGAATGTTATTGGCTTTGAGCACATAAAAGACTTATATGAGCATGATCCTTTCTTTGCACATCCTTATGCTAAGTGTTTGACTCACACTTCTTGGGAACATTACTACATCAAGGATGGATATATTATGAGAGCTAACAAACTTTGCATCCCCGAGTCTTCGCTTTGTTTGCTCCTTTTGCAGGAATCTCATGGAGGAGGACTCATGGGACACTTTGGTCGCGACAAGACATATGCTACGCTCTCCAAGAACTACTTTTGGCCCAAGATGCAACGTGACGTCTCACGCCTCACCAACCGATGCTCAACATGTCGCAGAGCTAAGTCAAAAGCTCAATCTCATGGTCTTTACATGCCACTTCCTATTCCATTCCATTCATGGGAAGACATAAGCATGGACTTTGTACTTGGATTGCCTAGGACTCAAAATGGAAAAGATTCCGTGTTTGTTGTCGTGGATAGATTCTCTAAAATGGCTCATTTCATTCCTTGTAACAAGATCGATGATGCTTCACATGTAGCAAATCTCTTTTGTAGGGAAATCATTCGTCTACATGGAGTGCCCAAGACGATCATGTCGGACCAGGACGTCAAGTTTTTGAGCTACTTTTGGAAGACTCTATGCGCCAAACTCGGCATCAAGCTACTCTTCTCCTCGGCATATCATCCACAAACCGACGGCCAAACGGAGGTGACGAACCGCACGCTTTCGATGCTTCTTCGCGTGCTGATGAAGAAGAACATCAAGGAATGGGAGCAATGCTTGCCCATCGCTGAGTACGCCTACAACCGCGCAAGACATTCGACTACCGGCAAGTCCCCTTTTGAGGTCGTCTACAGCTTCAACTATTTGTCTCCATTGGACATTCTACCTCTACCTCTACAAGAACGCACCAACTTGGACGCAAGTGCTCGAGCAAGCTATCTCAAGAAGGTGCATGAAGATACAAGGGCAACGATCGAGAGGCAAGTACATCGTCTAGCGTCCAAGCTCAATGCCAACAAGAAGCCTATGGTGTTCCAACCGGGAGATCTCGTATGGCTACATCTTCGCAAGGACCGTTTCCCCCACGAGCGCAAGTCCAAACTACTACCTCGAGCCGACGGACCCTTCAAGGTGCTAGCACGCTACAACAACAATGCATACAAGCTCGACCTTCCACGCGAGAGGTACAACGTGAGCGATGTCTTCAACGTCAAGGATCTCTCCACTTTCCATGGTGATGAAGATTTCTATCCGAGGTCGGATCTTTCCCAAGGGAGGGGAGATGACGTGGAGCATCCCAAGGTCATCCCCATGGACCTACCTTCGCCTCACCAAGTGCCAAGTGGACCCATGACACGTGCTCGAGCACGAGCTCTCGGGACCGAGGTGACTTCGCTCCTCTCTCTACACCACTTTGATTCACAAGAGACATGGCTGCTACCCTCATCAGAGACTCTTTGCATACTCACGCACCTCGGGAGCAACCATGGAGAAGCCAAGGAACACGAAGAATCGAAGGAGGAAGAAGGAGGAGAAAAACAACCAAGACTCAGCCTGCTCGGACGATCCGGACGATGTCCCAGATGATCCGGACAAACGTCCGAACGATCCGGCCAATGTGCCCAGGGACACCCGAGAGCTCAAGCTGAAGCCGTATCATCCGGACGAACCCGGACGTCCGGTCCAAGTCCCGGATATCCGGACCACCCGCGTCAGATCAGACACGTTCGGATCATCCGGACGCCGCCCCGGATCATCCGGACCCCCGAAGCCCGGATCATCCGGACAAACGTCCGGATCATCCGGACAGTGCATGATGTTTGGGCCGAGGCCCATGTACCCCTTCGCCCCTCCTAGCCTATATATAGCACTCTACCTAAACTATCTAGGGTTAGCTTTGTGTCAGCTCATACCAAAACCTTAGTGGTTCCTCTCCTACGAGACCGCGGCCTCTTCGGAGAAGATCCACCGGATTCAAGACCTCCGCTACGGAGAAGATCCCACGAGATACCATCAAGACCTCCTCACGGAGATGACTACCGCCACTTATATCGTCCTTAGTTGATCGTGTATCGTGTTTCGCACTTTGTGTACCCGGATCTAGCATTTGTGTGACCTAAGTTTGTTGATTTGAGTGTTTTCCCCTTATCTCTCTTGTGTTTTTCATCGTGCCCCCTCGTATTCTTCCTCGGGATCCCTCCTTTTCGTGAAAGATCGGCCACGTAGGGTTCCACCCTACATCACATTGTTTCTACATTATATATGAAACATTTTTTGAAACACGTGCATTTTCTAAACGTAACGGATTTTTTTGATTTTATGAAAAAATTATTTTAATTTCTCAATCATTTTTTCTAGATTGTATAAAGTGTTTCAAAATGGCACTTATATTTTTAGCATTTTTAAATGGCACATACATTGTATAAAATGTTAATAATTTTGATGACAAAAATTTATACATTGTAAACAATATGCTCGTCTAATTAAAAAAACACTAGTTTCAAAATTATATTAGGGAGATTTTGCAAAAAATGTTTGTAAAATGTAAAAAGAAGTTTGAACAGTTCTAAAATATGATTTTTACCATTATAAAAATGTTCCAACGTTTATTTAAGACATGTTTAACATGTGTTCAAAAAAATGTTCAAACATAGTTTTGCCAAAAATCTTTCACATGTATTTTAAAAATGTAAATGATTATAAAAAATGATTTAAAATTATATAAAAATGATGAACATTTATTGAAAAAAGTAGAGCTCAAAACATATATTAGAAAATATATTCCTAGTGTGTAGAAAAAAATGGACAATGTGTGTGAAAAAAGGGGAAAACCTAATGAAAATAAGTGAAAAGTGAAAACCAATGAGGAAATAAATAAAAACAATGGAAAATGTAACAAAAATGAAGAATAAAATAGATAAAAACCATGAAAGAAACAAAACAGAACCGAAGAAACAAAGGAAAACGAAAAAAGGAGAGAGAAAAAATCGACAGGGCGAAGCGAATGTAGCACGATCGAGCGAACTTGGGCCAGGGTTGTAGTCTACCATCTTCGTTTGTTTTATTATTTTTCTTCTTTCTTATTTTAAATCATTTTTTAAAAAACTTGAAGTTTCTTTAATGAATTGCAAAAACTTGAAGTTTCTTTAATCAGTTATAAATATCCTTATTCTCTCTCTCCCCTTGACATGCCTTCTCCTCCCATCCTCTCAATTCAGTTTAACGCCATGGCCGTTGTATTCATACTCTTCGTTGCGGCAAGGACGGACAACCAATGACTCCCGAGGCGTTGACACTCAATCCTTAGGTGGACTTCCACAGACTCAATTTAATTCGACGTGCTTAGCGTTAGGATTTATAATGTGCCCTTTCCTTTTGGGATTGAGTGTTTTCAACCAAGGATTTACTTTCTGTTGTGCCATTGATTGATTGGGTTCATATGTTCCTCATATTCCTATCCATGTTGGTAAGTTACAGTCCGGAAATCCCTTTTGGAGCTCAGCCTCTAGTGAGGCCTCCAAATTCAAATTTAAAATTTCATCAAAATTCATATTTTTACATTTCAAAAAATTCTGAATAAAATACAGATATATACATGAAGGCATAACACACATGTGTGTAAACTTCCAGTTCAAAATACCTTGAAAGGGTTGTGTAAAAAAGATAAATCTAAGGTTGTTTAACACATGATACTATTCATCCTCCCTGGCCATGAATTTATCCTTTTTTGTACAGGATGCAACTCAAGGTATTTCATCATGAATTTTTACACACATGTTGGTTACATCCTTACATACGCGCATATTTGTTTTCAGAAATTTTTGAACCATAAAAGTTTGAATTTGATTTTTTTTAAATAAAGGCCTCCATGGAGCTCGGCCTCCAAAATGCCTCTCTCATTACAGTGACGCTATAAAAACTTATTTACTTGTAGTCTTCTCCTAGTTTTGTTGCTCTTCATATACATTTTTTGTGTATTTCATTTCTAGTTCCTTGATGTCCTCGGTTTGCTCATGAAGGTTACAGTGAATCTCCAAGTTGTGGAGATTGGAAGGATATTATTCCATCTATGATTCAGTTCAACATCTATATTCATAGCTGATGATCACCCTGGTTACACAAACCTGTTTCTCCTTTCTAAAAAATTTAGTGCCCCGCTACTATTTTCAACTACTGCTAGTCTGTAGATGTTGGCGTAAATGAAACACCTGAAATTATGTTGACAATTTAGATTGGTATGGATTAGTGTTGAAAAGTGTTTCTATAATCTTATTATTTGAAAATAAACTGGTGGTTAAAATAACATCTCGAAACCGCATCACAAGGTTTTAAGGCTACACATTGCTTGATTTGATTTGAGTCAGGCTTAGAAGTTGACTGCTACTATGTGTTTCTGTGATTTGAGTCAGGCTTAGAAGCCTACCTGTACTGGATGAAAAACATGTGTTGATTGTGAATGCTCATAGAGCAATGTATTGAAATGATCCACATAAAGTCACATTTACCTAACATTTCAGTGAACATTAACATAGAAATGAGTTATTGGTAGTTCAATCTTTGCTGATATGTGTTGTTTCAATATTTCTTTTCCATTTCATGTCTTTTTCCCTTTGCCCTCTCATCTCTAAGTAATATATAATGTTGACTAGATGTGTCGCAACAACGAGCGGGGCATCATCTAGTTTTCTTTATAGATGATGGGTTGCGGGAGTGATAGAAACCAAACCATAGTTTGTGAATTGATGTATAAGGGGCTGTTTTGGATACAACTATTTAACAATGTGGTTAGATTTATCTTAATTACTTCTCTTGTAGTTGTAGATGCTTGCATGGAGAGTATAATCATAAGTAGGTATTTGTTCAAGTTAGGACAGTGCCTAACCTTCAGTCCACCCACATAACACTTATCAAGGCAATAATGAAAGTAACTTGATGAATCATGGTGAAAGCAACTTGACAATATTCATGTCTGTCCTAAAGAGTGTTTTAGTCATTATAAGAAGTGTCATCGGCTCGTCCTTTAGCATAATTAAGAATTGGGCCACTTGTTGCACTTTATTGTCTTTCTACTTGCTACATTGTTATAATTTATCTTGCTATCAAATTATCTATCGAAACTATCATACAACAGCACTGAAATCTTACTGAAAATCGCTTGTCAATTCCTTGTGCTCCTCGTTAGGTTTGACACTTTATTTATATGAAGTATTACAATTGATCCCCTATACACGTGGATCATCAAAATTCTATCCTGAAAGTCAAAGAGTACTATATGACTGATAAAAAAGTGCTTTTGAATAAATAGAACATTGTTCGATTCTGGCAAGATCCTTCGTTTGGGGAGATTCCTTTATGTGACAAATACCCTGTTTTGTTTTGAGATTTATCATGATCAACAGTGCACTATGGATGATTTTTCTCTAAAATAAATTAATCTAAAATTTAGACGACGCTTTAGGCCTCATTTGGCACAGAGGGATTGGGGAGGTTTCGAGAGGGGGGGGGGG
>LR738713.1:571212600-571347568 GCA_902687465.1 Secale cereale | reverse complement strand
GGGGGGGGGGATTTCACAGGATTGGGTGAATCCCTTCCTTCCACCCAATCCCCTCAAAACCCCTTGAAACCCCCAAACCCCTTCAGCCACAATTCCCTCCATATGAAAAACTTGTTTGGTTGACAGGGATTGACATATTTAGATAAGATAATGCAAACATCTACAAATGCAATCTTTCCAAGTAAAACGACATCAAATTATGCAAGGAAGGGCAGTGCAGATATCAAGTGAACAAAAATAACACATAACCTCATTGTACTTGCTCCGAGAATATGCAAAGTAGCAAAACTACTACAAAACAACATGGCAGTAGAGAAATGCATCTAGCAGTGCCTGAAGTAGTGGCCATTGTCAACGCATTAAGGACTAATGCCACCACACCATTGCTCAAACAGTTTCAGAATAACATGTAATTAGATGCACCTGCATATCCCTATAACAGACCAAGTTTAACTAGAAGGGACAAATGAACTGTTGGGTTTTCCTGACCCCATATCTCTATGAATGGAACTGGGTTCTAATGTCATCATGTTCGAGGTGGTGGCACTTCTGAAGAGGTGGACAGGAAGGCGACTTCTAGAGGTATCTCTCTACTCTGCATCGACATCCGCGTACCACAGCGCCGCATGGGCTGAATTAGCAGAAAATTAGTTAAGCAGTTAGACGTCATGTGTCACAAGTAATGCAACAAGTTTAAATAAGAAGATAAAAAAGGAAGCTGATGTACAAAACCTCAAAACAATGTAGTGTGTTGTGGGACAAAACCGGAATTTTGTCCACACGTTACTCTAAACAATTGCAGTGGGCTAAAAACAGAAATCATTATCACACATCTTGAGTCCACGTAAAAAAAAAGACAAATATAGCAACATCATCAGCACACACATCTACAAGTTGGAAACTGCACAGCTCACATTAAGCTCCAGTACAGAGATATGCCACCAAAATAGACTGGATTTTCTCATCCCATCAACTTGCTCTAATGGTTCAATTAGCTCCATCGTATAATTAGCACTAGAAATCACAGACAAAATACAAATGGCTAGACAAGGTTGTGTTCAGTTCAGATGAGTAGAAAAGCAAACATCAATCAAACCATCACTGATACAGATATAGAACCAGAACTGCAGTATTCTAGATAGATACCGGTTTGCAAAATCAACAAGTTCAGTCCTTACAACCTACGAACCAACAAAGCGTTGTCAATCATCTAGCCCTCGAACGACTACTACCATTACTTGGAGATACATAATCAGAGTCAGCGACCACTGAGACGAGCTGCTGCTGCATTATTATTTCTCAGTCAGTCTATTTGATGCATAGCTTAGTAGTCAGTACTTAATAGACAAAATTCCTCAAGGTACCAGTAGCACTTGCGTTTACTGTGGACAGAATTAGGAGGAGGTTAGATCATAGAATAGTCCATAATCTCAATGGTAGCACTAGCACCAGATGAAACTTACATTTCTGTTTGCATTTGGTAGCTCAGCTCATAGAACAATACATAATTACTATATAGTTGTGCCACACGTTCCATTTCTGTTGTATATAGCTGACGAAACTTGCACCGTATTGTCTTTGTAAACTCAGTTTAGTTGTACTTTACTTTTGTACTGGGTACTGGCAGTTGTAAATTCAGTTTTTTTGCAATTTCCTTTGTACTGTATCAACAGATTCAGTTTACTGGCAATTTATAAATGAAACAAATCAACTATCTGTATTGTAATTCAGTCAAGTACCTTATGTTTGTTTCTCCTTTCTGCAGTGGTAATTCAGTCAACAATCTGCACTTGTAATTAAGAAGACCAAGAAGTGGACATGGATCTAAATGGAGAAGAGGATGGGGATGGCGCATGACTTGTGCATCTTCCATGATCAAAATTGGATCTGTTTTTTTATTTTTGTTTGTGTGATGGTTGTGGTCTGACTTGTACGGTTGGTTGGTAGTTTTTGTTTGGATGGTTACATGGTTGAATATTGTGCAGATGGTCCAGGTGTAGTGTATATGTGTTGCCTCATACTGGTATTGTTTTTTTGCATGGTTGAATATTGTCCAGATGGACTAGTTATAGCCTATATGCTTATATAAATGATAATTATTCAGTTCAAGTGTCATATTGTTGTCAACGGCTTAAAAATATACACTATATTCTCAAATTTGCAAGTGTTTTTGCAAATCCGCTACGCGGACATAGCGCCCGCAATATCGCCCGCTATCCGCATTCCGCTATGCCGACCCTAATCCGCTACCAGCCCGCTATCCGCTATTTAAAACCTTGAGAATGGTAATACTACAAGAGCTATCAAGTAGGATATAGTACTTGGGTTAAGAATTAAGAAACAAGGTCTAGAGCCCAAAAAGCTTGTGTACATTACCAACTGGATCCCAAGATGGAGGCAACTCGTTCACCCCAATAAGAACCCAAGCAGTTGGCTGTCAAAATAAGAACATATCAGTGGCATGTAAGATGACATATAATCATTCATCAGACCCTCCCAATTTGTAATTAAAAATGAAATAGAAAAAATGAGGTATATTTCAATCAGGCAATGCTCCAAGGTTTCTCTCTCTCTCTCACTAATCCAAGTGTTAGTACTATAACATAGTAGCATATCATTTATTATGATACGGTATAACGAATCAATTCTCCAGCTCAACAAGTGGTGATATGAGGCATAAATATCAAGAAGACGACTTAATACACAGAATGAAGCAGAGACCACAGGGCGGATCAGCTCGCAAATATTCCAAAAGCAGAGCAAAACAGGTCGGGACAAAAACAAGTGTCAAGGTAAAGCATTCTAGTACCTTCATTCCTGAGTGACGAACAACTCGAAATTCAGGTACGTCTCGAGTTCAGAAACTAGCGCAATGGTACAAAGTCCTCTAATTACCAATCTGCAAGCACTCTAGTACCTTTGCTGAGGTAACATATGAAAGCAGAAGAAATGTCTAATTGATAACGCACCATTTTCCTTTTTTCCAAATTCATGTACTATACTGTAATTCAGAACAAAGCATCACTCTTGGTAGTCCTCAAACTACTGGACTGCAACTCTGCAAGCATTGTACCAGCACACTGTACACCTATCTAAACCGCAATGCTCATTCAGTATGCACAAGAACGACTCAAAATTCAGGTACACACGAGCTCCACAAAACAAAGGAACTAAGGAAGCATGCAAGTGGCCAAATTACTATCTGTAACCATTGCACCATGGTCTGTTTGGTAGTTCAACATGTCCAGATCCTCAGTCGATCCACGGAAACAGATGCAGATGGTGAATTAAGGCAGAGGGATGTGGACGCTGCTTTGTGCTGCTCCAACTCTACTACAAGTCCGGCAACTACGGCACCGAGACCTATATCATTGCCCACAACTTGGTGACGGCCGGCACCTCGGGAGGAAGAGGCAGCAGCCATGGCCGATGGAAAACCCTAGACGAGGGGAAAAGAGGGGAGGCGAGGACATACCACCGGAGAGAAGTCCAGTATGCCGGAGGAGGTAATTAAGCCGGCGTCGAGGTGCCGGGCGGCGGCGTCTTGGGGAGGCGCTGGACGGCAGAGTCTTGGAGAGGAGTCGAGCGGCGGCGTCTCCAAATCCTCGAGTCAAGCCTTCTGAACCGCGTGGAAACAAGTGGATCGAAGGGGAATCGAGGATGTTGGGTTGTCGAAACCATGTGTACCAAATGGGCCAACAGGGATTTCGGAGGATTCTGGGCCTCGCGAGGTTAATCCTCTGAAAACCCCTTCAACCCACGCCAAACAAACGAGGCCTTAGGGACTGCCTGGATCCCCGCCTTGATAAACAAGGCCTTAGGATCTGCTATTTGGAGTGTGATCGTTTGCTGTAGGTTGCTTTTGTCTTCTGCAAGTGGTTTCCTAGTACTTCGCTAGTTTTTTTGTGACACCAAATTGTGGTGGTATCAGGTTTTCGTCCCATAATAGGAGCTTCAATGTGGATCATCTATGGCAGGTTTTCTGATAGTGCCCCGGACTCGCTCTCTCTTTCCTAGCCTCCTACTCTAGTTCTTTTTTATGGTGTTTCGATGGCTTTAATAAAATATGGACATTGTTATCTTTTCATTGAGTGAGTAATGAAAAAGGTTGTTACCTTGGCCTCCGCTGCCAATGGGGTGGGTGGCGCTGTCCGTAATGGGTGTTTTGTGCCGAGGACGGTTCGGCGGGCTCGAGAATGATCTTGCGAGATGGAAATGGAGACGTTTTATTTGCTACATACCGGCATATATTTCACACCAGTGAGGTCCTTGAAGCGGAATTACATGTGATTATGGTGGGAGCGAGTCTTACTAGCCAACGGTCAACTCTCCTAGTTGAATTTTAATTGGATTATGTGGTTCCTCTTTCAACGCATGCAAATGGGTCTCTCGACGGATCAGCATATGGTCACCCCTTGGCCAGATTTAAATGCTTTGAATAATATGGTGTTTTATTCCGGTAAAAGTTTCCCGTGACCATAATATGGTTGAACACGGATTAGCAAACTATGGAGACATGAGAGCATCTACAACCAGATTTGGCAAATCCGACTACCCAAACGTCTGCGGACGCGCACGGGTGCATCCGCGGACACTGAACGGTCAAACCTAAAATTTCCCTTCTCACAACTGGACACCTCAATTAACATACCTCAAATCCATACAAGTTCATGCAACTATGTAACAATGCATTACACAGTCCGGCTACCACATTACAACATGCCATGGGACTAATGAAATTTGGCATGTTTGGCTATGGTGGAGAAGATCATCCTGGCTGCCCTTGCCCTTTGCCGTCCTTCTCGCGGAAGTACCGGTGAAGACGCAATAGGGATCAAGTCAGATCTTATAGTCATTGGAGCTCTCCACACCTTCACTTTCCTTCTTCTCCTTCTTTGGTGGCAGTCCGACCATGGCAAGGGCCGCCCGATCCTGCTCTCGGGCGAGGGCGCGCCTCTTCCTCCACTGTCGCTTCTTCACTGCGGTGTGGATGGCTTCCTCCTCCGCGGACGCCCGCGCCGTCGCATCAGCCACCTCCGCCGCCGCCAGGTCAGCAGCGAGACGGGCCTCGGCGAGCACACCGGTCACGGTGGGACTCATAGTCCGCCCGACTAGAGGTGGGGAAGTAGAAATTTTCCGACTACTGGGGTTGCGATGATCCAACGCCAGAGGATCCAAACACCCGTTGAGTTGACGTTATGCAGTCGCACCGGATAGATCCTGCCGCCGGCTGTGCTATGTCCTCCCAGGAGCGGCGGAGTGTAATGCGAACGTCCATTGCCTCCTCCAACCCACCCGGGATGACATCCCACTCAACGGATCTAGACTGGATGAAGTCAGATCCGCTACCTGGCATGCCGGAGACGGCTGGAAATCGTCGGAGGTGAGCTTGGGTGACGGAGGGGAGTGTAGTGAAGTGGCTAGGGTTTGGTCCGGTGAGCGGATGGGGAGGAAAATATGTGGGGTCGGGTAGGCTAGCATGGGCCGGGTACGATGTGGCGGACGCGCGCGGGCGCCCCCATATCCGCCCCATATTTGGCCTGGATATGAGGAGCATTGTTCAGTACGGTTGTTTGAGGCCCATTTGAGGCGTCCGTCAGGGTCAATTTTTCGTGGCCGGTCAGTGACCGGGACGTCCACGCAAGCGTTTGAGACGAGTTTGATGTGCCCGGCTGTAGATGCTCCGAGGGTAGCACTATGTGTTGTATTAACCAATTCTCCCCTATTTGCTAACTCAGTGCTAAGGATTGTAACTATGTGATCTTGGGTCGTGGCATCCCCAAGAAATAACAATGATGCAACACTATCCATTTCTACCCATTTTTGTTTTATAAATCGATGTCCAGTTTGGTTGTTGGAGCCCAGAGCACAGATGGATGCATGAGCTTTGTTGCACCTACGGACGCGTTTGGTAGGCTGCATATGCCTCAGCCAGACCCGCGTGGGAAGAAAGTGGCCCGTTGGTTTACCCGTATTCACTGTTGGGCTTGCACAACATGAAGATTAAAGCACCTCTGGGCCTCTAGAGGAACGCTCAAATCGGTCGTTTTTGTGGAGCTAGACCCGCGCAATGCAACGCTAGGCACGTGGGCATGGGCGGTTGCAAGCGTGGGTGCAGTCCCAAGACATCGTGTTGTTTCCAGATGCGTCATCATAAATTACCCTCACCTCCCTTCCTCACCGCTCTCTCCCCTCTTCCCCACTCACACCACCGGTAGTGACGGTAGCGACCACCTGAGATCCAGTGCAAATCGATCCAAGACGGCGGCGGCAACCACCGGAGCGACTGCAGACCTCCACCGGAGCACATCGGCCATGGCGATAAGACCTCGTCCTCTCTATACATTCACTACTTTCGACTCAAGCTAGATTAGATTGGAGCACATGATTGAAGAGTTAGAAGGGGATTGAACACTAAGGGGGTGGAGGATTGCCATCAATCGACTGCATCGATGGTTACTAGGGTTCATAGGTTATTTTTTGATTACATCGGGGGTGGGGATTGGGGTTAAAACTTTCTTGTCTAGCCGTGGCGACCCTGGAGTCAGGTCGAGTGGCAGGGGGGTGTAGCCATCTTATTTTCTTCCGCACTGTCTTCTTCCTCATCGTCTTTGTCAAGAACGATGGGTCTTGCACGGTCACCTACCGCCGGCACCCTGATACGTCTCCAACGTATCTATATTTTTTTATTGTTTCATGCTATTATATTATCTATCTTGGATGTTTTATATGCATTTATATGCTATTTTATATGATTTTTGGGACTAACCTATTAACCCAGAGCCTAGTGCCAGTTTCTGTTTTCCCTTATTTTTGAGTTTAGCAGAAAAGGAATGTCAAATGGAGTCCAAACGGAACAAAACTTTACGGAGATTTTTCTTGGACCAGAAGACAACAAATGGACTTGGAGTACACGCCAGGCGACCCTCGAGGCGGCCAGAAGGGTGGAGGGTGCGCCCTGGGGGGCAGGGCGCACACCCCTACCTCGTGGGCCCCGCGAGCCTCCCCTGACCTACTTCTTCCGCCTATAAATTCACATATATTCCAGAAACATCAGAACATCCATCGAAACCATTTTTTCGCCGCTGTAACCTTCTGTTCTCGCGAGATCCCATCTGATGGCCTTTTCCGGTACTCTACCGGAGGGGGAATCAACCACGGAGGGCATCTACATCAAACATATTGCCCTTCCGCTGAAGTGTGAGTAGTTTACCACAGACCCTACGGGTCCATAGCTAGTAGCTAGGTGGCTTCTTCTCTCTCTTTGATCTTAAATACCATGTTCTCCTCGTTGTTCTTAGAGGTCTATCTGATGTAATCTTCTTTTGCGATGTGTTTGTCAAGATCCGATGAATTGTGGGTTTATGATCAGATTATCTATGAATAATATTTGAGTTTGTTCTGAATTCTTTTATGCATGATCTAATATCTTAGTAATTCTCTTCAAACTATCCGTTTGGTTTGGCCAAATAGATTGGTTTTTATTGCAATTGGAGAAGTGCTTTGCTTTGGGTTCAATCTTGCGGTGCTCAATCCCAGTGACAGAAAGGGACATGACACGTATTGTATTGTTGCCATCAATGTTGAGGATATCGCTTATCGTTATCGTCTCAGTCAGCTGGGGATTAGAGATTGATCGGAAATCGGCCGATTAATCGATTTTATCGGTCGACTATTAATCGGCCATTTTTTTCAAATCCCAGGTTCCCAACACTAAAATATGCTATATTCAACACCAAAACAATATTGGACAAAAGTGTTACCTTGAATCCTAGCCTTTGAATCCTGATATAATGACAAACAAAATAGAGAAACATTACATATTGCGTAACAAGGTCCACAAAACACAAATAAACATAGTTCTTGCAATCATAGTGCTACGAATAGGCCCGATTTATCGGTAGATTCCCGATAAATCGCTTGTCATATCGAGAAATCGGCCCAAATGATAAATGATGAATATAAGGCATAATCTTATCGGTCACCCCAAGAGTAGCGATAAACCGGACGATAAATCGCTGAATCGGAAGATTTCTTGAACAGTGGTTGCCATCGAGGATAACAAGATGGGGTTTTCATCATATTGCTTGAGTTAATTCCGCTACATCATGTCATCTTGCTTAATGCGTTACTCTGTTCTTATGAACTTAATACTCTAGATGCAGAATCATTTCGGTCGATGTGTGGAGTAATAGTAGTAGATGCAGGCAGGAGTTGGTCTACTTGGCACGGACGTGATGCCTATATTCATGATCATTGCCATAGATGTCGTTATAATTATTCGCTCTTCTATCAATTGCTTGACAGTAATTTGTTCACCTACCGTAATACTTGCTATCATGAGAGAAGCCTCTAGTGAAATATATGCCCCCCGGGTCTATTTTACATCTTCTAAGTTTCAGATCTACTATTTTGCAATCTTTTACTTTTCAATCTATAAACCAAAAACCCAAAAATATTTACTTTACTAGTTCATCTACCTCTACCAGATCTCACTTTTGCAAATAACCTAGAAGGGATTGACAACCCCTTTATCGTTGGGTGCAAGTTTGTTGTTTGTTTGTGCAGGTATTTGGCGACTTGTGTGTAATCTCCTACTGGATTGATACCTTGATTCTCAAAACTGAGGGAAACACTTACTCTACTTTGCTGCATCACCCTTTCCTCTTCAAGGGAAAAACCAACGCATGCTCAAGAGGTAGCACGCCCTGGACATCATCTGCATCTCGTTGTTATTGATCTACGATGACCAGAATCATGCTACTCTAGTACGCCGCGACATGCTAGTCATGAGGCGCCTTGTACTGACGGTACTTGGCCCATCTTGCCAGCTGTCTAGCATCGTCGAGGTCTGCCAGATTCGCCCAATGCAGGATGTCCATTGACATTGCCCCCTTGGCTAGGTCCGGAATCAGTGTCTACAACTCGTCCTGCATTGCCTTCTTCATCACAACATTCGCCTCCTTGTGCATGTCATCGATGCTGCTGAAGTTCGAGCATACTTCCTTGGTGTCCTCGAACTTCTTGCGTTCACCGAGTGAGCACCCAAGGAAGAAGGCCCTCCATCCAATGCCCCGGGGGAAAGGGTTGGGGTTGTAGTTGGAGTTCTTGTCAAGGGGAAGGTGGTGAAACAAAGAGGTGGAAGAGGAGAGGTGGTGATACAGAGGGGGTTTGAGTGCATTGTTGGGTTAGTGGGGTGGGTTAATAT
The DNA here is from genome assembly GCA_902687465.1 of Secale cereale. Lineage (NCBI taxonomy): Eukaryota > Viridiplantae > Streptophyta > Magnoliopsida > Poales > Poaceae > Secale > Secale cereale. The sequence goes on along the minus strand of LR738713.1, from coordinate 571,338,360 downwards.
AGGAGCCTTAGGCCGATATGAATGAATGTTGAACATTGAACTACATGTTGTTCATAATGCAGATGGACAAGGGGAAGGAGGTGGTGCCACCATTGGAGAAGGGCGAGGAGGTGGTGCTTCCATTGGTCAAAGTGCCACTTCAGGAGTAGCCAAGCCCCAAGCAGAGGAACTATGGCCACTACCATCAGCAGTCAGGACCAAACCACTTCTGCAAGGTTATCCTTGTTCCAAAGCTGGAGAGTCTGCAATTGCCGCTGAACTTCACAAAGTACTTCCCCGCCACCCATAGAGAATTCAAGTTGAAGACGAACACCGGCTGCGCATGGAGGGTGACGGTGAAGGTGATCAACGGCACTGTCACCCTTGATCAAGGTTGGGCCACCTTTGTCGTCGTTCACCAACTCATGATCGGGTACATGTTGTCATTCAAGCTGCTGACCCCTGACACGATGAAGGTGATCATCTTCGATGACGAGGGCGTGGAGGTAGTCACCAAGTGCAAAGAGCACGGCAATGCCTTCGCCGCGACCATCTGAGCTCATGTTGCCCGTTCCTTGTTTGTTCTTGCTTTAAGACTTGGGTTTCGTTTAGAACTTATCGTACTATGTTGGTTTAAAACTTGTTCTGTGTGGTTAAGACTTGTGTTTGTGTAGGGATCTAATACATCTCCAACGTATCTATAATTTTTTATTGTTCCATGCTATTATATTATCCTTCTATGATGTTTTATGGGCTTTTATATACACTTTTATATGATTTTTTGGAATAACCTATTAACCCAGAGCCCAGTGCCAGTTTCTGTTTTTTTTCATGTTTTTGGGGTATCGCAGAAAAGGAATACCAAACAGAGCCCAATTGACCTGAAACTCAGCGGAGGCTGATTTTGGACCAGAAGAAGCCCAGGGAGTACCGGAGGAGGACCAGTAGATCCGCGGGCTGCCCACGAGGGTAGGGGTCGCCCCCTGGGCGGGCCCCCTACCTCGTGGACAGCTCGGAGACCTACTTTACTTGTTCCCAACTCCAACACCCCCTATGTATACAGAAACCTCCAAGTTCCGCCGCCGCAAGCCTCTGTAGCCACCAAAAACCAATCGGGACGCTGTTCCGGCACCCTGCTGGAGGGTGGACCCCTCACCGGTGTCCATCTTCAGCATCCCGGCGCTCTCCATGACGAGGAGGGAGTAGCTCACCCTCGGGGCTGAGGGTATGTACCAGTAGCTATGTGGTTGATCTCTCTCTCGTGTTCTTGAGATGGCACGATCTTGATGTATCGTGAGCTTTGCTACTATAGTTCGATCTTATGATGCCCCCCCCTATCTTCTTGTAATGGATTGAGTTTTCCCTTTGGAGTTATCTTATCGGATTGAGTCTTTAAGGATTTGAGAACACTTGATGTATGTCCTGTGTGGGATACCCATGGTGATAATGGGATATTCTATTGATTCACTTCATGTATATTTTGGTGATCAACTTGCTGGTTCTGTGACCTTGGGTATCTATGCATAGGTGTTGGCACACATTTTCGTCTTGACTCTCCGGTAGAAACTTTGGGGCACTCTTTGAAATTCTTTGTGTTGGTTAAATAGATGAATCTGAGATTGTGTGATGCATATCGTATAATCATGCCCACGGATACTTGAGGTGACAATGGAGTATCTAGGTGACATTAGGGTTTTGGTTGATATGTGTCTGAAGGCGTTATTCTAGTACGAACTCTAGGATAGATCGAATAGAAAGAATAGCTTCATGTTATTTTACTACGGACTCTTGAATAGATCGATCAGAAAGAATAACTTTGAGGTGGTTTCATACCCTACAATAATCTTTTCGTTTGTTCTCCGCTATTAGTGACTTCGGAGTGACTCTTTGTTGCATGTTGAGGGATAGTGTTATGTTATTATTGTTGAGAGAACTTGCACTAGTGAAAGTATGAACCCTAGGCCTTGTTTCAAAGCATTGCAATACCGTTTACGCTCACTTTTACCACTTGTTACCTTGCTGTTTTATATTTTCATATTACAAAAACCTATATCTACCATCCATATTGCACTTGTATCGCCATCTCTTCGCCGAACTAGTGCACCTATACAATTTACCATTGTATTGGGTGTGTTGGGGACACAAGAGACTCTTTGTTATTTGGTTGCAGGGTTGTTTGAGAGAGACCATCTTCATCCTACGCATCACAAGGATTGGTAAACCTTAGGTCATCCACTTGAGGGAAATTTCCTATTGTCCTACAAACTTCTGCACTTGGAGGCCCAACAACGTCTACAAGAAGAAGGTTGCGTAGTAGACATCAACCTCTTTTCTGGCACCGTTGCCGGGGAGGCTAGGTAAGCAGCACTCACATCCCATCAACGAAGCTCTTTTCTGGCGCCGTTGCCGGGGAGGTGAGTGCTTGAAGGTATATCTTTAGATCTTGCAATTGAATCTTTTAGTTTCTTGTTTTATCACTAGTTTAGTTTATACAAGAAAACTACAAAAAATGGAATTGAGGTTGCCTCCTATGCTTCATCTTTTCAATATCTTTCGTGAAAATGATGGGAAGGAAAATTATTCTCAAGTACTAAAAGAAGAATTACATAGAATGCTTGGCATAAAATATGTGAATGATGAGCATGATTGCAATGTTGTTTGTATGAATTCTTTGAATACCCATGATGCTAATGATACGCAAATCCACAAGCTTGGGGATGCTATGTTTGATGAAGATGATATGTTTAGTCCCCCAAGTTTTGATGAGCAAATTTATTATGATGAAAGCATGCCTCCTATTTATGATGATTATTGTGATGACACGTATGCTATAAAGAATAAAAATAACCATGAAACTTGTCATCATGATTTTAATTTTTAATTGGATTATGCTTCACATGATACTTATTTTGTTGAATTTTCTCCTCCACTACTATGAATGAGAATAATTTTGCTTATGATGGGAGTAGTAAAATTTCTATGCTTATGGATCATGACAAGAATGCTTTATGTGATGCTTATATTGTTGAATTCATTCATGATGATACTGAAAATTATTATGAGAGAGGAACATATGTTTCTACCTATTGCAATAATATCAAGTTTCCTCTCTATATGTTGAAAGTTTTGAAGCTATGCTTGTTTTCCCTTCCTATGCTAGTTGATTCTCGTTCTCATAAGTTGTTTGCTCAAAAAATCCCTATGCATAGGACGTGGGTTAGACTTAAATGTGCTAGTTATATTCTTCATGATGCTCTCTTTATGTTTCAATTCTTATCTTTTATGTGAGCATCATTGAAATCATTATGCTTAGCTAAAAGGCATTAAAGAAAAGCTCTTGATGGGAGACAACCCAATATTTACCCCTACTGTTTTTGTGTGTTCACATGATTAAGCTACTATAGTAATCATGTTTTATAGCTTTTGTTTCAATAAAGTGCCAAGTAAGACCTTTGGGATGATTTGGAAGATAGTAGATTGGTTTTGCTGAAAAACAGAAACTTTGGCTCCCAGTTTTTGAATTATTTCTAATTACTGGAACTTGATAAATTCTTGAATTTTTTACAAAACTCTGAACTACAAATTTCCCACGTTTTCCTAATTTTTCATAATTTTTAGAGATGCAGAGGTTTTACATCAATTTGCATCTTTACAGAGTACCCTGTTTAATACAGATTCTGTTTTCTTGTGTTGTTTGCTTATTTTGATGCATCTATGGGTAGTATCATGGGGTATGAACCATGGAAAAGTTGGAATACAATAGATATTACATAAATACGAAACAAGAATGAGTTCACAACAGTACCTACAAGTGAGGATTGGATTTGTTTTACTAACGCATCTCACGAAGTTCTGTTAAGTTTTGTGTTGGGAAGTTTTCAAGTTTTGGGTAAATATTTTATGCACTATGGAATAAGGAGTGGCAAGAGCCTAAGCTTGGGGATGCCCAAGACACCCCAAGGTAAAATTCAAGGACAACCAAAAGCTTAAGCTTGGGGATGCCCCGGGAAGGCATCCCCTCCTTTGTCTTCGTCTATCGGTAACTTTACTTGAGGCTATATTTTTATTCACCACATGGTATGTGTTTTGCTTGGAACGTCAATTTATTTTGTTTTGTTTTGCTTGTTGTTTGAATAATATCCCAAGATCTGAGATTTTTGAATGTTAAAGAGTCTTCACATAGTTACATAATTATTCAACTACTCATTGATCTTCACTTATATCTTTTGGAGTGGTTTGTCATTTGCTCTAGTGCTTCACTTATAGCTTTTAGAGCACGATGGTGGTTTTATTTTGAAGAAATAGATGAACTCTCATGCTTCACTTATATTATTTTGAGAGTCTTTTATAACAACATGGTAATTTGCTTAGGTTATGAATTTAGTCTTGATATGATGGGCATCCAAGATGGGTATAATAAAAACTTTCACATAAAGTGCATTGAATACTATGAGAAGTTTGATACTTGATGATAGTTTTGAGATATGAGGATGGTGATATTAGAGCCATGCTAGTAGAGTAGTTGTGAATTTGAGAAATGCTTGTGTTGAGGTTTGCAAGTCCCGCAGCATGCACGTATGGTAACCATTGTGTGACAAATTTGCAGCGTTGAGGTATTTCTTTGATTGTCATCCTTTGTGTGGAGGTCGGGATCGCGTGATGGTTAACTCCAACCAACCCTTCCCCTAGGAGCATGCGTGTAGTACTTTGTTTTGATGACTTGTAGATTTTTTCAATAAGTATGTGAGTTCATTATGACTAATGTTGAGTCCATGGATTATACCCACTCTCACCCTTCCACCATTGCTAGCCTCTCTTGTACCGCGCAACTTTCGCCGTTACCATACACCCACCATATACCTTCCTCAAAACAGCCACCATACCTACCTATCATGGCATTTCCATAGTCATTCCGAGATATATTGCCATGCAACTTTCCACCGTTCCGTTCATATGACACGCTTCATCATTGTCATATTGCCATGCATGATCATGTAGTTGACATCGTATTTGTGGCTAGGACACAAACAACAACAACAACAACAACAACAACAACAACAACAACAAAGCCTTCAATCCCAAACATGTATTTGTGGCTAGGCCACCATGCATAATTTTTCATACATGTCACTCTTGATTCATTGCACATCCCGGTACACCGCGGGAGGCATTCATATAGAGTCGTACTTTGTTCTAGTATCGAGCTGTAAGTAAATAAAAGTGTGATGAACATCATTATTAGAGCATTGTCCCAAAGAAAAGAAAGAAAAAGAAGAAAGGCCAAAGAAAAAAAGGCCCAAAAAAAGAAAAAAAGAAAAGAAAAGAAAAAAGGGACAATGCTACTATCTTTTCCACACTTGTGCTTCAAAGTAGCACCATGATCTTCATGATAGAGAGTCTCTTGTTTTGTCACTTTCATATGCTAGTGGGAATTTTCATTATAGAACTTGGCTTATATATTCCAACGATGGGCTTCCTCAAATGCCTTAGGTCTTCGTGAGCAAGCAAGTTGGATGAACACCCACTTAGTTTCTTTTGTTGAGCTTTCATACATTTATAGCTCTAGTGCATGTTGGGGAACGTAGTATTTTTAAAATTTTCCTACGATCACGCAAGATCTATCTACCAGATGCATAGCAACGAGAGGGGAGAGTGAGTCTACGTACCCTCGTAGACCGAAAGCGGAAGCGTTAGAACAACGCGGTTGATGTAGTCGTACGTCTTCACGGCCCGACCGATCAAGCACCGAAACTACGTCACCTCCGAGTTCTAGCACACGTTCAGCTCGATGACGTCCCTCGAACTCCGATCCAGCCGAGTGTCGAGGGAGAGTTCCGTCAGCACGACGGCGTGGTGACGATCTTGATGTTCTACCGTCGCAGGGCTTCGCCTAAGCACCGCTACAATATTTATCGAGGAGAACTATGGTGGAGGGGGGCACCAAACACGGCTAAGAGATCAAGAGATCAATTGTTATGTCCAGAGGTGCCCCCTGCCCCCGTATATAAAGGAGGAAGGAAGAGGCCGGCCCTAGAGGGGGCGCACCAAGTGTGGGGAGTCCTACTAGGACTCCCAAGTCCTAGTAGGATTCCCCTTTCCTTTCCAGAGTAGGAGAGAAGGAAAGAGGGGGAGAGGGAGAAGGAAAAGGGGGCTGCACCCCTTGTCCAATTCGGACCAGAAGGGGGGTGCACGCCTCCTTCCTTTTGGCTTCTCTCCTCTATTCCCATAACTCCCCGGTACTCCGAAAATACCCGAATCACTCGGAACCTTTCCGATGTTCGAATATAGTCGTCCAATATATCGATTTTTACGTCTCGACCATTTTGAGACTCCTCGTCATGTCCCTGATCTCATCCGGGACTCCGAACTCCTTCGGTACATCAAAACTCATAAACTCATAATAAAACTATCATCGAAACCTTAAGCGTGCGGACCCTACGGGTTCGAGAACTATGTAGACATGACCGAGACACGTTTCTGGTCAATAACCAATAGCGGAACCTGGATGCTCATATTGGCTCCCACATATTCTACGAAGATCTTTATCGGTCAAACCGCATAACAACATACATTGTTCCCTTTGTCATCGGTATGTTACATGCCCGAGATTCGATCGTCGGTATCTCAATACCTAGTTCAATCTCGTTACCAACAAGTCTCTTTACTCGTTCTGTAATACATCATCCCGCAACTAACTCATTAGCTGCAATGCTTGCAAGGCTTATAGTGATGTGCATTACCGAGTGGGCCCAGAGATACCTCTCCGACAATCGGAGTGACAAATCCTAATCTCGAAATACGCCAACCCAACAAGTACCTTCGGAGACACCTGTAGAGTACCTTTATAATCACCCAGTTACGTTGTGACGTTTGGTAGCAAACAAAGTGTTCCTCCGGTATTCGGGAGTTGCATAATCTCATAGTCATAGGAACATGTATAAGTCATGAAGAAAGCAATAGCAGTAAAACTTAAACGATCATAGTGCTAAGCTAACGGATGGGTCTTGTCCATCAGATCATTCTCCTAATGATGTGATCTCGTTGATCAAATGACAGCTCATGTCTATGGCTAGGAAACATAACCATCTTTGATCAATGAGCTAGTCTAGTAGAGGCATACTAGGGACACTCTGTTTTGTCTATGTATTCACACATGTATTAAGTTTCCGGTTAATACAATTCTAGCATGAATAATAAACATTTATCATGATATAAGGAAATAAATAAGAACTTTATTATTGCCTCTAGGGCATATTTCCTTCAGTCTCCCACTTGCACTAGAGTCAATAATCTAGTTCACATCGCCATGTGATTTAACACCGATAGTTCACATCGTCATGTGATTAACACCCAAAGGGTTTACTAGAGTCAATAATCTAGTTCACATCGCTATGTGATTAACACCCAAAGAGTACTAAGGTGTGATCATGTTTTGCTTCGTGAGAGAAGTTTAGTCAACGGGTCTGTCACATTCAGATCCGTATGTATTTCGCAAATGTCTATGTGTCTACAATGCTCTGCATGGAGCTACTCTAGCTAATTGCTCCCACTTTTAATACGCATCCAGATTGATACTTAGAGTCAGCTGGATTTAGTGTCAAAGCTTGCATCGGCGTAACCCTTTACGACGAACTCTTTATCACCTCCATAATCGAGAAACATTTCCTTAGTCATCTAGTTACTAAGGATAATTTTGACCGCTGTACAGTGATCTACTCCTGGATCACTATTGTACCCTCTTGACAAACTCATGGCAAGGTACACAACATGTTTGGTACACAGCATGGCATACTTTATAGAACCTATGGCTGAGGCATAGGGAATGACTTTCATTCTCTCTATATTTTTCTGCCGTGGTCTGGCTTTGAGTCTTACTCAACTTCACACCTTACAAGTCAGGTAAGAACTCCTTCTTTGACTGATCCATTTTGAACTACTTCAAAATCATATCAAGGTATGTACTCATCGAAAGTCTTATCAAGCGTCTTGATCTATCTCTATAGATCTTGATGCCCAATATGTAAGCAGCTTCACCAAGGTCTTTCTTTGAAAAACTCCTTTCAAACACTCCTTTATGCTTTCCAGAAAATTCTACATCATTTCCGATCGACAATATGTCATTCACATATACTTATCAGAAAGGTTGTAGTGCTCCCACTCACTTCTTGTAAATACAGGCTTCACCGCAAGTCTGTATAAATCTATATGCTTTGATCAACTTATCAAAGCGTATATTCTAACTCCGAGATGCTTGCACCAGTCCATAGATGGATCGTTGGAGCTTGCACATTTTGTTAGCACCTTTAGGATTGACAAAACCTTCTGGTTGCATCATATACAAGTCTTCTTTAATAAATCCATTAAAGAATGCAGTTTTGTTATCCATTTGCCAGATTTCATAAAATGCGGCAATTGCTAACATGATTCGGACAGACTTAAGCATCGCTACGGGTGAGAAAGTCTCATCGTAGTCAACTCCTTGAACTTGTTGAAAAACTTTCGCAACAAGTCGAGCTTTGTAAACAGTAACATTACTGTCAGCGTCAGTCTTCCTCTTGAAGATCCATTTATTTTCGATGGCTTGCCGACCATCGGGAAAGTCAACCAAAGTCCACACTTTGTTCTTATACATGGATCCCATCTCAGATTTCATGGTCTCAAGCCATTTTGCGGAATCTGGGCTCATCATCGCTTCCTCGTAGTTCGTAGGTTCATCATGGTCCAGTAACATGACTTCCAGAACCGAGTTGCCGTACCACTCTGGTGCGGAATGTACTCTGGTTGATCTACGAAGTTCAGCAGTAACTTGATCCGAAGTTTCATGATCATCATCATTAGCTTCCTCACTAATTGGTGTAGGAATCACTGGAACCAGTTTCTGTGATGTACTACTATCCAATTCGGGAGAAGGTACAATTACCTCATCAAGTTCCACTTTCCTCCCACTCACTTCTTTCGAGAGAAACTCCTCTAGAAAGGATCCACTCTTAGCAACAAAGACCTTGCCTTCGGATCTGTGATAGAAGGTGTACCCAACAGTTTCTTTTGGGTATCCTATGAAGATTTACTTCTCCGATTTGGGTTCGAGCTTATCATGTTGAAACTTTTTCACATAAGCATCGCAGTCCCAAACTTAAAGAAATGACAGCTTAGGTTTCTCGTCAAACCACAGTTCATACGGTGTCATCTCCACGGATTTAGATGGTGCCCTATTTAACGTGAATGTATCTGTCTCTAATGCATAACCCCAAAAGCGATAATGGTAGATCGGTAAGAGACATCATTGATCGCGTCATATCTAATAAAGTACGGTTATGATGTTCGGACACACCATTACACTATGGTGTTCCAGGTGGCGTGAGTAGTGAAACTATTTCACATTGTTTTTACTGAAGGCCAAACTCGCTAACTCAAATATTTTACCTCTACGATCATATCGTAGAAACTCTTATTTTCTTGTTACGATGATTCTCCACTTCACTCTGAAATTCTTTGAACTTTTCAAATGTTTTAGACTTGTGCTTCATTAAGTAGATATACCCATATCTGCTCAAATCATCAGTGAAGGTCAGAAAATAACGATACCCGCCGCGAGCTTCAACACTCATTGGTCCACATACATCTGTATGTATGATCTCCAACAAATCTGTTGCTCGCTCCATTGTTCCGGAGAACGGAGTTTTAGTCATCTTGCCCATGAGGCATGGTTCGCAAGAACCAAGTGATTCATAATCAAGTGATTCCAAAAGTCCATCACTATGGAGTTTCTTCATGCGCTTTACACCATTATGACCTAAACAGCAGTGCCACAAATAAGTTGCACTATCATTATTAACCTTGCATCTTTTGGCTTCAATATTATGAATATGTGTATCACCACGATCGAGATCCAACAAACTATTTTCATTGGGTGTATGACCATCGAAGGTTTTATTCATGTAAACAGAATAACAATTATTCTGTGACTTCAAATGAATAACCGTATTGCAACAAATATGATCAAATCATATTCATGCTCAACGCAAATGCCAAATAACATTTATTTAGGTTTTACACTAATCCCGAAAGTATAGGGAGTGTGCGATGATGATCATATCAATCTTGGAACCACTTCCAACACACATCGTCACTTCACCTTTAACTAGTCTCTGTTCATTCTGCAATTCTCATTTCGAGTTACTAATTTTAGCAACTGAACCGGTATCAAATACCCAGGGGTTGCTATGAACACTAGTAAAGTACACATCAATAATCTGTATATCAAAATATACCTTTGTTCACTTTGCCATCCTTCTTATCTGCCAAGTATCTAGGGCAGTTCCACTTCCAGTGACCATTTCCTTTGCAGCAGAAGCACTTAGTTTCAGGCTTGAGTTTTAGCTTTGGGTTTCTTCACGGGAGTGACAACTTGCTTGTAATTCTTCTTGAAGTTCCCCTTCTATCCCTTTGCCCTTTACTTGAAACAAGTGGTCTTGTTAACCATCAACACTTGATGCTTTTTCATGATTTCTACCTTCGCCGACTTCAGCATTGCGAAGAGCTCGGGAATTCCTTTCGTCATCCCTTGCATATTATAGTTCATCATGAAGTTCTACTAACTTGGTGATAGTGACTAGAGAACTTTGTCAGTTACTATCTTATCTGGAAGATTAACTCCCACTTGATTCAAGTAATTGTATTACCCACACAATCTGAGCACATGCTCACTGGTTGAGCTATTCTCCTCCATCTTGTAGGCAAAGTACTGTCAGAAGTCTTATACCTCTCGACACGGGCATGAGTATGAAATACTAATTTCAACTCTTGGAACATCTTATATGCTTCGTGGCGTTCAAAACGTTTTTGAAGTCCCGGTTCTAAGCCATAAAGCATGGTGCACTTAAACTAACAAGTAGTCATCATACCGAGCTTTTGTCAAAACATTCATAACGTCTACATCTGCTCCTGCAATAGGTATGTCACCTAGCGGTGCATCAAGGACATAATTCTCTGTGCAGCAATGAGGATAATCCTCAGATCACGGAACAATTCCGCATCATTGCTACTAACATCTTTCAACTTAGTTTTCTCTAGGAACATATAAAAAATAAACGGGGAGCAACATCGCGAGCTATTGATCTACAACATATATATGCTAATACTACGATGACTAAGTTCATGATAAATTAAAGTTCAATTTAATTATATTACTTAAGAACTCCCACTTAGATAGACATCCCTCTAGTCATCTAAATGATCACGTGATCCAAATCAACTAAACCATGTCCGATCATCACGTGAGATGGAGTAGTTTCAATGGTGAACATCTTATGTTGATCATATCTACTATATGATTCACGCTCGACCTTTCGGTCTCCAGTGTTCCGAGGCCATATCTGCATATGCTAGGCTCGTCAAGTTTAACCCGAGTATTCTGCGTGTGCAAAACTGGCTTACACCCGTTGTATTTGAACGTAGAGCTTATCACACCCGATCATCACGTGGTGTCTCGGCACGACAAACTTTCGCAATGGTGCATACTCAGGGAGAACACTTATACCTTGAAATTTAGTAAGGGATCATCTTATAATGCTACCGTCGAACTAAGCAAAATAAGAAGCATAATAAGATAAACATCACATGCAATCAAAATATGTGACATGATATGGCCATCATCATCTTGTGCTTTTGATCTCCATCTCCAAAGCACCGTCATGATCACCTTCGTCATCGGCGCGACACCTTGATCTCCATCGTAGCATCGTTGTCGTCTCGCCAACTATTGCTTCTACGACTATCGCCACCGCTTAGTGATAAAGTAAAGCAATTACATTGCGATTGCATTTCATACAATAAAGCGACCACCATATGGCTCCTGCCAGTTGCCGATAACTTTACAAAACATGATCATTTCATACAAAACCGTATAACTCATCATGTCTTGACCATATCACATCACAACATGCCCTGCAAAAACAAGTTAGACGTCCTCTACTTTGTTGTTGCAAGTTTTACGTGGCTGCTACGGGCTTAGCAAGAACCGTTCTCACCTACGCATACAAAACCACAACGATATTTCGTCAAGTATGTGTTGTTTTAACCTTCACAAGGACCGGGCGTAGCCACACTTGATTCAACTAAAGTTGGAGAAACTGACACCCGCCAGCCACCTGTGTGCGAAGCACGTCGGTAGAACCAGTCTCGCGTAAGCGTACGCGTAATGTCGGTCCGGGCCGCTTCATCCAACAATACCGCCGAATCAAAGTATGACATGCTGGTAAGCAGTATGACTAGTATCGTCCACAACTCACTTGTGTTCTACTCGTGCATATCATCTACGCATAGACCTGGCTCATGATGCCACTGTAGGGGAACGTAGTATTTTTAAAATTTTCCTACGATCATGCAAGATCAATCTACCAGATGCATATCAACGAGAGGGGAGAGTGAGTCTACGTACCCTCGTAGACCGAAAGCGGAAGCGTTAGAACAACGCGGTTGATGTAGTCGTACGTCTTCACGGCCCGACCAATCAAGCACCGAAACTACGGCACCTCCGAGTTCTAGCACACGTTCAGCTCGATGACGTCCCTCGAACTCCGATCCAGCCGAGTGTCGAGGGAGAGTTCCGTCAGCACGACGGCGTGGTGACGATCTTGATGTTCTACCGTCGCAGGGCTTCGCCTAAGCACCTCTACAATATTTATCGAGGAGAACTATGGTGGAGGGGGGCACCGCACACGGCTAAGAGATCAAGAGATCAATTGTTATGTCTAGAGGTGCCCCCTGCCCCCGTATATAAAGGAGGAAGGAAGAGGCCGGTCCTAGAGGGGGCGCACCAAGTGTGGGGAGTCCTACTAGGACTCCCAAGTCCTAGTAGGATTCCCCTTTCCTTTCCAGAGTAGGAGAGAAGGAAAGAGGGGGAGAGGGAGAAGGAAAAGGGGGCTGCACCCCTTGTCCAATTCGGACCAGAAGGGGGGGTGCACGCCTCCTTCCTTTTGGCTTCTCTCCTCTATTCCCGTAACTCCCCGGTACTCCGAAAATACCCGAATCACTCGGAACCTTTCCGATGTCCGAATATAGTCGTCCAATATATCGATTTATACGTCTCGACCATTTTGAGACTCCTCGTCATGTCCCCGATCTCATCCGGGACTCCGAACTCCTTCGGTACATCAAAACTCATAAACTCATAATAAAACTATCATCGAAACCTTAAGCGTGCGGACCCTACGGGTTCGAGAACTATGTAGACATGACCGAGACACGTTTCCGGTCAATAACCAATAGCGGAACCTAGATGCTCATATTGGCTCCCACATATTCTACGAAGATCTTTATCGGTCAAACCGCATAACAACATACATTGTTCCCTTTGTCATCGGTATGTTACATGCCCGAGATTCGATCGTCGGTATCTCAATACCTAGTTCAATCTCGTTACCAACAAGTCTCTTTACTCGTTCCGTAATACATCATCCCGCAACTAACTCATTAGCTGCAATGCTTGCAAGGCTTATAGTGATGTGCATTACCGAGTGGGCCCAGAGATACCTCTCCGACAATCGGAGTGACAAATCCTAATCTCGAAATACGCCAACCCAACAAGTACCTTCAGAGACACCTGTAGAGTACCTTTATAATCACCCAGTTATGTTGTGACGTTTGGTAGCACACAAAGTGTTCCTCCGGTATTCGGGAGTTGCATAATCTCATAGTCATAGGAACATGTATAAGTCATGAAGAAAGCAATAGCAGTAAAACTTAAACGATCATAGTGCTAAGCTAACGGATGGGTCTTGTCCATCAGATCATTCTCCTAATGATGTGATCTCGTTGATCAAATGACAACTCATGTCTATGGCTAGGAAACATAACCATCTTTGATCAATGAGCTAGTCTAGTAGAGGCATACTAGGGACACTCTGTTTTGTCTATGTATTCACACATGTATTAAGTTTCCGGTTAATACAATTCTAGCATGGATAATAAACATTTATCATGATATAAGGAAATAAATAATAACTTTATTATTGCCTTTAGGGCATATTTCCTTCAGTGCATACGTTGCATGGCAATCCCTACTCACTGACACTGATATCTATTTATGGGCATCTCCGTAGCCCATTAATACGCCTAGTTTATGTGAGACCATCTTCCCCCTTTTTGTCTTCTCCACAACCACCACTCTATGCCACCTATAGTGCTATATCCATGGCTCACGCTCATGTATTGCGTGAAAGTTGAAATTTTTTGAAAAAAATTAAGTATGAAACAATTGATTGGCAGAAACCGGGGTTGTGCATGATTTGGGTATCTTGTGTGACGAAGATGGAGCATAGCCAAACTATATGATTTTGTAGGGATGAACTTTCTTTTGCCATGTAATTTTGAGAAGACATAATTGCTTTGTTAGTATGCTTGAAGTATTATTATTCTTATGTCAATATAGACTTTTGTCTTGAATCTTTCGTATCTGAACATTCATGCCACAATAAAGAGAATTACATTGAGAATTATGCTAGGTAGCATTCCACATCAAAAATTCTGTTTTTATCATTTACCTACTCGAGGACGAGCAGGAATTAAGCTTGGGGATGCTTGATACATCTCCAATGTATCTATAATTTTTTATTGTTCCATGTTATTATATTATCCTTCTAGGATGTTTATGGGCTTTTATATACACTTTTATATGATTTTTGGGACTAACCTATTAACCCATAGCCCAGTGCCAGTTTCTGTTTCTCCCATGTTTTTTGAGTATCACAGAAAAGGAATACCAAACGGAGCCCAATTGACCTGAAACTCAGCGGGGGCTGTTTTTGGACCAGAAGAAGCCCAGGGAGTACCAGAGGAGGACCAGAAGATTCCCGGGCTGCCCACGAGGGTAGGGGGCGCCCCCTGGGCGCGTCCCCTGCCTCGTGGAAAGCTCGGAGACCTCCTTTACTTGTTCCCGACTCCAACACCCCCTATATATATAGAAACCTCAAGAAAATAACCTAGATTGGGAGTTCCGCTGCCGCAAGCCTCTGTAGGCACCAAAAACCAATCGGGACCATGTCCCGCCGGAGGGGGGACCCCACACCGGTGGCCATCTTCATCATCCCGGCACTCTCCATGACGAGGAGGGAGTAGCTCACCCTCGGGGCTGAGGGTATGTACCGATAGCTATGTGTTTGATCTCTCTCTCTCTCTCTCTCTCTCTCTCTCTCTCTCTCTCTCTCTCGTGTTCTTGAGATGACACGATCTTGATGTATCACGAGCTTTGCTACTATAGTTGGATCTTATGATGTTTATTGATGACCCACAAGTGTAGGGGATCTATCGTAGTCCTTTCGATAAGTAAGAGTGTCGAACCCAACGAGGGGGAGAAGGAAATGATAGGCAGTTTTCAGTAAGGTATTTTCTGCAAGCACTGAAATTATCGGTAACAGATAGTTTTGTGATAAGGTAATTGGTAACAAGTGACAAATAGTGAAAGTAAATAAGGTGCAGCAAGATGGCCCAATCCTTTTTGTAGCAAAGGACAAGCCTGGACAAACTCATATATGAAAGAAAGCGCTCCCGAGGACACATGGGAATTATCGTCAAGCTAGTTTTCATCACGTTCATATGATTCGCGTTCGTTACTTTGATAATTTTGTATGTGGGTGGACCGGTGCTTGGGTACTGCCCTTACTCGGACAAGCATCCCACTTATGATTAACCTCTATTGCAAGCATCCGCAACTACAAAAGAAGTATCAAGGTAAACCTAACCATAGCATGAAACATGTGGATCCAAATCAGCCCCTTACGAAGCAACGCATAAACTATGGTTTAAGCTTCTGTCACTCTAGCAACCCATCATCTACTTATTACTTCCCAATGCCTTCCTCTAGGCCCGAACAATGGTGAAGTGTCATGTAGTCGACGTTCACATGACACCACTAGTGGAAAGACAACATACATCTCAACAAAATATCGAACGAATACCAAATTCACATGACTACTTATAGCAAGACTTCTCCCATGTCCTCAGGAACAAACGTAACTACTCACAAAGCATATTCATGTTCATAATTAGAGGGGTATTAATATGCATAATGGATCTGAACATATGATCTTCCACCAAGTAAACCAACTAGCATCAACTACAAGGAGTAATCAACACTACTAGCAACCTACATGTACCAATCTGAGGTTTTGATACAAAGATTGGATACAAGAGATGAACTAGGGTTTGAGAGGAGATGGTGCTGGTGAAGATGTTGATGAAGATAACCCTCCCCAAGATGGGATAGTTGTTGGTGATGACGGCGGTGACGATTTCCCCCTCCGGGAGGGAAGTATCCCCGGCAGAACAGCTCTGCCGGAGCCCTAGATTGGTCCCGCCAAGGTTCCGCCTAGAGACGGCGGTGTTTTGTCCCGAAAGCCTCCTTCTGATTTTTTCCAGGTCAAAACACCTCATATAGGAGAAGATGGGCATCGGGGAGTCAACAGGTGGCCCACGAGGCAGGGGGCGCGCCTAGGGGGCTCCCCCACCCTCGTGGACAGGTGGTGCCCCCCCTGACGTATCTCTTTCGCTAGATATTTTTTATATTTTCTGAAACGGTGTTTCATGGAGTTTCGGGGCTTTTTGAGTTGTGCATAATTGGTCTCCAATGTTTGCTCCTTTTCCAGCCCAAAATTCTAGCTGTCGGCATTCTCCCTCTTCATGTAAACCCTGTAAAAGAAGAAAGAAAAGGCATAAGTATTGTGACATAACGTGTAATAACAGCCCATAGTGCAATAAATATCAATATAAAATCATGATGCAAAATGGACGTATCAACTCCCCCAAGCTTAGACCTCGCTTGTCCTTAAGCGAAAGCTGGTATCAAAAAATATGTCCACAAATTTAGAGATAGAGGTGTCGATAAAAATAAAATACGGACATGAGTGCATCATGATCATTCTTATAATAGAAACACACACACACACACACACACACACATATATATATATATATATATATATATATATATATATATATATATATATATATATATATATATATATATATATATATATTCACAATGTCAAGTACGAATCAGAAACTTCATTGAAAACCAACAAACTATGATCTTGGTCACTGAAGCAATTGCAATTTATCGTAACATCGGAAAGAGTCAAAATAAGAGCTTTTCAGCAAGTCTACATACTCAACTATCATTTAATCTTTCACAATTTCTCACACTCACGCAATACTTATGTGTTGGAGTTTTAATCGGACACAGAGAAATATATGGGCTTATAGTGTTGCCTCCCAACCTTTTACCTCATGGGTAATGTCAACAGTAATGGGTCATGATAACTTACATCCAATTGGGTATATATGTCAAGATCTTTCCAACACCATGTACTTGCCAAAGGATAAAATGTAAAAAGGAAAGGTGAAAATCATCTTGACTCTTATAAGGTAAGAATAATATATAGGCCCTTCACAGAGGGAAGCAGAGGTTGTCATGTGCTTTTATGGTTGGATGTACAAAATCTTAGCGCAAAAGAACATCACTTTATATTGCCACTTGTGATAGGGACCTTTATTATGCAGTCGGTCGCTTTTATTACTTCCATATCACAAGATCTTATAAAGCTTATTTTCTCCACACTAATAGATCATACATATTTTAGAGAGTTGCAACAATGACAACTTACTTGAAGGATCTTACTCAATCCATAGGTAGGTATGGTGGACTCTCATGGCAAAACTGGGTTTGAGGATGTATGGAAGCACAAGTAGTATCTCTACTTGGTGCAACGAGTTTTGGCTAGCATGAGGGGGAAAGGCAAGCTCAACAAGTTGGATGATCCATGACAATATACTTTATTTCGGATATAAGAAGGCATAACCCATTATGTTGTCTTCCTTATCCAACATCAACTCTTTAGCATGTCATATTTTAATGAGTGCTCACAATCATAAAAGATGTCCAAGATAGTATATTTGTATGTGAAAACCTCTCTTTCTTTATTACTTCCTATTAATTGCAACGATGACCAAAACTAGGTTTGTCAACTCTCAACAACTTTTATTCACCATACTCTTTATATGTGAAGTCATTACCTTCCATAAGATCAATATGATCTCTTTGATACTTTTTATATTTTCTTTTATTCTCTCATGACCATAGCGAGAGAATCAAGCCATTGACTCAACACTAATCTTTATTATATATATAGCTCACAGACTCGATTACAAAGATAAAGATCAAAAAGCAAAAGCTCACAAAAAGATCATACTAAACTTTATTCTACTAGATCAAGATATTACCAAAAGGATCAAACTAAGAAAAGCGGTAAAGGTAGGAGTATGATGGTGATACAATATCGGGGCACCTCCCCCAAGATTGGCAGTTGCCAAGGGGAGTGCCCATACCCATGTGACTATGTATCCTTCTTCGGAGGTGGTGATGTGATATTCTTGGCGATGATACCCCTCAGGATACGATTCTCCTCCTCGATCTTGTTAACTTGTTGCTTAAGGTCCATAATTTCCTTGTGGAGCTTGCCCGTCACGGCTAAGGCTCCTTTCACCCAAGGATGTTGCATAGCTGCGGGAGAACAAGTAACACTCTTTTTCATATTTTCATAAGAAAGAAACCTGACATTGTTCGGGATGACTGAGTTTGGGATAGCTGAGCTCTGTAGTTCCACCATCGTGAATCCCACTCGAAACCGAGAAGTAACTTCTTCATCTTCCTCCATGGCATCTATCCTCTTCAAGTCAGCCTCCATCTCTTCCTCCGTTGATGGCCCAAAGTGGTCAGCATCGTTGTTTGCTCCTGGGCCAGGTGTTGTATGAGACACCCGACTCTCTCCAACTGACTCCTGAGAAGACATCTTGCTCTTATCTGCGACAGAAACAGCTCGAAACAAAAACAAAGGATTTTTGCGTGATACGGTGGTCAAAACCTCCGGGAGAATATATAATAAAATTTCACCAACAAAAAGAAGTAACGTGCAAGAAAACGGAGTCCGGGAGGCACACGAGGTGCCCATGAGGCAGGGGGCGCGCCCATGCGGGGTAGGGCGCACCCTCCACCCTCGTGGACGCCTCATGTCCTTTCCGGACTGCCTCCTATTTTCTATTTTTCTAAATATTCCAAAACGGTGAAAGATGCCATTAGAACTATTTTGGAGTCGGTTTACTTACCGTACTACATACCTCTTCCTTTTCGGGGTCTGAATCGTTCTGTAAAGTGTCCCTTATGTATTCCTCCAGGGTTACGGTTTCAATAACATTGGTTTGAACATTTATAGGATTACCTGAGATGTAATGTTTGATTTTTTCACCGTTCACCACCTTCGGATTTGTTCCTTCGAAGTTTTTGAGTTTAATGGCACCAGAACGATAGACCTCCTCGATAACGTAAGGACCTTCCCATTTACAAAGAAGTTTTCCTGCAAAAAATCATAAACGAGAGTTGTATAGCAAGACATAATCACCTACGTTAAACTCGCGCTTTTGTATCCTTTTGTCATGCCATCTTTTAACTTTTTCTTTAAACAGCTTGGCATTCTCGTAGGCTTGGGTTCTCCATTCATCTAGTGAGCTAATGTATAACCTCTTTTCACCGGCAAGTTTGAAATCATAATTGAGCTCTTTAATAGCCTAATATGCCTTACGTTCTAGCTCAAGAGGTAAGTGACATGATTTTCCATAAACCATTTTATATGGAGACATACCCATAGGATTTTGTATGCAGTTCTATAGGCCCATAATGGATCATCAAGTTTCTTGGAACAATTCTTTCTAGACCTATTAATAGTCTTTTGCAAAATTAATTTTAGCTCTCTATTACTTAGTTCTACTTGACCACTAGACTGTGGGTGGTAAGGGGATGCAATTTTATGCTTAACATCATACTTAGCAAGCATCTTACGGAAAGCACCATGAATAAAGTGTGAACCACCATCAGTCATCAAGTATCTAGGGACTCCAAACCTCGGAAAAATAACTTCTTTAAGCATCTTAATAGAGGTGTTGTGATCAGCACTACTAGTCGAAATAGCTTCTACCCACTCAGTAACGTAATCAACAACAACTAAAATATGTGTATACCCATTAGAGGAAGGAAACGGTCCCATATAATCAAAGTCCCAGATATCAAATGGTTCAATAACAAGTGAATAATTCATAGGCATTTCTTAACGTCTACTAATATTACCAATTCTTTGACATTCATCACATGATAAGACAAACTTACGGGCATCCTTGAAGAGAGTAGGCCAATAAAGACCAGATTGCAGTACCTTATGTGCAGTTCTATCTCCAGCGTGGTGTCCTCCATAAGCTTCGGAGTGACACTTGCGTAGGATCTGGTCCTATTCATGCTCAGGTACACAACGTATAATAGTACCATCTACTCCTTCTTTATAAAGGTGTGGGTCATCCCAGAAGTAATGTCTTAAATCATAGAAGAACATTTTGTTTTGCTGGTATGTGAAACTAGGTGGTATAAACTTAGCAACAATGTAATTAGCATAATCAACATACCATGGAGCAGTACGAGAAGCATTGATGACAGCTAATTGTTCGTCGGGAAAGCTATCATCAATAGGTAGTGGGTCATCAAGAATATTCTCTAACCTAGACAAGTTGTCTGCAACGGGGTTCTCAACTCCCTTTCTGTCAGTAATACGTAAATCAAATTCTTGTAGCAGGAGAACCCATCTAATAAGTCTAGGTTTAGCATCTTTCTTTTCCATAAGCTATTTGAAAGCAGCATGACCAGTGTGAATAGTTACTTTAGAATCAACAATATAAGGTCTAAACTTATCACAAGCAAATACAAGTGCTAAAAATTCGTTTTTAGTAGTAGCATAATTTCTCTGGGCACTGTCTAGAGTTTTAGTAGCATATTGGATAACATTCAATTTCTTATCAACTATTTGTCCTAGAACAGCACCTACAGCATAATCACTAGCATCGCACATAATCTCAAAGGGTAAATTCTAGTCAGGAGGCTAGACAATAGGTGCAGATATCAATGCTTTCTTAAGTACTTCAAATGCTTCTACACAATCATCATAAAAAAATGGGAACATATTTTTGTAAGAGATTAGTCAGAGGCCTAGAGATTTTGGAGAAGTCCTTAATGAACCTCCTATAAAACCCGGCATGACCAAGGAAACTTCTTATACCTTTGATGTCCTTGGGACACGTCATCTTTTCAATAGCATCAACTTTAACTTTATCAACTTCAATACCTCTTTCGGAAATTTTATGCCCCAACACAATGCCTTCATTAACCATAAAGTGGCACTTTTCCCAATTCAAGACAAGATTAGTTTCTTCACATCTCTGCAAAACTCGATTAAGGTTGATTAAGCAGTCATCAAAAGAAGTTCCGTAAACAGAAAAGTCATCCACGAAAACCTCAACAATGTTTTCACAAAAATCAGAGAATATAGCCATCATGCATCTTTGAAAGGTAGCATGTGCATTACATAAACCAAAAGGCATACGTCTATAAGCAAAGGTACCGAATGGACAAGTAAAAGTGGTCTTTTCTTGATCCCCTTTTGACACAGGTGAGAGAAACCAGAATAGCCATCTAGAAAGCAAAAATGGGTATGTTTGGATAACCTTTCTAGCATTTGATCAATAAAAGGCAAAATGAATGATCTTTCTTAGTGGCTTTATATACTTTGCGGAAATTAATTACCATCCTATAACCTATAACAATTCTTTGCGGGGTCAATTCATCTTTATCATTAGGAACTACAGTAATACCTCCCTTCTTAGGGACACAATGGACATGACTTACCCACTGGCTATCAGCAACTGGTTAAATTATACCTGCCTCTAGAAGCTTTAGTATTTCCTTCCTTACCACTTCCTTCATCTTAGGATTTAACCATCGTTGATGATCGATAATCGGTTCCGCGTCCTCTTCCAACTTTATCTTGTGTTGGCATAGAGTGGGACTAATGCCCTTAAGATCATCCATAGTATATCCAATAGCAGCACGGTGCTTCTTCAGAGTTTTCAATAGTTTATCTTCTTCCTGCTCTGAAAGGTCAGCACTAATAATAACAGGATATATCTTCTTTTCATCAAGATAAACATACTTAAGAGTGTCAGGTAAAGGTTTAAGTTCAAACATGGGATCACCCTTGGGTGGAGGAGGATCCCCTAGAATTTCAACAGGCAAGTTGTTTTTCAATAAGGGTCCCTGTTTAAAGAATATTTCATCTATTTCCCTTCTCTCATTCATATACATATCATTTTCATGGTCCAGCAGATATTGTTCTAAAGGATCGTTAGGAGGTACAGAAATAGAAGCAAGAGCAATAATTTCATCCTTACTAGGCAATTCTTTATCATGGGGTTGTCTACAAAATTTGGCAAAGTTAAAGTCATGAGACATATCCCCTAATTCAACAGTAACAATATGCTTTTCGTAGTCTATCTTAGCATTAACAGTATTCAAGAAGGGTCTACCAAATATAATGGGGCAAAAATCATCTTGTGGGGAACCAAGAACAAGAAAATCAGCAGGGTATTTAACCTTCCCACACAAGACTTCAACATCTCTAACAATCCCAGTTGGTGAAATAGTGTCTCTATTAGCAAGCTTAATAGTGACATCAATACCTTCTAGCTCAGCAGGTGCAATATCGTGCATAATTTCATCATATAAGGAAATGGGTATTTCACTCACACTAGCACCTACATCACGTAAACCATGATAGCAATGATCTCCTATTTTAACAGAAATAACATGCATGCCTACAACAGGTCTATGTTTATTCCTAGTATCGGGTTTGGCGATTCTAGCAGCTTCCTCTTGGAGGTAAATAACATGCCCATCTAAATTATCGACCAAGAGATCCTTAACCATAGCAACACTAGGTTCAACTTTAATTTTCTCAAAGGGTGTAGGTGTTCTAGTATTATTCTTACGAACCACGGTTGAAGCTTTAGCATGATCCTTTATCCTAACAGGGAAAGGTGGTTTCTCAATATAAGCGGTAGGAACAATAGGATCAATATTATACGTGATAGTCTTTTCTTCAACTTTAATAGGTTCAACTACTTTTACTTCAATGGGAGGATGGTATTTAAACCACTTCTCCTTAGGGAGATCAACATGAGTAGCAAATGATTCATAGAAAGATGCTACTATCTCAGAGTCAAGTCCATATTTAGTGCTGAATTCACGAAAATCATCGGTATCCATAAAAGATTTAACACAATCAAACTTAGGGGTTATACCTGACTCCTTACCTTCGTCGAGATCCCAATATTCAGAGTTGTGTTTAATTCTTTCCAATAAATCCCATTTGAATTCAATAATCTTCATCATAAAAGAACCTGTACAAGAAGTATCGAGCATGGAGCGATTATTGAGAGAAAGTCGAGCATAAATTTTTTGAATAATCATTTCCATTGAGAGCTCATGATTGGGGCATGAATATAACATTGACTTAAGACTCCCCCAATCTTGATCGATAATTTCTCCTTCGCGAGGCCAAAAATTATATATATAATTACAATCACGATGAACCTGATGCATGGGATAGAACTTCTAATGAAATTCCAACTTCAATCGATTGTAGTTCCATGACACAATATCGTCGCATAGCCTAAACCATGTCAATGCATCTCCTTCAAAGATAAAGGGAAGACCTTCTTCTTGATAACATCCTCGGGCATACCTGCAAGCTTAAATAATCAACAAACTTCATCCACATATATTAGGTGCAAATCGGGATGCAGTGTTCCATCTCCTGTAAGGGATTAGCTAGTAGTTTCTCTATCATACCTGAAGGAATTTCAAAGCAAACATTCTCAGTAGGTTGAGGAGCAACTCTTTGCTCTACGGGTCGGGGTGAAGATACCCCGAACAAGCCCCTCAAAGGATTATGAGCCATAGTAACAAGTGACAGTAAATTTCAGCACACTATGTAAGTTTTTTCCTTAACAAATTCCACTTACCAAAGGCGCTTCACTCCCCGGCAAGGCTGCCAGAAAAGAGTCTTGTTGACCCACAAGTGTAGGGGATCTATCGTAGTCCTTTCGATAAGTAAGAGTGTCCAACCCAACGAGGAGCAGAAGGAAATGATAAGTAGTTTTCAGTAAGGTATTTTCTGCAAGCACTGAAATTATTGGTAATAGATAGTTTTGTGATAAGGTAATTGGTAACATGTGACAAATAGTAAAAGTAAATAAGGTGCAGCAAGATGGCCCAATCCTTTTTGTAGCAAAGGACAAGCCTGGACAAACTCTTATATGAAAGAAAACGCTCCCGAGGACACATAGGAATTATCATCAAGCTAGTTTTCATCACGTTCATATGATTCGCGCTCGTTACTTTGATAATTTGGTATGTGGGTGGACCGGTGCTTGGGTACTGCCCTTACTTGGAAAGCATCCCACTTATGATTAACCTCTATTGCAATCATCCACAACTACAAAATAAGTATTAAGGTAAACCTAACCATGACATGAAACATGTGGATCCAAATCAGCCCCTTGCGAAGCAACGCATAAACTAGGGTTTAAGCTTCTGTCACTCTAGCAACCCATCATCTACTTATTACTTCCCAATGCCTTCCTCTAGGCCCAAACAATGGTGAAGTGTCATGTAGTCGACGTTCACATGACACCACTAGAGGAAAGACAACATACATCTCATCAAACTATCGAACAAATGCCAAATTCACATGACTACTTATAGCAAGACTTCTCCCATGTCCTCAGGAACAAACGTAACTACTCACAAAGCATATTCATGTTCATAATCAGAGGGGTATTAATATGTATAATGGATCTGAACATATGATCTTCCACCAAGTAAACCAACTAGCATCAACTACAAGGAGTAATCAACACTACTAGCAACCTGCAGGTACCAATCTGAGGTTTTGATACAAAGATTGGATACATGAGATGAACTAGGGCTTGAGAGGAGATGGTGCTGGTGAAGATGTTGATGAAGATAACTCTCCCCAAGATGGGAGAGTTGTTGGTGATGACGGCGGTGATGATTTCCCCCTCCTGGAGGGAAGTATCCCCGGCAGAACAGCTCCGCCGGAGCCCTAGATTGGTTCCGCCAAAGTTCCGCCTCGAGACAGCGGTGTTTTGTCCCAAAAGCCTCCTTCTGATTTTTTTCCAGGTCAAAACACCTCATATAGGAGAAGATGGGCACCGGGGAGTCAACAGGTGGCCCACGAGGCACGGGGCGTGCCCCCACCCTCGTGGATAGGTGGTGGCCCCCTGACGTATCTCTTTCGCCAGATATTTTTTATATTTTCTGAAACGGTGTTTCGTGGAGTTTTGGGGCTTTTGAGTTGTGCAGAATAGCTCTCCAATGGTTGCTCCTTCTCCAGCCCAGAATTCCAGCTGTCGGCATTCTCCCTCTTCATGTAAACCTTGTAAAATAAGAGAGAAAAGGCATAAGTATTATGACATAACGTGTAATAACACCCCATAGTGCAATAAATATCAACATAAAAGCATGATGCAAAATGGACGTATCATTTTATCCCCCTCTATATTCTTGTAATGGATTGAGTTTTCCCTTTGGAGTTATCTTATCGGATTGAGTCTTTAAGGATTTGAGAACACTTGATGTATGTCTTACGTGGGATACCTGTGGTGACAATGGGGTATTCTATTGATTCACTTGATGTATGTTTTGGTGATCAACTTGCGGGTTCCGTGACCTTGGGAATCTATGCATAGGGGTTGGCACACGTTTTCGTCTTGACTCTCCGGTGGAAACTTTGGGGCACTCTTTGAAGTTCTTTGTGTTGGTTGAATAGATGAATCTGAGATTGTGTGATGCATATCATATAATCATGCCCACGGATACTTGAGGTGACAATGGAGTATCTAGATGACATTAGGGTTTTGGTTGATATGTGTCTTAAGGCGTTATTCTAGTACGAACTCTAGGATAGATCGAACGGAAAGAATAGCTCCGTGCTATTTTACTACGGACTCTTGAATGGATCGATCAGAAAGAATAACTTTGAGGTGGTTTTGTACCCTAGAATAATATCTTCGTTTGTTCTCCGCTATTAGTGACTTTGGAGTGACTCTTTGTTGCATGTTGAGGGGAAGTTATATGATCCAGTTATGTTATTATTGTTGAGAGAACTTGCACTAGTGAAAGTATGAACCCTAGGCCTTGTTTCAAAGCATTGCAATACCGTTTACGCTCACTTTTACCACTTGATACCTTGCTGTTTTTATATTTTCATATTACAAAAACCAATATCTACCATCCATATTGCACTTGTATCACCATCTCTTCGCCGAACTAGTGCACCTATACAATTTACCATTGTATTGGGTGTGTTGGGGACACAAGAGACTCTTTGTTATTTGGTTGTAGGGTTGTTTGAGAGAGACCATATTCATCCTACGCCTCCCACGGATTGATAAACCTTAGGTCATCCACTTGAGGGAAATTTGCAACTGTCCTACAAACCTCTGCACTTGGAGGCCCAACAACGTCTACAAGAAGAAGGTTGCATAGTAGACAGTTTGTGCCTAAGATTGTTCTATTGCTACTAGTTTAGCTATTAGTATTTCATGTGTGCCTTTGGTAACCTCACCACATCAAGGAGGAGGTTACCACACAACTTTCATGGATGTAACCAAACAACCGGACTTGTGTTTCCCCTCGAACAAGTTCGCAACCAAACAACAGGTCTTCCGTTTGAGCACATACAAGCTAGAGGGGATGCAGGAAACCAATCAACATGCATATGTTGTTTTTTTCATGCATATGCTCAGCCAGGCCCAACTGGGACAAGTATGCAAAGTGGCAAAAAATGATACATGTAACCAAACGCACCAAGCGTGACTTTACGGGGTGATTTGACAGGTTTTAGGTCTAGCATCATTTTTGCAAATGAAGTGATGAAGAACTTTTCTGTAGGGATGGCAGTGGGTAGGGATTGGCGAGTACGACACTTTTCTACCCAAACCCATACCCAATTCTTTTTTCTATACCCACCCACTTCACTACCCATGGGCACCAATTGGTACCCATGCCCATACCCATCAGGTATCCTATACCCAATGGGCATCCGGTGGGTACAATATATATCATTTACATGACAAAAGTAAGATGAGAAAAAGGTCTATATTCAGGTACCCATCCAATGGGTACAATATATAGCCTTGGCTGGGGATGAATCGACGAGGATTCAGTAACTGGCTCTTGATTGCTTCATCTTTCGAGGTCAAGGAAAAGCAGAGAAGATAACTATTGTAGGTATACGAGGGGTCTGGGGCGATGGCGACTATGGGCCTGTGGTCCGTGGGCTAGTTAAGAACTCAAGATAATTATTTATTAACATAGTATATTGTTTAATTTTCTGGGTATCCATTGGGTTACCCATGGGTATAATTTCATACCCATACCCTACCCATGCATTTTGCGGGTATGGATACCCATACCCATGGGTATGAAGTAGTAGAAAGTCTCACCCATGCCCATTATATTTGGGTAGGGTACCCGCGGGTACCCATACCCATGGGCAAAACTGCCATCCTGACTTTTTCGTAGCCATCAACCACAACGGACACGCGAGAATGGAAAATATCTACGTAAACTGCGCGGGAGCCACTCAAAAACATTCCGGGCTCACACGTAGGCACATGAAGGAACAGAGGAGACATTCTAGAGGCATCACGAGTCACAATATAGAATGGAGAACTCATCGAGAGCATTCTTGTTGTGATCTTTTGGTTCGAGGAGAACTTCTGCCATGGTGGTTCATGATATTGGAAGAATGGTATACCATTGACCTCAAAGACCAAGCAAGATTACTAATCAACCTAAAGGAGCTACAATCACTACCAGCAGAAATGAGCAGGATGAATCATGGGTTCAAGAACCCAGAAACAGAATACCTACTAACTAATTGACATCACAAGATGCTTTCCAAGGTGATGGCCCGAATCATCACACCGGAGACACAAAACATGACTAGATTATTGGGTGGTTCTCTAGGATAACATGATTTTCTAACATCTTCAACACATGTGTTAAGGTAATAAAATACCTCAACACAACAATTAGTGTATCTAGTCTGGCCAAGAAGACATTAGGACAGGAAGAAATAATTTGCAAATGCATCAGATAATTTAGAAATCTTGGATCACTTTTGTCGGGGGGATGAACCCCAGGCAGGCAAATGAAGCCGAATCCTTTTCAAAAACAACCGGGCCAGCATCGCCCCGCAGTCCACCTCGAACTTGGTCGGATTGCTCAGTCTGGCCAAATTCCACAATCCAGCAAGACCCACCAGTCCGGCCAAGGCCCGCAATCCGGCAAGACCCTCCAGTCTGGCCAAGGCCCGCAATCCGGCAAGACTCACCAGTCCGGCGCACCAAGACTTCCTCAACAAGCCAGACCGGCCCATGGCGTGTTCCCCAATCCGTCCACAGGTCAGCTCCCGTCCCATCTCAGCCGTACGATAGGACGAGACGCACCTACCGATGACCTAGGCGACAGTGCCTCGCCCAAACCCCTAGTCAGCCGGGACGTGGCTACAGTATAATCATCACAGCCCATGATGCCGGCATACGGTGACCTGACGGAGCACGCCGTACCCGACTCAGCTCGGCCAATCCTCGACGACTGACAAGACGGCACCAGTGCCCCCCATGCCTGGTGGGCACCACGCCCGGAGAACCCGGCGGACCCTGTACCCGGCGGGTCCCAGCATCGGCTTCCCGGACGATAACAATCCGGCCCCACGGCCATGTAACATTACCATTGTATCCCTGGGGGGTTGACCTATAAAACCCCCAGAGCCCTCATGCATACGGGCGAGCCCTCATACACACTAGAAGGAGAACAGGGTAGAGAAACCCCGGGAGAAGCAGCCTAAGCCCTGGCCAGTCTTCCTCCTTCCACCGCGCAGCTCAAGGAGCAACTATGTACTGGTAAAAACATGAACCACCTCGGCAGGATTAAGGGTATTATCTCCCCGGAGAGCCCCAAACATGGGTATGTCTTGCGTCCCGCGCTCGCTCATACCAACCCCGCTTCTGGAGTCCACCAGTGCCCTCGAGCCGCCTCCTATCTTTAGCCATACCTTGGCATCTGCCGTGCGCCAACCACAACAACTTGGGCAGCATAACGGATGTATGGGCATGAAATATGAGACAACCTGCAAAACAACTGACAACATAACAACTGAATTATTATGGAAACACTGATCCGAGAAGACAACACCTTCCCTATAAGTCTCTAACATAGTAACTCACCATCCTGATTGATAGATGAGAAAGCTTAGTTCTTAATCCCCGTAGAAACAAGGGGGTGACTCAGAATCAGAATGACATAAGGCTGAGGCCGCGGCGGAACGGGCCGCCCAGCCCGACCCGCTACGCGCCGCTATCCAACGCCTCCGCGTGCCCATCGGCACCGACATCGACGCCTCCAACATCGCCAAGGCGCGGACCGCCTCGACGACGACCGCCAGCACCTGCTGGACCTCACCCAGTCGCTTGCCGAGATGGAGCGCCGCCTCACATCCGCTCAGATGGAGCGTGACGCTGCCTACGGTTTCACGCCCGGCACCGCCGAGCTGAGCCGGGTCGCGGACGTGCGGACCCGGGGCGGCGCGATCGGACGCGCCCTCGGTGCCCTCCCTCCTATCTACAAAACTCCGATAAAGAACATGCGCGATGCTCAGGCGGCCGTGGTCGGCATGGAGCAGCTCGCAGGCGAAGAACTGTGGGAGCGCCTCAAGAGGGTGAGCGACCTCCTCGCGACGGCCAACGCGCAACAGGACCGCCTCATCCGGCTCGCCAAACCGGCCGGGTCCGGCTCCGCCCGCGTCGGTGGAGTCGGCGACGATCAGCACTCAGCATCCTCCCCGCCAGGCGAGGCGCATTCCGGCCGCACCCAGACCCGGTGCAACCCCGCCCCAACAGCCGATGGCGGCTTAGGCGACGAGTCGCCTTCCAAGGCCCAGCGCCGACTCAACCCGGCTCCTCAGCCGACCCGACAGCAGACTGCGGTCGACCCCGGTCCCCGTGGCGCAGTCACCGGCCGGCTGGGCCTGCGCGCCATCGACACCTTAGACGCTCGCCACCGCCTCGACCGGCTCGCCCGCTCCCAGGATCTGGATGAGACAGGTGCGGTCGGCCCGGTGTGCTTCGATCCGCGCATCCGGGGCGAGCCCTTTGCCAAAGGGTTCACGCTTCCCCGTGACACGCCTAAGTACAACGGCACCGTGAAGCCAAAGGACTGGCTCACCGACTACACCACCGCCATCGGCATCGCCGGCGGCAACCACCGGTTGGCCGTCCGCTACGCGCCACTCATGCTCCAGGGATTGGCCCGCACGTGGCTGAACAGCCTGCCGGTGGGCAGCATCAACACGTGGGTCGATTTTAAGGATGCCTTCATACGCAACTTCACCGGGACCTATCGGCGACCCGGCCGTCCCAGCCAGCTCGCCATGTGCGTGCAGGGGCCGATGGAAACCGGCCGGGAGTACCTAGCACGTTGGACCGAGCTCCGCAACAGCTGCGAAGGCGTCCACGAGGTCCAGGCAATCCAGTACTTCGTCAACGGGTGCTGGGACGGTACCCTCCTCAAGCACAAGCTCCTACGATCTGAGCCGGCCACCATGTCCGCGCTCATAGGAACGCGGACAAGTACGCAAACGCCAACTCCACCATGAAGATCCAAGTGGCCTTGTACGAGGCCGGCAAGACCAAACCGGTTCCCCCTCCGAAGCCGGCTGGCGAAGGAAGCCGGCAGCATCAGCATAACCAGTAGCAGCACAAGCGCAGGGCCGAACAGCAGGCACAGCGACACGACAACCGGCTCGTGGCGGCCACTGAGCAGGCGCTCGCAATCGAGCCGGCCGCCAAGCGCTGACAGACCGGCAAGACGACATGGCAACCCGCCATGAGCTTCGAGGAGATGCTCGACGCTCCACGAAAGCACCACAGCAGCGCGAGGCCGTCCACGCACACGCTCCGGCAATGCGCCATCACCAAGCGCATCATGAGGGGCGACGTCCTGCCGCCTCCAGCCCCGGCTCCAGGAGCGGGGCGGCAACCTCCGCCTCCCCCACCACCTCCGGCTGGCGGCGCCATGCGCAACGACACCTTCCCGGACCCGAACGCGGCTTACATCGTCTTCACCAGCCTCAATGACGACAAGCGCAACGAGCGCTCCATCCGGCAGGAAGTGAACGCCGTCACCCCGGCCAAGCTTGAATACATGCACTGGTCGGAGCGGCCGATCACATGGATGCGGGAGGACCACCCGGCCGTCATGCCGAGTCCAGGTGGATACGCCCTCGTCCTCAACCCCACCATTGTCGCACCTCAACGCACCTGCAAGTTCTCCCGAGTCCTCATTGACGGCGGCAGCAGCATCAACATCCTCTACCGGGACACCATGACCAAGCTCGGCCTCGAGGCCAAGGACCTGGAGCCGACCAGGACCGTTTTCCACGGCATTGTGCCTGGCCACTCCTGCTCTCCGATCGACCGGATCCGGCTCGACGTCCTATTCAACGACAGCAGCCATTTCCGACGCGAGCCGATCTAGTTCGAGGTGGTGGACCTGTCCAGCGCGTATCACGCGCTGCTCGGCCGGCCCGCACTTGCCAAATTCATGGCGGTCCCCCACTACGCTTACTTGAAGATGAAGCTGCCGGGTCCAAAGGGCCTCGTCACCATTGTCGGGCACTCGAAGCCAGGGAGGCCCGCGAAGACGGCGTCGACCTACTGGAAGAGGCACGTCAGCTAGCGCTCAGCCGCTCAGCCATCTACCAGCAAGGCCTCGGGCACTACCACAGCAAGAAAATCAAGCCCCTCGCTTTCCGTGAGGGAGACCTCATCCTCCGACTCGTCCAACAGCAAGCCGGCCAACACAAGCTGTCCTCCCCATGAGAGGGCCCTTTCATCATCAGCAAGGCCCTGTGCGACCGCAACGCCTACTACCTCATCAATGCGCGCAAGTAAAACAAGCGCAAGAGGGACACGGCCGCAGAAGAAACAATTTGGCCTTGGAACGCGGAACTCCTCCGTCCGTTTTACAGTTAGCCGTGTATGTGTATGTATCACTACCTCTTGCGCTCAATCAAAAACTATGGGGTCCCCGAATGATGCTCGGGGCCGCCCCTTTTCCGACCAAGTTATTTGCGTCTCCAGCATTCTACACTTCACTTGCCTCTTCGTCCAAACCCAACCATCGGTTCGACTCGCTTGACCTGGGGACTCGGGGGCTGGCCGGCTCGGTCCCACCCATCACCTCTCTTAGCGTCTCTTGCCGCGTTGGGATGGCCACAGTCTTTGGCTCCGCCCTAAACCACAGATCCGGATTCGGTTGTCGGTCGGCGAGCAAGAAAAGGCCAGAGCACAAACACGTCACGAGAACTAAGCCACAGACCGTCGGGTCATCCAACCCAGTCACGCCACGAATAGTCAAGTCACCACACGACCGGCTGCCTGTCATCCGGCCACGCCGGATCACCGCAAGCCGGCCTAGTGGATGTTTCGCTCACGCTCAACGTTTTGAATGCCTAACTACTGCGCGTCCTCGCCCAAAGGCCAAACCCCTTGTCACGGACCGGAGCCTCGGCCGTCAGACTCGCGGGGGGAGGCCCGAGGGGGAAGAGGCACGGGAAAAATGGCTCGACAAACGAAAAGCAAAGGCGCAAACATCGACGAATACCGCAACACGGCGCCGGATCGATCGACCCGGCCCTGCCACTCGCAAACTTCACAACACGACCGGCTGCCTATCATCCGGCCACGTCGGATCACCGCAAGCCGGCCCAGTGGGTGTTTCGCTCACGCTCAACGTTTCAAAAAGCCTAACTACTGCGCATCCTCGCCCAAAGGCCGAACCCCTTGTCACGGACCGGAGCCTCGGCCGTCAGACTCGCGGGGGAGAGGCCCGAGGGGGGAGAGGCACAGGAAAACGGCTCGACGAACGAATAAGAAAGAGGAAAAACATCCACGACATTCATACAAACTTTAAATTCATAAAGGCCCAAGGCCAGAATTCGTTACACCCAGTGCACCCAGTGGGTGGGGTGGACCTGCTACCTAACAGAGATATCTACAAAGATTTAAAAAAAGCAGGAGCTTCAGGCACCCGCATCCGCACCCGCCAGACCCGTTGAGGTGCCGGTATCTTCATCGTCAGCACCCGTGTTGCGATAGATATCCGTCTCCTCCGAGCTACCATCCGGATCATCCAGAAGCAGGCCGAAGTCGTCAACAGGCACGGCTACACCGTCTTTTGTCCGCTCTGGCCGGAACTCGTCGTGGTAGCAGAACCCGGCGATGTAGCTGGCCCGGGTGGCAATCTTGGCGGCTTGCGCCTGCAGCCGGCTCTCCGAGCCGGCTCGTTGGCCCATCAGCGCCCTCAGCGACAGGTCCGGATACCAGGACAGCACGAATCGGAGTGCCATCTCGGCACCAGCTCGGGCGGCGGAAAGGCGCCAGTCGTGCAGCCGATCCGGCCCCGCCTCAAGCCACCGCGCATGCCGCGAGAAGCTAGTCGGCGCAGCGGAACCCGACCAAAGGGCTGCCGTCATCGCTACCCCGGCCTCAGAGAGCCACGCCGTCTGCACGCCCAAGGCTTGCAGACGGGCCTCGGCGGCGACCATGATCTCCGGGAAGGTCCAGGCCACGCGTGGGTCCCTCCCAGAGCCAACCTCACCCCTGGATCACGCCGGAAGCGGACCGCATCCTCCCCAAGTCCTGCGTCTCCGGGAAGACCCCTGTCAGAGAAAAGAGTCAGAAGAGATTCTCAATGAAAAAAGGAAGCCAGAACCTCAGTCCGACAAAAGACTCAAGAAAAGCACTCACTGGAGAAGGATTCTTCCAGGTGCTGTGCCTCAAGCAACGTACCACGCCGCTCCCAGTCAAGAGTACAGTCGCGGTCCTTGACCGCCTCCTCCAGCTGGGCGACCTAGACAAGTGCCGCCTCCAGCTCGGCGTCCTTGTCCGCGACCGCCTTCTCGGCCGCCTCGCGGCGCTGGGCCTCCCCCTGCCTGGCTTCCTCGGTCGAGGCCACGAGTCCCTTCAGACGCTCCACCTCGGTCTAGAGCTGGCCCTTGTCATCAGCCAGCTTGCCGCATTGCTGATCCGCCTCGGCAAGGGCCAGTTGCGCCTTCGCGACCTTGGCGGTCTCCGCCCGAAGTCGCTCCACCTCGCCCTCAAGGCGGCTCTTGTCGCCCGCCAGCCGCTTCTGCAGCTAGCCGGCTTCATCGAGCGTCTGCCGGGCTCCCATCGCCTCCTGCCCCGACCGCTCCAACGTGGCTGCAGAAGGGCGACTCAGAGACAAAGCACCCTGAAGACTCACAAGAAAAGAAAAAGGAAATTGGATGTACCCGTCACGGTGCGGAGCTCCGCCTCCTTGGCGTCCAGCTGCTCCTTGAGCCGCTCGTGCGCGTCAAGAAGCCGGCTAAAGACACTGACCCGATAGGAGTCTAGTTGCTGCGCAACGAAACAGAAATCAATAAAGAAGGCATCGATTTGAAGATTCGGCCCAACTGCTACG
The DNA here is from genome assembly GCA_902687465.1 of Secale cereale. Taxonomy (NCBI): domain Eukaryota; kingdom Viridiplantae; phylum Streptophyta; class Magnoliopsida; order Poales; family Poaceae; genus Secale; species Secale cereale. Next base: position 571,303,862 of record LR738713.1, on the reverse strand, counting down.
TAGTTGGCCCAAATCTCGGGGACTACACCCAATGGGTGTGCTGGTGCACCCCCACTAAAAAAGAATCAAGCAACGGTCAGAAGACTTACGAGCATGGCATCCTCCAGCTCGCGCGCCTGCTCCAGCTCGGCCCGGGCGTAGGCCTCAATCCGGCCCGTCCGCCCCCGCAGGCGCCGAGTCACGGCGGCCATGGCCGCCTCCTCCTGGGTTGGCGGCCCGAAGAAGACCTCACCGGCTCCACGTCGCGGTACCAGCGGTTCAGCAGCCCGGCGACCCCCGGGCTGAAGCACCAGGGCGTTCTCATCTCCGGCAGCCTCACCCGCGGCCGGTGTCCCCTCCGGTGCCGCCGTCGTCGGCGCCCCCGTGGCGGCATCACCGCCGCCTCCATCAGCCCCCGCCCGCTCGGCCGCATCGGCCCGTGGCGGGGTCTCGTCTTCGATGACCACGACCTCCCGGTCGAGGTCCATCGTGTCGGCACAGCCGCCCTGGCCGTGCCCCTCCTCCAACGACGGGACGAACTCCGTCGTCGTCACTGTCGTTCCGGCCGGCATCTCCGGCCACGCCGACTCCTCGCTGGCTCGCGCCCACGCCTCCGCGGCCGTGGTCCAAGCCTGGGTCGACGCCGCCCTCAACGCGGCCTCGGCCCGGTCCCAGTCTCACCAGGCCCGGCCCTCCGCGTCGGACGGATCCCGACCAAGGTCCGGATCCACCCGCCCCTCCTCCTCTCCCGGATCAACGGTGTTGGACCGGCTCGTCCGGAACCCAGCACCATCGAGGGACGCAGCATCCGCCGCCGCCAATGCCAACGACATCGGCGATCTAAAACCAACACGAATCAGCACTAAGGGGGAGGCTCAACCAAGCCGCCCGGCTCCAAGACAAAGAAGAAGAAGACTTACCCCGGCATCACCGGCACGAGGCGCCTCGACACTTGGGTGACACGCCTCCTCTTGGCGGCCGGCCTCGCGCCCCCAACCGCGCCTGCGGCACGCTTCGCGGGTGGAGCTGGCGGAGCAGCGCTGCTCTTCCCGTGAGGTCGACCCGCCGCCGGCGCCGCCACCTCGGTCTCCTACCGCCGTCATCGCCGCTCGGGACGACCCGGCCCCGATAGCGCCTCCGCCCCATCCACCCGACGCCACTACACCGGCAACTCGCGTCAGAGCCTCCGATGCCGCCCAGAAAACAAAATGTGAAGAAGAGAAGATAAACGCACCTGCTCGGCGTCCGGCGCCCGCCTTGGCGACTGCTCCCTCCCCTCCGTCGTGGGCTTCGGGCTCCTCCGAGGCGGCGCGCACCACCTGCATCCCCGCCCGGTCGTAAGGATGTTGAATGGCGTTCAGAAGTACCTCCCGTGTCGCGTTTGAACAGATAAGAAGGTGGGCGGTGACAAAGTACAAAGAAAAAGGACTCACCGCCGGTGCCGGGTTCGCGTGGCTATATGGAAACTTTTCGTATTGCCAGTCATCCAACAGGTTGGCCTTGGAGATGTCATTCACTCGGTGAGCGAACTGCTCCCCCCCCAGCCGCAGCCTGGACATGCGGTCGGGGTCGTCGAGGCCCTTCATCTCGTCGAGAAGACCAGCGCACCACTGCAGTGGCAGCACCCGCCGCGCAATGAAGACGGTGACGAGGTCTCGGCCTTCGAGGCCTTCCCGCTCCTTCATCACCACCACCCGCTCGGATAGATTGAGCACCGCCTGTGACGGCCGCTTGGGGAAGTAGGACCAGTTCCGCTTCTCCTGCGGCAGCACATCGGCGAAAGGCGGCAGGTTGATGCGGTCTGCGCCCAAGTTGCAGACATAAAAGAAAGAATTCTGCCTTTTCTTGGCAGAATCCTCCAGTGGCACCTTGGGGCGCTCATCCCTCGGCCGCCTGTAGATGACAGCGGCTCTACACTCCGACATCTCCCCGGCCTTCGGCCCCTGCTGCTTCAGGGAGAAAGGGTGTGCGAAGAGGTCGATGGAGGGCTCGACGCCGAGGTACGCCTCGCAGAGCGTGACGAAGCAGGAGAGCTGCACGATGGCCCCGGCTCCGAGATGGTGGGGCTGGAGCCCGTAGAAGTCAAGAACTCGCGGAAGAAATCGCTCGCGGGCAGCCCAAACCCACGCTTGAAGTGCGTGAAGAAGACCACGCGCTCCGAGCCCTCGGGGTGCGGCGACCGCTCGCCTCCGGGCAAGTGAACGGCGACCTCCTTCTCTGGCGGCAGGCACTTGGTGGTGCGAAGATAGTCGATGTCGTCCTCGGTGACGGTCAAGCCCATCCACGATCCTGACGGCAGCGCCATTGAAGAGAAGCTCGAAGAAGAAAGGAGAGGGAAAGGCTGAACTCTGCTCAAGAATGATGGGCGACACAGTGTGCAACGGTTGCAAGAAGTAGAGGACGCAGAGGAAGAAAGGAGGGCACGGGCGAGAACGATCTCCGTCGGCCCTTCGACCCAATTTATAACCCGCGGCCGAGCGTGGGGTAGTGGGATCGACTGCGCCCGCCTCTCCCACTTCCCGCAATAAATGCACGCGTGCGTACGTGCACAATAACTACCCCGGAAAGAGCAACCGGTTCGTGGACGCCGCAATAAATCCACACACCCATCGGCCAGAAGCCGCGCGGCCGCGGGCCCATGGCCCGTCGCCCCGTCCCGTTGCGCACGTGGCCTGTCAGGCCTCCCCGGCTTCCGGGCACCAAGTGGCGCCCGCACGGAACCCGAAAGATCATCCAAGATTCGGCGGACTACTCGATTCCCGCCGTCGCCCAGATGAAGCGATCCAGCTTCCAGAAGTCGGCACACAGCGGGTGTTCCCGAGCTCGGCCCCGAGCCCGCCTTCGAGGGGAGGAATCTGCAAAGGCCCGATCACCCGAAGACAGCGAACTTCACAGCTTCGGGGACTACTGTCGAGGGATGAACCCCAGGCTGGCAAAGGAAGTCGGATCCTATTCAAAAACAGCCGGACCAGCATCGCCCAGCAGTCCACCTCGGACTTGGCTGGATTGCTCAGTCCGGCCAAAGTCCGCAATCCAGCAGGACCCACCAGTCCGGCCAAGGCCCGCAATCCGGCAAGACCCTCCAGTCTGGCCAAGGCCCGCAATCGGGCAAGACTCCCTAGTCCGGCGCACCAAGACTTCCTCAACAAGCCAGACCGGCCTGTGGCGTGTTCCCCAATCCGTCCACAGGTCAGCTTCCGTCCCATCTCAGCCATACGATGGGACGAGACGCACCTACCTATGACCTAGGCAACAGTGCCTCGCCCATACCTCTAATTAGTCGGGGCATGGCTACAGTGTAATCATCACAGCCCATGACGCCGGCAGATGGTGACCTCACGGAGCACGCCGTACCCGACTCAGCTCGGCCAATCCTCGGCGACTGACAAGACGGCACCAGTGCCCCCCATGCCTGGTGGGCCCCGCGCCCAGAGAACCCGGCGGACCCTGTACCCGGCGGGTCCCAGCACCAGCTTCCCGGACGATGACAATCCGGCCCCACGGCCATGTAACATTACCATTGTATCCCTGGGGGTTGACCTGTAAAACCCCCCCAGAGTCCTCATGCATACGGGCGAGCCCTCATACACACTAGAAGGAGAACGGGGTAGAGAAACCCCGGGAGAAGCAGCCTAAGCCTGGCATGTCTTCCTCCTTCCACCGCACAGCTCAAGGATCAACTCTGTACTGGTAAAAACATCAACCACCTCGGCAGGATTAAGGGTATTATCTCCCCGGAGAGCCCCAAACCTGGGTATGTCTTGCGTCTCGCGCTCGCTCATACCAACCCCACTTCTGGAGTCCACCAATTCCCTCGAGCCGCCTCCTATCTTTAGCCATCCCTTGGCATCTGTTGTGCACCCACCACGACAACTTGGGCAGCCTAACGGATGTATGGGCATGAAATATGAGACAACCTGCAAAACAACTGACAACATAATAACTGAATTATTATGGAAACACCGATCCGAGAAGACAACACCTTCCCTATAAGTCTCTAACATAGTAACTCACCATCCTGATTGATAGATGAGAAAGCTTAGTTCTTAATCCCCGTAGAAACGAGGGGGTGACTCAGAATCAGAATGACATAAGGAAATGAGTAAAAAAAAGCCTTACGTTCGCTTCCACAATCAATTCTCTTTTATAAGTAAAGCATTTGTAGACTCGACTTCGACCATTTTGGCTTGGTAATCCTACACGCAGTCGGGCTCTGATACTAAAGTTGTCGGGACCCCGATCCTAAGTCACACCGATCTAGCATGTAACATATCATATCACTTTGCGGCCTCACGCAAGGTAACCAACGGTTGCCGCCTTTATCTCGGCCCAGCCGTTTGCATATTTTGGCTCACGTAGGTATTTGCACCAGTATTTTTTATATATTCAATAAAAAATCTCTACCAAGTTACATCCAATTCCGATATCTTTTATTTTTGAACAAAAAACAACACCAAGGTAATTCTATCGAAAACAACATTAGTCCGGGTTAGTTCCATTCAAATCAAGCAAATTAGAGTCCAAAACAAGAGAAAAAGTGTTTGGAAAAGTAGATACGTTGGAGATGTATCTGTGTTGAATCAATAAATTTGGATGAAATACTACCCTCGAAGACTGTTGCAATGCCTTATATTTGTGGCTCATCACAAGGCCACTAGACATGAGAGAGAGAGGGTATGGGGCGGGAGGGAGGAGACCTTGAGTGACAATTAGGGTTGGGGAAAACAAAAAGACTTCATGATCAGCCAAGGATTTTGTATCCTCTTAGTTATATGAATATCTGCTAGCATTACCTAAATAAAAAAGTTAGGATTGGTCAGCTAGAGATCGTTCCCAAAAAATTATTTTGTAACATTGTAAGCTAAACTGCCTAGCTATATCCAGCCTTGGAGCAACTCTAGTAGAGTCACCATATTGTCTTGATCGCCATAAAACCGCCATTACAGCGGTTTTGGTCGAAAAGGCCAATCTAGCATAGTCGCCATCCCATCCCGATCACCATAACGTTTGGAGGATGCTCCAACCTAGCCCATGTGTCCCCATATTTGGTGGTCATGGGGGATATCTGAAGCACACTCCATCCTGAAAAGGGTTTGGCGTGAGCGACATTTTCCTCTCCAAACAGTCTTCCCTCCCGCGTCATGGGCTCTCATTCCTTGTTGTAGCATCAAATTTGACCGCTTTCAGCCACCCCTAGTCCCAGCTATTGATGCCATGGATGCCATCTCAGCCCTCGTGTCTGATTACATTAGTTTGGATTTGAATCCTATGACTTCAATGGTTCAGGTGCCTCCTGCAGCTCCGACGGTTGGTCGCCACACCTAGGCCAGCTCATCGTCCACCCTACTAACAATGAATCTGGGGCACAGGTGTCAAACTTTATGCCATCGCATGCATGCCCAACGGTTGGCCACCACCGCCTAGGCTAGCACATCATCCACCAGGACGACAATGAGTCCAAGTTAGAGGTGGCAAACTCTATGTCATCACAAGCAGACTCTAGTTCCCCTCTGTGCGCACGCAGATGCCGCGACAATCCTTAGCAAAGAAAAAAAAAGGCCTCCCGCGCCATTGCCCCTCCTCCCTTTATCCCGACGATGGGCATACCTGGGATGCCTTCCCTGTCCTACACGGGACAAAAAACAACGATGAGGTAAAAGAACATCATTTGCCTTATATTCAGTTTTGCTTGGTGAATGCGAGGTGACAATAGAAGAATATTGGCAAATGTGCAATGTGATTTTGAGGGGACTGACGGTCAACAACGAATCATTTCTTGAGTCTGTGATGGATGATTTCGGTGGGACAAATGATTTTGATCTTGAGGGTGCATCGTTGTTGTACTTTGAGCAATTGGATGTGTCCAAATGAGATACATAATTTGATCAATTGCAAGCCTCCTACTCATAGAGGAGAAAGCATATTGGGATCAAACTTCACCCTGAATGAGGATATTGTGCTTGTTAGGGGATGCAAAGGTATCTCTCCCGATGTTGTCGCCAAAAAAGATCAAATGATCAAAAGTACTGGAAGCGCATCGAGGAGCATTTCAAACATCATATTGGGAGGAGAACGAGCCGTACCCTCAAATCTCTCGCAAACAGATGGGTACAGTTGAAGAGATGTGCACACGTTGGTCGGGTCGTTTGGAGCAAGTGAAGTGCGCTCATCCTAGTAGTGTCACCATTGACCAACATGTAAGGAAAATTATTGTTTTTAACTGCCACATTTGTATTACTTTGAACATTCTCATCAATTTGCGTGTTTGTTTGTTTTAGGATAGCAGGGAACAAGAGAGGCGCCGAAAAATGGTTACGTCATAGGGCAAATTGTTTGGCCTCTAACAGTCTTAGATTTTCTTGGAAGGCATGAGAAGTGAAAGTCGAGGAATGATAATAACGGTCAAAAAACTGGAAGGTCCAACAATTCCACTCCGGAGATGGACGACAATGAAGATGATGATGGTGATGGAGAGATCATGGAAAAGTTGCCCAGAAGTCCCACTCCGGCGTATAGCACGGATCAGGCCGATGGGAGGAAGAGAGGAAAGGAGAAATGAAAAAAGATCAAAGAATTGATGATGACAAGAAACGAGCACACCAGAAAAATGAAGCAAGAAAAGGTAGACGTGATGGTGAAAAAGAACCCAGCGAAGAGTGTGATATGAAATGTTATGCAATAGAGCATACGATGTCTGCAAAAGATGGAGGCCCGCGGGTGCAAGATCCAGGAGGGCCAGGCGACAACTTACCGCATAGTGGAGAAGATTCGGTTCATTTTGTTGAATCCAAACCAAATGAATCAAGTGGCGGATTTTTTGGGAAAAGTTGCAAATGGTGATCATATGTTTCACGGGCCTTGAAGGAGGAGAGAGTGCACACGCAATGAAGAAAGAAACGGTTACACGCTAACAACATGCGATTTGTACATGTCATGCAACTTATGCAACTTGGTAGAAGCAATCCGTATGTTTGCTTGATGTCCTTAATATTTAAATGTAAAAGCAATCAAAGTGTTACGCCATGACATTTTATCTTTTTTTCCAGGCAATAGTGAGAGCTTTTATTCAAACAAAAGCATTTGATCGTCAGCCAACAGGCTACTCACCAGGAAGCTAGGGGTCCCTTCCAGCCAACTTTCAGTCATACTCAGTGTGCAAGCACGCTTGGCACAGAGATAAGGTGGATAGTTTGCTGGCCGGATTACATGAAGAATATCAAAATAAGAAAAAACAGTAGCTAGCTCTCCTATCTTATAAAACAACGGTGCCACAAACACGAAGGAGTTGTGACGATTCTTCCAGAGTTCCACAACCTCCAGACAATATGTTTCAATGATCACCTCCTGAAATCCTCTGAGATTCGCAAAGCACACGCCTTCCCGTACAGACATGGCTTCAGCTATAAGAGGGTCCGTGACACCCACAAGGGGTTTGCTCCATGCTCCCAAGAGGCGACCAGCTGATCGCGCCACCCCCCTGCTCCACCATTGTCGCCATCCAGATGAATTGCTGCGTCGGTGTTTATTTTGATGATCGTTCCATCAGGGGGCCGCCACCTATAACCTGGCAGAATTTTTAGGTCTGGCCGAGGAATATCCAAGATCGCTAGATCTTCTTTAATGCGTCTCACAGAAGTAGACTGGTTAAGTTTCTCCTGATCATGTGTGAGATGATTCCGAGAGTGCTAGATCGCCCACATCACTCTGACTATGATCGCTCGTTTCTTCCCGGAGAAAAGCTGGTCACATAAAATGTCACGAGATCAATTGCTTGGGTGTAGCTTCGGTAGAGAGAAATCAAGTAGCTGTTGAGCTTGCGCCCAGAATTGCTTTGCATGCGAACAATGAACGAGTGCGTGAGCTAAATCCTCATCCATGGCCATGCAGATTTTGCATCTTCCGATCTCCTGGATATGGCGATGCTTTAAGGTACATTCCACCGGAATAATTCCTCTCAAGACTCACCAGTAGAAGACCCGAACTTTAGGGATCACATTGAGTTTCCATAAGGCACGCCACAACTCTGTGTTGTAAGTTGAAGACCCGATACCCGTCCCTTCTTCGAGAGCAAAACGTTATTTTTTGTTCACTAGAGACCGGTACGCCGATTTGATTGTGTAGATACCAGATTTTTCATGTGCCCATGCCATAAAATCATCACCACCCCCCTAGCGCAAAGGTATATTCAGAATAGCTTGTGCATCACGGCCGATAAACAGCTCATGTACTAACTCCGTCTTCCATGTCCAGTTGTCAGTGTCTATCAGCTCACTAACCAACTCGACAGATGCATTTTGAGGTCTCAGCATGGGAGTCATAGATACTGTCGACGGAATCCATCAATCCTCCCATATGGATATGGTTGAACCGATGCCCACGCGTTTGATAAGGCCAGCATCGAGCGCCTCTCGACCGGCAACGATGGCTCGCCAAGTAGCAGATGCGGCTTTTGGTACTGTGGCGAGCTGAAACTCACAATCTGGGAAGTAGCGGCCCTTCAAAACCCAGGCACATAGAGAGTTGGGGTTAGTCATAAAGCACCATCCGTGCTTCCCCAAAAGAGCTAGGTTGAACAAGCGGAGATCACGAAAGCCCATTCCACCTTTGCACTTCGGTGTAGCTAGTTTATCCCATGACATTTTATCTGACCAGCCTATATGCCATCATGGACCACTTTAGCTACATTTCAGTCAGCTGACTTTTTATTTTGTGGTCAGTCAATTTTCTGTTCGTTGGATCATGCTTTGAGATATGTGTTGTTTCATTTTTTTTAAGTCTGTTGTTGGGCTCGGCTGCAATGAATCGATTGGCGCGTTGTTTTGCTTATTCAAATTGGTACCGGGCCGATTTCTTTGTCTTGGTTGCGCTTAATTCTGGGTAGCATATTTTTTTTCCTTTTTACTTTCCTTTACTGGTTATAATTTTGTTTTTGTGGGTTTTTGGCTGGGAGTAATTATATACACACAAATACTATATAATATGTGCCAAAATTTCATGATTATACGATTATTTTTGCATATTACGAGAAAACACGATTTCGGTGTAAAGTTGTGTGTAAGTTTTTGTTATAATTTTTTTCTTCTTAAAGAAAATACCAACGCCACTAATTCATTCTTTTTAAAAAATATCATTATTTTGATATTGTTTGTCTTTACTTCCTTTTCATTCTACTTTAAGGTTAATACCAATGCCAGAATTCATTTGTTCTCAGATTTTGTTTTTGCAAAAGTTCCACTTTTATATGATTATTCTTGCATATTGTAAAGAAGCACAATTTTTATGTATATTTCGTGCGAATTTTGTCATTGTTTGTTTTAGATTATTTTCCCATTTTTGTTCTTAAATGGTAATACCAATTCCGATCATTCATTCTTCCTTAAGAAATTTAATTCTTTCTTTTATGGGTATTTTTTCTTCATTTTTTCCTGTTTTTTGTTTCTACGCATTTCTCTTTTTCCCTTTTTTCTTTCCTTTATTGGTTATATTTTTTGTTTTTTGTGGGTTTTTGGCCGAGTGCAGTTATATACAAACAAATACTATATAATATGTGTCAAAATTTCATGATTATATGATTATTTTTACATATTACGATAACGTGCAATTTCGGTGCAAAGTTGTGTGTAAGTTTTTTTTTAATCTTCTTCTTAAAGGAAATACATTGTTTTAGTTACACTATGTGTAAATTATAGTAGAATGCAAAAAAATGCATTATTATATGCTTATTATCTGCATATTTCAAACGTGCAATTTCAGTGCAAATTGTGTGCAAGTTTTGAAAAGAATTCTTTTGCATTTGGTCTCTTCTTAAAGAGTTATTCTTTCTTAGAAAACTTCGTTATTTTCATTTTGTTTTAGGTTTTTTTCTTCTGAAATGATAATACCAATGCCACAAATTCATTCTTTCATAGAAAACTTTATTTTTTTATTGTATTGTTTTTTATTTTGTTTTAGTTTTCACTTTACACACACACACACACACACACACACACACACACACACACACATATATATATATATATGTGTGTGTGTGTGTGTGTGTGTGTGTTTGGGGCACCTAGGTGCCTGGGCATCTTGTTCGGATCCAACCCGTTAACATTTTTTTTGTTTGGAAATAATCACTAGTACCTTTCAAATATTCTCCTTTCCATTTTCTGGTTGCATGCGCTCCACTGCCATTGAGTGCGAATTGGTTTTCAAAAAACCGGAAACTATTAATTCCCTCGAATGACTTATTTCCTTTTACGAATTCTGCTGGTCTCGCTAAAATAGTTTGTACACTTGTACTTTGGTACATACGTGCCCAATGATTTATTCTAATAAAAATTGTAGGTACCTACAAACATAACCAGATATATTTGTAAGTGCTTACGTAGGACCCTATGAAAAAGTGCATACCCAAGATATGTTTAATCAAAATAAACATACCCAGGGATATTATACCTAATGAAAATACATATTCAAAGTATTATACCTATTGAGAATATGCATATACCCGAGGTATTAGATATACTAAAAATATACACATAGCGAGCTATTATGTCTACTAAAAATTATGGGATGGTAAAATATTGGCACGCCTCACAAAAGTGATATACAAAATATTGGCACGCCTCGCATAATTAGAAATGATATAGCCAAAATCTACTAATTATACACAGGTGACTAATACCCGATTTTCTTGAGTATATACCCAGCTATGTAAAATCGATATCATATACCCCTTCTAATTCATGAGTATCGAATACACCATGTTCTAAGATCTTTATAATAAAAATTAATTTAGAAAAAAATCAAGCTACTCTTTTGGGTAGGAAAATATTGTATATACTCGGTCAACGTATATACCCGACTATGTGAAAAAAGGTAGAAAAAATATTATACAATTTATTCCAAATAATTTGCATGCATGTATATACTTTATGATTTATTCTAGGTATTAGATACATACAGACGTATATAACCTATCATTTATTCCAAATAATTTGCATGCACGTATATACTCTATGATTTATTTTAGGTATTATATACCTACAAACGTAGTCCGATATATTTGTATGTGGATACTCATTTTAAAAAAAAAATGTATACTCAAGATATTTATGTAAATAACTCGATGTGAAATTTATTGGTATATACCCATAAATGTCACTACCTTTTTTATAAGTGGATACATATACGTAAACAAAATACCTCAACACATGATATGTCGCGTTCAGATAAAAATGTATATCTATACAACATACCACAACAGAGATGTATTAAATGTGTGATACTGGATGAATCATACCAAAAAATACGTATTATCCTCACACGATTTGTGGGTATATACCCTAAAAACTACTAGGTATAGTAAAAGAAGAAACTAGGGTTTTCTTATACCCGTAGCAACTATACACACACCCCTATTTAAAACGCATGTCAGCAATACTACTAATATGTACAGAAAAAAATATAATTTGAATAATTTCCTTCTATGCATGAATTACTATAGAAATTTTAGTGTAATTATAAAAAATGCAATTTCAGTGTAAGTTGTCTGCATATTATAAAAAATAATTTTGAATATATATATATACTCTTGCATATTATAAAAAATGCAATTTCAGTGTAAGTTGTCTGCAATTTTTTTGATCATTTATTTTCCATTCTCCTTTTTGAATTGTAATACCAATGCCAATAATTTGTGCGAATATAATTCATTTCTCTTTTAAAAAGTTATTTTAGTTTTGTATTAGTTGTAGTATTAATGATGCTCCATCCGCACAACCAAAAAGCTAATGATGAGTGTCCGTGGTGCTTGTGTGTGTATGCATGTGGGTGTGTCTGCATGTTTACGTGCGCGTAGTGCCTACATATACGTGATCTTGCGTCACAGTCAAACATAGTTTCGGTTGCCAAAGTCCACAGTTTTCATGCATGGTTCGAGATGAATATGTGAGGCTACAAGGTGGTTAAGAAAAAAAGTTACTGGCCCTAAAATATAATCCAGTCGACTGGGCTATAGCCAGTCGCTTTTGTTACTGTCCGATTCTAGAGATTTGTGTTTTTTTTTCTATGTCATTTTGATGGTGAGTTGGGCTGTGTGGAATCGATTGACCCCTATTTGTGGAATTAATTCTTTCTTTTGTGGGTATTTTTGCTTCATTTTTTTATTTTTGTTTTATGTTTCTATGTGTTTTTCTTTTTTCCTTTTTTCTTTAATTTATTATTTTTTGTAGTTTTTTGGCTGAGTGTAATTATATACAAACAAATACTATATAACATTTTCCAAAATTTCATGATTATATGATTATTTTTGCATATTACGATAAAGTGCAATTTCGGTGCAAAGTTGTGCGCAACTTTTTCTTTATTTTCTAACTTCTTAAAGGAAACACATTATTTCAGTTACACTATGTGTAAACTATAATAGACTGAGAAAAATGCACTATTATATGATTATTCTTTGCATATATCAAAACGTGCAAATTGTGTGTAAGTTTTGAAAGTTTTTTCTTTTTCATTTTACTTTTTCTTAAAGGGTTTCATTTCTTTCTTAGAAAACTCCATTATTTTGATTTTGCTTATGGGTAATATCAATTTATTCCTTCATAGGATTTTTTTTAACAAAATTCTACTATTATATGCTTACTCTTGCATGCTATAAAAAGGGCATTTTTTGTGCAAATTGTATGCAAAAAATTTCATTAGTTGTTTTTCATCATCTTCTTCTTAAGTTGTAATAGCAATGCCACTAATCATTTCTTCTTGAAAAAAATTTATTGCCAAAATTCCCTTATTATATGCTTATTCTTGCATATTATTAAAAAAATTAGCGTAAATTTTGTGCAAAAAAATCATCATTTATTTATTATTTTGTTTGTTCTTAAGAGGTACTAGCTATAGCACTAATTCATTCTTCCTCAGAAAACAACATTATTTTAAATTTGTTTTATCTTTTTTATTATTTCTTATTTATGGGTAATACCGATGCGACTAACTCATTTTTCTAATAAAACTTATCTTTGCAAAAAAATCACTATTATATTCTTATTGTTGCATATTAAGAAAAGCCGCAATTTTTGTGTAAATTATGCACACATTTTGTCTTTTTTTTTTGTTCTTTCTTCTTAAAGGGTAGTCCCAATGTCACTAATCCATTATATCTAAGAAATTTATTTTTGTTTTAGGCTCAATTGAATAGGGACTGGCATGATTGTCGCTTTAATATTACACAGGAGAATCAGATTATGTTACGTACCTACAGTTGCCACCATGAAAATAAGATTGTTTTTCTTTGCATAGTAATATGTGTCTCATTTATATCATAAAGATCAAATTACAAGTCACGTAAAGACTGACAAGACAAAACTGAAAAGATAGCAGAACACCGCTAAGCTTGACACCAACGTCCGTCACCTGCCTCTCGCACCACCACAGCAGTAACCAAAGAAAAAAGTGACGGGTCACCTCCTCGTGCGAGCTCGATGCGGCTTCATCGCTGATATGCAGCTTTGCGGACCTCCAAGGTGGCTCACCAAAGATGAAGTCATTGCCATTGAACGAATCAGACCGGGGCAACACCCCGGACATGCCATCGAACTCCAGATCTGACAACCCACCACGACCAAGATGCCGAAGTAGAAAACCATACCTGCCATCCATCAACCACGAACCCAGCACACGTTTTGTCTTTCAGATGTCGTCGATGCAGATCACAATCTGCATCTGCTCCCGAACTACCTCCCAAGCTCCGCGCCGACGCTGGAGCAGACGCCGTCGCAACGGCGAAGCCCGAGGACACAAGTCCACCACAAGGATGCCGTCGCCGCCACGATATCCCCGTTTGAACAGACTGGTTTCCAAATCCATGACCGGCCATAGAGACGATCGCCTCGCCGGAGAAGAATCTGGAGTTTCTTTATTCAGCATCGCCGTCGCCGCCGCCAAAGCCAAGGCGTCAGACGATCTAAAAACCTAAGCTATTAGGGCTCTAAACCTAAAGCAAAAACGATCCACACGCACGGGATCCGGCGACCCCCCTCACGACCGACGACCAAGAGGTCGCCGACGGAGGAGAGCCGCCGGAAAACGGCGCCGGAAAGTTGGCTCTCTTGGCGGCGGCGGCTAGGGTTTAGCTAGCCAGCCCGCCCCAACGCTAGATGTCGTAAATGTAAAATATAAGAAGTTTTTTCCATGAAAATAAGATTAGGTATCTACAGTTTTCGTTAAAGAAAAGGTTCCGATACGTACATCCGGACGCAGCAAGAAAGAAATACATGCATGCGTGAACTGAAATGAGCAGTTGGATGATGAAGTGAGCTGGTAGTATAGGAACGCACGAGTAGAGCAAATCGACTGAAAAAGTTATTGGTCAGTCGACACCGAAAAACGAAATCAGTCAACTGACACCTAGCCTGTCCCATCATGGACTCGGGGAGCAGAGGTTTACCGAAGGACAAGTGCTAGTTCTTTTATCAATTCTCTCATAATTGACCTCCTCCTTAGCTTCTCCCTACAATTCCTAGCTAATTACTCCCTCGGTTCCTAAATATTTGTCTTTTTAGATATTTCAACAAATGACTACATACGAAGCAAAATGAGTGAACCCACACTCTAAAATATGTTTATATACATCCGTATGTGATAGTTCATTTGAATTTCTAAAAAAACAAATTTTTAGGAACGAAGGGAGTAGATCTTAACTAGCTAGAAATTATAAAAAAAATATGAAGTGGCAATTATGAAAGAAGCTGGGAAAGGGATCAACTATGAGAGAATTACAAAAAAAAACTGGTCCTAAGTTTGGGTGCACCCTCGATAAACTGTGGAAGTGCACCGGACCCGGGTGCAAAGCCCACCCGGGTGTCGTCGGAAGCTCTGCTGCCCGGTCGCGGCATCCGGAACAAACCGTAACGAATTGCAATCATGCAACGCTATCCGGTACGGTACTCGGTAGCCGGAGCTCGGAACTGACGGCGTACGGAGAACCTTTCCGTGACCAGACACAAAGGGCACGCGAGAAATGGAGAATATCTACTACTCAAACAGCGCGGGAGCCACCGCGCAGCCACTGGCGAAACCTCCCGCGCGTACACGTAGGCGCGGGAACAGTGGAGGGGGCCACGGAGACGTTCTAGAGCCGTCGCGAGCGCGAACCCCCGAACCTTCTCCAAACCTCCATCCCCCTTCTTCTTAACACTCGCCGCCGCCGCCGCTGCCGCCGCCGCGGAATCCCCACACGACAGACAACCACTCCCCTTCTCCCTGCCCTGGATTGATTTGGTTTGCTTCTCGGCTAGCCCCGGGACCAGCCGATCGGCGGTAGAGGAATTCAGCGCTCGTGATCGATCGATGGACGTGGACGCCGCGCCGGCGCTGAAGAGGAAGGGCGCGGACGCGCCGGAGCTTTGGGTGGACGATGACGTCGGCCCAGGGTTCCCCGTCGCCTCCCGCGCCACCAAGATCCGCCGCCTGGTACGTGCCTACCAACCCAACCCAACCCGACTTGCTTGTTGTTCTCCCCTTCTCGGATTTGCTAAGCGGTGGCGGTTCTTGTGTTTGGTCCTGGGTGTGCGCAGGACCCGGACATGATGCCTTTCGTGCCCGGCGCGGTCGTTTCGCCACCGCGACCGGGGACGCAGCCGCCGGTGGCGGGCTTCGGGGCGGTGGAGGAAGCGCCGATGTGCGGCGACGTGGCGGTGGTGCCAGTTGACATGGCGACGGCGCCGCTGCTGCCGGCGAACGAGGAGCGGGCGATCGTCTTGTACCGGCCCGCCGAGGCCGAGCGCAGGCTGCTGCTCGGCCCGCTCCGGCCGGGCGGCCATCTCCGCGTCAGCCCCGAGTGGATCCAAGCGCTCAACGGTACGTGCCTCCCGGCCCTCCTCCATTTCCTCGAGTCACGCTCGTACTAATTAATTTGGGCTCATTCCTCTTGCCTGCTTGGATCAGCGAATCTAATCTGCAAGTCTGATTCGATTACGCAGGCACGACGCTGCAAGAGGCGAGCAACCGCCGCGCGCTCTTCGAGGGGCTCGCCGGAGCCGAGAGCTCCAACCTGGCCATGGTCCCCTGGGCGCCGCCCCGCGCCCAGGCGGCGTCCACGGCCGCGGAGACGATGGAAGTCGAGGACGGCGAGGGCGCGTCCATGGAGGTCGAGCAGGACAGGGCCGGGCAGCAGCTCCCGATGCCCCAGTGGCCGCAGCAGCAGCAGCACTACATGGTGCAGCAGCAGCCGATCCCGGTGGCGTGGTCATTGTGAAGTGCCGCCGGTGTAGTGTCAGGAGGAGAATCCTTAGGTGTAGGTGTCTGTAGTAGTGTTCTTCCATGGTGGTTTTGGTCTGCGCCGCTGCTCTGCTTCCATGGTGCGAGCAGAGGGAGGTGGGGAGAGTAGGGGATGGCCTGTTGACGCCGTCCGTTTTAGCGGGAGCGGGGCGACGGGGGTCTCCACAGCGGGTCCGAACACCAGACAGGAGATTCTGGTCTGGACCAGAGCAGAGGAGGCGTATGCTGTATCCCGAGTCCCAGTGCTTTTACAAAAGAAGTCGAGTCCCTCACTCCCTCTGCATTTCGCGTTACTCCTTTCCTCCTTCAAAGTGCTTGCGATAGGGAAATTTCTTGCTCCAATTTTGATAAGTGCTCCATCTGTTTCTAAATATAATGCGGCTTTTTGAAGATTTTAATATGAACAACGTACGGATCTATATAGATATATTTTAGATTTTAATACGGACATGTCCATGCCCATCCCCATACTCATCTGTGATGGGTATAAAAAGATTCTCATCACCATCCCGACCGGTTTTTAAATCCCCGTGAAAAATCCATAGTGCAATCAACAACAACCTTCGTATTTTAATAGATAAATTTAAATTTTAGCATAATAAACAATATGTTGTACTTCCCAAAATTCTTGTTTTTAATTTGTCTAAATATGGATATATCTAGTCACGTTTTAGTGCTTGATACCTCCCTATCTAAACGAATCTAAGACATGAATTTTGGGTCAGAGGGAATAGTTACGTTAGGAATTAGCCTTCATGAGTAACGGGATATTGGTAATATCCCATTCTTATCCTCGTCTTGTGCGTTGGATAAAGTATTTGATCCATCAGCTTTTCCGTGAGCATTAACATAAGCACATATCCGTCCCTTGATAACTTAAATTACCCATAGGGTCAGGGATAACGATTAACCATTGTCAGCTTGACATACGGATCTATATAGACATATTTTAGAGTGTTGGATTCCTTTATTTTGCTTCAATCTATCCATCCGTTCCCAAATATAAGTATTTCTAGAGATTTACTATATACGGAGCAAAATGAGTGAATTTATACTTTAAAATATGTCTACATATATTCATGCACTCTATTTGAATGTGTAAAAGGATTTATATTTAGAAACAAAGGGAGTACATTTGAACCTGTAAAAGGGTTTATATTTAAAAACGGATGGAGTACTACAGTGGTGAAGTTAATTTATATATGCATTCATAATTAGCAGTAAATTTATATATGCATTCACAATTAGGAATGAACAAGGAAATTTGCGCCTTCCTCTTACTCGAGCAAAAAAGCTTATAAAAACAAGCTTACGAGTACAAAGCATGGATGAATTATTAAACCAAATAACCATGAAGTATGCGGTACGAAATTGAAACATGCAACCATGCAACCAAAGGTCATTCTGGTGCTATGTCACTCTGTGTAAACCAAACCCAAAAATCATATTAAAAATAAATGGAACCGAACTAATTTTACAATTTGTATGGTTTCTGATTTCCGTATGGTATAAGCTTTTCATACAGCTTTGAACTTTGGCTTTTATGATATATACAAAAACCGAACGCTCAACAGAATAAACCGGAGTAAGAAATATGTTTATGTTTCTTTAGGGGAGCAACCAGGGTACTACAAATCATCCGGATGATTTAAGCCAAATTAAGCTACCTTCAAAACCGTCCGATCAGACGCTTTACAGTCGTACATTCAGCCAGCTCCTATGGGTAGAACCATGCATCAGCTCCCATGGCAGCAGCTTCATGGCAACACGTCGTAGCACCGACGATGTCCAACGGCGCTTCGTTGCAACCTCGCCGGAGCTCCAACGGCCTCCGCGGTGCTTCACTGCAACTCCGGGGGTGCTCGGCGGCGCTTCATTACAACTTCGCCGAAGCTTGATAGAAGCGAGGGGCCCGATCTTTCGATGAGATGATAACTATCGATTTGGTGGAGACGACTTTGATGATCCAACTACAAACGTGCACGACGTTGCGCCTTAGCAATCGCTAAATTAATCTTCAGGGGTTATTGACAATGCGAGAAGCACGATCAGCCTGACCACGAAGGTCTATGTTGAAATATATTGCCCTCCTCACTCCATCAGTTCGGACTTTTGGATGAGTTGGCTGGAGCATGAATTCAATATGGTATCAGAGCCAAGAGGTCTTGATTTCAAGACCCTGCCAACGTAGTATTAAAATAAAACGATTCTGCGGCCTACATCGATCCCACGTCTAAGGACTAAAATAGCCTAGACGTGAGGGGAGTGTTGAAATATATTGCCCGCCTCCCTCCATCAGTTCAGACTTTTGGATGAGTTGGCTGGAGCATGAATTCAATAGTCTATTCCTGCATGCAATCGAAGAACAAGCAAGAATATGATAAAGCAATCTGAATATTGCAAATATAAATAATGTATTGATAAAGATGGGGATCCGTAAGCGGTCTTGGTCTGGTCGTTGGACACAAACGAAATACACGAAGTTGCAATGGCTAACTTTTAACTAAACAAATCCCGAAGAAAAAGCTACACGAAGTTGCAATGGCTAACTTTTAACTAAACAAATCCCGAAGAAAAAGCTACTAGATGGATCTACTTATATAGGAGCAAGGGGTGGCGGCCAAGGAGGTGGAAGGACGTCCCAAGGCAGCCTAAAACAAACCTTAGGTCGTACAAGGCTCATGGGCCCAAGTGGAGGTGATGCAACACCTTTGGACTTGTAGTTTGACTCGGATTCTGCTGCAGCGTCAGATTGTTTCGTCGATAACTCAACGCTCCGGATGAATTTGAAGTGAATCCAATTGGGTTGGAAAGCGTACGAAATCTAGTTTCCAACAAAAGAAGAATCACCCAATTCGGAGTCCGTATGAAGGAGTTCTTGCCGTTTTGAGTCAGGTATGTATGTGCAGTCCGAATCTGTATGCAGAACGTGAGAGACTTGGACTCTATCTTCTCTTGGCCCAAAAGTGGCGTGAGAGAACTTTTTGAACATCACCTAAACTTCACTTTTTCCCTTATTTTCATATGTGGATTGTACAAATGTCCCATACACCTGGAATTATACATGGACAAAAGTATGTGAAGTATTGTTGTCCTGGATGACATAAATAAATTATTGCATAGTTTGCATTAGAAATCATCTCACAAATATACATGTATGCAATATTTTTGATCGTATCCAAGGTAGTCATGTCGTCATCATCCTCCCTTTCTTGAAAATAAAGCCGTCCTCGGCGTTGCTTAATCTAAAATTTGGGTACGAAAAGAGACAAGGTGTACATGTTGTATATGTATATGTCATCCATTTTTACTTCCCTTAATTTTCGCACATATGACACATGTATAGATGAGTAACTTTCGTAGTTCATAAAATATAAAGCCAAAATATTATCACAAGAAGTAGAAGGCATGAAAATATTGCAACTCAGTTTGCACAAATAAGTGAAGCTCTTATTCATATCAAAAGATTGACAATGTTCATCATTAAACCATCCCAACATTGGTGAATAAACCTTACTTGCATAAAATTCACAGGCTACAACATGCTTAAATAAGCAAACATGCAATAAGTCATTTGACATAGAATCGTCACCAAGATTGGAGGTCATATCAAAATGATTCAACATTGGGACAATTATTTTCAAATGTATTTTATCCAAATTTGATTTATTCTCCGATTCACATGATTCTTTTGCGTCAACAGTTAATTCAATGGGTGCACTCAAAATTGTTGGTATTTCAGTTATTTGATCACATGACGCATTCATGACAGTAACATGGTTATCTAAACTAGGTGGTGTGCTCAAATCAACACGTAATTCAATACATGATGTATTCAAGTTAACTATATATGCATCATCCTCATGTGAAGTTATATCATCATTGATTTTACTGTTACCTTGTCGCAAAGACGTAGCTGATGTAGGTACAGACGATGACAATGTACCACACACTTTAGATGATGTCACGCTCACAATCAGAGGTGTGGCTGCTCTAGTAGGTGCAATGGTGGAGGAACCAACCAGTGGTGGTGAGCATGAACTGGAATAGTTGTTGTTGTAGTCACACAATGCATCCTCATGTATTTGTCTCTCAAAGGTACAAGCACGAACATACATACCAGTAATGCAACGAGGAATATACTGAAATCTTGCGTGAATATCATGGTTCAAACCACCAAAAAATCTATTCATTGTATCATCCTCAGATTCTTCTATGTCACAATGATGCATATAAGATTTGAACTCTTGGTAGTAAGCATGAACAGTGTTACTGCCTTGTTTTAATTGTTCCAATTTGCGAAGCAATTCACGGCGATAGTAAGGTGGAAAAAAATGAGGACTTTAGCCTACTCCAATACAGAGTAAAAGATTCTCAAAAGGCTTCTGTGATCGCCTATTGTAATTCTCTACCCTAGCTCTCTACACTCCCTCTTGTCTGTTCTTTGAGTAGACACTACATTGAACTCACCTGGAACCTCACCCCCCCTCTTCTTGAGATGAGGGGATCATGGGATGGGATGAACACGTAGTTACAATGCAATCTGTAACCCACTTGTAACACCCTATATATTTATATACAAAAACAGTAGGAGCCTCTCCTACTGTCATTTCATCAAAAAAAAGGTGGAAAAAAATGTTTTCTCATTACAGCCTTCAAATCTTTCCAAGTTGTGGGTTGGTTATTGAAAGAGTTGTATATCGACTAGAGGGGGTGAATAGGCGATTTTTATGTAAGTCTTCAAAACATGGAAGTTTCGAAGACAAACGATACAACCGATCCTATTTATATGCAGCGGAAGGTAGACTACACTAGACAAGCCATAGTCAAGTGTTCAATGAAGTGAAAGCATGAAGACTAATAGTAGCTAGGCAGTATGGATCAGGATGGAAGATTTTATGAAGCCAGTCAGAACAAGTTGTCGCACAGTGAAGTCAAACAGATAGAGCAAGCAGGCAATGACTTCACAAAGACAGACGGTAAGTAAAGAGAAGGAAATGATAGAACCAGTAGCTTGGGGAAGGCAGTGATTTGTTAGACCAGTTCCAGTTACTGTGACAACTGTACGTCTGGTTAGGGAGGCTGAGATTTAACTCAGAAGACCGCGTCTTCACCTTATTCCCCTTGAGCTAAGGACACCTAGTCCTCGCCCAATCACTGTGGTAAGTCTTCAAGGTAGACTTCCAAACCTTCACATACTTCGTTCATCGGCGATCCACAATGACTCTTGGATGCTCAGAACGCGACGCCTAACCGGCTGGAGGAATCACAGTCCTCAAGTGTAACAAGTCTTCAGGTCACGCAGACAGAAAGACTTCAGTGATGCCTAACACTCTTTGGCTCTGGGTGTTTGGGCTTTGTCCTCGCAAGGATCTCTCTCTGAAATGCTTTGGAGGTGGGTTGCTCTCAAACGACAAAAGCCGTGTAATAACTCTGAGCAGCCACCAATTTATGGTGTAGGGGGTGGGCTATTTATAGCCACTAGGCAACCCGACCTGATTTATCCGAAGTGACCCTGGGTCACTAAGGAACTGACACGTGTTCCAATGGTCAGATTTCAAACACACGCGGCAACTTTACTTGGGCTACAAGTGAAGCTGACTCATCCAGCTCTGGATAAGGTTTGCTCTCATTGTCTTCGCTCGAAGACATAGGATTTGGTTGAGCATCACTTCAGTCACTCTGACTTTGTTCACTTGGACCCCACTTAACAGTACGGTGGTTCCTATGACTCAACAAAGAAGAAAAGGAAACAACGAAACGTCTAAGTCTTCGCGCTCCATAGTCTTCACACAATGTCTTCTCTTGTCATAGTCTTCAATATGAATATCTTCATATACCACCATTGTCGTCAATGTCTTCATACATTTTTAGGGGTCATCTCCGGTAGGTAAACCGAATCAATGAGGTACTACTACCTGTGTTATCCTGCAATTCTCACAAACACATTAGTCCCTCAACCAGGTTTGTCGTCAACACTCCAAAACCAACTAGGGGTGGCACTAGATGCACTTACAATCTCCCCCTTTTTGGTGATTGATGACAAACTGGTTGAAGTTTTCAACGGGGATAAAAGTATGTGAAATTGTAAAGGATAAAGGTATTGTCATCATAAGTAGCAAAAGGCTCCCCCTGAAGATGTGCGTATAATTAATTTGCTTTTGAATGCAAATGCACATGGCAGGTTGTACTTGTGGAGATCCTCTTCAACTTATGAAGACAATTCATCATGCACAATTTATATGTCGAATATAATGATATGCATAATGAGAAATGGACGTTTGCAGAATGAATAAGTGCGGAATTTATCGTCGCACATGCGGAATTTATCATCGCATTACAAAGTACCAGAAAACGTAGCAGACGACCATCAAGTTCAAGTGTTACAACTCAAAGAACCAAATGTAACAAAAGCGAGAGTTGTAAACACTAGGCAAAATATAAAGCACCCGCCCATATGGACCCGCTTGAAGACTATTGAAAGTGCAGTATATCGACTAGAGGGGGGTGAATAGGCGATTTTTATGGAATGCTTCAAAACATGGTAGTTTTGAAGACAAAAGATAAACTCAATCCTATTGGTATGCAGTGGAAAGTAGACTACACTAGACAAGCCATAGTCATGTATTCAATGAAGTGAAAGCACGAAGACTAATAGCAGCTAGGCAGTAGGGATCAATATGGAAGAAAGAATGAAGCCTATCACAACAAGTAGGTACTCAGTGAAGTCAATCAGATAAGGCAAGCATGCAGTGACTTCACAACATAGAACAGTAAGTAAAGGGAAGGAAAGGATAGAACCAGTAGCTCGGGGAGGACAGTGATTTGTTAGACCAGTTCCAGTTATTGTGACAACTGTACGTCTGGTTAGGGAGGCTGAGATTCAACTCAGAAGACCGCGTCTTCACCTTATTCCCCTTGAGCTAAGGACACCTAGTCCTCGCCCAATCACTCTGGTAAGTCTTCAAGGTAGACTTCCAAACCTTCACAGACTTCGTTCACCGGCGATCCACAATGACTCTTGGATGCTCAGAACGCGACGCCTAACCGGCTGGAGGAAACACAGTCCTCAAGTGTAATAAGTCTTCAGGTCACACAGACAGAAAGACTTCAGTGATGCCTAACACTCTTTGGCTCTGGGTGTTTTGGCTTTGTCCTCGCAAGGATTTCTCTCTCAAATGCTTCGGAGGTGGGTTGCTCTCAAACGATAAAAGCCGTGTAATAACTCTGAGCAGCCACCAATTTATGGTGTAGGGGGTGGGCTATTTATAGCCACTGGGCAACCCGACCTGATTTGTCCGAAGTGACCCTGGGTCACTAAGGAACTGACACGTGTTCCAACGGTCAGATTTCAAACACTCACACGGCAACTTTACTTGGGCTACAAGTAAGT
Source organism: Secale cereale (assembly GCA_902687465.1). NCBI lineage: Eukaryota > Viridiplantae > Streptophyta > Magnoliopsida > Poales > Poaceae > Secale > Secale cereale. The sequence goes on along the minus strand of LR738713.1, from coordinate 571,280,227 downwards.
CTGACTCATCCAACTCTGGATAAGATTTGCTCTCATAGTCTTCGCTCGAAGACATAGGATTTGGTTGAGCATCACTTCAGTCACTCTGACTTAGATCACTTGGACCCCACTTAACAGTACGATGGTTCCTATGACTCAACAAAGAAGAAAAGGAAACAACGAAACATCTAAGTCTTCGTTCTCCATAGTCTTCACACATTGTCTTCTCTTGTCATAGTCTTCAATAAGATTATCTTCATATACCACCACTGATGTCAATGTCTTCATACATTTTAGGGGTCATCTCCGGTAGGTAAACCGAATCAATGAGGGACTACTACCTGTGTTATCCTGCAATTCTCACAAACACATTAGTCCCTCAACCAGGTTTGTCGTCAATACTCCAAAACCAACTAGGGGTGGCACTAGATGCACTTACAAAGATCAACTCATATGCTTCTCCCCCTTTTGTCAATAAGGACCAAAAAGGTTTGAAGACACAGAGCCTCTACTCGTTCCCAGTTGGAGTAGGAGAAGATGCAGGGTCGGCGTTGGTGTTTGGCGGTGCAGTAGAAGTTGGAGCAGTGTCGACACACGCCGAAGGAGGAGGTGGTAAGGTAGCATCATCTTGATCATCGATCACTCTGGCATCCACCGTTGCAGCGGAGGAGGAACAGTCAGAGTCTTCAAGAGACGGAGTTCGATGCAAAACGGCATTCCTTGGGGGAGTGTTGTCAAACTTGAATCTTTCAGTGAAGCCATTGTCTTGAAGATCTGCTTCAGCACTCAGCAATGTCAAACTCTTCCATGACCTCCGACAGGTTTCATGAGCAACAAAGGCATTCTTGGTGGCAAGGTTGCGAATACGATTGACGTCCACCAAGAGGCTTTGCATCTGGCGCTTCAGCCAGTAGTGATGCTTATCCTGTTTCTGATGTAAGGCAACGAGAAGTTCTCGGTCATTGAGAACACGAGATTGCTTCTGAGGCCTTTGGGCAATGGTGCTATCAGTAGCTTCAGTCTCTGCATGGTGAGGTGAGCGAGTATGTCCAGCCAGAGGATAAACACGAGTGACTGCTGGAACTCCATCAATGGGCTGAGTGAAGCTTTGGTGATCAGCATTGTGAAGACAAACATGCTCTTTGGCAGGCTCTTGGTATATGGCTTCAACTGACATATCAACCTCTGGCAAGAATATGAGATGGTTGCGAGCAGAAGGCTGATAGTTGATGGCTGAGTGAAGCTTGATCAGACACATGACCCATGGAGTGTAGAACTTAAGTCCAAAGAGATCAGAGCCTGATACAACCAACTGCCTGATAAAGAAGTCTTGAGCGTTGAAGCTGATGTCATTGAAGATATAGAAGACCAATGTCTTCATTGTTCCTTCAAGTTTGGCTGATGAAGAGTGTCCTTTGACAGGCCATAGAGTTCGCCTGATGATATGATATATAGTGTGTGGCAGATACTCAAGGTCTTCAACAAAGAACTCCTTTGGGTACTCAGCATCGAGTGGAAAGGGCTTCATCATGCTCAACATTTGGCTCATGTTGGGCTTTGGCTTCTGAAAGATACTCTCCAAAGCTTCGCTGTGTCATTGACAACCAGGTTCATATAGTTCTCCTGGAGTGGGCAGGCCAGTTAGCTCAATGAGGTCAAAGGCTTTGGCTTCATGATGGACATTTCCTGTCATCCACTCAAGGACCCATGTCTTCGAATTCCTGTTGTAGCCGCGAATGTGGACGGTTGCATAGAATTGCAGAACAACTCTTCATTCCAATGCTCTTTATCAGTCACAAAGTTCAGCAAGCCAGCATCACGGAAGCAATCAAGGGCTTCTTCAAGACAGGGCAACCCAGTAATGGCTTCAATGTCAAGACACATATGTGGGAAGATGCGCCCTTGATCATAGAGAACACGTGAATAATAGCTGCGTTGTTGATAGCTCCAGAACCTATCTGATGAAATCCTTGGTTTGGAATAGGGGTTCTTGGCACTATCAAATAAAGTGTTGTGCGCAATGAAGCCAATAGCATTGAAGGACCCTGGCGAAGTGGCAGCACCTGGGAACTTGGGCAGTCTTGGCTTTGGCTTCTGAATCTGAGGCATGTGCTCGACGTGGTAATCAAATTGAGGACCAGCAGCAGGCGGATCAGCAGCGGGCGGAGGAACTAGAAGAGGCCATTTGACAGAGATGAGCTGGTCATCTTTGTCGTATGCTTGCTCGATGGTATGTGGCCTTGGAGACGGAATAGGAGCAGTGGCATTGACTTCAGGCTGCTGATTTGCGTCAGGTGCATCATTGGCTTCAGGTGCCATCACTTCAGGCACCACACTGAATTCAGGCGCCACATTAGCTTCAGCCATGACAACGTCATTGGCTTCAGTGGTGGTGTTGGTGGCAGCCTCGGAATGTGTAACCTCCACTTCAGGAGCTGGAGGGTCAGACACGTTCTCCTCGAGAACAACTTGGTTGGCAGGGGGTGTGGCAACACGTGCTTCTTCTTCTCTTGTTTGTTCTTCATTGGCTGATGCAACCGGAATATCTTCAGCCGCTTTGGCTTCAGAATCAGGGACGTTCACAGTAGGAGAGGCTTTAGGAAACACTTGGCGTGAAACAGATTGGCGCTCATCTCCTTCCGGAACACTTGATTGATCGACTTGAGGCTTTGGTCCTTTGCGAAGCCTGCGAAACACTGGCGACGCTTGTGGAGATGGAGTTGGTTGGGCCTTAAAGTCTTCATCGTCAACCACTAGAGTGGTGACCTGTGTTGGGGGAGTAGCTGGTAATTCTTGTGGGTGATCAGCCCATGAGTCATCCTGAGCAATTGGCATCAATGGACGACCAATGCTGATGCGTTCGCTGTTCGTGAGAACAGGCGATGATACCACATTGTATTCAATCTGAGGAATGAGTTCATCATCTTCAACATTGTCTTGATGACCAATGTCTTCAGCTGCGGTGGGGTCAACAGCTGGAATATCTTCAGGAGCCTCTATGGTAGTAGGCTCATGAACAGTCAGGCGACGTTCTTGATGTTCAGATGCAAGACGAGCAACAGAAATTGGCTCGACGACAAGGGGCTCTATGGGAGCAGCCCGGACCTTCTTGATCTTGCGCTTCTTGGTGGGTGGAGCATCATCAGTGGTGTTCTTACGCTTGCGGGCTTCAGCTTCAGCCACCTTTGTCTTCTTGAGTTCTGAAGCAACTGTGGGGACCTTAGGCTTCAAGCCTGTCGTGCTGGCAGGGAAGACAATGCGAGGTTCTTCCTTCCTTGATTCTTCAGCTGGGGCCACAGTTGGCTTCTTCTTCTTGGCAGCCATCCTGGGGTCGATGCCAGGACGCCCAAGGGCCTTGCGCTTCTCAGCTTCATTGTAAGCTTGAACACACTTGTCAGCCAAGGCCTTTATGCGCTCATGAGAACCTTTAGCTTCTTCACGCTTCTTGTGAAAGGCTTCCTTGAGCTCATGCATCATGACTTTGAAATTTTGGATATCTTGGACGCTGAGCTTGGCCATATGCTTCTTGAACTGAGCCTTTTCAAAATCAATCTTATGCTTCAGCTCAACAATGTTTTGAGCAAGAGCTAGCTCAGAAGCAATGGCGCCGTTGAATGAGACGCTCAGGCCAATCGGAAGTTGCAGATCATCGAAGCTAAGATTGGGGGTGTCAAACCACTCATCAATGAAGTTATTGATGACTGCCACATCAAAGAGAGGCAAGTCATTGAAGATTTCTGCATCTTGCTTGCTCTTTATCAGTTGCTTAAGAGCGTCATCAGCAAGATCTTCATCACTTGACAGATCAATGGAGTCATTCTCATTCCTCAGAACTGTAGCAGGAGTCAGAGCAGGCTGGGGTTGTGCATGGGCTTATTCTTTGACTTCTTCGGCTTGGAGATGCGAGAGTGATCTTCAGGCTGCGCACTTGGTGCAGGTGGAGCAGTGGCCAAAGGCTCTACTCTTGAAGTTGTTGGTGGAGTGGAAGGCTTTGCAGGTTGATCCACATCCGCCCCTTGAACCCTTATATGTGAGATGAGACCTTCTAAGTTGTAGAAGGGACCAACAATATTTGGTTCGGCTTCGCGTGTGCCATCGGCACGAGGCGCAGAGGGGTCAGGGTTAAAGTCTAATCCCAAATTTTCTTGTCCTCCTTTGATGAGGACATCACTAACAAGGTTACACCCACAGCTCCAACTGACACATATACAGGACCAATTACTAGAGCTCGCGCACGCCAATTAAATTACCGGGTACTTTTGTTTCTTGGTAATGAATCTAATGTTCATGAGAATATGATGCTGCCTAAATTGGATACATTTGTCTTGCTTACAAATGAAGGGCCTAGCTTGGACAAGAAGGATGAACATTGGAGCAAGATCAAGCATGGAGATGATGGCATGCGCAAGGGGAACAAGAATGGAGTTACAAGTGATGATTTCAGGACTTTGAAGCCACCATAATGAGTGTGTGAAGCCTTGGACGAAATATACAAGATGCCACTTCATAAATTTCGTCCAGAGGCTATTATAGGTGCTGCGTCACCTTATTATTGGGCCAGGCCCATGTAATTTCGAAATACTTGAGTATAGGCTGTTTTTAGAGTCCGTATGTGTGGGGAAACAAGAGTTAGGGTTGGTTTCGGACCCCTCCACCAAGGGCCACGAAATTCCCCCCCCCCTCTTTCCCCCATATATACAGCCCTTAGGGCGTCGTTTAGACTTTGGGTTTTGTTTAGATTAAAGTTCACCATAGCTGCAACTTTGCGTACTTCGTTTGTGTTCAACGACCAGACAAAGACGTCACAGGACCCCACTTGATCAATAAAGCTTTCCTCTTGAATTCGCAATATCTAGATTGCAATCTCACTTTCTTGCTTGTTCTTCGTTTGCCTGCAGCAAACAGACCTTCGTGGTCAGGTTGATCGTGCTTCGGCGTGATCAATAACCTCTCGGAGTTGGTTTAGCAATTGCTAAGGCGCGACGTCCACGCACATTCGTAGTCGGATCGTCCAAGTCGACTTCCTCCAAAACGATAGCCATCATCTCATCGAAAGACGGGACACATTTGCCTCTATCAAGTGGTATCATAGCTCCAGTTTGCTCGATGAGATTTTACAGTTTTTTGTAGATTAGATCGAGTCTGTTCTTCATACCTACAGTCCACGAAAAAGCCAAAAAAATAGGGTTAGTTCATCATATCCGAACCAGTCTGAGCCATTGCATAATCTTTGCCGTGTTTGCTTAGTTGAATTTGCGGTTGCATCGTCGTGTCAAGTTGCTGAGTTCTAGGCATACTGGAGGTTGCGCTTGAACAGATTGTCGTCACGACACCATAGCAAAGATGATGGATCGGCATCAGCTGGTTGTGGCCCTCGGACCATGCAAGGATAGAAGCCTTGGGCAATGGCTTCAGCTCTGGACCTGGGTGGAAGGTTTTTCTCTTATTGTAGTCTTCCTCTGGATCAGTCTTGTACATTTCATAGAGGTCAGGAGGCAAATCTCTGGAGGTGTTTCCACGGCGCTGTCTGCCACCCTTCCTAACAGATTTCTCAGCTGTCATTGGGTTCAAACTGAAAGGCTTCAACATTGTCAAAGGCTTCCCTCTGCTGGTCAGACATGAACTGGCTTCGAGAGAGTTGATGTGATGCTGTAAGAATTTTGCAAATGAATGCCGACTATGAGAACCAAGGGATTCTCCCACGGACATGTACCTATGACAGCATTAGAGATGCGAGGGAAGGGGAAGAGGTCATATGCATTCTCAGAAGATTTTGAAGATAAATTAGTTTAGAAGACATTGACCTCATAGCGCGAAGACATTCACTTATATGTTGAGAGTTGGTTCCAGATTTGTACAAATCCAAGAATAGGTACAAGTGAGGAATCTAACTACGTGTTAAGCATAAGTGAATATACTAGGCAAAGTATGAGATGCGGACAGGATAGATCCAAATATGTGGAGGCAGAAACTTCTTTTGGTAGAAAGGATGAATCTATATCGGATCAAGAAGACGGTAAAAAGAGGGTTTTAATTTACCACACGGTGAACTGCTAGATGGAGACGGAGTGGAGGCCGAGCAGTTCGATCTTCCATGCCCTAACTTGGCGACGGAGGACACCTACGGGGCGGCGGAGAAGACAATGTCCGTGGCCGGGTGAAGACTGCGTCGACGAGGTCGCGGCAGCTAAGCGCTTCGTCGCCGACTGATACGTCTCAAACGTATCTACTTTTCCAAACACTTTTGATATTGTTTTGACCTCATTCTTGCATGATTTGAACTAAACTAACCCGGACTGACGCTGTTTTCAGCAGAGCTGCCTGTATGGTTTTATTGTGTGCAGGAAAACGGATTTTTAAGTATCTCAGAAAAATCCACGAAAAATCACAGAAAATCCACGCACCCGAAGGAACCAGGAGCCAGAAGTGGGGCCAGAGGGGGGCCAGGGGGTGCCTAGGCGCCCTGTGGGCGCGCCGCCCCTGGGCCGCGCCGGGGGGTCGCCTGGGTGGGGCCCACACCCCCTGGTGCCCTACTTTGCCTCGTATTTTTACTCGCGACACGGAAACCCCAGATCAGAAGTTCTTTTCGCAGTTTTCCGTCGTGGAGCCGCCGCTACCCTCTGTTCTTCCTCGGGAGGGCTAATCTGGAGGCTGAATTGGCCTCCGGAGAGGGGAGATCGTCGCCATCGTCATCATCATCACCACTCCATCATCCCTACATGACTTCCCCTTCCATGTGTGAGTAATTGCCCTGCTGTAGGCGAAGGGGATGGTAGGGATTGGATGAGTTAGATCATGTAATAGTTTATCAGATCGTTGGGGGCATGTTGCCTATCATCTACTATGGTGTTTATCATCTTTGCTTCAACTTGTTATTCTTAATGCTTGACACTTAGGGCCCGAGTGCCATGATTTCAGATCTGAACCATATGTATTTGCATGAATATATTTGTGTTCGTGATCCTATCTATGAGTTGTTTGCACCTGTTACGGTTCGGAACCGGCGATCCCAAAAGTGACAGCTTGGGACACCAAAGGGGATGGTCCGTAGTTTGAGGATTACATGTATCCATTGAGTTCATTGCTTTGTTCCGGTGCTCTTTGACAGGAGCACCTTAATCTCCATAAGTTCCTTTTGGCCCCATTCGTAGCGGGATGGTAGGACAAAAGATGTTGTGCAAGTTCTTTTTGCAAGCCCGTACAACTACTTACGGGATACATGCCTAATGTTTGATATTTGCCTAGATGATCATTACTTTTCCGTGTGTCGTGCCCCAAGTTAGAATCTATCTCATCCATGCAGCGCCCAACCATCCATCTCCCTAGCCTACATTGTTTTAAATCTTGCTGGTTACTAGTTGCTATTCTTGCCATTTACTTTTGCTATTTACTTTTACTGTTTAATTTTACTATCGCTATCATCACTATCATATCACTGTTACCACTTATCTTTTGTTGCAAGTAAGTATATTTCAGGTGCGGTTGAATTGACAACTCAACTGTCAAAGCTTATAAATACTCTTTGGCTTCCCGTGTGTCGAATCAATAAATTGGGTTATTCTTACCCGCGAAGACTATCTCGACCCCTTACGGTTGAGGGTTATCAAGTACCGTTTTCTGGCGCCGTTGTCGGGGAGCATAGCAATATTTACAAGTCTACTTGAGGTATCCTACCTGCTGCACTTCATCCACTATGGGTAAGAAAGGAGACCCCAAGGTTCCGATCTTACTATCCACTACAAGAAGAGGTACTGCTCTGAGCACTAGTGCTACACTTGATTCACCTTCCGTTATGAGTAAGTTTGCCTCACCACCACCACATGATGCTCCTACTGAATCTGTTACTATGTCTGATACTCTTGATGATGCTTCTACTACTTTTGATGATATTAGTTCGCTTGGTTATGCTCTTGAGAAACAAATTGCTGCTGCTGCTAAAAAGTCTGGAATTGAACTTCCTGTTACTCGCTACCCTATTGGTGAAACTTATGATTATCCTGATTTGAGTAAACTCAAAGAGAGGCTCCTTGATGATGATTACTATATGCTTGATGAAGATTTATGCAGGGAACTGACAGAGTTTTCCGGCTCTGACCCTGAAGTCATTAAGAAGCTATTTAAAAAACACTCTTTGAAGAACAAAACCGTTCCTAATCCTGAATTTGCTACATCTCCTATATGCATTGATGATCCTGATTATGATTTCTCTGTTGATCTTTCACTTATACCTATGGTTGAAGCTGGCCCCTTTTATGGCAGAGAAAATGATGATGCTATTGCACACCTGACTAAACTCGGTGAGTTAGGTGGCCTATTTACCACAGATGAAAAGATACGATACTTCTATGTGACCAAGCTTCTTCCTTTCTCGTTGAAGGAAGGTGCTAAAGCATGGTATGATTCACTCCCATACGGTTCCATTAAGAGTCCTCAAGATTTAGCTCACTCTTTTGTGGATAAGTACTTTCCTGCTCACATGCAACATGCTGCTTTACAAAGAATTTATAACTTTAAACAATTGCAGGATGAGTCCCTCCCTAAAGCTTGGGGGAGGTACTGCGGTCTGATTCGGGCTAGACCTGGACATGAAATCCCTAAGAACGAATTAATCGATATATTCTATGCTGGTCTAACTGATGAATCCAGGTCCTATTTGGACAGTTGTGCTGGGTGTGTTTTCAGGAAAAGAACACCGGACGATGCGGAAGATTTGATGGGCAGGATTGCCAAAAACCATGAAGATTGGTCTGTCCCTGAACCACCTCCACCAACAAAGAAGAGGGGCATGTTTGTTCTGAGCCCCGAGGATATGCGAGAAGCAAAGAAGTCTATTAAAGAGAAAGGTATTAAAGCTGAAGACGTGAAGAATCTACCCCCTATTGAGAAGCTGTGTGAGCCTACCACTCACCCTCCTATGGTAGAGGTACACTCTCTTTTAGATTTCAACTCAAGTGACATCCCTCATGGTAATCCTCCTGATCAATGTTTAGATGAGTTTGATAATTTTATTATGAAACAAAATCATTTTAATAAGAGGATAGAAAGTCAATTGCATGATAATTCCCTTGCTATCAAAAGACTGCTTGATGTTTTAGATAGAACAGTTAATGATGTTCAATGTCTTGTGAAGCATTTTCATATGGTTCAAACTCAGCTTGATCAAATTTCTAATGTGCAAAGAGATTTGCTTGCTAACAATGCCAAACAAGATAACTTGCAGGCTTTCGAGATTAAGACCCGAGGAGGAACTAGCACTCAAGATCCTCTTTATCCAGAGGGACATCCGAAGAGAATCGAGTAGGATTCTCAAATGCAGGAAGAAGAAATTGTTGGCTCTCCAAAGAAAAAGAAGAAACATAAGGAGACTGACAATTCTAAAGATCCTATTGCAGATGAAGAACCAGCTATTGATCCCAATAGTGTATCTATATCCGATGCTGAGACTGAAGACGGTGCTGAACCTGAAGGTAATAATAATGAGAAGAATGATCCGCCTGAAGTTCGAGAAGAAGAAGCACCTGACAAACGTAAGAGGTACACTAAAGAAGACTTCATCGCAAGAAAACATGGGAAGGAAAGAGAACCATGGGTACAGAAACCCATGCCCTTTCCAGGTAAGTCCATCAAATCTAAAGAAGAAGAGCATTATTATAAGTTTTGTGAGTGGATCAAACCTCTTTTTCTTCAAATTCCTTTGACTGATGCTATTAAATTACCTCCTTATTCAAAATATATGAAAGATATTGTCACTAACAAAAGAAAAGTTCCTAATGATGCAATATCTACTATGCTTGCTAACTACTCTTTCAGTGGCAAGATTCCTGAGAAGCTCGGTGATCCAGGTATACCCACCATTCCTTGCTCCATAAAGAATAATTATGTCAAAACTGCTTTATGTGATCTTGGAGCAGGAGTGAGTGTTATGCCTCTCTCTCTTTACGAGAGGCTTTGTTTAGAGAAACTAATTCCTACAGATATCTCCCTTCAGATGGCTGACAAGTCAACCGCTGTTCCGATAGGTATTTGTGAGGATGTTCCCATAGAAGTTGCTAATTGTTTAATTCTTACTGATTTTGTTGTGCTTGACATGCCCGAGGATGGGAGCATGTCCATTATTCTTGGTAGACATTTTCTTAACACCGCAGGTGCTATTATTGATTGCAATAAAGGGAAGGTTACCTTCCATGTGAATGACAAAGAACACACGGTATATTTTCCAAAGAAGACCGACAGGAGGCATGGCCTCAACTCTATAGAGAATATCGAGACCGTGAAAATTGGAGAATGGGACTGTCCACTACATGTGCCTCACAAATACAAAACTATCATGGTGGGGACAATGTCCATCAAAGTAAAGGTTCAGTGATTACTTCGTAAGAGGTGAGACTTTTTGCTCTATATATCGCTTGTTTGTTGGTAAGACTTGATCAACCTTACTAGTAAACATGTTTTATATGGATAAAAAAGTTGAGGTTGTTATGTTTTCACTTGTTTTTAGTTTTGTCCTACTTGCTGTACCAAGTATTTATGTTTTTGAAGCTTCACAATACTACTAACTGCTTCAAGTTTTTAGAGAGTTTCGCGGCTTTTTGAACTTCGAAAAAATTTCAACAGTGAAGTTTTCAGAAAAATTCCAGAAAAATTAAAATAAAAATTTCCACATCGGGAGAGACCCAGAGGGGTCTGGGGCCAGCCAGGGGGACCCACCAGTGGCCCAGGCGGCCAGCTGGCGCGCCCCAGCCCCTGGCCGCGCCCATAGGGCGCCTGGGGCCCACAGGCCCCCCCTCCAGGTATGTCTTCTTCCTTCCTCTCTCTCTTTCTCCAAAAACTCGAGTTCTGCTCTTGTTCTTGTGTTCTTGCTGTTCTTGGAGGCGATTCTTCGATCTCTCTCTACAGCCCATCATTTGAGCTGAAATTTTGAGCAAATACTCCCTGGTATGTGACTCCTCCACCCCTCCAATTAGATTTTTGATTGGTGGCTTCATTTGTGAGTATTTAGTAGTTCTTGGTGCTTTATAGATGAGCTTGCATGCATATGTAGAAAGTTATTTTTCAAGTTTTGATGCAAGTTTATGCCTTGGGCAAGTGAGTTGAGTAGTTTGCCTTAGCTCACTTTGTTTTAATCCTCGTTTTCGTAAATTTTAAAAAAAATTCAGAAATGAGTTTGTAGGAAGGGCAAAAGGGTGGCTTGAGAAGAGGAGGCCCGCACCCTCCGATCGAGTTACTAGAGCCGCAGCTTCACCATCGACTGCTAGGCTGAGCTATAATGAAGATCATGTGCCCCTGGAGTTGTTGGAAGATACAAGTCCAGCACGTGCGATGACATTTCCATGTGATGAATTCATGGAAGCTGCGGGAATCAAGGATGAGTTTTATAATCTTTGTGCTAATGCAGGTTTGACATGACTCGTCACGAGCCGTGTTACTCAGTATTAAAAACTCACCTCCAGTTTCATTAACAGTTTTAGATATAATCCTGATTCAGGTGCTATTGAGTTTAAAACTTATAATGATCTTATCACCATGACTTTGGGGAATTTTTGTGAAATAATAGGTGTGCCGAATGTTGGGAGGACGGCTAGGATGGCCACTCAGCCCTCCGAGCTGAAAACCGTCATCAACTCTCTCTGCAGCATGGGTACGAGGGATATTCATCGGTCGAAGATCTCCAGCATCTTATTTCCTCACCTCAGGTATTTTTCATATTATATTGCTAGAGGGGTGTTAGCTCATGACAACACGAGCAACATTTCTGCTCCGGATATTGCTATCCTGGCGGCAGCCCTCTCAGGGCGATCTGATTATAATCTGGGTGCCTTAATTGCTCGACGCCTTGCTATGAACGGTAACAAGGGAGACCTATATGGTGGCGTTTATGCCACACTTATCTTAGAACATCTTGGAGGCACCCCACACCCTGATGATACTCCTTTTACTTATTCAAGCTTTGATCTTGCTGCTATGAAAAGGCATAAGTTTGTTACCATGGGTTCTGAGCTTGATAATCTTATTTATATCTTGCGTTTCGGAACTGCCGCGGAACGCGAGATCCGTCTACCTGCACCTCTTTTGTTTGATTTTTCTCGCATGAACGGATGGTCCTTTGATGTTGTCCAGTTCGATGAGTTCATGGTCCAGCATCAGTTTCATAACCCCATGGAGGGGGTTGTGCCCGATGAGGAGGGGCACGGTGAGATACCACCTTTTCAGGGAGAAACCGCCACCGAGTTTGGTGAAGGTTCTTCCTCTGTTTGGCGTTCGGAACCTTCCTCGTGGGAGACTCTGAGGAGTTCGGTGTACGCGCCAGCATCCTTCTACGACCCTTGGACTCACCACCATACCCCCGGAGCAGGAGGCTCCTAGGGGCAGTAGCTGCTACCAACTTAGGCCAAAAGCCTAAGCTTGGGGGAGTACGTGCCCCTCTCACTTTTCCATTGTATTATTCGTTTTATTCACTTTGATCTTTTCGAAGTTTTTGCCCGTTCTTCTTTATTTTTTCTCTTTCTTTTGCTTTTATTCAACCTTTGAAAAATCCAAAAAGATTTCCTTTCTCTCTTTAGTTTGCTTTGCTTTCAGAGTTCAGCTCGAGTCCGTGATGGCATTCAATTATATTTCCTACGTTCGATCGTGCAAGTGACAAGCAGTAATGACGAAGATCGACTGAAGGGAAGCAACAAGGAAGACCGGTATGAACTCTTTTTGTTTCTACTTTTGTACATATGCCTGTACTTATGATCTAGAGACCAGCTTGTAGCGACATAGTGATATGTTTACAATGCTCTTCCAGTGGTTCATGCTTTCCTTGTGGCTAGTCTCGAATAACTAGAGTATATAATGTGTTATTGAAATGATCTACATGCATTGCACTGTTCATAGTCTGGTATACTAAGGTGGTATTTCCCTTTCGAGAATTTTTGGATTGACTTGGCACATGCTTACACATGTTTAAGACTAAAAAGTCTACTCTGCCTTGATGATCTTTGAGTTTTAGAATAGTTATATCACTTTCATGCCCGATTCAATGTTGCTTTGTCGCTCTGCATGATTATGACCGTTATTTCTCTCTAGTTGGTCGCTTCCCAGTCTTTTGCTAAACTTCCACCTGTACTAAGCGGACTGACTGCTTGTGCATCCAAAATCCTTAAAACCAGTTATGCCATACGAGTCCACTATACCTTCCTATACATGGTATTTACCTGCCATTCCTAACGAAGGCTTTCATGTACCATCTCGAAACTAATCAAAAGCATTTCTCTTTTTGTGCATATGTTTTAGCTCATGAGGAAGTAGTAGTTAATTCGTGATCTTTTTAAGTTGGACAAGTTTCACCCCTGGATTGCATGTCTAATGTGCAAACCCCTAATACGAAAAGGAACTGGCATTGAGTGCGCCCGGCTCAAAAAGATAATATAACAAACAAACCCTCCTTCACGCTTTGTTCATGAGAAATCAGAAAACTTTGGCAGTGATAAACAAAGGAGATTAAGAGGATGTTATCGTCCTCATGCGGGAGCCGTTCCTCGAGACCTGTCCACTCAAAAAGTGATTGAGTTATCTGCTAGCATTCGTTGACGAAATATGCACCTCTCAAAACGTTTTTATCTCTGTTTTTAAAACCAAGAGCTCTGGTACATGTTTAGTTTTTGTTTCCGACCACGGGTTTCCAACCTTGCCAATAAAAGCCACGGTTCGAGAGTCTCACCTTCTTTCTTCAAAGCACCAACTATGAGAGCATAATTGTCATTCTGAGTGTAACGTGCATTGTCCCAAAGTATTACATTGTCTTCTGCATACTTGTGATATGATTTATTCTGAAATTCTTAGTTCTAGTCTCTTTTAAAAACTCTGGAGGAGTTTCTGCATTTATGTTTTGCTTCACTCATGGAGACTAGCGAGATACCACCCTAGTATGCTCAAGCTATGTGCAATGTAATCTTGTCTTGATTTTCAGTAGTATGTTGTTTACTTTTAAGTATTTGTGACTAGTCACTTGAAAGAAGGATTGCTCCTTGCATTGTCCTCATAGTACTGTTTCAATACTTGCTAAACTCTTTTCGTAGTACATGCTTATATACATCTAATGAAGCAAAAGAGTTTGTCAAAGTTTTCTTTGTCGCGTCCAGTTCGTTGAACTGAATTGCTTGAGGACAAGCAATATGCTAAGCTTGGGGGAGTTGATACGTCTCAAACGTATCTACTTTTCCAAACACTTTTGATATTGTTTTGACCTCATTCTTGCATGATTTGAACTAAACTAACCTGAACTGACGCTGTTTTCAGCAGAGCTGCCTGTATGGTTTTATTGTGTGCAGGAAAACGGATTTTTAAGTATCTCAGAAAAATCCACGAAAAATCACAGAAAATCCACGCACCCGAAGGAACCAGGAGCCAGAAGTGGGGCCAGAGGGGGGCCAGGGGGTGCCCAGGCGCCCTATGGGTGCGCCCTCCCCTGGGCCGCGCCGGGGGGTCGCCTGGGTGGGGCCCACACCCCCTGGTGCTCTACTTTGCCTCGTATTTTTACTCGCGACACGGAAACCCCAAATCAGAAGTTCTTTTCGCAGTTTTCCGTCGCGGAGCCGCCGCCACCCTCTGTTCTTCCTCGGGAGGGCTAATCTGGAGGCTGAATTGGCCTCCGGAGAGGGGAGATCGTCGCCATCGTCATCATCATCACCACTCCATCATCCCTCCATGACTTCCCCTTCCATGTGTGAGTAATTCCCCTGCTGTAGGCGAAGGGGATGGTAGGGATTGGATGAGTTAGATCATGTAATAGTTTATCAGATCATTGGGGGCATGTTGCCTATCATCTACTATGGTGTTTATCATCTTTGCTTCAACTTGTTATTCTTAATGCTTGACACTTAGGGCCCGAGTGCCATGATTTCAGATCTGAACCATATGTGTTTCCATGAATATATTTGTGTTCGTGATCCTATCTATGAGTTGTTTGCACCTGTTACGGTTCGAAACCGGCGATCCCAAAAGTGACAGCTTGGGACACCAAAGGGGATGGTCCGTAGTTTGAGGATTACATGTATCCATTGAGTTCATTGCTTTGTTCCGGTGCTCTTTGACAGGAGCACCTTAATCTCCATAAGTTCCTTTTGGCCCCGTTCGTAGCGGGATGGTAGGACAAAAGATGTTGTGCAAGTTCTTATTGCAAGCACGTACAACTACTTACGGGATACATGCCTAATGTTTGATATTTGCCTAGATGATCATTACTTTTCCGTGTGTCGTGCCCCAAGTTAGAATCTATCTCATCCATGCAGCGCCCAACCATCCATCTCCCTAGCCTACAGTGTTTTAAATCCTACTGGTTACTAGTTGCTATTCTTGCCATTTACTTTTACTGTTTACTTTTACTATCACTATCATCACTATCATATCACTGTTACCACTTATCTTTTGTTGCAAGTAAGTATATTTCAGGTGCGGTTGAATTGACAACTCAACTGTCAAAGCTTATAAATACTCTTTGGCTCCCCGTGTGTCGAATCAATAAATTGGGTTATTCTTACCCTCGAAGACTATCTCGATCCCTTACGGTTGAGGGTTATCACCGACGTCGTCGAGAGCTAGCGGTGGCGCTAGGGTTTGTCGAGGTGGAGAGGTGGTAGAAGAGTTTTTGACCGTGATGGGACGGGCATTTATAAGGATGGGAGACGGCACATCGCAATTACGCAGGTGCCCCTGGCGGTTCACATCTAAGGGACACGTGGCGGACGTGCAACACATGGGGAGTTATTCCATGTGCCCACGCACGCCTGGACTGTCGGGGTGGTCGTTCCGGCTTCTGCGGGTTTCAGGCAATAAGGATTGAGCATTAAAAGCAGATTTAATGTTTGTCTCTGTATCTTCTGCTGACAAGGACGCAGAGAAGACATTCGACGGTTCCAACAGAATGCATATGATTTGGATAGATAGAGTTTGAGGAAGAAAGCATAGAGAGGTTAGGGTCCGATCACATTCACTTAGTTGAAAAGATTCAAATAAGAAGACATAGCTATAAGTGAATGCTGTAGAGGACAGAACACAAGTCTATATATGTATATATGAAGATAAATCAAATGCGAAGATTTTGCAAATGTAACACTAGGAGAAACACTTCAAGCAAAGATTTGGTGGTGGCGTTACCCACCATATAGGAAGTATTAGACCTAGACACGGCGCACAATTATCGTGGCGCTCCGAAGTCAAATTCCACATTAATGTATTCACACTCAGAATGTAAGTCTTCATTGATTGAAGATATATTTTACTTTGTGTGTTGCACATCTAAGTCATCAACATGCATAAGTGTTAGGATGTGTGCCTGATTACAGGACATTCGAGGATTCCAAGATATTTAGCTCACACCACAACTTGCAAAACCTTTTCTCATCCAAGGGCTTTGTGAAGATATCTGCCAGCTGCTCTTCAGTGTTGACGTGTATGATATCAATATCTACCTTCATGACATGATCTCTGAGAAAGTGATGATGAATTTCAATGTGCTTTGTCTTCGAGTGCTGAACTGGGTTGTTGGCAATCTTGATGGTGCTTTCATTGTCGCAATAGAGTGACACATGCTTCAGATGGACACCATAGTCCTTGAGAGTTTGCTTCATCCAGAGAAGCTGAGCGCAGCAAGATCCAACAACAATGTATTCAGATTCAGCAGTGGAGAGTGATACACAGTTCTGCTGCTTTGAAGACCAACAGACAAGTGATCGTCCCAGAAAGTGACATGTGCCTGATGTAGACTTGCGATCAACTTTGTCACCAACATAATCAGCATCTGAGAATCCAACTAGATTAAACTCTGAGCCCTTTGGATACCATAATCCTAGCGTTGGGGTGTAAGCCAAATACCGAAGAATTCGCTTCACAGCTAAGTGATGCGATTCCTTTGGTGCCGCTTGGAATTGAGCACACATGTAAACACTAAGCATAATATCTGGCCTAGATGCACATAAATAAAGTAAAGAACCAATCATGGAGCGGTATACCTTTTGATCGAAATCTTTACCATTGGCGTCGGGACTCAGATGACTTTTAGTTGGCATAGGCGTCGTGTATCCTTTGCAGTCTTGCATACCAAACTTCTTCAGGCAATCTTTGAGGTATTTCTCTTGAGATATGAAGATGTTGTTGCTTTGCTGACGAATTTGAAGACCAAGGAAGAACTTCAGCTCACCCATCATGGACATCTGATATTGCTCTTGCATCATGTGAGCGAACTCATCACTGTATCTTTTGTCAGTGCAGCCAAAGATAATGTCATCCACATAGATTTGGCAAACAAACAGTTCACCATCATATGTCTTCGTGAAGAGTGTGGGAACCAGGTTTGAAGCCTTTGCTCTTCAGGAAGTCTTTGAGTGTGTCATACAAAGCACGAGGTGCTTGTTTGAGGCCATACAGTGCCTTGTTGAGCTTGTATACCATATCAGGATGTTTTGGATCTTCAAAGCCAGGTGGTTGTGCAACATACACTTCTTCTTCAATCTTGCCATTGAGAAAGGCACTCTTCACATCCATTTGATACAGAAGGATGTTGTGATGGTTTGCATAGGCTAGGAGTATGCGAATAGCTTCAAGCCTAGCCACAGGAGCAAATGTTTCATCGAAGTCAATCCCTTCAATTTGAGTGTATCCTTAAGCAACGAGACGAGCTTTGTTTCTGACAACTTGACCATGCTCATCTTGTTTGTTGCGATATATCCATTTTGTGCCTATTATGTTGTGCTTGCGGGGGTCAGGACGCTTGACAAGTTCACATACGTTGTTCAGCTCAAACTGTTGAAGCTCTTCTTGCATAGCTTGAATCCATTCAGGTTCCATGAAGGCTTGAGTAACTTTCTTGGGTTTAGATACCGAGACAAATGCAAAGTGGCCACAAAAATTTGCTAGCTGTGTTGCACTTGAACGAGTGAGTGGACCAGGTGCATTGATGCTGTCAATTATCTTCTCAACTTGTACTTCATTTGCAACACGAGGATGAACTGGATGAAGATTTTGCTCTTGCTGGTCATTGTCATCATCAGGAGGATTGTCTTCAGGCTGAGCATTGTCTTCAGGTTGATTGGGAGCAGAAATGATGAGTTCTTTGCCAGGCCGTGCTTCAGAAGGCATGATTTCACCTGTTCCCATTAGCTTGATAGATTCACTGGGTGGAGCTTCATCCAGCATATTTGGCAGGAACTCTCTTTGTGAGCCATTCGTTTCATCAAACCTCACATCCACAGTTTCAACCACTTTATAGAGAAAGAGGTTGAAGACTCTGTAGGAGTGCGAGTCCTTTCCGTAGCCGAGCATGAAACCTTCATGTGCTTTTGGTGCAAATTTTGATTTGTGATGTGGATCCTTGATCCAGCACCTAGCTCCAAATACCCTGAAGTAACTGACATTTGGCTTCCTGCCAGTAAGGAGTTCATAGGACGTTTTCTTCAGAAGCTTGTGAAGATAAACACGGTTGATGATATGACATGCTGTATCAATAGTTTCGGGCCAGAACTTTCTTGGTGTCTTGTATTCATCGAGCATTGTTCGAGCCATCTCAATTAGGGTTCTGTTCATGCGCTCCACGATGCCATTCTGCTGAGGTGTGTACGGAGCTAAGAATTCATGAGTGATTCCCAATGTATCCAGATAAAGATCAAGGCCGGTATTCTTGAACTCAGTGCCATTGTCACTTCTGATGTGCTTGATCTTGACACCATAGTTGTTCATGGCACGATTGGCGAAGCGTCTGAAGACATCCTGCACTTCAGTCTTGTAGAGAATTATGTGCACCCATGTGTATCTTGAATAATCATCAACAGTGACGAAGCCATAGAGACAAGATGTAGTAGTGAACGTGGAGTAGTGAGTAGGGCCAAATAAGTCCATGTGAAGCAGCTCGAAGGGTTGGGATGTCGTCATGATTGTCTTCGAGGGATGCTTGGCCCTAGTCATCTTCCCAGCTTCGCAGGCGCCGCACAGATGATCTTTCTTGAACTTGATGCCCTCGATGCCTACGACGTGCTTCTTCTTTGCGAGAGTGTTCAGGTTCCTCATGCCGGCATGTCCTAGCCTCCGATGCCAGAGCCAGCACTCTGAAGCTTTTGCTAGAAGACATACGGCCATCTGTGGTCCAGCTGAGAAATCTACCATATATAGATCATCTTTCCAATATCCTTCAAAGACTACAGACTTGTCAGATTCCATTAGTACAAGGCAATGATATTTTCCAAATATCACAATCATGTTTAAGTCACAAAGCATTGAGACAGACATTAAGTTGAAACCAAGGGATTCAACAAGCATGACTTTATCCATGTGTTGATCCTTTGAGATTGCAACTCTACCTAGACCCAACACCTTGCTTTTACCAGTATCAGCAAATGTGATGTGACTCTTGTCAGATGGACGTAAGGTTGAGTCCATAAGAAGACTTCGATCTCCAGTCATATGATTAGTGCATCCACTGTCCATAATCCATTCTAAAGTCTTTGGTGTCATACCCTACAATGCATTTAGGGGGATAGGCTTCACGAATAGTCATTGTGAAGCATAAACATTTGACGTGCAAGCGGATTATGAAAGCTTAGATCCAAGTTGGGACTGATAGGATGATTGGCAAGCGATCCAGGAACAAAATACATAGTAAGACCATTTGGGCATTTGATCTTGCGCCCTACAAGATGGTTCAGGTCCCCAGCAATAGCATCAGACGCCTTTGATTTTCGACTGGAGACCTTTCCCTGCAAGATAAAGTTAATTCTTCTTAACCACCCACATCTTCAGGGGTGGCTTAGAAGCAATGAGTCTAAGTGCAGCATCTGAGAATTTTGGCTTTGGAGCCCTAGCAAATAGTCTTGCAGTAGGAGAATAATACTCATAAGAATAAGCAGAAAAGTTCTTTGTTTTGTGAATATAGCGGTTTGAGGAAACACACTCATATTCATGGGTCTAAGTACAATTTCCCTGCAAAACATTGGAGTTAGGGTGACTCAGGTGAGACCTCTGTCTGTATGAAGCATTAGGACCGTATGAAGCTTTGGTCTGGGGTTTGTCTTCTTCCCAGGTGGTGTCATAATGACATTTACTGGAAGATTCTCAAGAAAACTTTTGGGAACCCAGATCTTCTTCATAGGTGGCCCGTTCCTGCAGTTAGTACCAATATACCTGGCAAACACTTCACCATTTTGATTCTTAAACAGTTTATAGTTTGCATCAAAGGATTCATCAATGATAATAGGATTAGCACAAGTGAAGCCAGATAAGGTAGACGGATCCACTGAAGGATCCTTTGCAGCAACCCATGTTGTTTTGGGGTACTGCTCAGGCTTCCAGTATGAACCATCAACATTCATTTTCCTCTCGAACCCTACACCCTCTTTCCTAGGGTTTCGGTTCAGAATCTGCTTCTTGAGGACATCACATAAAGTCTGATGCCCTTTGAGGCTTTTGTACATCCCTGTTTCAAGCAAAGTCTTCAACCTAGCATTTTCATCAGCAATAGTAGTGGTATCCTCAGCAGAGGGGTTAGTTACCACATCAGCAGTTGAAGATATTGCGACAGTAGCAGCAGTAGAACATTCAGCAACAGATGTAGCGTTATCACGCTCAATGCATTTTAGACATGGTGGTTCAAATCCTTCCTGAGCGGAGCTGATCTATTGAGCGCGGAGAGACTCATTTTCTTTTTGAAGATCTTCATGAGCCGCTTCCAATTTCTCAAGTTCTCGCTTCCTTTGAAGATAATCGTGGGAAAGCTTTTCATGAGTTTTTGAGAGCGATTCATGAAGACTTTCAAGTTCCTCGTACTTAACATGAAGATTTTTTATGTATTCAATTAAGGACTGAGAACGGGTCATTTCCGCGTCCAACAGGTCATCGCTTTTGTCTAACAGTTTTTGAATATGTTCCATAGCTTTCTGTTGTTCAGTGGCAATTTTAGCAAGTGTTTTGTAGCTAGGTTTGGATTCACAATCGGAGTCATCTTCACTGGATGTTTAAAAGTAAGCATCACGTGATTTTACCTTGGCACCACGTGCCATGAAGAAGTAGGTGGGAGCAGAGTCGTTGTTGTCATCATCACAAGTGTTGGTGACGGAGCCATTGTCTTCAGTGTTGAAGATGGACTTGGCAACGTAGGCTGTGGCTAGAGCTAGACTTGCAACACCAGAATCGGACTCCTCCTCAGACTCCACCTCCGTTTCTTCTGAAGCAGACTCCTCCTCTGAATCCATCTCCTTGCCAACAAACGCACGATCCTTGCCAGATGAATTCTTCTTGTGTGATGAATACTTCGATGAAGACTTGGAAGAAGGCTTTGAGGGTTTCTTCTTTTTCTTGTCATCAGAATCATATTCCTTGCTCTTCTTCTTCTTTTTCTCATTGTCCCATTGAGGACACTCAGAGATGTAGTGAACAAGTTTCTTGCACTTATGACATGTTCTCTTCTTGTAGTCATGGGTAGAAGCTTCATCATTTCTTGAGCTGGATCGAGAAGACTTTCTGAAGCCTTTTTTCTTAGTGAATTTCTGGAACTTCTTCTCAAGCATGGCAAGTTCCTTTCCAATGTCTTCAGGGTCACCAGAACTGCAGTCAGATTCTTCTTCAGATGAGGAAGCAGCCTTTGCTTTCAAAGCGCGAGTTCGGCCATAGTTGGGACCATAGATGTCACATTTCTCAGATAGCTGGAACTCATGTGTGTTGAGCCTCTCAAGTATGTCAGACGGATCGAGAGTCTTGAAGTCAGAGCGTTCTTGAATCATCAGGGCAAGGATGTCAAATGAGCTGTCAAGTGATCTCAGGAGTGTCTTGACGATTTCATGCTTGGTGATCTCAGTGGCGCCAAGTGCCTGAAGCTCATTTGTGATGTCAGTGAGTCGATCGTATGTGTGCTGGACATTCTCATTGTCGTGTCCCTTGAACCAATTGAAGAGGTTGCGAAGGACACTGATCCTTTGATCTCTCTGGGTTGAGACGCCTTCGTTGACCTTAGAGAGCCAGTCCCAGACTTGCTTCGACGTTTCCAGATCACTCACACGACCATACTGTCCTTTGGTCAGATGACCACAGATGATATTCTTGGTAGTGGAATCCAGTTGAACGAGCTTCTTGACATCAGCAGGGGTGAGACCTTCACTAGTCTTGGGAACACCGTTCTTGACGACATACCAGAGGTCCACATCAATGGCTTCAAGATGCATGCGCATCTTGTTCTTCCAGTAGGGGTATTCAGTGCCATCAAAGACGGGGCACGCAACGGAGACTTTGATTATCCCTGCAGTCGACATAGCTAAAACTCCAGGTGGTTAAACAGAATCACACAGAACAAGGGAGTACCTTGCTCTGATACCAATTGAAAGAACTGTATATCGACTAGAGGGGGGATGAATAGGCGATTTTTATGAAAGTCTTCAAAACATGGAAGTTTCGAAGACAAACGATAGAACCGATCTTATTTATATGCAGCGGAAGGTAGACTACACTAGACAAGCCATAGTCAAGTGTTCAATGAAGTGAAAGCATGAAGACTAATAGCAGCTAGGCAGTATGGATCAGGATGGAAGATTTTATGAAGCCAGTCAGAACAAGTAGTCGCACAGTGAAGTCAAACAGACAGGGCAAGCAGGCAATGACTTCACAAAGACAGACGGTAAGTAAAGAGAAGGAAATGATAGAACCAGTAACTTGGGGAAGGCAGTGATTTGTTAGACCAGTTCTAGTTGCTGTGACAACTGTACCTCTGGTTAGGGAGGCTAAGATTTAACTCAGAAGACCGCGTCTTCACCTTATTCCCCTTGAGCTAAGGATACCTAGTCCTCGCCCAATCACTCTGGTAAGTCTTCAAGGTAGACTTCCAAACCTTCACAGACTTCGTTCACCGACGATCCACAATGACTTTCGGATGCTCAGAATGCGACGCCTAACCGACTGGAGGAATCACAGTCCTCAAGTGTAACAAGTCTTCAGGTCACGCAGACAGAAAGACTTCAGTGATGCCTAACACTCTTTGGCTCTGGGTGTTTGGGCTTTGTCCTCGCAAGGATCTCTCTCTCTCTCAAATGCTTCGGAGGTGGGTTGCTCTCAAACGACAAAAGCCGTGTAATAACTCCGAGAAGCCACCAATTTATGGTGTAGGGGGTGGGCTATTTATAGCCACTAGGCAACCCGACCTGATTTGTCCGAAGTGACCCTAGGTCACTAAGGAACTGACACGTGTTCCAACGGTCAGATTTCAAACACACGCGGCAACTTTACTTGGGCTACAAGTGAAGCTGACTCATCCAGCTCTAGATAAGGTTTGCTCTCATTGTCTTCGCTCGAAGACATAGGATTTGGTTGAGCATCACTTCGGTCACTCTGACTTTATTCACTTGGACCCCACTTAACAGTACGGTGGTTCCTATGACTAAACAAAGAAGAAAAGGAAACAACAAAACATCTAAGTCTTCGCGCTCCATAGTCTTCACACAATGTCTTCTCTTGTCATAGTCTTCAATATGAATATCTTCATATACCACCATTGTCGTCAATGTCTTCATACATTTTTAGGGGTCATCTCCGGTAGGTAAACCGAATCAATGAGGGACTACTACCTGTGTTATCCTGCAATTCTCACAAACACATTAGTCCCTCAACCAGGTTTGTCATCAATACTCCAAAACCAACTAGGGGTGGCACTAAATGCACTTACAGTTATTAGTATTTTTCTTACAATGCACACTCCACCAAACAGAAGAAAAACCAGTAAATGCTCTAGTGACAGCTCGTACTCTCTCAAGTTCAGAAAAATCATGGCTAGCAAAAATTAGTTCGACCTCAAACTCCCAAGCAAGATAAATAGCAGGATTAAATCTACCCTCAAATGAAGGTAAAGAGATAACCTGACCGTGTGCATGTGTGTGTTGTCCCATGTCTCGTAATGGTGAAGATGTATCCATCATCCAAGAACTTTTGTCTCCAGTATCTATCATGATTAGTAGAAACAAGAAAAAAAATTCAAGAATAATGTTCCTATGAACTACTAGGATGTGGTGGTAAAACGATCACAGTAAAGCAAAGATCAATATCTTACAAGTTCTTACCATGCAGCAGGTGGTGATAGGCAACCAGCGGTGTCAAATAACTCCAAAGATTGAGTAAAACGATTGTCAGGTGAACGTACGTAAACACGGGGTAGAAATATGTGGAGCTGGGTTGGCTTTATATATTGTAGCAAAAGATTAGAAATAATCAATTCAGAGATGCAATGTTGAATAAATGTTCAACGACGGTACTGTGCTGGTCCTAGGCTAGACCGTGCTAGAGACGCGAGCCTAGAACACTATGAGGTCACGGTGTAGAACAATGAGCATCAAGAAAGGATATGAAGTAGCTCTCGATAGCAAGATATAAGTGAAAATCACAATGGCAGTAAAGATAATGATGAAAAACAACCGCCAAGCAGGATATACAACAACTCTTTCTCCAACTTTCCTCTTGAAATGTTTGAGCCAATTTTATGATAATTTTTTCTACAGAATTCTACTGACTCAAGCTTTCAAACGCAAAAAGAATCGTTCAATTCTGAGTTGATATGAGAGGTCAAAAAATTCTAAAACTGGCCTAAAAAACTGGAACAAACTGTGTTCGCGAACTTCGGAGGGCAAAAAGACCTATTTAGAAGCCGATTTTGAGGTGCGAAATATTGAACTAGCTCCTGCAACTATTCAGATGCGGCTCATCGCTAGCTTTAATTTGAGTACTTGTGGAGCCAAAACGGACTTTGGATGAGGAAGATATGCCTGTTTTACTGAATAGTGCAGAAAACAGATTCCAATCTGAATTCAACTATGAGATTGACTCTAATAGATCCGAATTTTGTCTTTTTTTTCTCCTCACGCTTTTTTTTATTTTTTCTTTTTCTCTTTTTTTTCTCACACTTTTTTTCTTTCTCTCCTTTTTTTGTACTTTTTTCCCTGTCTTTTTTTTTCTTTCTCCCTCATTACAAGACAAACTAGATAAGATGCAGATTGGATCAAGCAAGGATGCGAACGACCTCAAGTATGATTGTGACAATGAACGATGGGTAGCACGAGGTGGAAATTGATGGCTGAGGTGGTGGACAGCGGAAGGGATAACGATGCAGCGGCGACATGACTAATGTAAACAGAACTCGAAACTCTAACGAACTAGACACTAAGACCAGCAACTCGACACGACGATGCAACCAATAATTCAAGAATGCAAACAATGAAAAGAAAATTGCAAAGGCTCAGACTGGCTAGGATAAAGGATGAATAGATCTAACTTTTTTTGTGGCTTTTTCTTGGACAATAGGTAAGAAAATAAATCTAATCTATGGATAACTGGAAATTCTCATCGAGCAACCTGAAAACTGATACACTTGAAGACGATAAGAAGTCGGCTCAAGAACAGCAGCACCAACGGTTGGAAAACCAAGGCGATCAACAGGCGGAAGCGGACGAGGACGCAAGCCATAGGTAGGCTGAGGCGAGGAGGACGGCACATCAGCAGACGCATCCACAGTACGTGAACGACGAGTGTAATACCGAGGAAAAGATGGAAGAATACGAGGAGGAATAGCCGAGGTAGAATCAGGAGGTGGAGACGAAGAAATCACCGGGGAGGAAGGTGCAGAATCTGGTGACATGCGAGGGGAGGAAACCGTGGGAGATGGTGGCGGCAAATCGGCAAGCGGTGGAGAAGTAGAGTGAGCAGGACGGAGAGACAAGGGCTCAACCGGAGTGATAGGTGTGTCGGGAAAAGTGAGGAAAGAGATATCCTCCACTGAAAAGGTCGAGGAAGATGGACGCGGGTAGAAGGGACGAGACTCATCAAAAGTCACATCCCGAGAAATACGCATCCGACGACCGATAGGATCCCAACAACGATAGCCCTTATGCTCATCACTATAGCCTAAGAAAACACACTCAATAGACTGAGCGGTCAGTTTGGTGCGTTCGCGAGGGACAAGAAGAACATAGCAAACACAACCAAATAAGCGAAGCGTCGAATAATCAGGAGAACGATCAAAGCGACGCTCGAAAGGAACACCACCCTGGAGAGCAGCTGACGGCTGAAGGTTAATGAGATAGGTGGAGGTGAATATAGCCCCGGCCCAAAAATGAGGTGAAAGAGAAGCAGCGATCATCAACGCACGAGCCGTCTCAAGAAGGTGGCGATGCTTGCGCTCAGCCACGCCATTCTGAGCATGAGCACCAGGACAAGAGAACTGAGGAAGAGTGCCTTGCTCAGCAAGAACACCACGCAACATCTTGGAAATATACTCGCCAGCGGAGTCAGCACGAAACACACGAATAGGCGAAGAGAACTGAGTGTGAACCATGGCAGCAAAACGCTTATAGATGGAAAGAACCTCACTACGAGAAGTCATAAAATAAAGCCAAGTGTAACGAGAGAAATCATCTATGAAAATAATATAGTATCGATGGTCCCCATTCGAAGCGAAGGGAGCCGGACCCCATACATCAGAATGGACTAAATCAAAAGGACGCTGAGACACTGACTCACTGGTTGGATAAGGTAACTGAATCTGTTTTCCTAGTCTACAACCCGGACACTCTAAAGAGACATCTCCTGAGACAGACCCCAGAAGACCTCGACGAACTAATGACGACAAGCGAGACCCACAAAGATGACCAAGTGGATGATGCCACTGCTGGAAGGAGCCGGTAGCTGAAGCGACGGAAGCGAATGGACTGGCGATAGTGGTAGCAGCGGAAGGAACATGAAGCCAGTCTAGCTCCCAAAGACCCTGAGAGTCACGGCGGCAAGGGCCAGCCCCAACCAAAGTGTGCGTTCGACGATCCTGAACAGAACAAGAGTCAACGCCAAGGATGACGCGACAACCAAAATCAGTAAGTTGACCAGCAGAAAAAAGATTCATGGTAAGTCGAGGAACATGAGCAACATCAGGAACAGAGTAAGAAGGTGTGGTAAGATTGCCTCGACTAGCAACAGAAAGAGGAGTACCATCGGCAGTGAGTACATGAACAGGAAAATCAAGCGATTTAAGAGAGGATAAATTTGAAGAATGAGAAGACATATGAAAAGAAGCTCCGGAGTTCAGAATCCACGAGGATGTACCTGACTGTGTAGAGGGTGGTTGCTCAGTGCGGGAAGCATCGGTCACAGAAGCTGCAATACCCGTTGAAGGAGAACCTGAAGCAGCAAGCAGACGCTTAAGTCACAGAATATCCTGCTCAGTCAAGGCGGTGGCGGAAGATGTCGAAGTAGAAGAAGAAGTCCCTGAAGCTGATGATCGCGCCTTACGCAGGTGTTTCTTCTTCTGGAAGCACTGATACTCAACATGACCATCCATATCGCAGTAGTCGCAGTGAGGATGAGACCGACCCTGGCCGCCCGTAGGAGTAGGCAAGAGCGGAGGAGCACTGGAGCGGGATGGAGTCGGTGCAGCAGGCGACATAACAGGAACTCGAGCAGCGAGCACAGAGGGAACCTCAAGTAGACCAGCACCACGTAGGCGAGTCTCCTCGGCACGAATCTCAGAAAGCGCCTCCATGAGGGAGATACGACCACGAGCGAACAACTGAGCACGCCGGGGCTCAAACTCCTTACAGAGCTGAGATAAGAACTCGTAGACACGGTTAAACTCCAAATCAGCCTGCACAGCCTGACAACACTGACAAGTATGGCAACCAGTAGTCCGAAGAGAATCAAGCTGACGTCAGATAGCAGAACTCTGAGCATAAAAATCGTCAACACTAGAGTCACCCTGCTGAAGAGCATGTTCCTGCCGGACCACAGACAGATATAAGGCATCACCAGAAGGCTGATAGCGCTGACGGAGACGGGTCCACATCTCAGATACAGTAGGGAGCCCCAATAACTCAGAGGCAAACTAAGGCAGAACACTAGCAGTGAGAACAACTGCGGCACGGGCATCCTCATCAAGCCACTGGGTGTAAGCAGAAAGAGCCTCATGATAAGTCTGAAGAGCCTCCTCATAAGTCGAAACCTGCGCATCATAAGCATGGACGGCAGCGTCATATGCAAGCTTAGTTGCATCCTTCGCAGCTTGATCAGCATCGGCAGTAAGAACCGGTGGCGTCGGCGGAGTAGGGGCCACAGGTGGAACCGGACATGGCGGACAACAGACCTCGCCAGAAAGAACGCCCCAAAGACGAATGCCACGCATATGAATGCGCATGAAACCAACAAACTTGATATAGTTAGTGCCATCAAAGATCACCGGACAGCGAGGAACTTCGACATAGCTTGACGGTGTAGACATTTTTTTTTGCAATCACCGGGCAGACGGCAGTACGGACAGAGGGTCCTGACGATCAGCCGCAGACAGCACTCGCGGCGGCAGCAGATGGATGGGACGAGAGCAGCAGCAGGGGCAAATCCCGTGAGGGTGAGTCCTCGTGCAGACTCCTGTGCTGACTCTGTGTAGCACGTGAGTCCTCGTGCAGCAGTTCACGTGCTGCAGATGGAGCGGGCGGCAGGTGAGGAGCAGATCCAGCGGGCGATCGATCCGGATCCAGACCGGGGCGGATGAAAACGGGGCGGCGGCGGGAGTCTCCAACCCGGCAGCGGTGGGAGTCTCGATCTGGAGGCGGCACGGACGGGCGACGCGATCGGGACTGGAGGTGGTCGAGAAGAAAAATAGCAGCCAACAGATCTGGTCACCACGGAGGAGTCAGCGGCAACCGAGGATGAAGGCATCGCGACGGTGGATCAACAGCACGAGTTGCGCGTGCGAGAAAATTGACCTAGCTCTAATACCATGTTAGGAAATATGCAACTTGTATTTCGAGGAGGCCATAGGCCAGTATATATACATGTACATGTGTGGACTATATGCAGAAAACCTCTTATACAATAGGGTTTCTTGTACATGAGCCAGATTGCCTAATAAACACAGTACATTTTTCGTGTAACATAGTCATTTTTCTCTTCAAGAATGCTAAGCACATCCATAACCATCCGGTGAATTAATGCATGCATATCTGATATATCCCTATTGGTTATATGGTATTTGTGTAAAATAGTACCTGTCTTGCAAATTATTATTATTATGTCATCCTCAAATTCGCGTTAACTTTGCTTATTATGTAAACCGCATAACCATATTTTAATTTCATACTGTATTTATCGAAGTATTAATACTATACAAAGCGAAAAACAGTATAAACCAAACCATTACATTCAGGTACATAGATGCGGCAACACAAAGATTCAGTAGTGGAAAGTTCCATTTGAATTTCAATTGAGGCACCATAATTCAGGCTGCGGTGGAGCTGGCAAACTTGTTTGCTGATGTATGGATGCTCGTCCCCAGAGAACAGATTAACTCATCTCTTGATCTACTGACAAAAGACCTGATCTTTGTTACATCAAACAAATGAAATCAATCTTATCTGATGTTACAGTCTGACCAGGCTCTACAATTTATTTATTTATTGAAACAACCGGGCTCATTTCGAGGTCGTACCACTGGGAGACTGTACAGGTAAGCACTTCGCAACAGGTTCAGTTTCCAGACCAAGATTATTATTATGCACAACTTCGGTGCAGTTGAGCTTGATTACAGCAAAGATGCATATGACTAGGAGTTTCCCCACACACGCCCGCGCAGCCCCCAGGGGGGCGGCTCGGGCGAACCCTAGCCGCCGCCACCCCCAACACACCCCAACCCACCCTCCCCCGCCGCCGCCGGAGGAAGCCGGCGAGCAAAGCTCGTCCGGCGGACGGCGGTGGCGGGCTCGCCCTTCTTCCTGGGGGCGGAATCTGGCTGCGCGCAACGGCGACCCTGGGCGTCTGGCGTGGCGGCGGAGATAGGACGCTGGAGCGGCGGCTCTAGGGCTTGTGGGCGGGGCTGCGCCTCCATGGCTGTCGGGGCAGCGTGGTGGTCAGCCATGGCGCGCGGTGGCGGCGGATCTGGCCCTCCTACCCAGATTCGTCCTGCTGTGGGTGGTGGCGGGCCGTGGTGTCGTCGGCGCTGAGGTGGTCGTCGGTGCGGCGGGTGCGTCGGATCTGGGTGTGGCCAGATCTGTGGCCGGCGGTGTCGGGGTCCGCTTGTTCGGCTGCCGGTGTGCGCGGGCGGTGGGTTCTAGCGCCAGATCTGGCCGCAGTCATCCGGCCCTGATCAGTGGGCTTCTCTCCTGCGGGTTCCTGGCGGTGCCGGCGTGGTTGCCGGGACCCTGGCCGCGGGTGAAGCTGGTGGAGGAGATTCAGATTGGGGGAAACCCCTTGGCTGGCCCCGGTCGGCCGCGCCGACGACGACGCTCAAGGGCGCCGCTTTTCTTCTTGGAGACGTCGGTCATGTCTGCTCCTACATTTCCCCCTCTCCGACTCTCGGGTGAAAACCCTAACTCCGGTGGGCGGCGGCGGCGTCCTTGATGTCGTGACCTTCCCGAAGGCGTCGCCTTGAGGGCTGAGTGGTGGTGGGCACTGTGTGGGTCCTTGACGGTTGCTGGTGATGGGCACTGCTTCGGGGGAAACCCTAGGATCTGGTTCTCCAGATCGGACGATGGCGGTATTGCGGTGCCGTTTCTCTCCGGGGAGCATCGTTTGTGGAGCAGCGCTAGAAGACACAGGCAGGAGGTGGAGCGGCTCCATCTTGCACGGAGCTTTGGTGTAGTTGTCAAGTCATGCCTGGCCAACAGGTGCTACGCTGAGTCATGCCTGGTTGGCAGGTGCTACGCACGACAGCTCTTCCAGAGTCTTCGCGTCTGGACGGACGAGCGCAGGGCGGTGGCGCCGTTGGGCGTCGTGGTGGCGTCGATGGATGTCCGGACTGGCAAGGAGGGTACGGATTTATTTCCTGAAGATGGGTCAGTGGTCCGATGAAGATGGCGGCTTCTAAAACGTGTGCAAGTGGTATGCGCTTTAGGTCAGCTGCACCGGTTGTTAGTCCCGATACGTTATGTGGATGGATCGGCGACGACACTGGTTGTAGATATGGGGAGTGAGAGCACTCCTCATTATCGAATTTGTAGGTGTGAGTGGTGGCTTCGGGTGTTTTGATGTATGTTTCTTGTCAGACTTTTGTGGAATAATTAATAAAGATGGCTGCATGCATCGATTGATGCAGAGGCCGGGGGCCCAACCTCCATTTCTAAAAAAAAAAGGAGTTCCATGCTCCTTCGTCATCTGCTCAGCCAAAGGGTGATTTTGGAAGAAACATCACACCAAGAAAAATAAATAGCATGCCCCTAAATCTTCTGGATGAACTACACAAGTCTAAGCTGGATGAATCACAAGTCCAAGCTGAGCATGATTAAGCTGGGAAGGCGCAAGTGCGAATTCGAGAAATATACCATGAACAAAATATATGCACACAAAGTAAAGCAATCGCAGCCAACCAGCAAAGACACGGGCATTTGTTAACGAGGTTCGGCAATGTGCCTACGTCCCCGGGAGCCGAATTTCGGCGGCTCCATCCGTATATTATCTTATCCACATTTAGGCAGTACATCAGCGGTATTATATACCCAGGTATTTAGCCTGTTTTCTGTACACACAACACAGCGGCCCATAGGCATATCCAGTTCAAGAGATTGATTGCTCGCATTGTTCGTCTTATCGGATATGGTTGAAGCTGTTGAACATGCCTGTGTGGGAAGCCTTGGGTGCAGGCTTGGCCACCTCAGGAGTGCCAAACACGTTCCAGAAGCGGAGGGTCTCGTCCGCAGAAGCCGACGCTACCGTGCAACCATCAGGACTCTGCAGTTTCACAGCACGAGAAGACGATCAAACAACGAACAGGTTAACATGTTGATAGTATCTGTAAAAGGGAAATGGCGGCAAGAAAGTACCTGTGCCATGAAGAGAACGCGGGAGGTATGGCCAGTGAGCTCAGCCATCTTGACCATCGAAGGGTACTTCCACAATGTCAGCTGGTTCTGAGTGAACCCGTGTGAGCTCAGCAGCTCCCTCTCATTCTTGTTCCACAGAAGAGAGCACACCTGTGATCCGGTATCAACGGAGTTCAGGCATGCGCCGGTGTGCGTGTTCCAGAACTTGATGCACCGGTCGCTACCGCCACCGCCAGTTGCCAGCAGGTTGCTCTGGAATGGGCACCATGCGAGCGCCTTCACGGCGGCCGTGTGGTCCTCGAGCCTGTGCAGCCACTGGTTGCGGCCTGCAGATGGCATAGAGGATGCCATCGACACGTCCCAAATGTGCAAAAGGTTGTCGTTGCCACCGCTCGCCAGTTGCTGCCCTGAGCCAGACCACTTGAGCCCGCACACCTCCTGGCTGTGCCCCTGGTACGTCTGCACGGCATGGTCCCTGATCCTCACGTCGTTGTTCACGATCCTGCCGTCCATCCCGCCAGTCGTCAGGATGTTGTTGTTCCATGCCAGAGAACCGACCCTTGACTCGTGCACACCTTTCAGAGTTCTCAACTGCATACAAAGAAGAATGTAATTAAGCATGCCTGATCAAGCTGTTAGGACATGAACAATATTTTGGGATGCTGGAAGTGTATACTAACCAGGCGGCTGGAGCTGGTATCCCAGAGCTGGATGTCAGACGAGTTGAGCCCAATAGCAAGATGCCGGCCATCAGGAGCCCAGCTGACGCTGGTGATGGGGCCGTTGTCCTCCTCGACTGTCACGAGCTCAGATGTGGATCCACTTGAGGCGTCCCACAGGTACATGGTGTCGCCCAGCGCAATGGACAACACGTTGCTGCTCCCCCAGTCCATGAGGTTGAGGTAGTAGTCGTCCACGAGGTCCGGTGCATCCAGAGTCCTCTCGGCAGACTGCAATTGTCAAGCGACATCAGTAACCACCACCAAATGCTAGTACTACAACAGTAGTTTCAATGAGCATTAGTAGAACCACGATGTATGCGCATACCTGGGGAATGTAGCGCTTCTGCTTGGCCGGCTTGGCCTGGTGAGAAGAAACCGTGTCGGCAGCAAACACGTTCTCGGGTTCCGGCGGCTTGTTCCTGAAGGCGAGGATCCGCGTCCGGTTGTTGAGCAGCTTCTCGGCCAGAAGCCTCCGGTAGGCCTCCTTGGACGGGGATGCCGCTGCGTTCTCCTTGTCCTTCTTGCCCTCCGTGAGCAGGTAATGAGCCACGTCCATGTCCATCGCTGACCGGTCCGGGATGAACCTGTCTCCCTGCACGCACAGAAGGGGAAAAAAGACATCCGGTCAGGCATTTCATCGAACACCATACGCGCACACGCATCCGCGGGATCTCGGATCTAAGAACTTACGTAGCACTTGGCCGACGGGTTGCGCGTGCTCAGCGACGGCATGTAGGGGCGGGATCCGGCCTCCTGCAGCGGCGGCCGCTGCGCGGCGGCGCGGCTCTTGCCGGAGGAGATCGAGCGGGAGCCTGCATCCATGGTTAGAACAGAAGAAAAAGAACAGGCAAACAAATAATAACAGTAATCGCAACAAGAAAAGCCGGCGCGGAACTGCAGAAGCAAACGCGGATCGGCGGATCGATCGGGCGAAAATTAGCACAAGAACGGGATGCCGCGATTGAACGAGCGGATCTTTCGAGAGCGAGAGGGATTCGTCTCCCCCGGATCGGCGAGGGGAGGCGGCGGCGAGCACGAGAGGGGAGGCAGAGAGAGAGAGAAAGTCGCAGATTGCTCGATGACTTGTGAGATTTAGGGGTTTGATTGCGAGCGGTATTTGTAGGGATCGACGAAGGGGCGGGGGGCGCAAGGCGGGCGGCCGCGAGCTCGCAACGGCTAGTTGCCAGGGAAGGGAAATGGAAAGAAGGGGAATTACCCTTTGGTTCCTGTGTATATACACCTGTTATGGAAAAAGAAAAAATGATAACTAAAAAGGTAAAAAATATATTTAAAGTTTTTAGAGACTTTATTTCGCACTTTTTCATGAATAAAAAATCAGCGTTGACTTCAGGGCAAATGTTTTTATTTGCTATTATAGTTCACTATTCACACTATTTTTGCCGAAAAAAATGTCTTTTTCGAAAATAAGTCACTGGGGTTTTTCTCTTTTTTTTGGAATTTTTTTACAAGTACAAAGTTCAAGTTCATTTCAAACATATTTCAGATTTTTTTTAACTTTTTTATTTAATTATCATTTTATTTCATATAGGGTATATATACACCCATAGACCAAAAGTACATGTTGTATATACAAACCACAACGGTGTGTTTGGTTTCCGTCACGAAGAGGAATGGTACGGGTTGGTTCCATCCCCGGAGCACATTTCCGTATTTGGACCATCGAAGGAACCGGAACTAACCGATTTCAGGGAACGACATATTTTATTTTATGTCGTTCTCAGCAATGTCTCCAAATCAAGCGGACCATGCAAAACCGCTCGCTCCCACAACCACAACAGCAAGAAGCATTCGCTGCCACGTGGCAACCAGCGTGTTGCCGGGAGCGTCGCATTCAGTCGGCCGCTTCGCTTGACGAAGCAACCGCTCCAAGCGCAAGCCATTGGCCGCGCCTGACCGTCGTGGTCAATTTAGCGTTCTTCCTCAATTTCGGCATTGATCTAATTTTGGCATTATGTCCTCAGGAACCATCACATCCTACCTCATTCTCTTCTAGGCAAACACCAAAATGGAATCATTCCATTCTTTAGGAATGGGGACATTTTACCTAGTTTCGAAACGCACCATAAGGGCATCGTTTTCGAGGTTGTCCATCAAAACGTGTGTAAATGTATGTCTGGTCATCGTGGTTCAGACACTTTGTGTCATCCAACGCCGTGCATCAAATGAGTATGTCTGGTCATCGTGGTTCAGACACTTTGTGTCATCCAACGTCGTGCATCAAATGTTCATGGACCGGTCAGAACCTCTGAATTCTCACAAAACGGAATCAAAGCTAGGGAAGGTTCGTGGATGTCCGGATAGCCGCCGCGTAGGTGTAACGCCCGGGTAGTCACGCTACAGTAATTCTCTGCTAATGATGCCACGTCATCGTGTTACTGTTGATAACATCACGTTAATCGAAAACCCCGTTCCCCCGTTCGAAATAAGAACCCGAAAAAGAAATAAACAATATAAGTTTTCAAAATGTTAAATAAAAATGTTTGGGCGGTGCTAAATATTGCAAGATCAATTATGGTGTAGTTATTACAATTTCTAAAAATGCCTAAGTATTTTAAATAAAATAAATCAGAAAAGGAATAATTAAATAAAAGAAAAGAAAGACAAACAAAACAAAAATAAAAGAAACAAAATAAAGAAACCCCAGGCCTACTGGGCCTTGGCCCAGTCAGTGGCCTGCCAGGCAGGCCCATTTCCCCCTGGCCTATAAACCCCCCTGGGGGCCCCAACTCCACCGACACCCCACTCTCCCCACGAAAATATCTCCTCCCCCCTCTCCCCCGATTGGATCGGGATCGAGAGGAGGAGGCCGCCTCTCGCCACCTCGGAGCAGGCCGCCGTCGACGCCCGGACTGCATCCCCTTCTTCCCCTGCAGGCACACGTCGTCCCCGTCCTCCTCCCCAACGGCTCCATCGAGCCTCGCCGACCCCCTCCTCACGACGAACGTGAGCAGCTCCCCATGCTCCCTCTCTACTTCCCCGTGGTCCCCGCACACTCGCGCGCGTACACTGCCACCCGCACCGGCCATGCCCCCTAGCTTGCCCGCGAGCCAATCGCTCCGTTGAAAGCACATTTGCTCCCTGGGTGGTTTTGGTAATTAATGACAACATACTTTGTGGTTGGACTAATGCT
The DNA here is from genome assembly GCA_902687465.1 of Secale cereale. NCBI lineage: Eukaryota > Viridiplantae > Streptophyta > Magnoliopsida > Poales > Poaceae > Secale > Secale cereale. The sequence goes on along the minus strand of LR738713.1, from coordinate 571,244,585 downwards.
TTTATCAAGTATGTTTCAGGAAATCCAATCACATTGGTATGGCAAGATGACTGAAGAAGTGGACCCCTCAAATGCTAAGACAAGCATTGGCAAAAGCTCAAGACTCTATTTTTGGTTTAGTGATCAAAGATCACATTGAGTCCATAGGAAAAGCCAATACTATTAAAAGGGGATGAGGTTGTGTTGATGATCTGGTTGCTCAAGTGCTTAGTGATTTAGCTCCTTCAACTATCAGCACCTTTCACTTCTCTACACACTCATAAGTAATCTCGGACAAACCGATTCTTCCAACTCAGTCCCACCGAGATGAACCACTTCAGCCATATTCCAAACCCTAGAAAAATCGGTCATTCCGAGTTTGAGATCGGTCTCACCGAAACTGAACTGCCAACCTTCTGTAACCATTTCACATCATTTCGGAATAACCGAGTTTGCATTATCGGTCTCACCGAGATTGGCAAGCGTCTGTCTTGGCTCAAATCGGTCTCACCGATATTGTATTTTCGGTCACACCGATACTGGCATGTTCCTGTCCTTTCTCAAATCGGTCTAACCGAGTTTTCTTTCTCGGTCCCACCGAAAACTCCAACGTTCATATCATTTACACTTTCGGTCTCACCGAGATGGTATTTTCGGTCCCACCGAAAATCCCAACGTTCACTATATTTGAACTTTCGGTCTGACCGAGTTTTCACTTTGGTCTCACCGAGATTGGTCAAATATGTGTGTAACGGTTGGATTTTGTGTGGAGGCTATATATACCCCTCCACCCCCTCTTCATTCGTAGAAGAGAGCCATCAGAAAGTCTACCACTCCTACCATACACTTTCTGAGAAGAGAACCACCTACCCTTGTGTTGAGATCAAGCCATTCCATTCCTACCATATGAAACTTGATTTCTAGCCTTCCCAAGTTGCTTTCCACTCAATCCTTTCTTCCACCACAACCATATCAGTGAGGAGAGTTGAGTGTTGGGGAGATTATCATTTGAAGCACAAGAGCAAGGAGTTCATCACCATCAACACCATCTATTACCTTTTGGAGGGTGGTGCCTCCTAGATTGGTTAGGTGTCGCTTGGGAGCCTCCGTCTTTGAGATGTGGAGTTGAACCAAGAAGTTTGTAAGGGCAAGGAGATCGCCTACTTCGTGAAGATCTACCCCGAGTAAGGCTAGTCTTCCGTGGGCGTAGGCCATGATGGAATAGACAAGGTTGCTTCTTCGTGGACCCTTCGTGGGTGGAGCCCTCCGTGGACTCGCGCAGCCGTTACCCTCCGTGGGTTGAAGTCTCCATCAACGTGGATGTACGATAGCACCACCTATCGGAACCACGACAAAAATCTCAGTGTCTCCAAACTGCGTTTGATCCTCTCCACCTCTCTTTACTATATGTGCAATTTACTTTCCGCTGCCCATACTCTAGAATTGCATGTGTAGTGTGTTACTTGACTTGATCTTAATTGTAAAACTGCCTAAAACTTTGCACAACCAAAATGCAGATTTTTTATATTGTCAAGTAGTCTAATCACCCCCCCTCTAGACATACTTCTTCGATCCTACAATTGGTATCAGAGCTTTGGTCTCCATTGCTTTGGTTTACACACCATTGGAGGAAGATGGACGTGTCTACGGATGGGAGTGTTAGCCATAGAGTGCCCGTTCTTAATGGAAGGTTCTATAACTCTTGGAGGTCTGAAATGCTTAGTATCTTTAAAATGTACAATTTGTGCAAATATGTTGAGACCCCCTATGTGCCTCCTTTTGATCCCTTGCACCCTACCATGGATGAAGAGCTTGATTTGCTTCGTAACCTTAGAACTGTAAATCTTATCATTAGACGGTTACCCGATGACTTGCTTAATCTTGTTACAAACTTTGAGTGTGCCTATGCTATGTGGAAATTCTTGGAAGAACTTTATCCGGACTACTCTTTGAGAAGTCTTGATGAAATTCTACACAAGACTATTGAATTTGATAGGTTGCACCCCAATGATCCCAACTTTGATAAATGCTTTTTTGAGCTTCGTGATCTTATGAAAAAGAAGGGTGATCCCGGTCTTATCAATGTTATAATTAGAAATGCTCTTGCATTGCATTCCGAAGACTATTGTCACATTGATCAAACTAATGCAAGTACCTATCAAATTGACCTAGGTGTTGATGATGAACAATCTATGGGTCAATATGATGATGAGCATGATGATGATTACTCCGATTCGGACACCGAGCTAGACAAGGTCATGAAGAGTCTCAATCTTATGGCAAATATGAGAGCATGTCCGGCGGAAAAGAGTGGATTCTTGATAGTGGATGCACCGATCACATGACCGGAGATAAAGACATGTTTCGAGAGCTTGCAAAGAACGATGGTCCACGCAAGTATGTGACTTTTGGAGACAACTCCAAGGGTAAGGTACTTGGCCTTGGTAAGGTGGCCATATCTCATGATAGCTCTATTCAAAATGTCATGCTTGTAGAATCTCTTGGATACAATTTACTTTCTGTGTCTAGATTAGCTGACTTTGGATTCAATGTGCTATTCACCAAAGTAGATTGCCAAGTCTTTCGTCGTGATAATCAAAACATGGCTTTTACTGGTATCCGTAGAGGTGATCTATATATTGTTGATTTCACTAAGAAAGCCCAACCTAGAGCTTGTTTCATTGCTAAATCCTCTAAAGGTTGGTTATGGCATAGAAGGCTAGGACATGTTGGTATGCGTAATCTAGACAAGCTGATCAAAGGTGATCATATTCTTGGTGTTAAAGATGTTTTCTTTGACAAAGATAGACTTTGTAGTGCTTGTCAAGCAGGAAAACAAGTAGGTGGAAGTCATCCCGTGAAAAACATCATGACCACAAGGAGACCGCTTGAGCTTCTTCACATGGATCTCTTCGGTCCCAATGCTTACAAAAGCCTTGGTGGTAACTCCTTTGGTCTAGTTATAGTTGATGATTATTCCAGATTTACGTGGGTATTTTTCCTTGATGATAAATCGCAGGTTCAGAGGATCTTCAAGACCTTTGCCAAAAAGGCCCAAAATCAATTTGAGGTGAAGATCAAGAAAGTTCGGAGTGACAATGGAACGGAGTTCAAGAACGCCAATGTAGACTCTTTTCTCGATGAGGAAGGGATTCTACATGAGTTCTCGGCTACGTATACTCCTCAACAAAATGGAGTTGTTGAGAGGAAGAACCGAACGCTCATAGAGATGGCAAGAACGATGCTTGATGAATACAAGACACCGAAGCATTTTTGGGGAGAAGCGGTCGAGACAGCTTGTCATGCTATCAACAGGCTTTATCTTCATAAGCTTCTCGGCAAGACATCATACGAACTTCTCACCGGTAACAAACCCCAAGTGGGATACTTTCGTGTCTTTGGTTCAAAATGCTATATCCTTGATAAGCATCGTCGGTCTAAATTTGCTCCTAAATCTCATGAAGGCTTTCTCCTTGGTTATGGATCAAACTCCCACACCTACCGTGTCTACAATAATTTCAACCGAAAGGTTGAAGAGACGGTAGATGTGAAGTTTGATGAATCTAATGGCTCACAAGTAGAGCAAATGCCTATTGATGTAGGAGACAAGGACCCATCGGAAGCAATCCAAGATTTATCTATTGGAAAGATTCGTCCCATGGAAGTGAAGGAGAGTACCTCATCTACATATGTGGAGCCACCTACCTCACGGCGAGATGAACCTCAAGGCAACATGGAGGCCTCCACAAGTGGAACTCACCAAGATGAGGAAATGCAACAAGAAGATCCACCACAACCTCCTTCTCCACCACCTCAAGACAACACCAACAACAATGAAGAAGAAGAAGAAGATGATGAAGATGATGAGGAAGCTGAGCAACAACATCAACAAAAGCTATCCCGAGTTCGAGCAAGAGTCAAGAAGAATCATCCCGTGGAACAAATGATGAACGACATCAACTCCGGGAGAATTACTCGCTCTAAAACTCGCTTAGCTAACTTTTGTGAGCATTACTCATTTATCTCTAGTATTGAACCTATGAAGGTAGAAGAAGCACTTGAAGACCCGGATTGGGTAAACGCTATGCACGAAGAATTACACAACTTCGAGAGGAACAAGGTATGGACTTTGGTAGAGAAGCCCAACGATGATCAAAACATCATTGGAACCAAATGGGTGTTTCGGAACAAGCAAGATGAAGATGGACAAGTCATCCGCAACAAGGCTCGTCTCGTAGCTCAAGGTTACACACAAGTCGAAGGTATGGACTATGGTGAGACCTATGCCCCCGTTGCTAGACTTGAGTCCATTCGCATTCTTCTTGCTTATGCCAATCACCATGATATTACTCTCTATCAAATGGACATCAAAAGTGCTTTCCTAAATGGTGAAATTGAGGAGGAAGTATTTGTAAAACAACCTCCCGGTTTTGTGAATCCCAAAAAGCCTAATCATGTTTACAAGTTGCATAAAGCTCTTTATGGTCTCAAACAAGCTCCTAGAGCTTGGTACAAATGCTTAACTAGCTTTCTTCTTGAAAAAGGCTTTGAGATTGGAAAGATAGACTCAACGCTGTTCACAAAAAGCGTTAATGGTGAACTATTTGTGTGCCAAATATATGTTGATGATATTATCTTTGGTTCAACTAACCCCCATTTTAGCAAGAAGTTTGGACAGCTCATGTCGGAGAAGTATGAAATGTCCATGATGTGTGAACTCAAATTCTTCCTTGGGTTGCAAATCAAGCAATCTAAGGAGGGTACCTTTGTCTCACAAACAAAGTACACCAAGGATCTCTTCAAGAAGTTCAACATGCAAGAAAGCAAAGGTATGAGTACCCCCATGCCTACTAGTGGACATAATGACTTGACAAAAGATGGAGAACCCGTTGATCAAAGGGTTTACCGTTCTATGATTGGTTCTCTACTATATCTTTGTGCTTCTCGTCCTGACATAATGTTGAGTGTATGCATGTGTGCGCGATATCAAGCAACCCCTAAAGAATGTCATCTTAAAGCTGTTAAAAGGATAGTGAGATACTTGATACACACACCAAACTTTGGCATTTGGTATCCTAAGAGGGCCTCTTTCGATCTTGTTGGCTATTCCGACTCGGACTATGCCGGTGACAAGGTTGATAGAAAGTCAACTTCGGGTACGTGTCAATTTCTTGGTCGATCCCTTGTATCTTGGTCCTCCAAGAAACAAAATTCGGTATCATTATCCACTGCCGAAGCAGAATATATTGCTGCTGGTTCGTGTTGTGCTCCATTGCTATGGATGACACAAACACTTAAGGATTATGGGATACATGTGAGACGTGTTCCCTTGCTTTGTGACAATGAGAGTGCAATTAAAATTGGACACAATCCTGTGCAACACTCTCGAACAAAGCATATTGAAGTTCGTCACCATTTTATTCGTGATCATATTGCCAAGGGTGACATTAATCTTAAGCATGTTCGTACTAACAAACAACTTGCTGATATCTTTACAAAACCTCTTGATGAGAAAGCGTTTTGTCGCTTAAGGAGTGAGTTGAACATCATTGATGCTTCAAACTTGGAGTGATAACTCTTTTGATGCATGCAAGGCATGAGCCTCTTGACTAATCCTTGATATTTCTCTTATGATGATGATCATATGTCTTGGACACATTTGCCTCCTTGTATTGCATCTAACTCCTTGCAGGTACTTGGATGATCTACATTCCACAAGATTACCACACACTCAAATCATGAGTAATCTTGTCATTGACCAAGTATCTAGCCCTTTGGGATGTTGAGTTCAAGGAACAAAATTCCACATATCCTTTTTGACACCTTATACATCTAGTATTTCACTCTTGTCATCTTGGATATCCTCGAGTATTTCCTTGCTTGCCTAACCCATGTAGGAAGATGAACTACACAAGTAGAAATGGCGCTCCAACTTCACATTCAATGAGCACCTACATCAAGTCTACCTATATGAGTAAAGCAACAACAAGCCCAAGGTATGTTCTTCACATCTATTGAGGAGCTTTGCTCAAAAGTCATGAGTACAAGCAGCTTCATAAGATGTGATCACATCAAATGCTTAATCGAAAAATGGCAACCCCATTTTGAGCTTAAACGATGAGTATGACCTATGATCAAATGTCCTCATTTGATTCCTAAGTCAATATACTCAAACATATGTGACTTTGTCGCCGACCTTTATCTAGATGAAGTACATATGCTTTTGGAGTTTTTCTGTTTTCTCCTATGTTCTCTCATTGAGTTTTCTTAAAAAAAACTTAATCTAGGAATCTTTTTATTTCTTTTCTTATGTTTCTTTGTGAATATCCTTCTGGCTCTGATCAATTCCCGAAAATCTTTTACAAATTCATTGCAAATCTTTTGAAACATTCCTCGCAAAGTGAGCTGAACTATTTTTGTACTTCCTTGGAATTAAACTCGGCGTCACCGATTTATTTATTTCGGTCTAACCGAAAAGGGTCTACCCTAACTCAACTCGGTGTCACCGATTTATCTTCCAGGACATCAACTTCTGCAGCTCCACTCAAATTTAAATCTTAAAGGGGAGAAGACTCAAATTGTTTCTCTATGAATGTTCTTATTTGCCCTGTTGTGATTCTTAAGGATCCCACTTCTTTCTCTCTTTCTCTCTTTCCATTTTCCTGCCCTACCTAGTTTGCTGTCCTTTTCGGCACTTGATGTCAAAGGGGGAGAGGACTTAGGGGGAGTAGGGGGAGTAGGGGAGAAGAGAAGACTTAGGGGAAGAAGAAAAGCAATCTTATCTTAAGGGGGAGAGAATCACATCAAAGCTTTGTCGTGTTTTACATTGGACATTACAATTGGCATCATTCTTTTGATTTTGCTTTCCATAACAAAATTTCTCAGAGTTCATTGAAAATCTTTTAGCTTCGGAGACATGTTTGCTGATTCAAGCCTGTGCTCAATATGAGACACTCTTTATACATGTCCTCCCTGGCTTGGTACTCTTGATGTTCTTGCAGTTGGTTGAAGGAATACTCTTGCGTTATCTAACCTTGTTTTCTCAAGTTTATCCCTTCAGGTACAATGCCAAGGAACCTCAAGGTAAGTATATGCATCTTGCAGAATGTGCATGATGGTGACTTGCTTGTAAATACTTGTTTGCAAAAATCACCATGGACATATGCATTATCACTCACTTCCTTTCATCTGCTCTGATGCATATAGCCAAGCTGCATGTAGCACATCTTGCTTATCTCTCTTGTGTGCTTGTGGTAGTCCAAAACCATAAACTATGAAAATCTTGCACACTTGTAGGGGGAGCCTGTGTACTACATGCTTGTCAAAGCTTTCATGATAATTCTGTCTTTCTTTTAATAAGCTTTGATGTTTTGTTTAGTATAATTTTAGTGTGTTGCCATCAATTACCAAAAAGGGGGAGATTGAAAGCACATTTGCTCCCTGGGTGGTTTTGGTAATTAATGACAAAATACTTTGTGGTTGGACTAATGCTTTTATCAAGTATGTTTTAGGAAATCCAATCACATTGGTATGGCAAGATGACTGAAGAAGTGGACCCCTCAAATGCTAAGACAAGCATTGGCAAAAGCTCAAGACTCTATTTTTGGTTTAGTGATCAAAGATCACATTGAGTCCATAGGAAAAGCCAATACTATTAAAAGGGGATGAGGTTGTGTTGATGATCTGGTTGCTCAAGTGCTTAGTGATTTAGCTCCTTCAACTATCAGCACCTTTCACTTCTCTACACACTCATAAGTAATCTCGGACAAACCGATTCTTCCAACTCAGTCCCACCGAGATGAACCACTTCAGCCATATTCCAAACCCTAGAAAAATCGGTCATTCCGAGTTTGAGATCGGTCTCACCGAAACTGAACTGCCAACCTTCTGTAACCATTTCACATCATTTCGGAATAACCGAGTTTGCATTATCGGTCTCACCGAGATTGGCAAGCGTCTGTCTTGGCTCAAATCGGTCTCACCGATATTGTATTTTCGGTCACACCGATACTGGCATGTTCCTGTCCTTTCTCAAATCGGTCTAACTGAGTTTTCTTTATCGGTCCCACCGAAAACTCCAACGTTCATATCATTTACACTTTCGGTCTCACCGAGATGGTATTTTCGGTCCCACCGAAAATCCCAACGTTCACTATATTTGAACTTTCGGTCTGACCGAGTTTTCACTTCGGTCTCACCGAGATTGGTCAAATATGTGTGTAACGGTTGGATTTTGTGTGGAGGCTATATATACCCCTCCACCCCCTCTTCATTCGTAGAAGAGAGCCATCAGAAAGTCTACCACTCCTACCATACACTTTCTGAGAAGAGAACCACCTACCCTTGTGTTGAGATCAAGCCATTCCATTCCTACCATATGAAACTTGATTTCTAGCCTTCCCAAGTTGCTTTCCACTCAATCCTTTCTTCCACCACAGCCATATCAGTGAGGAGAGTTGAGTGTTGGGGAGATTATCATTTGAAGCACAAGAGCAAGGAGTCCATCACCATCAACACCATCTATTACCTTTTGGAGGGTGGTGCCTCCTAGATTGGTTAGGTGTCGCTTGGGAGCCTCCGTCTTTGAGATGTGGAGTTGAACCAAGAAGTTTGTAAGGGCAAGGAGATCGCCTACTTCGTGAAGATCTACCCCGAGTAAGGCTAGTCCTCCGTGGGCGTAGGCCATGATGGAATAGACAAGGTTGCTTCTTCGTGGACCCTTCGTGGGTGGAGCCCTCCGTGGACTCGCGCAGCCGTTACCCTCCGTGGGTTGAAGTCTCCATCAACGTGGATGTACGATAGCACCACCTATCGGAACCACGACAAAAATCTCCGTGTCTCCAAACTGCGTTTGATCCTCTCCACCTCTCTTTACTATATGTGCAATTTACTTTCCGCTGCCCATACTCTAGAATTGCATGTGTAGTGTGTTACTTGACTTGATCTTAATTGTAAAACTGCCTAAAACTTTGCACAACCAAAAGGCAGATTTTTTATATTGTCAAGTAGTCTAATCACCCCCCCTCTAGACATACTTCTTCGATCCTACATCTGTCACACCGACGCCCACCCACCGGCTCCCGCCGTGCTGCGCTGCTACTTCTGCTCCGGCCTGCCCCGACCCGCGCCCCACCTCGCCTCCACCGCGGCCTCCTCCCTATGCTGGCCTCAACCCCGCCTCATCTGCGCGCACTCCCGCCGTGGTCACGCTCGCCGCCGCCTTGGGCCACCGCCCCCCCACCTCCGCCACTGGCCTCGTAGGCCACTACCGCTGCAGCCCGTCCCTCCTCCGGCGTCTGGGCTCGCCGGCTCCGCCCACCGCGACCGCGACCTTCCCCCCCGCCTCTCCTGGCCATCGTGCTCTCCACCGCCGCCTCCGCCGCGGCGCCGCCCGCGCCGGCTGCGTCGACCGCTTCCCACAGCTGCAGTTCCCCTGTGTCGCCGATGCCGCAACGCCCGTGGCCCCTTCCGACGCTCCGGCACCCGCGCCCTGCTACGCCCCTTCCTTGCCCCGCCTGTCGCGGCCGTCGCCGCCGGCCGGCCGACGCGCCTGCTCGCCGGGGCCTCGGCACCCCTCGCCCCGCGCTGGGTTCGCCCAGTCGGGCGCCAGCGCCCGAACCCATTAGCCCGATCCGCCAGCCCCGCCCCCCCCTCTAGCCCAATGACAAGGGGGGCCCGCCCCCAGAACGTTACAAAAAAAGGATTTAAAAAAACAATAATAAAAATAAATAAATAAATAAATTATTATTATTAATTAATTAACAAATTAATTAAGTTAATTAGTCCTGTTTAATTAATCTAATTAACTAGTTAGTTTAACTAAATAGCAATTAGATTAGATGAACCCAGATTAAGCTAAACATGTATGACAGGTGGGACCCACTGGTCAGGTTGACCAGTCAACCTTGCTGACGTCAGCATGATGCCATGCTGATGTCATAAATTTTTTTCGAATTAATTTAATCAATATATTATTCCAGAAATTAATAAAAACTTTAGAAAATCATATCTTTTAAACCGTATCTCGGATGAAAATACTTTGTACATGAAAGTTGCTCAGAATTTCGAGACGCATCCGAATACGCAGACCGTTCGTCAACCACACGTCCCTATCATACCGAATCCGCAACTTTCCCCCTCCATTTTATCCGCCCGAAAACGCGAAACACCGGGAATACTTTTCTCTACGTTCACCAAGATCAATCTAGTAGATGCAACTACGAGGGGAGAGTAGGATCCACATACCCTTGTAGATCGCTAAGCGGAAGCGTTATGAACGCGGATGATGGAGTCGTACTCGCCGCGATTCAGATCGCCGAAGATCCTAGCACCGAAGCAACGGTGCCTCCGCGTTCTTCACACGTACGGCTCGGGGACGTCTCCTCCTTCTTGATCCAGCAAGGGGTGGAGGAGAGGTTGATGGAGAACCGGCAGCACGACGGCGTGGTGGTGGTGGTGATGGAGGATTCCAGCAGGGCTTCGCCTAAGCTCCGCGGGAGAAGAAGATATTACGGGAGAGGGAGGACAGCACCGAGGCACGAACTTGTGTTTGCTGCCCTCCCTTTGCCTCACTATATATAGGGGGGGTGGAGAGGTGAGGGCGCCCTAGGGTTTCCCCCCAGGGGGCCGGCGGCCAGGGCAAAGGGGGGGCGGCGGCCAAGGCAGGGGGGGCGGCGGCCAGGGCCAGGCCCTAGGGTTTCCCCCCCTAGGTGCCTTGCCCCCCACTCCAAAGGGGCGCGGCTGCCCTAGGGGGTCCCACCCCCTTAGCCGCATGAGGAGAGGGCCCAGGGGGGGGCGCACAGCCCCCTGAGGGCTGTGGTGTCCCCCCTTGTGGCCCATTAGGCCCAGAACTTCTTCCGGACCCCCCGAAAACCTTTCCGGTACTCCGCCGATTTCCCGATGCTCCCCGGAACACTTCCGGACTCCGAAACCTTTCATCCTATATATCAATCTTCGTCTCCGGACCATTCCGGAGACCCTCGTCATGTCCGGGATCTCATCCGGGACTCCGAACAACCTTCGGTAACCATACACTTTTCTCACTAACAACCCTAGCGTCACCGAACGTTAAGTGTGTAGACCCTGCGGGTTCGGAAACCATGTAGACATGACCGAGACACTCCCAGGTCAATAACCGATAGCGGGATCTGGATACCCATATTGGTTCCCACATGTTTCTCGATGATCTCATCGGATGAACCACGATGTCAAGGATTCAGGCAATCCCGTATACAGTTCCCTTTGTCTCGTCGGTATGTTACTTGCCCGAGATTCGATCGTCGGTATCTCTATACCTAGTTCAATCTCGTTACCGGCAAGTCTCTTTACTCGTTACCGTAATACATAATCCCGTGACCAACTACTTAGTCACTTTGAGCTCATTGAGATGACGTATTACCGAGTGGGCCCGGAGATACCTCTCCGTCACACGGAGTGACAAATCCCAGTCTTGATCCATGTCAACTCAACAGACACCCTCGGAGATACCTGTAGAGTACCTTTATAGTCACCCAGTTACGTTGTGACGTTTGGCACACACAAAGCACTCCTACGGTGTCAGAGAGTTACATGATCGCATGGTCATAGGAACTTATACTTGACATGCAGAAAACTATAGCGATAACTGACACGATCAAAAGCTATGTTTAACGTTTGGGTCTCGTCCATCACATCATTCTCCTAATGATGTGATCCCGTTATCAAATGACAACTCATGTCTATGACCTGGAAACCGCGGTCATCTTTGATCAACGAGCTAGTCCTGTAGAGGCTCACTAGGGACACAAAGTCTGTCTATTCATCCACACGTGTATTTGAGTTTCCAATCAATACAGTTATAGCATGGATAATAAACGATTATCATGAACAAGGAAATATAATAATAACTCTTTTATTATTGCCTCTAGGGCATATTTCCAACAGTCTCCCACTTGCACTAGAGTCAATAATCTAGCATTACAAGGTAATGAATCTAACACCCATAGAGTCTTGGTGTTGATCGTGCTTAGCCCGTGGAAGAGGCTTAGTCAACGGATCTTCAACATTCAAATCCGTGTGTACTTTGCAAATGTTTATGTCCTCCTCCTTGACCGAATCGCGGATGGAATTGAAGCGTCGCTTTATGTGTCTGGTCCTCTTGTGAAACCTTGGTTCCTTGGCTAGAGCAATGGCACCAGTGTTGTCACAGAACAGAGTCATTGGGTTCAGTGCACTAGGCACAACTCCAAGATCTGTCATGAACTCCTTCATCCAGACACCTTCCTTTGCCGCCTCCGAGGCAGCTATATACTCCGCTTCACATGTAGAATCAGCTACCACGCTCTGCTTGGAACTGCACCAGCTTACCGCTCCCCCGTTGAGAATATATACGTATCCGGTTTGAGACTTAGAGTCATCCGGATCAGTGTCAAAGCTTGCATCGACGTAACCCTTTATGACGAGCTCTTGATCACCTCCATAAACGAGAAACATCTCCTTAGTCCTTTTCAGGTACTTTAGGATATTCTTGACCGCTGTCCAGTGATCCATACCAGGATTACTTTGAAACCTTCCGGCCATACTTATGGCAAGGCTGACATCTGGTCTTGTGCACAGCATTGCATACATGATAGAGCCTATGGTTGAAGCATAGGGGACGACACTCATCTTTTCTCTATCTTCCGCAGTCACTGGGCATTGAGTCTTACTCAACTTTGTACCTTGCAATACCGGCAAGAACCCCTTCTTGGATTGATCCATTTTGAACTTCTTCAAAACTTTATCAAGGTATGTACTTTGTGAAAGTCCTATCAAGCGTCTTGATCTATCTCTATAGATCTTGATGCCCAATATGAAAGCAGCTTCACCGAGATCCTTCATCGAAAAACTCTTGTTCAAATACCCCTTCACGCTATCCAAAAATTCTATATTGTTTCCAATCAGCAATATGTCATCCACATATAATATTAGAAACGCTATAGAGCTCCCACTCACTTTCTTGTAAATACAAGCTTCATTATAAACTTGTACAAACCCAAACGCTTTGATCACCTCATCAAAGCGAAGATTCCAACTCCGAGATGCTTGCACCAGCCCATAAATGGAACGCTGGAGCTTGCATACTTTGTCAGCATTCTTTGGATCGACAAAACCTTCCGGTTGCATCATATACAACTCTTCCTTAAGAAAACCATTAAGGAACGCTGTTTTGACATCCATCTGCCAAATTTCATAATCGAAATATGCAGCTATTGCTAACATGATTCGGACGGATTTAAGCATTGCTACGGGTGAGAAAGTCTCATCGTAGTCAATCCCTTGAACTTGTGAAAAACCCTTTGCCACAAGTCGAGCCTTATACACGGTGACATTCCCGTCAGCGTCCGTCTTCCTCTTAAAAATCCATTTATTCTGAATGGCCTTCCGCCCTTCAGGTAATATTTCCAAAGTCCATACTTTGTTTTCATACATGGATCCCATCTCGGATTTCATGGCCTCTAACCATTTGTCGGAATCCGGGCCCACCATCGCTTCTCCATAGCTCGTAGGTTCACCGTTGTCTAACAACATGACCTCCAAGACAGGGTTACCATACCACTCAGGTGCAGTGCGTACCCTTGTCGACCTACGAGGTTCGGTAGTAACTTGATCAGAAGCTCCTTGATCATCATCATTGGCTTCCTCTTCAACCTCTGCAGGCTCCACAAAAACATCTTTCTGTGCTGCGCTACTCTCTGGTTGAAGCAGAGGTTCAATAACCTCATCAAGTTCTACCTTCCTCCCACTCAATTCTTTCGAGAGAAACTCTTTCTCGAGGAAGGACCCGTTCTTAGCGACAAACACTTTGCCCTCGGATCTGAGATAGAAGGTGTACCCAACTGTTTCTTTTGGGTATCCTATGAAGACACATTTGTCCGCTTTGGGTTCGAGCTTTTCTGGCTGAAGCCTTTTGACATAAGCATCGCAACCCCAAACCTTGAGAAAAGACAACTTAGGTTTCTTACCAAACCACAGTTCATACGGTGTTGTCTCAACGGACTTAGATGGAGCCCTATTTAAAGTGAATGCAGCTGTCTCTAACGCATATCCCCAAAACGATAGTGGCAAATCGGCAAGAGACATCATAGAACGTACCATATCTAATAGGGTTCGATTACGACGTTCGGACACACCATTACGCTGTGGTGTTCCAGGTGGCGTCAACTGTGAAACAATTCCACATTTTCTTAAGTGATCACCAAACTCATAACTCAGATATTCTCCCCCTCGATCAGATCGTAGGAACTTGATCTTCTTGTTACGATGATTTTCTACTTCACTCTGAAATTGCTTGAACTTTTCAAAAATTTCAGACTTATGCTTCATCAAGTAAATATACCCATATCTACTTAAGTCGTCAGTGAAGGTGAGAAAATAACGATATCCACCGCGCGCCGTTACACTCATCGGACCGCACACATCAGTATGTATGATTTCCAATAAGTCACTTGCCCGTTCCATTGTCCCTGAAAACGGGGTCCTTGTCATCTTGCCCATGAGGCACGGCTCGCACGTGTCAAGTGATTCAAAATCAAGAGACTCCAAAAGTCCATCAGCATGGAGCTTCCTCATGCGTTTCACGCCGATATGACCGAGACGGCAGTGCCACAAGAAAGTGGTATTATCATTATCTACTCTACATCTTTTGGCATCAATGTTATGAACATGTGTATCATCACTATCGAGATTCAATAAGAATAAACCCCTAACTTCGGGTGCATGACTATAAAAGATATTACTCATATAAATAGAACAACCATTATTCTCTGACTTAAATGAGTAACCGTCTCGCAATAAACAAGATCCAGATATAATGTTCATGCTTAACGCAGGCACTAAATAACAATTATTCAGGTTCATAACTAATCCCGATGGTAATCGAAGAGCGAGCGTGCCGACGGCGATCACATCAACCTTGGAACCATTTCCCACGCGCATCGTCACTTCGTCCTTCGCCAGCCTCCGTTTATTCCGCAGTTCCTGTTTAGAGTTGCAAATGTGAGCAACCGAACCGGTATCAAATACCCAGGCACTACAACGAGAGTTGGTAAGGTACACATCAATAACATGTATATCATATATACCTTTGTTGTTGTTGGCCCCCTTCTTGTCCGCCAGATACTTGGGGCAGTTCCGCTTCCAGTGGCCGTTCCCCTTGCAATAGAAACACTCAGTCTCTGGCTTGGGCCCAGCCTTGGGTTTCTTCACTGGATTAGCAACTGCTTTGCCACCCTTCTTAGAGTTACCTTTCTTGCCCTTGCCATTCTTCTTGAAACTGGTGGTTTTATTGACCATCAACACTTGATACTCCTTCTGGATGTCTGCCTCAGCGACTTTCAGCATTGAAAACAGCTCGGCGATGGTTTTATTCATCCCTTGCATGTTGTACTGCTGCACGAAGCTCTTGTAGCTTGGAGGGAGTGACTGGAGAATTCTGTCAATGATAGCCTCATCCGGGAACACAAGTCCCAGATCAGCTATGCGGGTATAGTACCCGGACATCTTCAGTAAGTGCTCACTGACAGACGAATTCTCCTCCATCTTGCAAGCGAAGAATTTATCGGTGGTCTCATACCTCTCGATCTTAGCATTCTTCTCAAAGATGAACTTCAACTCCGTGTACATCTCATATGCACCATGACGTTCAAAACGCCTTTGAAGTCCTCCTTCCAAGCCGTACAACATGGCACACTGCACTATCGAATAGTCATCCGAACGCGTCTGCCAGACGTTCATAACGTCCGCAGAGGCTCCAGGAGCGGGGGGTTCACCTAGCGGTGCATTTAGGACATAAACCTTTTGGGCAGCTGTGAGGATGATCCTCAGATTGCGGAGCCAGTCCACAAAGTTGCTCCCATCATCTTTCAGTTTAGCTTTCTCTAGGAACGCATTAAAATTCAGGGGAGCTACTGCGCGAGCCATCTACAACAAAAGATTTGCAAAGACATTTTAGACTATTGTTCATGATAAGTGAGTTATTACCTAATCAAATTATTTATAACTCCCACTCAAATTGACATCCCTCTGGTCATTCGAGCGTGACATGATCCAGATCCACCAACCCAAGTTCGATCATCACGTGAGATGAGGTGGTGTCAATGGTGAACATCTACATGTTGATCATATCTACTATATGACTCATGCTCGACCTTTCGGTCCTCCGTGTTCCGAGGCCATGTCTGTACATGCTAGGCTCGTCAAGTCTAACCCGAGTGTTCTGCATGTGCAAAACTGGCTTGCACCCGTTGTATGCGAACGTAGAGTCTATCACACCCGATCATCACGTGGTGCTTCGAAACGACGAACCTTCGCAACGGTGCACACTCGGGGGGAACACAATTTTATCTTGAAATTTTAGTGAAGGATCATCTTATAATGCTACCGTCGTCCTAAGCAAAATAAGATGCATAAAAGGATTAACATCACATGCAAATCATAAGTGACATGATATGGCCATCAACTCGTGCTTTTGATCTCCATCTCCAAAGCACCGGCATGATCTCCATCGTCACCGGCGCCACACCATGATCTCCATCATCATGATCTCCATCATCGTGTCGCCATCGGGGTTGTCGGCGCCCACCATGCTCTTACTACTATTGCTACCGTTTAGCGATAAAGTAAAGCATTACAAAGCGCTTAATGATTGAAACGCAGGTCATACAAAAATTAAAGACAACCCTATGGCTCCTGCCGGTTGCCGTATGCATCGACATGCAAGTCGATATTAACTATTACAACATGATCATCTCATACATAAAAAATAACTCATCATGTCATTGGCCATATCATATCACATACATACCCTGCAAAAACAAGTTAGACGTCCTCTAATTTGTTGTTGCATGTTTTACGTGGCTGCTATGGGTATCTAGCAAGAACGCTTCTTACCTACGCAAAACCACAACGGTGATATTCAAGTTGCTATTTAACCTTCTACAAGGACCGCCTTGTTCTATTCCGATTCAACTAAGATAGGAGAGACAGACACCCGCCAGCCATCTTATGCAACAAAAGTCACATGTCTGTCGATGGAACCGGTCTCATGTACGTGGACATGTAAAGTTGGTCCGGGCCGCTTCATCCCATAATACCGCTGAATCAAGAAAGACTAAGGAGGGCAGCAATTTAAACATCAATGCCACAAACCCTTTTGTGTTCTACTCGAGAAAGCATCTACGCAAGATCCTAGCTCATGATGCCACTGTTGGGGAACGTTGCATGGAAAACAAAAATTTTTCTCTACGTTCACCAAGATCAATCTAGTAGATGCAACTACGAGGGGAGAGTAGGATCCACATACCCTTGTAGATCGCTAAGCGGAAGCGTTATGAACGCGGATGATGGAGTCGTACTCGCCGCGATTCAGATCGCCGAAGATCCTAGCACCGAAGCAACGGTGCCTCCGCGTTCTTCACACGTACGGCTCGGGGACGTCTCCTCCTTCTTGATCCAGCAAGGGGTGGAGGAGAGGTTGATGGAGAACCGGCAGCACGACGGCGTGGTGGTGGTGGTGATGGAGGATTCCAGCAGGGCTTCGCCTAAGCTCCGCGGGAGAAGAAGATATTACGGGAGAGGGAGGACAGCACCGAGGCACGAACTTGTGTTTGCTGCCCTCCCTTTGCCTCACTATATATAGGGGGGGTGGAGAGGTGAGGGCGCCCTAGGGTTTCCCCCCAGGGGGCCGGCGGCCAGGGCAAAGGGGGGGCGGCGGCCAAGGCAGGGGGGGCGGCGGCCAGGGCCAGGCCCTAGGGTTTCCCCCCCTAGGTGCCTTGCCCCCCACTCCAAAGGGGCGCGGCTGCCCTAGGGGGTCCCACCCCCTTAGCCGCATGAGGAGAGGGCCCAGGGGGGGGCGCACAGCCCCCTGAGGGCTGTGGTGTCCCCCCTTGTGGCCCATTAGGCCCAGAACTTCTTCCGGACCCCCCGAAAACCTTTCCGGTACTCCGCCGATTTCCCGATGCTCCCCGGAACACTTCCGGACTCCGAAACCTTTCATCCTATATATCAATCTTCGTCTCCGGACCATTCCGGAGACCCTCGTCATGTCCGGGATCTCATCCGGGACTCCGAACAACCTTCGGTAACCATACACTTTTCTCACTAACAACCCTAGCGTCACCGAACGTTAAGTGTGTAGACCCTGCGGGTTCGGAAACCATGTAGACATGACCGAGACACTCCCAGGTCAATAACCGATAGCGGGATCTGGATACCCATATTGGTTCCCACATGTTTCTCGATGATCTCATCGGATGAACCACGATGTCAAGGATTCAGGCAATCCCGTATACAGTTCCCTTTGTCTCGTCGGTATGTTACTTGCCCGAGATTCGATCGTCGGTATCTCTATACCTAGTTCAATCTCGTTACCGGCAAGTCTCTTTACTCGTTACCATAATACATAATCCCGTGACCAACTACTTAGTCACTTTGAGCTCATTGAGATGACGTATTACCGAGTGGGCCCGGAGATACCTCTCCGTCACACGGAGTGACAAATCCCAGTCTTGATCCATGTCAACTCAACAGACACCCTCGGAGATACCTGTAGAGTACCTTTATAGTCACCCAGTTACGTTGTGACGTTTGGCACACACAAAGCACTCCTACGGTGTCAGTGAGTTACATGATCTCATGGTCATAGGAACTTATACTTGACATGCAGAAAACTATAGCGATAACTGACACGATCAAAAGCTATGTTTAACGTTTGGGTCTCGTCCATCACATCATTCTCCTAATGATGTGATCCCGTTATCAAATGACAACTCATGTCTATGACCTGGAAACCGCGGTCATCTTTGATCAACGAGCTAGTCCTGTAGAGGCTCACTAGGGACACAAAGTCTGTCTATTCATCCACACGTGTATTTGAGTTTCCAATCAATACAGTTATAGCATGGATAATAAACGATTATCATGAACAAGGAAATATAATAATAACTCTTTTATTATTGCCTCTAGGGCATATTTCCAACACGCTGCAGCCCGTCCCTCCTCCGGCGTCTGGGCTCGCCGGCTCCGCCCACCGCGACCGCGACCTTCCCCCCCGCCTCTCCTGGCCATCGTGCTCTCCACCGCCGCCTCTGCCGCGGCGCCGCCCGCGCCGGCTGCGTCGACCGCTTCCCACAGCTGCAGTTCCCCTGTGTCGCCGATGCCGCAACGCCCGTGGCCCCTTCCGACGCTCCGGCACCCGCGCCCTGCTACGCCCCTTCCTTGCCCCGCCTGTCGCGGCCGTCGCCGCCGGCCGGCCGACGCGCCTGCTCGCCGGGGCCTCGGCACCCCTCGCCCCGCGCTGGGTTCGCCCAGTCGGGCGCCAGCGCCCGAACCCATTAGCCCGATCCGCCAGCCCCGCCCCCCTCTCTAGCCCAATGACAAGGGGGGCCCGCCCCCAGAACGTTACAAAAAAAGGATTTAAAAAAACAATAATAAAAATAAATAAATAAATAAATTATTATTATTAATTAATTAACAAATTAATTAAGTTAATTAGTCCTGTTTAATTGATCTAATTAACTAGTTAGTTTAACTAAATAGCAATTAGATTAGATGAACCCAGATTAAGCTAAACATGTATGACAGGTGGGACCCACTGGTCAGGTTGACCAGTCAACCTTGCTGACGTCAGCATGATGCCATGCTGATGTCATAAATTTTTTTCGAATTAATTTAATCAATATATTATTCCAGAAATTAATAAAAACTTTAGAAAATCATATCTTTTAAACCGTATCTCGGATGAAAATACTTTGTACATGAAAGTTGCTCAGAATTTCGAGACACATCCGAATACGCAGACCGTTCGTCAACCACACGTCCCTATCATACCGAATCCGCAACTTTCCCCCTCCATTTTATCCGCCCGAAAACGCGAAACACCGGGAATACTTTCCCGGTTGTTCCACCCCTTCGTCAGTATCACACGATACTGCGTTAGGGCACACTTAGCACCGTTACATGTCATGTCATGCATCGTCATGCATCTGTTTGCATTGTATTCACTGTTTCTTCCCCCTCTTCTCTCCGGTAGACTACGAGACCGACGCTGCTGCTGCCCCGATCGACTACGGTGTTGACGACCCCACTTTGGCTGCCGAGCTTCCAGGCAAGCCCCCCCTTGATCAACCTGATATCGCCTACTCTTCTCTCTACTGCTTGCATTAGAGTAGTGTAGCATGTTACTGCTTTCGATAATCCTATTCTGCTGCATAGCCTGTCATTGTTGCTACCACTGTTGATACTTTACCTGCAATCCTAAATTCTTAGTATAGGTTGCTAGTATTCCATCAGTGGCCCTACACCCTTGTCCGTCTGCCCTGCTATTCTATCGGGCCGTGGTCACTTGGGGGTGATCACGGGTATATACTACATACACTTATACATGATACTTGATGTGACTAAAATCGGGTCGGCTCGTTGAGTACCCGCGGTTGATTCACGGATTGGGGGCTGAAAGGACATACTTTCCCGACGGCCCTCTGTGTGGATCTTTGTGGCGGAGCGACAGGGCAGGTTGAGACACCCAGTGGAGAGGTGGCCTGGCCCTGGTCGTTGTCCGCGGTTATTTCTTAATAACATGCTTAATGAGTTTCGATATTTGATCTGAGTCTGGCCGTTGGCCTATACGCACTAACTAGCTACGTGGGAATAGTTATGGGTACTCGACGTCGTGGTATCAGCCGAAGCCTTCTTGACGTCAGCGGCTTAGCGGCGCGCGCCGGGTTGGACCCCGTAACGTAACTTCCTTAGTAATGGAGGTTGCTAGGTCTGCTCACCGGCCGCCCTCGCAACGTGCATGTGTGCATTGGGCGATGGGCCCAGACCCCTGTGTGCTTAGGACTTAGACCGACGTGCTGACCTTTCTGCTGTGCTTAGGTAGGGCTGTGACGTGTTGATCTTCCGAGGCCGGGCATGACCCTGGAAAGTGTGTCCGGCCAAATGGGATCAAGCGTGCTGGGTTATGTGTTGCACCCCTGCAGGGAAGTTAATCTATTCGAATAGCCGTGTCCCTCGGTTAAAGGACGACCCGGAGTTGTATTCCGACCTCATGATAACTAGAACCAGACACTTGATAAAACACACCCAGATGAGTTCCAGATATAACTCGGTGGTTGCTCTCTCACAGGGTGATGTGCGGGAGAATTGCCGAGTAGGATTATGCTATTCGATGTTACTTGGTGAACTTACCATCTATTCTCTTCTACTGCTGCAAGATGGAGGCTGCCAGAAGCGTAGTCTTCGTTTGGATTAGCTATCCCCCTCTTATTCCCGCTTGCTGCAGTTTAGTCCACCGATATTACTCATATCATTGTTACCATTGCATATGTAGTATAGATCCTTGCTTGCGAGTACTTTGGATGAGTACTCACGGTTGCTTTGCTCCCCCTTTTCCCCCTTCTGTTCCTTCTTCTCGGATGATGCAACCAGATGATGGAGCCCAGGAGCCAGACGCCACCTACGACGACTCCTACGACACCGGAGGCGCCTACTACTACGTGCAGTCTGCCGACGACGAC
Organism: Secale cereale; assembly: GCA_902687465.1. Lineage (NCBI taxonomy): Eukaryota > Viridiplantae > Streptophyta > Magnoliopsida > Poales > Poaceae > Secale > Secale cereale. Next base: position 571,223,073 of record LR738713.1, on the reverse strand, counting down.
CAGGAGTAGTTAGGAGGATCCCAGGCAGGAGGCCTGCTCCTCTTTCGATCTGTATCCCAGTTTGTGCTAGCCATCTTATGGCACCTTGTTTAACTTTATGTCTGTGCTCAGATATTTGTGCTTCCGCTGACTTGTCTATGATCGAGCACTTGTATTCGAGCCCTCGAGGCCCCTGGCTTGTAATATGAAGCTTGTATGACTTATTTTACTTTTAGAGTTGTGTTGTGATATCTACCAGTGAGTCCCTGATCTTGGCCGTACACATTTGCGTGCATGTTTAGTGTACGGACAAATCGGGGGTGTCACAGTAGGCATCCAATACCCACATACCACAAAAAAAAACTCACTTGGAGCCCTGTCGTTCTCACTCTGCCCCATCACTCTGCAATCCGTGTAGTCAGATACCGATGCCACCAATGTACCACCTACTCCACCGCTCAAGCCTTGTAGGACCTCTGCTGCTCCACTCGGGCGCAAGCCTCGACTTGCCTATGCCTCCCTTGTACCCCTGGTCTAGTCGCTGCTGAAGTACCCTTCACCCATGCACATTGGCGTCCATGGCGAACATGATGCCTCACAAGTGTTCGACCAAATGCCATATCCAAATTAATTGACCTTTTGTTGTTTACTTTGAACCAAAGATGATGGATTCGACCACATAACACTTCTACGTCGAGTTCATTGATATGTCCTCACCGAATGAGGACGAATATGATGATTTATGACCCCCCAACGTGTAGAGGATCATGTTCCCAATTTCAAGGAATCAATGAAGGGACACCGAGTGATGAATCAGGATAAGTCACAGGGGCATATGATGTTGATGGACGACCGATACGTCCATCTTGCATCATGCTTTGATGTTGATATTTATTAAATTATGGACTGTTATTTCACATTATGATACAATACTTATGTCTTTTCTCTCTTATTTTACAAGATTTACATGAAGAGGGATAATGCCGGTAGCTGGAATACTGGACTGGAAAGGAGCAAATCTGATAGGCCTATTCTTCACAACTCCAAAAGTCCTGAAAATCTATGGAGAATAAATTTGGAATATATAAAAAATATTGGGCAAAGAAAATATAGAGGGGGCCCCGCCAGGTGTCACACCCTGATTTTCATGCCACAACACTTAATCTAATAATCATGCTAAAATGTGGTTTGAAAAAAACTTTTGAGTGTTTTTGACCTTGCTTGATTGGCTTTTTTGTTTGTTGTTTGCTAGTGCTCTAAAAATAAAATAAATCCTCCTACTCCTATACTCCTTCTCCTTGATCCAAAACCTCTTCCCCACGATCATGCCATGTGTATAGGACATAATAGTATTTTCTTACAACGTATTTTGGCCAAAAAGTATTTTCTAAAATTTGTATTTTTTTTCCAAAAACCCCTGAATTGAGATTTGCATTCCAAGTACTTGATTTGGGGTGTGAAAAATCTTTAAAAAGGTATATTTGAATCCTATTAGGTATAGGAATCCCATAAATCACAAAATTATAATTTTAAAAGTTGTTTTCCTATTTTATTTAAAGTATTTTTCTTTAGGCCAGAAATGGTCTTTAATAGGTTAAATTATTTAACTGTTTCAAAAATATTTTTCAAAATTCAGGGAAGCTCATAGGACATATATTGTCCATATATAAGAGTTTCAACACATGGTCATGTTCAAAATATTGGTCAAATCCCTCAAAAAACCCTTTCTGGATTTTTCAAGCTTTTGAAATATTTACAAAGGAAATGTTCTCTAAAAATTCCAGGAAAATTCTATCATGTCAAATATGACATATTTGATGATATTCTCAAGCCTCATGCTTTGGACAACAAGAAAACATCACCAAATCCCCTCAAAACCATTTCCGTCCATTTTGATGTTTGACCAACTTTACATTGGCAAACTTGTCCAAATGCTCTCAAACTTGGTGCACATGCTCAAATGATGTAATCATGCATCTAAACCAAATGGCACAAGTTTTGGGGAAGGATGTCCTAATCAAAGTTCCCCAAAACCCTTTTTGACTAGATTCAAAATTCAACAACTCTACATTGCCAACTTTTTACTTGTGACCTCAAACTTTGTGGAAATGATCACAACCCAAATGATGACACTACACCAAGTGGTGAATCAAGGAGGGATGATTTGCATGGCTAAATCTTGGAAAAGCCATTTCTGTTGATTTCTAGGGTTTACCAAAGTTACATTGGCAACTTTCTTCAAATGATCTCAAACTTGGTGGAACACCCTATTTCTGCATGCCATTTCATCATGTTAAGTCTCATGTCAATTGGACTTCATTTACTTGCCCAAACTTACATCAAACACCTTCTGCTATTTTACCAAAACCTCTGTTTTGACCCCTTCCACTATTCCCCCTTGCCTTAAGTTTTTACCACAACTACTCCTAGCCACCTTCTACCCCTAGGAACTCCCTCTCCTCCTCAGCTCAATGATTGAGGGGGGTAAAACCCCATTTTACTCTGCTGGACAGCCCAATTCTCACTATCCCTCAACCTCTCTCCTCTCCCAATGGATCACCAGGGCATCCAAGGCCAACTCCCCTTTGTTTACACCCCCGAGAACCCTCCAGACACAAGTGGCCACGCCCTACAAGCCAAAGGCATGCCCTGGCATGCAATTGGCGTGCTCCAGAGCGCGCTACAGTGCACACCCGCACTGTGGCCACCCCAATCCGCAGCATCTAGACACCTCGGGCCTCCCCCTTGCGCCAGTCGAGGTGCCTCGACATTCGGGACACGACACACTGTCAGCCCCCTCCTCTTTCTCCGTCCTGCTGCCTCCTCCCGCACGCGCACCAGCCGCCCGAGAGCTCCAGTGAGTGAGCTCACACGCGCGACTCCTCTAACCGTTTCCCCGCTCCCTTTCTTCTCTCCCTTGTCCTAGACCACACCCACGAACACCCTGGACAAGGGCCTATGTGCCAATTCCGTCCCCTGGCACTGCCTTGGCCACGGCCGTGGACGCCACCCACGGTGCGCCATAGCCTCGCCACATAAGGCCATCTTGAGCCTCCCTCTCTATGCTTTGGAGTCCCTCTCCCTCCCCTGATCCTCCTGGACCGTCTCACACCTCCTCTCGTGCCTCCCTTCTCCTCCTACCGTCACGCGACCGCCGCTTCGGCTCGCTCAAATTCGAGCAACGCCAAGCTCACCTCGCTCCCATTCCTCCACCAAAGGACCCCCGGTGGTCCGTCGATCCTCCCCACCTCCACAAACCATAGCCAGGATGCCCGAACGCCGATAGCCACGGATGGCCGATGACCTCCCCCGCCACCGTCAAGGTTGCAGTCACCTCGGCCTCCTCCGGCAACCGTGAGTTGCACCAGCGGATGCGCCGCTCCGCTCCGAGCACGCCCATAGGCGGAGCGCCGCGGGAGATGGCCGGAGGCGCCGACTGTCGTCGGGCGAGCGCCGGCGTGCGCTCTTCCTCCCCTGCTCTGTCTCAAGCGGGAGGTAGAGGACGACCGCCCCGCCAGTTGGCAGGAGGGCCCACCTGTCGGTGACCCAGCAAACGGGCCCCATCCGTTTAAGTGGAAACGGATTCCGCGAGATCTGCCTCACCTGCGCGAAGACGTATTCCTCCTGGGTGCGTTCGACGTCACCGCTGTTGCCCCGTGCGGTCATGTAGCTGGGCCGGCCCACAAGCTATCTGTCGCCTTGTGCGGGAGATAAGGTTAAAGCCTTATTTCCCTTTTCTTTTTCTTTTTCTTTTTCTGTAAACTTGTAAAATCCATAAACAATTAAATTGAACTCCAAATTTGGTGATTCAAATTTCCAGTGACTCCATAAATCATGATCTATCACATGGTGCTATTTGCATATTTTTCAGAAACATTTTCTTCACACATATTTATCAAAATGCTATTTTTCCATTTATGTGATGCACTTTAGAAAATCACAGAGAGCTCATAATTGATCCAAATTCATTGATTCAAATTTCTAGGCACTTCTAAGATCCTAACCTAGTTTATGAACATTTTTCCCAATGCTTTATGTGCCACATCAAATATTATTCTATTTATCCATGTATAGCAAACTTTGCAAAATCATAGGAAAATCATTTGAACTCCAAATCCAGTGAAACCAATTCTCAGATGCTTCTAAAATCCTGCTTTGTTAAATGGGTGTCTCTGCTCATTTTTCAAAATAATGTTTCTGTGCACCTCTTGCAAATCCAATAATCCCTTGATCTGACCATATTAAAATGTTCAGAAATACCCACAGATTCAATTCCAATGAAACCACTCAGGTTATTTTTCATATAACCAGAGATGTCTGATGGCTTCTCGCCCCTCGTTGGTTACCCCAAGTGGAAGGTTTGAGATGCAGTGTAGCGGTAGTTTTCCCTTGGCAAAGATACCAAGGATCGATTTCCCCTGAGACTCCCAGTTTCAACAAGAAGGTGTCAACTGCTAACGGCGCTAGATATTAGCAATCAACGTGGACCTTCACACAGATACAAATAACTTTGCTCCCAACGAGTACAGAGAGGTTGTCAATCCCTCCGGCCTTGTCGTTTACAAAGGATCAAACACAAGTGATAATAGTGATAGGTATTGCTGCAAATAGTATGTAAAAGCAGAAAGTAAATAGCGGATGTGATCAGTGATGGTAATATGGACCGGGGTCCCATGATGTTCACTAGTGATGTATCTCTCCCAAAAGATGATAAACAGCTATGTGAGGTAAACGAATTACAGCTGGGCAATTGACAGAATTATGTGCGCAAACCAATGCTAACTATGTTGCAAGAAAGGTAGAGGTTCAAAGCATGGGCGGTACGCCAAGGCAAGTAGACCGAAATCCATCTGCATCTACTACTAATCATCCACCTTGAGATATCTATCCAGAACATCTCGCTGATATTAAGTTGCGAGTCCCACCCATAGTGTAAACTCAAAGCAACAGACAACTGCATTAAAAGAACTTTGCGTAAAGTAAACAGTCCTTGCACCCGCGGGCACAAGCACTGTTGTTTTCCCCCTTGTGGCAACAGCACATCCCCTAGACTCATGTTTCTGTCACTCAAGCTAGTCATCGAGGGGCATGAACCCACAATCGAGCATAACGTTCCCTCTTGGAGTCACTACCTACTACTTGGCCAAAGCAATAAATAGCAACGGAGAACATGCAAGAATTACTTACGAACATAAATATAAAAGAGGTAAATCAAATATATTACTCAAACACAATCTGAACATAATCTCACAATCCATCGGATCCCAGCAAACTCATCATAGCAACAGCATAAGGATTACATATGTGCCTCGATCAAGTAGGGCAGTTCACGAGGTCTAATTAGTGAAGCATAAGAAGGGGAGGAGAACATCACATAGCTACTGGTCATGGACCCATGGTCCAAGGGAGACTACTCACAACTCATCCGGGAGGCGTCCATGGTGGTGGAGAGGCTCCCGGTGGTGATCCTCCCCTCCGGCAGGGTGCCGGGAAGAGTTCTCCTAGTGCTCCCGATCTTGGAAGCGCGGCGGTGGCGGAACAGAGATGAGATCGCGAAAAAGGGTTCCCCCCTCGAGGGTTTAGGGATGCGTGTTAAATATATGCCAAAGGGGGGCATCAGCGGAGGCCTGGGGGGCCCAGGCGCCCCCCCGGCGCGGCCAGGAGGGGGGCCGCGCCACCAGGGCGCCTGGAGCCCTGGTGGCCCCCCTCCGGCCCTACTTTGGCTGCCGGGAAGCTTCTGGAACGCTGATTTTTTATATAATTTTTCCGGGATTTTTCAGGTAGTTTTCGTAATGGGAAAACCTGAAATACAAAAACAGCAGAAAACAGAAACTGGCACTGGGGTGCACTGAGTTAATAGGTTAGTCCAAATATGATCAAAAGTGTATGGAAGTGTATAAATATTATAGCAATATCACCCAAAAGAGGCATGGAGCAAGCAGAAATTATAGATAAGTTTTGGACGTATCAACATCCCCAAGCTTAATTCCTGCTCGTCCTTGAGTAGGTAAATGATAACAAGAATAATTTCTGTGGTGACATGCTATTAACCATATAGGACTTTTCATAGTCATATGACAAAAGCTTACTGAGACAATGAATCTGTAGTAATTAAGTTGCCTTATGAGAAAATCACAAAGAACTGAAAGTTTTATAATATGATACTCAAACATCAAATAGATTTGTAATGAGCATGGTGTGCAAATATGATAAAGTAATATCTCGCTTGCCCCCTTTAGTGAAGCAAAACATAAATGCAGGGGCACCTCCAAGGTTTAAGTGATGACTAGATACAATGATTTCAAAATAAACGATATCACAATCATGCAAAAGACAATGCTACTTTGGGACAATGCACATTACACTCAGAATGACAATCATGCTCTCAATAGTTGGTGCTTTAAAAGAAGGTGGAGACTCTCGAACCGTGGCTTTTGTTGGCAAGGTTGAAAACCCGTGGTCGGAAACAAAGACAAAGCATGTACCAGAGCTCTTGGTTTTAAAAACAGAGGTAATAATATTTTTTTAGATTATGCATGTTTCGTCAACGAATGCTAGCAGACAACTCAATTACTTCTTGAGATGGACAAGTTTCGAGGAACGGCTCCCGAATGAGGACGATCACATCCTCTTAATCTCCTTTGTTTATCACTGCCAAAGTTTTCTGATTTCTCATGAACAAAGCGTGAAGGAGGGTTTGTTTGTTATATTATTTTTGAGCCGGGCGCACTCTTTGCCAGTTCCTTCTCGTATTATGGGTTTGCACATTAGACATGCAATCCCGGGGTGAAGCTTGTCCAACTTAAAAAGATCATGAATTAACTACTACTTCCTCATGAACTAAAACAGAGGCACAAAACAGAAATGCTTTTTTTTGAATAATTTCGAGATGGTACATGAAAGTCTTTGTTAGGAATGGCAGGTAAATACCATGTATAGGAAGGTATGGTGGACTCATATGGCATAACTGGTTTAAAAGATTTTGGATGCACAAGCAGTCAGTCCGCTTAGTACAGGTGGAGGTTAGCAAAAGACTGGGAGCGACCAACTAAGAGAGCAATGACGGTCATAATCATGCAGAGCGACAACGCAACATTGAATCAGGCATGGAAGTTATATCGCTACTCAGAAATTAAAGATCATCAAGGCTTGACAGACTTTCTTTACAGTCTTAAATATGCGCGAGCATACGCCAAGTCAATCAAAATAAATTCTTGAAGGAAGATATTACTAAACCATACCACATCATAGGCAAACAAATCATGTTGGTACTCCAATAACACATTGGGAACCCCCCAGCTATTTGAGACTAACCATAAGAAAACATGAACTACTAAGCGCCATTATGCACGTAGCATTTTTATCATAGACATATCAACCAATGCAACAGAAGCAAACTCTCTTAATAAGATAAGCATGATAACTAAAGAGAGTTCAAGAACGAACTAAACAAAAGCTCTTTAAAAAGATAAGCATGAAAACTAAGAGTTGAGCATGACATTAGCTATTGAAATACTAAGAACATACACAACAAAGATAGACATAAAAATTCTATGTTGTGTTCTAGGTTGAAGTGGAGCGTGTTTCTCTCCCACATAAAGAAAGCTGAGTTCTGACTCGTTATGATAAGCTGAAGAAAACTAAAAAGGAAACTAAAAGCAAGACGCTCCAAGCATAGCACATAACACATGAAGTGATAAAAATATAGTGGAACGAAAGACGAACTGATAATGTTGATGGAGAAGGGGATGCACGGGGGCATCCCCAAGCTTAGACGCTTGAGTCTCCTTGAATATTTCTTGGGGGTGCATGGGGGCATCCCCAAGCTTGAGCGTTTGACACTCCTGAATCTTTTTATCATCTTCCCTCGCACACTTGAAAACTCCCTTCATACACAACTCATCATAATCTGATTAGCGAGGTTAGTACCCTTAATAAAATAATTGTTCCTTGCTGGAAATAAGGATATTCTTGAAGGTCTACTGTTTCTCAAGATTGCCAAAAGGTTTTTGCAAAGAAAAAGCAAGCTCAAGGTTTGCAAAATGAAGGAAAGGCAAAACAGGACAGAATCTATGAAAAACAGAACAACAGGTAGTAAATGATTTTTTCGGGGCACTTCTGCAACTCTAATCAAAAAACTCAGAACAGACGCACGGAAGACAATTTTATAGAGCACGCTGTCGAAGCAATTCAGACCAAAAAGATGATCTGGTGATTTTATACGAATTTTTCTATCCAAGGACAGAATCTGTTTCCTGGACAACACGTCACAACTTTTGAACTTTCTTGCAATCAGAGGCTACACTTGGCACAAAGTTGTAAAGTAAAGATACAATGATGATGCTACTGTAGTAAAAACATCAAGACACAACAAAAACAAAATAAAATTTTATTCATGTGGGCTGCCTCCCAAGAGCGCTTTCTTTTATGCCTTTAAGCTAGGCATAGTGCAAAGAGGAACCAATAACCATCATAATAATCGGAGTTATAAATTGCTTCAAATGGTTCCTCAACAAGTTCACTCTTGTTCCTACTAGGAAAGGGGTACACACCTTTTGCCTTTCCGTGCAAGCGGATTTGTCCCTTACCTATATCGATGAAGCCTTTTACCGCTCGGAGGAAGTCCCTTCCAAGCACTATATTTCCTTGGTTTGGCTCCATGATGAAGAAATCAACCATTGTAATCCCTTTAAGGAATTTAACTGGCACGTCTTTTATTTTTCCCTGGATTTCAGAAATATCTCCATTAGTGTGTTCATGATAAGATGGTAATCTATCCATGTTAAATTTTAAAGAATCATGAACAATTTTTGGCATAGTAGAAACCATAGATCCAATATCACAATAAGCAAGGAAGTCTTGATTAGAGATGATAATCCTAACAAAAGGCTCCCAATCATTGTCTATTTCCAAAATGTCTTTCTTATTGGGTTTGGGTTTCTCTACCTTCATCAAGTCTAGAGCATCCATTCTCTTCTCAATAGTAGCAAGTCTATCTATGACAGTATCAAAGTTATGATCATAAACAAAGTAACTAGATAGACCATGTATAATTTCAAGAGCTCTAGCTTCATCACACTCTAGGAAATCTCCTTCAGCTATAATATCAAGAGAGTGTTTACACCATTTAAAAAGACCATGGTAAAAATTTCTAAGCACAATTTTTATAGGTATCCAAGGCATAATTCTCCTATGTGCATCAGAAATTCTATCCCATGCCTTCTTCATATTTTCTCCATCCCTTTGATGGAAATCTAGGACTTCTGATTCCCTCAAAGCTCCAAATCCTAACATGCTTGACTAAACAGAAAGGACTACTAGCAAATAATTAATTTTTTTTGTGGTTTTCGATAAAGGATACTAAAGCAAAACTGAAAGGTAAACTAACAAGACTAAAAAGCAAAGGTAAAAGATAGCATGCAACTCCCCTATCTTGAAGAGTGGAGTCCCCGGCAACGGCGCCAGAAAACTTTGCTTGATGGCTTCTCGCCCCTCGTTGGTTACCCCAAATGGAAGGTTTGAGATGCAGTGTAGCGGTAGTTTTCCCTTGGCAAAGATACCAAGGATCGATTTCCCCTGAGACTCCCAGTTTCAACAAGAAGGTGTCAACTGCTAACGGCGCCAGATATTAGCAATCAACGTGGACCTGCACACAGATACAAATAACTTTGCTCCCAACGAGTACAGAGAGGTTGTCAATCCCTCCGGCCTTGTCGTTTACAAAGGATCAAACACAAGTGATAATAGTGATAGGTATTGCTGCAAATAGTAAGTAAAAGAAGAAAGTAAATAGCGGATGTGATCAGTGATGGTAATATGGACCGGGGTCCCATGATGTTCACTAGTGATGTCTCTCTCCCAAAAGACGATAAAACAGCTATGTGAGGTAAACGAATTATAGCTGGGCAATTGACAGAATTATGTGCGCAAACCAATGCTAACTATGTTGCAAGAAAGGTAGAGGTTCAAAGCATGGGCGGTACGCCAAGGCAAGTAGACCGAAATCCATCTGCATCTACTACTAATCATCCACCTTGAGATATCTATCCAGAACATCTCGCTGATATTAAGTTGCGAGTCCAACCCATAGTGTAAACTCAAAGCAACAGACAACTGCATTAAAAGAACTTTGCATAAAGTAAACAATCCTTGCACCCGCGGGCACAAGCACCGTTGTTTTCCCCCTTGTGGCAATAGCACATCCCCTAGACTCATGTTTCTGTCACTAAAGCTAGTCATCGAGGGGCATGAACCCACAATCGAGCATAACGTTCCCTCTTGGAGTCACTACCTACTACTTGGCCAAAGTAATAAATAGCAACGGAGAACATGCAAGAATTACTTACGAACATAAATATAAAAGAGGTAAATCAAATATATTACTCAAACACAATCTGAACATAATCTCACAATCCATCGGATCCCAGCAAACTCATCATAGCAACAGCATAAGGATTACATATGTGCCTCGATCATGTAGGGCAGCTCACGAGG
>LR738713.1:571201434-571212590 GCA_902687465.1 Secale cereale | reverse complement strand
AGAAAGTAAATAGCGGATGTGATCAGTGATGGTAATATGGACCGGGGTCCCATGATGTTCACTAGTGATGTCTCTCTCCCAAAAGACGATAAAACAGCTATGTGAGGTAAACGAATTATAGCTGGGCAATTGACAGAATTATGTGCGCAAACCAATGCTAACTATGTTGCAAGAAAGGTAGAGGTTCAAAGCATGGGCGGTACGCCAAGGCAAGTAGACCGAAATCCATCTGCATCTACTACTAATCATCCACCTTGAGATATCTATCCAGAACATCTCGCTGATATTAAGTTGCGAGTCCAACCCATAGTGTAAACTCAAAGCAACAGACAACTGCATTAAAAGAACTTTGCATAAAGTAAACAATCCTTGCACCCGCGGGCACAAGCACCGTTGTTTTCCCCCTTGTGGCAATAGCACATCCCCTAGACTCATGTTTCTGTCACTCAAGCTAGTCATCGAGGGGCATGAACCCACAATCGAGCATAACGTTCCCTCTTGGAGTCACTACCTACTACTTGGCCAAAGTAATAAATAGCAACGGAGAACATGCAAGAATTACTTACGAACATAAATATAAAAGAGGTAAATCAAATATATTACTCAAACACAATCTGAACATAATCTCACAATCCATCGGATCCCAGCAAACTCATCATAGCAACAGCATAAGGATTACATATGTGCCTCGATCATGTAGGGCAGCTCACGAGGTCTAATTAGTGAAGCACAAGAAGGGGAGTAGAACATCACATAGCTACTGGTCATGGACCCATGGTCCAAGGGAGACTACTCACAACTCATCCGGGAGGCGTCCATGGTGGTGGAGAGGCTCCCGGTGGTGATCCTCCCCTCCGGCAGGGTGCCGGGAAGAGTTCTCCTGGTGCTCCCGATCTTGGAAGCGCGGCGGTGGCGGAACAGAGATGAGATCGCGAAAAAGGGTTCCCCCCTCGAGGGTTTCGGGACGTGTGTTAAATATATGCCAAAGGGGGGCATCAGCGGAGGCCTGGGGGCCCAGGCGCCCCCCGGCGCGGCCAGGAGGGGGGCCGCGCCACCAGGGCGCCTGGAGCCCTGGTGGCCCCCCTCCGGCCCTACTTTGGCTGCCGGGAAGCTACTGGAACGCTGATTTTTTATATAATTTTTCCGGGATTTTTCTGGTAGTTTTCATAATGGTAAAACCTGAAATACAAAAACAGCAGAAAACAGAAACTGGCACTGGGGTGCACTGAGTTAATAGGTTAGTCCAAATATGATCAAAAGTGTATGGAAGTGTATAAATATCATAGAAATATCACCCAAAAGAGGCATGGAGCAAGCAGAAATTATAGATACGTTTTGGACGTATCAATGTCCTAGAAAAGTCAAATTCATATTTTTAGAGCACTTTTATTTTTGCCTTGTTGTGTTGCTTATTGTGAATTGTTTCCGACGTTAGTTGACGAAGTAGACAGAGTACTTGGAGATGGACCGGAAGCTTTGAAGACTCCGAGGAACAAGGCAAGCAGCTCTTTGACCATGTTTAAGAAACCCTTTTTATGCATGTCATATAGGACCTTATTATCGTTGCATCGGAATCATGTTGATATAGGTGACCACTTTGGTTGGTTACCTTTATTACTTTCCTATTGAAACTTGCATCAAGCATGGCCCTACCTTCCTATGAGGGTTATGCGGGCGGGAGAAGATAGGATGTTGTAGTAGTAGCTACGCAAATGGGACGGGGAGATGCATGGTGATGGAGGTAGAGTACTTTTAAAAGAGTTTTCAAAAACCCGTCGGGTGCCACTCATGCCCGAGGGAGATGATGAGTTGGGTAACCACTTGATGACGAAGTGGTGTACCGAGGCAAGTGTGTGTGTTGTTTTGAAAATGGATTGGTTTAAGTTGCGACCGTTATTCCAACCTTACATGCGCAACCACTCTACCCTTATATTGGAAAGGGCATTATTGAATACCTAGGCCGATACTAGCATGGTGCCCGCATTACTAGTGACGGGGGTGACACGAGGTCACTCTCGGGACGGGGTCGTGCTTGGATAGGCGACCATGACTGTTTTCACAGGGCAGTGGACACACCGTTGGTACCCCGTGCCAGTGGTATGTGATGAATATGGGAGCGAGGCTCCACAATTTTAAGATGTGAAATGTTGGGCACGGGGGTTACTACCAATCGAGTGGACTCTATGTTAGTGTCGTCTAGGGAAAGATAGTGATCGGGTGCTTACCCCGGGTACTTGAGGTACCGCGGGTCGTGGATGACACGAAAGTTCCCCGGATCTTGTGGGTAAAGTGTGTAACCTCTGCAGAGTGTAAAACTATTTGAATAGCCGTGTCCATGGTCAAGGATAGTTGGTTAACCGCTCTTGGGCTACGTCCAATGTGTGCGAAACCTGGTGTGTCTGTGTGAGTGTGTGTGTGTGTGAGGAAAACAACACGGTTCGGTGATATTGATGATGTGATTCTTGAGGAAGTCACGATGAGCTTGAGCATGAGTTGATTACAACTCTTTCTCGATATTGATGTTTGTAACCTCTTGATACTTGTTGCACACGCATGCATGTCCTTGATATATGTTGATCATACTTGTATATGGAAAACTAGCTTTACACAAAACTGCCAATTTAGCAGTAGAGCCTTGCATAATTATTCTGTTATCACTCTTGGGTTGCTTGCAAGTACATTCAAAGTACTCATTGGCTTGCCACTGGTTATTTTATTGGCCTGGCATGAAAGAGCAGGTATTGCAGAAGAGATCTTTTGTGACGATCGTGCGAGCTAGGACACTTCCCAGTCAGGATGCCAGCAGGGTTAAGGCATATGGCATGGGTCCAAGTTGTCATTGAAGATTTCCGCTGCGATGATTTATACTCAAGACTTGACCATAATGGTCCTACTTGTGTAATACAGTATGTATGGATGTAAGACTCTTGTTATTCAGCATATGTGTGTTCAGTGAGCATTGATCTCTGGGATCACTGTACACGTGCATTTGGTGATCTCGACTTATGAGTCGGGGTCCCCACAGAGCTGGTATCAGAGCCATCCTAATTGTAGGAAGCCTTAGTTAGCATGGTCATTAGTTAGGGTAAAATTATTTCCAAAACTATTGCTAGTTTTCAAAACTATCTATACTTCTCCTCCCTTCTCAGTTTTTCGAAAACTAAGCTATACCTTCCTTATTGGTCTCTTCCCCTTCAAAACTTTTGGTCGCTAGAACCCTTATGCCCCTGACCACTGGATTCCATGTAATCCTCGTGGATAATCTAGAAGGAATATGCATTGCTAGACATCCACCCACATCTTTTGAACACAAGATTGGTGACACCACAACAAGACGATACCAACAGAAGATACATCCTCGAGGAATGAGGACATGAAGACCCAGAAGATGGTGACACCCTTGACACTGCCCCTGGATGATGCAACCTTGGCCTACGATGAACATGGAATAAGTTATGCAAGATCATGATATACATCGCTAATAGAGCAACCATGTCCTTACCATTGTTGTATCGGCAACCACCGGTGGATGAGAACCTCGCCATTTGGTCTGCCTCACTATACTGAGCAGGAAAACGGTTCTCTTCGTCCCCCGCTCTTGGTGTCGATGTTGTCATCAACGTAACCGAAATGTTGGACCTCTATTATGCCTTGTTATTGTCATTGCATAAGGATTACCTACCCAGTACCGTCGACGCCTTAGAAGACAAAAAGGGATCGTCATGAATAAGAAGACAACAGAAGACCGAGTCAATGCTCGCTACGAGGAGACATCATCACTGCATCACCTCGTTAGGCGAGAAGTTGTTGAAGATTCTTCAGGCTCAACCCGGATCGTTCCATCGAACAACTACAAGAGAAGTAACAACACCCGAGGGAAACTCAGAAGACTGCACGAGGCACAAGGCATGACTACTGAGTCTGAGAACCCCTAGGGTAGGATGAGTCGTGTACCCCTATGCGTAGTCGAGTCTATGTGATGGTTCGAATAGAACCATGATTGTGTGTTGCTTGTTTTTATTTGTTTGTGTTTTGATATAAGTCGCACTTTTGCCCTAGGCAACAAGTACGCGACTATATCACCTTCCTTACCTTGTTTCTTTTGTTTGGTCCTTTTTGCACCTGTTTGTATGCACTTGCACCATAGAACCCCCTTTAGGCAGTCCCCTCCTCTATGCTACTTTTCCCCTCTCTTCCCTCTCCTCAACTAAAGACCGGCAAGACAAGAAGTACCAAGGATTCCAACTCGGCAACCAACTAACGATGAATACTTCTACTACAACCCCCACGACCAAGTGCAAACCCCGTAGAATTATGTTTAACCCTCCAGATTAGAAACCGTCCCTAAACCCTTCGAGACTTCATGAGATACCCCAGATCGAATCCTTAACCATGTGCTTAACCCACAGAATTGCGAGAGAACCAGTTAAGCCTCCGTAACCCCGCACAACACTGGGTTCATTATGGAACTAGTGGACACAGTGAACGAGCACATTGACATCCTAATATAGCACAAGGACTGACGATGCCATTGGGAAGGCCAATTGAAGATATAGGAATAGAGGACAAATGACTTGATGAGTTTATATCGATGACTTTGAGGTATTATATGAGGATATTTGGTGGATTATGAGGCTTTCATGTTGACAGATGAACTTGGTGGGATCATGATTATAGAGTAGCGTAACTGTCATCACCCGGGAGTAACTTGGATTTGTAGGGCAATTGTGATCGCAAGCTGAAATTCTTGGAGGTATGAGGATTTGGCTTAGCCAGGGGATATTGACAGGAGGTAGTTGATGTTACGACAATGACTTGGGGAAAATGTAGGAATTCTCGTTGGACATGAGATTTTGATTTAAGTAGGTGATTCCGGTTGAGTATAGAGGCTAAATATGTCTACATGGTTCGTAGTAGATTGGATTTAGACTATCGATCTTGATCATGATACCATGTTTCTCGGTGAATGGCAAACTAGGAGATTGGATTACTTGTCGGAGTTGATTATGGGATCTATATAAGCATGGCCTTGGAGTTTACTTGACCATGATGGTGGGAATTTGGTGGACTTACTATAGTAATGGATAGCCTTCCAAGTATTTGAGGATTATAGGGACTTTAAATCATGTGGAATACCATAGATATTGGATTATGTAGTGATTGATGGAAGTTAACGGGCTGTTGGAGATGATTCATAGGAAGGAAACAAGATCTTGGAGTGGCATATGACGTGTTTCCTTAGAATAGAGATGCATTATCTTGAACCTTGGAAGAATAGGATGAGCACTTGGATTGTGGTGTTTAAATCAAGCTTAGCAGCTTGTATGCTCTACCCATGGATTCTTAGGGGTAGCAATACATATGATTTTTGGGGATAGTTGACATGTATGATTCTGTTAGACCTCCTCATGGGAGTCGTGAGGATATGAATAGCATGAGTGATGGTTGGAGCGACCTATGCGAGATGATGCTTTCAGCGGTATAAGGTTATTTGTTTAAAGGACTAGGTGGAACTATTAGCATCTCAGGAACTGTGCTAAAGGATAAGATAATAAACGTTCACTCGCACACTAGAATCCTTGAAACTCTTAAGCCCCACTAACCCACAACATGGTCAGATCCTGACCACGGGCCTTGACTCTAGGTCAAGAAGACCGTTGGCAATACTCAACCGAGACCACCACCAATACCCCAGCCTACCTTTCATACCCCATAGACTACATGGAGCACTTGGACAAGTTAGTTGTCATCTTTATTTGGCAACATACTTGACTACCTGAAGACGGAAGAAGAGCCGTTTAGCTGCTTAGAAGACATTTGAAGACCGCCATGTCAAGAAGGAAGAACTACACCAACCACCATCATCAAGAAATAAACAATTGGAAATATGCCCTAGAGGCAATAATAAAAGTATTATTATTATATTTCCTTGTTCATGATAATCGTCTGTTATTCATGCTTGAATTGTATTGTACGGAAACAACGATACATGTGTGAATACATAGACCACAATGAGTCCCTGGTAGGCCTCTAGTTACCAGCTCGTTGATCAACAGATGATCACGGTTTCCTGATCATGGACATGTGATGTCAGTGATAACGGGATCACATCATTAGGAGAATGATGCGATGGACAAGACCCAATCCTGAGCATAGCACGAGATCGTATAGTTCGTAATGCATAAGCTTTTCGGTGTCAAGTATTTATTCCTTAGACCATGAGGTTGTACAACTCCCGGATGCCGTAGGAATACTTTGGGTGTGCCAAACGTCACAACGTAACTGGGTGGCTATAAAGGTACGCATCGGGTATCTCTGAAAGTGTCTGTTGAGTTGGTACGAACCGAGACTGGGATGCTGTCACTCCGTATGACGGAGAGGTACCTCTGGGCCCACTCGGTAAGACATCATCATAATGAGCTCAATGTGACTAAGTAGTTAGTCACGGGATGATGGATTATAGATCGAGTAAATAGACTTGCCATGACGAGATTGAACAAGGTATTGGGAATACCGACGATCGAATCTCGGGCAAGTACCGTGCCGATGGACAAAGGGAATAACATACGGGATTGAGTGAATCCTTGACACGGTGGTTCATCCGATGAAGATCATCGAGGAACACGTGGGAACCAACATGGGTATCCAGATCCCGCTGTTGGTTATTGACCGGAGAGTGGTCTCGGTCATGTCTACGTGTCTCCCGAACCTGTAGGGTCTACACACTTAAGGTTCGGTAACGCTAGGGTCGTAGAGATAAATGCACGTGGAAACCTGAAAGTTGTTCGGAGTCCCGGATGAGATCCCGGACGTCACGAGGAGTTCCGGAATGGTCCGGGGGTAAAGATTGGTATATAGGAAGTCAGGTTTCGGCCATCGGGTGATCTCCGGGGGTCACCGGGAGCGTCCCGGGACCACCGGAGGGGCCCCGGGGGTCCACCGGGTGGGGCCACCCATCCCGGTGGGGCCCCTAGGCCGCAAGGGGGAAGTGTCCAGCCCTAATGGGCTGGCGCACCACTTGGGCCCACCTCCCCATGCGCCTAGGGTTGAAACCCTAGGGGGGAGGGGGCATCACTTGCCTTGGGGGGCAAGGACTCCCCCTGGCTGCCGCCCCCCCTTGCAGATTGGATCTGCAAGGGGCTGGCGCACCCCCTGGCCCCCTATATATATGTGGGGGGGGAGGGCAGCCGCACCCAAGCCCTGGCGCCTCTCCCCCTCCCGTCACAACTCCGTCTCCTTAACGCAGGGCGCCCGGCGAAGCCCTGCTGCAATCTCCACTGCATCCACCACCACACCGTTGTGCTGCTGGATCTCTGACGACTTCTCCTCCCCCCTTACTGGATCAAGAAGGAGGTGACATTGTTGTACCGGACGTGTGTTGAACGCGGAGGTGCCGTCCGTTCGGCGCTAGATCATCGGTGACGAAGAACCCGAAGAGTACGACTACTTCATCCACGCTTCTTCGAAAGCTTCCGCATGCGATCTACATAACGGTATGTAGATGCACTCTTATTTGCTCGTTGCTAGATGTCTCCTTAGTTGGATCTTGGTGAAAGCGTAGAATTTTTTTGAATTCTGCTACGTTCCCCAACAGTGGCATCTGAGCTAGGTTTAATGCGTAGCATCTTGCACGAGTAGAACACAAAGCAGTTGTGGGCGTTTGAGTTTGTTCAACTTTATTACCGTTACTAGTTAATCTTGATTCGGCGGTATTGTGGGATGAAGCGGCCCGGACCGACTTTACACGTACGCTTACGTGAGACTGGTTGCACCGACAGACATGCACTAGATTCATAAGGTGGCTGGCGGGTGTCTGTCTCTCCTACTTTAGTCGGATCGGATTCGATGAAAAGGGTCCTTATGAAGGGTAAATAGAAATTGACAAATCACGTTGTGGTTTTGGCGTAGGTAAGAAACGTTCTTGCTAGAAATCCTATAGAAGCCACGTAAAACTTGCAACAACAATTAGAGGACGTCTAACTTGTTTTTGCAGCATGTGCTATGTGACGTGGTATGGCCAAAACGAAGATGTGATGAATGATATATGTGATGTATGAGATTGATCATGTTTTTGTAATAGGGAATCACGACTTGCATGTCGATGAACTTGACAACCGGCAGGAGCCATAGGAGTTGTCTTAATTATTGTATGACCTGCGTGTCACTGAATAACGCCATGTAATTACTTTACTTCATTGCTAAACGTTAGCTATAGTAGTAGAAGTAATAGTTGGCATGTCGACTTCTTCAAGACACGATGATGGAGATCATGATGATGAAGATCATGGTGTCGAGCCGGTGACAAGATGATCATGGTGCCCCGAAGATGAAGATCCAAGGTGCAAGATGATATTGGCCATATCATGTCACTTTAATTGATTGCATGTAATGTTTATCATGTTTATGCATCTTGTTTACTTAGAACGACGGTAGTAAATAAGATGATCTCTCACTAAAAATTTCAAGAATTGTGTTTCCCCTAACTGTGCACCGTTGCTAAAGTTCGTTGCTCCGAAGCACCACGTGATGATCGGGTGTGATAGGTTCTAACGTTCGCATACAATGGGTGTAAGCCAGATTTACACACGCGATACACTTAGGGTTCACTTGATGAGCCTAGCATGTACAGACATGGCCTCGGAACACGGAAGACCGAAAGGTCGAACACGAGTCGTATAGAAGATACGATCAAGATGAAGATGTTCACCGTTGATGACTGGTCCGTCTCACGTGATGATCGGACACGGGCTAGTCGATGCGGATCGTGTATCACTTAGATGGCTAGAGAGATGTCATTCTCAGTGGGAGTTCATTAAAATTTGATTAAGATGAACTTAATTATCATGAACTTAGTCTAAATTCTTTACAATATCTCTTGTAGATCGAATGGCCCACGCTCCAGTTTCCCTCATCTTCAACGCGTTCCTAGAGAAAACCAAGCTGAAAGACGATGGTAGCAACTATACGGATTGGGTCCGTAACCTGAGGATTATCCTCATAGCTGCCAAGAGAACTTATGTCCTAGAAGCACCGCTAGGTGACGCTCCCGCCCCAGCAAACCAAGACGTTATGAACGCTTGGCAGTCACGTTGTGATGATTACTCCCTGGTTCAGGGCGGCATGCTTTACAGCTTAGAGTCGGGGCTCCAAAAACGTTTTGAGCACCACGGAGCATATGAGATGTTCGAAGAGCTGAAAATGGTTTTCCAAGATCATGCCCGTGTCGAGAGATATGATGTCTCCGACGCATTCTACAGCTGTAAGATGGAGGAAAACAGTTCTGTCAGTGAGCACATCCTCAAGATTTCTGGATTGCACAACCGCTTATCTCAGCTGGGAATGAATCTCCCAGATGAAGCGGTCGTTGACAGAATCCTCCAGTCGCTCCCACCAAGCTTCAAGAGCTTCGTGTTGAACTTCAATATGCAGGGGATGGAGAAGTCCATTCCCGAGGTGTATTCGATGCTGAAGTCAGCGGAGGTTGACATCAAGAAAGAACATCAAGTGTTGATGGTCAATAAAACCACTAAGTTCAAGAAAGGCAAGGGTAAGAAGAACTTCAAGAAGGACGGCAAGGGAGTTGCCGCGCCCGACAAGCCTGTTGCCGGGAAGAAGCCAGAGTATGGACCCAAGCCTGAGACAGAGCGCTTTTATTGCAAGGGAACGGGTCACTGGAAGCGGAACTGCCCCAAATATTTAGCAGACAAGAAGGCCGGAAACGTCAAAGGTATATATGATATACATGTTATTGATGTGTACCTTACCAGCACTCGTAGTAGCTCCTGGGTATTCGATACCGGTGCAGTTGCTCACATTTGTAACTCAAAACAGGAGCTGCGGAATAAGCGGAGACTGGCGAAGGATGAGGTGACGATGCGCGTCGGGAATGGTTCCAAGGTCGATGTGATCGCCGTCGGCACGCTGCCTCTACATCTACCCTCGGGATTAGTTCTAAACCTTAATAATTGTTATTTAGTACCAGCTTTGAGCATGAACATTGTATCTGGATCTCGTCTTATGCGAGATGGCTACTCTTTCAAATCGGAGAATAATGGTTGTTCTATTTATTTGAGATATGTTTTATGGTCATGCCCCACTGGTCAATGGTTTATTTTTGATGAATCTCGAACGTGATGATACACATATTCATAGTGTAGATGCCAAAAGATGTAAAGTTGATAATGATAGTCCCACATACTTGTGGCATTGCCGCCTTGGTCATATTGGTGTCAAACGTATGAAGAAGCTCCATTCAGATGGACTTCTAGAGTCTCTTGATTATGAATCATTTGACACGTGCGAACCATGCCTCTTGGGCAAGATGACCAAGACTCGTTCTTCGGAACAATGGAGCGAGCAACCAACTTGTTGGAAATCATACATACCGATGTGTGCGGTCCAATGAGTGTTGAGGCTCGCGGAGGCTATCGTTATGTTCTCACCCTCATAGATGACTTGAGTAGATACGGGTATATCTATTTGATGAAACACAAGTCTGAGACCTTTGAAAAGTTCAAGGAATTTCAGAATGAGGTTGAGAATCAACGTGACAGAAAAATAAAGTTCTTGCGATCAGATCGTGGGGGTGAATATTTAAGTCATAAATTTGGCACACACCTTAGGAGCTGTGGAATTGTTTCAGAATTGACACCGCCCGGAACACCTCAATGTAACGGTGTGTCCTAACGTCGAAATCGTACTCTGTTGGACATGGTGCGATCTATGATGTCCCTCACCGATTTACCGCTATCTTTTTGGGGTTATGCTTTAGAGACTGCCGCATTCACTTTAAATAGGGCTTCGTCGAAATCCGTTGAGATGACTCCGTATGAACTTTGGTTTGGCAAGAAACCGAAGCTGTCGTTTCTAAAAGTTTGGGGTTGCGATGCTTATGTCAAGAAACTTCAACCTGAAAAGCTCGAACCCAAGTCGGAAAAATGCGTCTTCATAGGATACCCAAAGGAAACGATTGGGTACACCTTCTACCACAGATCCGAAGGCAAAGTCTTTGTTGCCAAGAATGGATGCTTTCTGGAGAAAGAGTTTCTCTCGAAAGAAGTGAGTGGGAGGAAAGTAGAACTTGATGAGGTGACAGTCACCCCTCCTGTACCGGAAAGTAGCGCAGCGCAGGAAACTGTTCCTGAGGTGCCTGCACA
>LR738713.1:571181792-571201424 GCA_902687465.1 Secale cereale | reverse complement strand
CGGAACAATGGAGCGAGCAACCAACTTGTTGGAAATCATACATACCGATGTGTGCGGTCCAATGAGTGTTGAGGCTCGCGGAGGCTATCGTTATGTTCTCACCCTCATAGATGACTTGAGTAGATACGGGTATATCTATTTGATGAAACACAAGTCTGAGACCTTTGAAAAGTTCAAGGAATTTCAGAATGAGGTTGAGAATCAACGTGACAGAAAAATAAAGTTCTTGCGATCAGATCGTGGGGGTGAATATTTAAGTCATAAATTTGGCACACACCTTAGGAGCTGTGGAATTGTTTCAGAATTGACACCGCCTGGAACACCTCAATGTAACGGTGTGTCCTAACGTCGAAATCGTACTCTGTTGGACATGGTGCGATCTATGATGTCCCTCACCGATTTACCGCTATCTTTTTGGGGTTATGCTTTAGAGACTGCCGCATTCACTTTAAATAGGGCTTCGTCGAAATCCGTTGAGATGACTCCGTATGAACTTTGGTTTGGCAAGAAACCGAAGCTGTCGTTTCTAAAAGTTTGGGGTTGCGATGCTTATGTCAAGAAACTTCAACCTGAAAAGCTCGAACCCAAGTCGGAAAAATGCGTCTTCATAGGATACCCAAAGGAAACGATTGGGTACACCTTCTACCACAGATCCGAAGGCAAAGTCTTTGTTGCCAAGAATGGATGCTTTCTGGAGAAAGAGTTTCTCTCGAAAGAAGTGAGTGGGAGGAAAGTAGAACTTGATGAGGTGACAGTCACCCCTCCTGTACCGGAAAGTAGCGCAGCGCAGGAAACTGTTCCTGAGGTGCCTGCACAAACAAGGGAGTACGTTAATGATAATGATCATGAAGAAACAGATCAAGTTGCTACTGAACTTCGAAGGTACACAAGGGCACGTTCCGCACCAGAGTGGTACGGCAACCCTGTCCTGGAAATCATGTTGTTAGACAACGGTGAACCTTCGAACTATGAAGAAGCGATGGCGGGCCTGGATTCCAATAAATGGCTTAGAGCCATGAAATCTGAGAAGAATCCATGTATGAAAACAAAGTATGGACTTTGGTGGACTTGCCTGATGATAGGCACGCCATAGAAAACAAATGGATATTTAAGAAGAAGACAGACGCAGATGGTAATGTGACCATCTATAAGGCTCGGCTTGTCGCTAAGGGTTATCGACAAGTTCAAGGGATTGACTACGACGAGACTTTCTCTCCCGTAGCGATGCTGAAGTTAGTCAGAATCATGTTAGCTATTGCCGCATTCTATGATTATGAGATATGGCAAATGGACGTCAAAACAGCATTCCTTAATGGCTTCCTCAAGGAAGAGTTGTATATGATGCAACCGGAAGGTTTTGTCGATCCAGAGAACGCTAACAAGGTATGCAAGCTCCAGCGCTCGATTTACGGGCTGGTGCAAGCATCTCGGAGTTGGAATATTCGCTTTGATGAAGTGATCAAAGCGTTTGGATTTATACAGACTTATGGAGAAGCCTGTATTTACAAGAAAGTGAGTGTGAGCTCTGTGGCATTTCTCATATTATATGTGGATGACATATTGCTGATGGGAAATGATATAGAATTCTTGGAAAATGTAAAGGCCTACTTGAATAAAAGTTTTTCAATGAAGGACCTTGGAGAAGCTGCTTACATATTAGGCATCAGAAATCTATAGAGATAGATCAAGACGCCTCATTGGTCTTTCACAAAGTACATACCTTGACAAAATATTGAAGAAGTTCAATATGGATCAGTCAAAGAAAGGATTCTTGCCTGTTTTGCAAGGTATGAGATTGAGCAAGGCTCAGTCGCCGACCACGGCAGAAGATAGAGAAAAGATGAGTGTCATTCCCTATGCCTCGGCCATAGGTTCTATCATGTATGCCATGCTGTGTACCAGACCTGATGTGAACCTTGCCATAAGTTTGGTAGGGAGGTACCAAAGTGATCCCGGTACGGAACACTGGACAGCGGTCAAGAACATCCTGAAGTACCTGAAAAGGACTAAGGATATGTTTCTCGTTTATGGAGGTGACGAAGAGCTCGTCGTAAAGGGTTACGTCGATGCTAGCTTCGACACAGATCTGGATGACTCTAAGTCACAAACCGGATACGTGTATATTTTGAATGGTGGGGCAGTCAGCTGGTGCAGTTGCAAGCAAAGCGTCGTGGCAGCATCTACATGTGAAGCGGAGTACATAGCTGCTTCCGAAGCAGCACATGAAGGAGTCTGGATGAAGGAGTTCATCACCGACCTATGAGTCATTCCAAGCGCGTCAAGCCCGATGACTCTCTTCTGTGACAACACTGGTGCTATTGCCATTACCAAGGAGCCCAGGTTTCACAAGAAGACCAAGCACATCAAGCGCCGTTTCAACTCCATCCGGAATTATGTTCAGGATGGAGACATAGATATTTGTAAAGTCCATACGGATCTGAATGTAGCAGACCCGTTGACTAAACCTCTTTCACGGGCAAAACATGATCAACACCAGAACTCTATGGGTGTTCGATTCATCACAATGTAACTAGATTATTGACTCTAGTGCAAGTGGGAGACTGTTGGAAATATGCCCTAGAGGCAATAATAAAAGTATTATTATTATATTTCCTTGTTCATGATAATCGTCTGTTATTCATGCTTGAATTGTATTGTACGGAAACAATGATACATGTGTGAATACATAGACCAACAATGAGTCCCTGGTAGGCCTCTAGTTACCAGCTCGTTGATCAACAGATGATCACGGTTTCCTGATCATGGACATGTGATGTCAGTGATAACGGGATCACATCATTAGGAGAATGATGTGATGGACAAGACCCAATCCTGAGCATAGCACGAGATCGTATAGTTCGTAATGCATAAGCTTTTTGGTGTCAAGTATTTATTCCTTAGACCATGAGGTTGTACAACTCCCGGATGCCGTAGGAATACTTTGGGTGTGCCAAACGTCACAACGTAACTGGGTAGCTATAAAGGTACGCATCGGGTATCTCCGAAAGTGTCTGTTGAGTTGGTACGAACCGAGACTGGGATGTTGTCACTCCGTATGACGGAGAGGTACCTCTGGGCCCACTCGGTAAGACATCATCATAATGAGCTCAATGTGACTAAGTAGTTAGTCACGGGATGATGGATTACAGATCGAGTAAAGAGACTTGCCATGACGAGATTGAACAAGGTATTGGGAACACCGACGATCGAATCTCGGGCAAGTGCCGTGCCGATGGACAAAGGGAATAACATACGGGATTGAGTGACTCCTTGACACGGTGGTTCATCCGATGAAGATCATCGAGGAACACGTGGGAACCAACATGGGTATCCAGATCCCGCTGTTGGTTATTGACCGGAGAGTGGTCTCGGTCATGTCTACGTGTCTCCCGAACCCGTAGGGTCTACACACTTAAGGTTCGGTAACGCTAGGGTCGTAGAGATAAATGCATGTGGAAACCCGAAAGTTGTTCGGAGTCCCGGATGATATCCCGGATGTCACGAGGAGTTTCGGAATGGTCCGGAGGTAAAGATTGGTATATAGGAAGTCAGGTTTCGGCCATCGGGTGATCTCCGGGGGTCACCGGGAGCGCCCCGGGACCACCGGAGGGGCCCCGGGGGTCCATCGGGTGGGGCCACCCATCCCGGTGGGGCCCCTAGGCCGCAAGGGGGAAGTGTCCAGCCCTAATGGGCTGGCGCACCACTTGGGCCCACCTCCCCATGCGCCTAGGGTTGAAACCCTAGGGGGGAGGGGGCATCACTTGCCTTGGGGGGCAAGGACTCCCCCCCTGGCCGCCGCCCCCCTTGCAAATTGGATCTGCAAGGGGCTGGCGCACCCCCTGGCCCCCTATATATATGTGGGGGGGATAGGGCAGCCGCACCCAAGCCCTGACGCCTCTGCCCCCCGTCACAACTCCGTCTCCTTAGGGTGTGTTTGGTTCTGATCATCAGGTGGAACGTAACGGGTCCGTCCCGTGCCTGAGCCCTGTTCTTGTGTTTGGTAGCAGCGAGGTACTGGAACACACCCATTCCCTCGAACGGAATATTCCACTAAAATTCGGAATACGCTCGTACCTCCGATTCGAAGGAATCACACGGAACGGCTCGGCCCCGCGTCCCTCACCTCCCCCGACTCCCTCGTCTCTCTCTCCCATGCCGCCGCCAATCCCTCGTCTCTCTCCCCCTCTCCATCTGCGCCCCCTCGTCCTTCCCACGCCGGCGCCGCCTCTCCTCCTCCCTCTCGAGCGACGTCTCTCCATCTCCGGCGATGCATCTGCCTCTCCTATCAGCTCTGTGTTGAGCTGTTGCGGATCTCCGCGTCGGGCTGCTCCGGATCTCCACGTCGGGCGGCTGCAGATCTCCGGCGATGCTCCACGTCGGGCGGTTGTGGATGACCGCGAGGCGCGAGCGAAGTTGGATCACGACGGGCGGCTGCATCTCAGAAGCGATGTGATCGAACTCCTCGCTATCCCTCAGTGGCGACTTTGTGATGCCGGCCAGCGAGCGTGAGCTCCGGCTGCAGTGCTAGTCCCTCGTCTATGTGCCACACCTGGGCAAGCAGCGACAAGCAACCACGATAAGCAGCTGCTGCAACGATTTGTGACCATTATTATGTTCTGAAGCTTGATAGCTTTTCCTAATCACAACAGTATGATTTTGAGTAAATGACTTGTTTTTTTATAGATCATTTGACATCTATATGGATGCATTCCATGTATTTTGACATGAACTTGTATTTTCACAGTTTTTAGGGTATATTTTGACAATTTTTTGACATGTATAAAGTGAATAACTAGCATTTTGTTCAGCATTTTTTTAATTTTATGTTAACAATACAAAGACTAGTGATAATTATGCATATATATATATGACATTATTTTTATGGAATTAGGTGAGACGAATCGAATGACTTCAATTACGCATTCCAACCAAACACTAAAATTGAACCGTTCCATTACACCTTATTCCCCCAACCAAACATAGGAATGGAATCAACCCATTCGAGTGGAACGGAATGTCATGGAACCATGCCATTACATTCCACTTCGTTCCCCAACCAAACACACCCTTAACGCAGGGCGCACGACGAAGCCCTGCTGCAATCTCCACTGCATCCACCACCACGCCGTTGTGCTGCTGGATCTGTGACGACTTCTCCTCCCCCCTTACTGGATCAAGAAGGAGGTGACGTTGCTATACCGGACGTGTGTTGAACGCGGAGGTGCCGTTCGTTCGGCGCTAGATCATCGGTGACGAAGAACCCGAAGAGTACGACTACTTCATCCACGCTTCTTCGAAAGCTTCCGCACGCGATCTACATAACAGTATGTAGATGCACTCTTATTTGCTCGTTGCTAGATGTCTCCTTAGTTGGATCTTGGTGAAAGCGTAGAATTATTTTTGAATTCTGCTACGTTCCCCAACATAAACTTCTGCGTCAAAGACCAGGTGTGTCTGCAAACCACTCCCCTCGAAGGAACTAAGCATTCCCATGTCAAGAGAAGCTCGCACCAAGATTTATCGGCCCTCTCCAAGATCACTGCAAGATGAAGAATAGACGGCTACCAGCTGGAGTTAGCACCTGAGTTACCCCCTGTGCACAACGTCCTTCCACATGACACTACCCCGGAAACGTTTTCCAACTTCCTAACTAAACCGGTCTCTGCAAGTACATCGACGATCCATTAACATCTACCCCAACCTGACCTGCGCAAGAGACCCGTCAGCAACCTGCATCAAAGAGGGAAACATGCGCGCAACCACACCATCAAGTACTTCAAGGTTCAAAGGAGCACCACTCGGAAGCATAAGCAGTATGAGGACGTGAAGATTACACCGGATCCATGTTTCCATAATCCTTTCCACGCCTAGTTTGGGAATCTCGGGGGCGAGATTCTTGTAAGGGGGGTAGGTCTGTCACACCCTGGTTTTCATGCCACAACACTTAAGCTAATAATCATGCTAAAATGTGGTTTGACAAAAACTTTTGAGTGTTTTTGACCTTGCTTGATTGGTTTTTTTGTTTGCTGTTTGCTAGTGCTCTAAAAATAAAATAAATCCTCCTACTCCTATACTCTTTCTCCTTGATCCAAAACCTCTTCTCCATGATCATGCCATGTGTATAGGACATAATAGTATTTTCTTACAAAGTATTTTGGCCAAAAAGTATTTTCTAAAATTAGTTTTTTCCAAAAACCCCTCAATTGAGATTTGCACTGCAAGTACTTGATTTGGGGTGTGAAAAATCTTTAAAAAGGTATATTTGAATCCTATTAGGTATAGGACTCCCATAAACCACAAAGTTATAATTTTAAAAGTTATTTTCCTATTTTATTTAAAGTATTTTTCTTTAGGCCAAAAATGGTCTTTAATAGGTTAAAATTGTTTAACTATTTCAAAAATATTTTTCAAAATTCAGGGAAGCTCATAGGACATATATTGTCCATATATAAGAGTTTCAACACATGGTCATGTTAAATATATTGGTCAAATCCTTCAAAAACCCTTTCTGGATATTTCAAGCTTTTGAAATATTTACAAAGGAAATGTTCTCTCAACATTCCAGGAAAATTCTATCATGTCAAATATGACATATTTGATGATCTTGCCAAGCCTCATGCCTTGGAGAACAAGAAAACATCACCAAATGCCCTCAAAACCATTTCTGTCCATTTTGAAGTTTGAGCAACTTTACATTGCCAAACTTGTCCAAATGCTCTCAAACTTGGTGCACATGCTCAAATGATGTAATCATGCATCTAAACCAAATTGCAGAAGTTTTGGGGAAGGATATCCTGATCAAAGTTCCCCAAAACACTTTCTGACCAGATCCAAATTTCAACAACTCTACATTGCCAACTTTTTGCTTGTGACCTCAAATTTTGTGGACATGATCACAACCCCAAACGATGACACTACAACAAGTGGTGAATCAAGGAGGGATGATTTGCATGGCTAAATCTTGGAAAAGCCATTTCTGTTGATTTCTAGGGTTTACCAAAGTTACATTGGCAACTTTCTTCAAATGATCTCAAACTTGGTGGAACACCCTATTTCTGCATGCCATTTCATCCTGTTAAGTCTCATGTCAATTGGACTTCATTTACTTGCCCAAACTTACATCAAACACCTTCTGCTATTTTACCAAAACCTCTGTTTTGACCCCTTCCACAATTCCCCCTTGCCTTAAGTTTTTACCACAACTACTCCTAGCCACCTTCTACCTCCAGGAACTCCCTCTCCTCCTTAGCTCAATGATTGAGGGGGGTAAAACCCCATTTTACTCTGCTGGATAGCCCAATTCTCACTATCCCTCAACCTCTCTCCTCTCCCAATGGATCACCAGGGCATCCAAGGCCAACTCCCCTTTGTTTACACCCCCAGAACCCCCTAGACACAAGTGGCCACGCCCTACAAGCCAAAGGCATGCCTTGGCATGCGATTGGCATGCTCCAGAGCGTGCTACAGTGCACACCCGCATTGTAGCCACCCCCAATCAGCAGCATCTAGCCACCTCGGGCCTCCCCCTTGCGCCAGTCGAGGTGCCTCGACGTCCGGGACATGACACGCTGTCGGCCCCCTTCTCTTTCTCCCTCCTGCTGCCTCCTCCCGCACGCACACCAGCCGCCCAAGAGCTCCAGTGAGTGAGCTCACACGCGCGACTCCTCTCACCATTTCCCAGCTCCCTTTCTTCTCTCCCTAGTCCTAGACCACGCCCACAAACACCCTGGACAAGGGCCTATGTGCCAATTCCGTCCCCTGGCACTGCCTTGGCCACGACCATGGACGCCACCCACGGTGCGCCATAGCCTCGCCACATAAGGCCATCTTGAGCCTCCCTCTCTACGCTTTGAAGTCCCTCTCCCTCCCCTGATCCTCCTGGACCGTCCCACTCCTCCTCTCGTGCCTCCCTTCTCCTCCTACCGTCGCGAGACCGCCGCTTCGGCTCGCTCAAATTCCAGCAACGCTAAGCTCGCCTCGCTCCCATTCCTCCACCAAAGGACCCTCGGTGGTCCGTCGATCCTCCCCACCTCCTCAAACCGTAGCTAGGATGCCCGAACGCCGATAGCCACGGATGGCCGATGACCTCCCCCGCCGCCGTCAAGGTTGTAGTCACCTCGGCCCCCTTCGGCGACCGTGAGCTGCACCAGCGGATGCGCTGCTCCGCTCCGAGCACGCCCATAGGCGGAGCGCCGCGGGAGATGGCCGGAGGTGCCGGCTGTCGTCGGGAGAGCGCGGGCGTGCGCTCTACCTCCCCTGCTCTGCCTCGAGCGGGAAGTAGAGGACAACCGCCCCGCCAGTTGGCAGGAGGGCCCACCTGTCGGCGACCTAGCAAACGGGCCCCACCCTTTTAA
The DNA here is from genome assembly GCA_902687465.1 of Secale cereale. Classification (NCBI taxonomy): domain Eukaryota; kingdom Viridiplantae; phylum Streptophyta; class Magnoliopsida; order Poales; family Poaceae; genus Secale; species Secale cereale. Next base: position 571,193,070 of record LR738713.1, on the reverse strand, counting down.
GTGGAAACGGATTCCGCGAGATCTACCCCCCTACGCGAAGACGTATTCCTCCTGGGCGCGTTCGACGTCACCGCTGTCTCCTCGTGCGGTCATGCAGCTGGGCCGACCCACAAGCTATCTGTCGCCTTGTGCGGGAGATAAGGTTAAAGCCTTATTTCCCTTTTCTTTTTCTTTATCTTTAAACTTGTAAAATCCATAAACAATTAATTTGAACTCCAAATTTGGTGATTCAAATTTCTAGTGACTCCATAAATCATGATCTATCACATGGTGCTATTTGCACATTTTTCAGAAACATTTTCTTCACACATATTTATCAAAATGCTATTTTTCCATTTATGTGATGCACTTTAGAAAATCACAGAGAGCTCATAATTGATCCAAATTCATTGATTCAAATTTCTAGGCACTTCTAAGATCCTAACCTAGTTTATGAACATTTTCCCCAATGCTTTCTGTGCCACATCAAATATTATTCTATTTATCCATGTATAGCCAACTTTGCAAAATCATAGGAAAATCATTTGAACTCCAAATCCAGTGAAATCAATTCTCAGATGCTTCTAAAATCCTGCTTTGTTAAATGGGTGCCTCTGCTCATTTTTCAAAATAATGTTTCTGTGCACCTCTTGCAAATCCAATAATCCCTTGATCTGACCATATTGAAATGTCCAGAAATACCCACAGATCCAATTCCAATGAAACCACTCAGGTTATTTTTCATATAACCAGAGATGTCCTAGAAAAGTCAAATTTATATTTTTAGAGCACTTTTATTTTTGCCTTGTTGTGTTTCTTATATTGAATTGTTTTCGACGTTAGTTGACGAAGTAGACGGGGTACTTGGTGATGGACCAAAAGCTTTGAAGACTCCGAGGAACAAGGCAAGCAGCCCTTTGACCATGTTTGAGAAACCCTTTTATGCATGTCATATAGCACCTTATTATCGATGCATCGGAATCATGTTGATATAGGTGACCACTTTGGTTGGTTACCTTTATTACTTTCCTATTGAAACTTGCATCAAGCATGGCCCTACCTTGCTATGAGGCTTATGTGGGCGGGAGTAGATAGGATGTTTTAGTAGTAGCTACGCAAATGGCACGGGGATATGCATGGTGATGGAGGCAGAGTACTTTTAAAAGACTTTTCAAAAAACCCGTCGGGTGCCACTCATGCCCGAGGGAGATGATGAGTTGGGTAACAACTTGATGATGAAGTGGTGTACCGAGGCAAGTGTGTGTGTTGTTTTGAAAACGGATTAGTTTAAGTTGCAACCGTTATTCCAACCTTACATGCGCAACCACTCTACCCTTATATGCGAAAGGGCATTATTGAATACCTAGGCCGATACTAGCATGGTGCCCACATTACTAGTGACGGGGGTGACACGAGGTCACTCTCGGGACGAGGTCGTGCTTGGATAGGCGGCCATGACTGTTTTCATAGGGCATCGGACACACCGTTGGTACCCCGTGCCAGTGGTATGTGATGAATATGGGAATGAGGCTCCACATTTTAAGATGTGAAATGTTGGGACATGGGTTACTACCAATCGAGTGGACTCTATGTTAGTGTCGTCTAGGGAAAGATAGTGATCGGGTGCTTACCCCGGGTACTTGAGGTACCGCGGGTCGTGGATGCCACGAAAGTTCCCCGGATCTTGTGGGTAAAGTGTGCAACCTCTGCAGAGTGTAAAACTATTCGAATACCCATGTCCACGGTCAAGGACAGTTGGGTAACCGCTCTTGGGCTACGTCCAATGTGTGCGAAACCTGGTGTGTGTGTGTGTGTGTGTGTGTGTGTGTGTGTGTGTGTGTGTGTGTGTGTGAGGAAAACAACACGATTCGGTGATATTGATGATGTGATTCTTGAGGAAGTCACGATGAGCTTGAGCATGAGTTGATTACAACTCTTTCTCGATATTGATGTCTGTAACCTCCTGATACTTGTTGCAGACGCATGCATGTCCTTGATATATGTTGATCATACTTGCATATGGAAAACTAGCTTTACGCAAAACTGGCAATTTAGCAGTAGAGCCTTGCATAATTATTCTGTTATCGCGCTTGGGTTGCTTGCGAGTACATTCAAAGTACTCATTGGCTTGCCACTGGTTATTTTATTGGCCAGGCATGAAAGAGAAGGTATTGAAGAAGAGACCTTTTGTGACGATCGTGCGAGCTAGGACACTTCCTAGTCAGAATGCCAGTAGGGTTAAGGCAGATGTCATGGGTCCAAGTTGTCGATGAAGATTTCCGCTACGATGATTTATACTCAAGACTTGACCATAATGGTCCTACTTGTGTAATACGGTATGTATGGATGTAAGACTCTTGTTATTCAAATTTTGTGTGTTCAGTGAGAATTGATCTCTGGGATCACTGTACACGTGCATTCGGTGATCTCGACTTATGAGTCGGAGTCCCCAGACCAGGTGGCCACAAGCCTGGGGGCGCGCCCCCAGGGCTTGTGGGCCCCCTGGCAGGTCCCCGATGCCCTTCTTCTGCTATATTGAGGGTTTTGATCTGGAAAAAAAAATCAGAGGAGAGCTTTCGGGATGAAACGCCGCCGTCTCAAGGCAGAACTTGGGCAGAACCAATCTAGGGCACCGGCGGAGCCGTTCTGCCTGGGAAACTTCCCTCCGGGAGGGGGAAATCGAAGCCATCATCATCACCAACATTCCTCTCATCGAGGAAGGGTCAATCTTCATCAACATCTTCATCAGCACCATCTCCTCTCAAACCCTAGTTCATCTCTTGTATTTAATCTTTGCCTCAAAACTTAGATTGGTACCAGTGGATTGCTAGTAGTGTTGATTACTCCTTGTAGTTGATGCTAGTTGGTTTATTTGGTGCAAGATCATATGTTCATATCCTTGATACTATTAAATACTCCTCTGATTATGAACATGAATATGCTTTGTGAGTAGTTACGTTTTTTCCTGAGGACATGGGAGAAGTCTTGATATAAGTAATCATGTGAATTTGGTATTCGTTCGGTATTTTGATGAGATGTATGTTGTCTTTTCTCTAGTTGGGTTATGTGAACATCGACTACATGACACTTCACCATTATTTGGTCCTAGGGGAAGGCATTGGGAAGTAATAAGTAGATGATGGGTTGCTAGAGTGACAGAAGCTTAAACCCTAGTTTATGCGTTGCTTCGTAAGGGGATGATTTGGATCCACATGTTTCATGCTATGGTTAGATTTATCTTAATTCTTCTTTTGTAGTTGAGGATGCTTGCGAGAGGGGTTAATAATAAGTGGGTGGCTTGTCCAAGTAAAGACAACACCCAAGCACCAGTCCACCCACATATCAAATATCAAAGTAACGAACGTGAATGATATGACCATGATGAAAACTAACTTGACAATAATTTCCATGTGTCCTCGGGAGCGCTTTGCTTTATAAAAGAGTTCGTCCAGGCTTGTCCTTCGCTATAAAAAGGATTGGGCCACCTTGCTGCACCTTTTTTACATTTGTTACTTGTTACCCGTTAAGAATTATCTTATCACAAAAATGCCCGTTACCGATAATTTCAGTGCTTGCAGAAAATACCTTGTTGAAAACCGCTTGTCATTTCCTTCTGCTTCTCGTTGGGTTTGACACTCTTACTTAACGAAAGGACTACGATAGATTCCCTACACTTGTGGGTCATAAAGGCTCTTTTCTGGCGCCATTGCTGGGGAGTGCAGCGCCTTTAGTGAGTGGAATTTGGTAAGGAAAAATCTATACTATGTGCTGGAATTTACTTTCACTTGTCACAATGGAAACAATCCTTTGAGGGGTTTGTTCGGGGTATCTTCACCTCGACCGGAAGAACAAAGATTTTCCCCTCAACCTACTGAACCCACCGAAAATATTTCTTACGAAATTCCTTCGGGTATGTTAGAGAAACTGCTAGTAATTCTTATGCAGGAGATGGAGCACTACATCCTGATATGCATCTAATCTATGTGGATGAAGTTTGTGGTTTATTTAAGCTTGCATGTTTTCCCGAGGATGAGGTCAAGAAGAAAGTATTCCCTTTATCTTTGAAGGGAAAGGCATTGCTGCTGGAGGAGTCGCGGCCGTTGCCAAGGGCGAGTTCACAGCCGAGGACGTCTCCGCCGCGGCGGTCGTCGTCGTCGGAGAAGTGGTCGTTTTCGGCTCCGTTGCCTTATGGGAAGCACCCCAAGAGCTTGTCTTCTTCCCCGAAGACCTTGATGAAGAGCGTCGCCGCTCCGTCATACTTGAAGTGGAGGGTATGCCTCCCATGCAAGCCGCAGGCGCGGGCAAATGTCTGCCACCCGCCATTCAAGAACGCATTCCCCGCGGGGATAACCTCGACCTCCACCCACGAGGCTTTGCTGCAGCAGTCGTTGGCCTACAGCCATAGGCCGCTGGGTCCTCCAACCAGCAACTCCTCCGCGAAGAAGCGCGGTAGATGGATCCTGGGGTCTCCCAGACTTTCCACTCACACCATGAACTCTCGGGCCGCGTCGGATGAGTGGAGTCGTGGGCGTGGTGGTCGGGCGGCCACCAAGAGCGTCCCACCCCCACCTCGGCCGCCGCGGCTTCCACTGCCTCTCTCGCGAAGGAGGCCCTTCCCTCGGCCGCCGGAGACGATGCGGACGCCTGTGGGGGCTCGCTCACGCCCCTGGGGGACCGCCGCTGGCATCGCGATGATCTTACGGGGACGGCCACGCCCTCTCTTCGGCAGGGCGACTGCGGTCTCTCCCGTGGAGCTTTCCCCTTATCAGCGTCCGAGAACTTTCTCACCGGCGCCATGGATACTGCAGCAAGAGTGTGGAGTGGGGGACCGAGAAGATGAAGATCGGCTAGGGGCTCCTTCTCCATCGCCCTCTTATAGGCGGTCGAAGGCCAACCGACGTCCCTTCGCATTCAGGCGATGACGGCTCTGCGACGTGCGCTAGTTTTTTGCGAGCCTTGGCAGTTGCCGAGGTGACATGGGGAAGTGGAGGTGTCCGCGTCCCATCGAGCGCCACGCGTCAAGCCTGGCCCGCAGGCAATTGGGGCTTGCGGTGCTTCAGCCTAATCTCCTTGGCTTCACCTCGAAGCCAGCCCGAGCGCGCCTTGGGCCCGGGGGCTACTGTCGGTGTTCTGGGATCGGGGGTACCCGGACTTGCCTGCCTGCGGCCCAGCACGCGGGCTCAACGACGGCCTGGTACGACCCAGCTACAAGGACCTCAAGACAAGACCCTCACGAGGGCCTGCACCCTCGGGAGGCGAGCAACTCCAAGACCTCCTGGGAAGCGGCTCCTCAAGCTTGCCACACGAGGAGCAGAGATTTCTATGCAGGTACCCAGCCTCACGAGGCTCCGGATGACGTGAGCTATGACGACCAATGCCAGGCGGGCGCAGAGGAGGGAAGTTTCCTCTTTGGTGCTAAGGAGGCAAGGACAGACGTAGGTTCCCAAGGAAGGCCCCAAAGGTTTCCATTCCTGTGCAACGAGACCAAGGCCACAATCTCGGCAGGATGGATGTCATCGTCGAGCCCACCATTGCATCATGGTGAGAAGCTTTGCGGGCAAAGACCCCCTTTCCTAGGGATAAGGTGTACCTCTTGCCCCCTTTCAAATTGGTCGTTGTAGGATCCCTTCCCTCCTAAACGGCAAGGGATGAGGACCAAGGCCACTATAAATATAGACTAGTATCCAACGCAGAGCAGACGACTCCCAGATCGTTCGATCCTCGCCAACATAACCCTCGCGAGGCCACTGATCCACTATACTACTTCATCCTCAACCTCCTCGTGAGGCCAATCCACCAAAGGCAGGAGTAGGCACTACAAAAAAAGACACATCTATGACATTTTGGCCTGAACGATTTTTTTCTGTCATGCTTATGACACTTCTATGACGATAATTGTAACAAAAACCCGTATCATCATAGATGTGGTGGGCTCCTACTTCTGGGACAAAAAATCATGACAAAAATGGACTTTTCGTCCTAGGCAGGCCGAAGACGCAGCTGCATGACATTCTTTGGGCCCTCCATGACAGAAAAAATCATGGTAGAAGCGAGGGCGAGGAAAATTTCAGGGAGTTCCCGGTTACGGTGGGTGGTTGGGGCGGGGCGATGCACGGAGGTTTGCACATTTCTCTTGTACACATCGTGTGTATGTGCGAGGCGTTGGGCTCTAACTGAACCCGCGCGAGGCATTCGCTTACTGAACCCGAGCGATTGCACTAGTTACGTTAGTGAACCCGAGCGATCGATCCCTTGACTGCTAACTGAACTCGAGCGATTCCTTTGTTACGACTACTAACTGAATCCGATCGATCGCTGCTGCTGCTTACTGAAGCCAATCAAACCAGCTGCTGCCTCTTGATGAACAGTGAATGTGGGGTTGGTTGAACGAGTCGAGAGGTACGTGGTTGGGGTTGAATGAACAGTTCCTGGTGGGGGTTGGATGAACATGACCCCATGGTAGTAGGCCGTTGCGGTTGCCGCTGGATGAACAGGACCCCGAGACGAGGCCGCCACAGCCAAGGCGTTGGGGGTGGATGAACAGGACTCTATGGAGGGCTGGTTGAACAATAGCCGGTGGGCTGGTAGGATGAACAGGACCCCGTGGAGGGCTGGATGAACATGAACCCGTGGAGGGCTAGATGAATAGTAGCCGATGAAGGCAGAGGAAGACGCGGTGGATGAACAGTGCAGGTGGAGGCTGGAGGAAGTCGACGGTGGGTGAACAATAGCCCGTGGAGTCCCTTTTTGCGGTACGCCACACCCCTCCCGATGAACAGGACCCCCGTTTCGACCGTAGCGCTCTAATACAAGTCCGTTTCCTCCGTTTTGCAATACGCCAGACCCCTCCCGATGAACAGGATCCCGTTTCGATCGTAGCCGGTCGAGCAGAAGGTCGTTTCCTTTGTTTTGCGGTACGCCAGACCCTTCTCGATGAACAGGACCCCGTTTCAACCGTAAGAGCTCCAGCAGAAGGCCGTTTTCCTTCGTTTTGCGGTACGCCACACCAGGTTTCAACTGTTCCATCCAAGCCGGTTGCCTCCCGATGAACACGACGTTGTTTATCTGTTCCGACCCCACCGGTTGGCTGCCGATGAACACGACACCATTGCTGTTGTCCGTTGCCTCTCCATTTATACCATCCCTGGCCATCCGTATGCGCGAGTACGCATTCGAGACTCCGCCCATATGTACGGACATAGCCATGTTTTTTGCCCTGTGGCTGTTCGTATGTGTACATGGTTTTGAAGGGACTGTACGTACGACACATGTCGCTCCTTACCCGGCAACGGTTCATCGCTGCAGAGAGACCGATCGACCGCTATGTACGTACACGTTCGCGACCAAGCAGATGATTCTACGTACGCTTCCACCGGGTGGGTCCCAGCTGTCAGGGAGGACAAGGAGACACTTCCTTGCGTGCGAAGATATAGCTGGCGGGTCCCATCTATCATGGGCAAATCATATTTTTTGATAATTCCATGCTATTATCTATGATGTTTTGGATGTTTAATGGGCTTTGTTATACACTTTTATATTATTTTCGGGACTAACCTACTAACCCAAAGGCCCAGTCCAGATTGCTGTTTTTTTGCCTGTTTTTTGGTTTTATAGAAAAGGAATATCAAACGAAGTTCAAACGGAATGAAACCCTCGGGAGATATATTTTTGGAGCAAAATACGCACGGGAGACTTGAGAACCACGGAATAGGGCTGACATGGCGTCCATGAGGGTGGGGGGCACCCCCTTATAGGGCGCGCCCCCTGCCTAGTGGGCACCCCGTCTGGCCCCCGTGCCCTCGTTCTTCCTATATATACCTACGTACCCCGAAACTATCAAAACAACAGAGAAAACCCTAGTTCCACCGTCGCAACCTTCTGTTCCCGTGAGATCCCATCTTGGGGCCTGTTCCGGAGCTCCGCCGGAGAGGGGATCTTCCACGGAGTGCTTCTACATCATCATCATCGCCTCACCATGAGTTGTGAGTAGTTTACCAAAAACCTTCGGGTCCATAGCTAGTATCTAAATAGCTTCTTCTCTCTCTCTTTTGATCTCAATACCAGGTTCTCCTCGGTCTTCGAGGAGATCTATTTGATGCAATCTCTTTTTGCGGTGTGTTTGTCGAGATCCGATGAATTGTGGGTTTATGATCAAGATTATCTATGAGAAATATTTGGTTCTTTTCTGAACTATTTATGTATGATTATAATATCCTTGCAAGTCTCTTCGAATTATTGGTTTGGTTTGGCCTACTAGATCTATAGTTCTTGCAATGGGAGAAGTGCTTGGCTTTGGGTTCAATCTTGCGGTGTCCTTTCCCAATGACAGTAGGGGCAGCAAGGCACGTATTGTATTGTTGCCATCGAGGATAAAAAGATGGGATTTATATCACTATGTTTGAGTTTATCCCTCTACATCATGTCATCTTGCTTAAGGCATTACTCTTTTCTTATGAACTTAATACTCTAGATGCATGCTGTATAGCGGTCGATGTGTGGAGTAATAGTAGTAGATGGAGAATTGTTTTGGTCTACTTGTCTCGGACGTGATGCGTATATATAATGATCATGCTTAGATAGTCTCATAATCATTCGCTTTTCTATCAATTGCTCGATAGTAATTTGTTTACCCGCCGTAGAATACCGCTATCATGAGAGAAGCCACTAGTGAAAACTATGGCCCCCGGGTCTATTCTCAACATATCAATCTACAATCTACTTTACTTTTCCGCTTTTACTTTCTGTTCTTATAACTAAAAATATCAAACTATCATCTCTATCAGATCTCACTTTCGTAAGTGACCGTAAAGGGATTGACAACCCCTTATCGCGTTGGCTACGAAGTTCTTATTTGTTTGTGCAGGTGCGAGGGACTCGCGCGTGGTCTCCTAATGGATTGATACCTTGGTTCTCAAAAACTAAGGGAAAGACTTACGCTACTGTGCTGCATCACCCTTTCCTCTTCGAGGGAATACAACGCAAGCTCAAGAAGTAGCAAGAAGAATTTCTAGCGCCGTTGCCGGGGAGGCTTACGCAAAAGTCATATACCAAGTACCTATCACAAACCCTTATCCTTCGCATTACATTTTTTGCCTCTCGTTTTCCTCTTCCCCACTCCGCCCTTGCCGTTTTATTTGCCCTTCTTCTGCCATGTGTTTATCGTTCGCTTGCTTCTTGTTTGCTTGTTTGTTGGATTGCTTGCTTGTCACTATGGCTCAGAACAATACCAAATTGTGTGACTTCTCCAATACCAACAATAATGATTTTATTAGCACTCCGATTGCTCCTATTACCGATGCTGAATCTTGTGAGATCTTGTGAGATCAATGCTGCTCTGTTGAATCTTGTCATGAAAGATCAATTCTCCGGCCTTTGTAGTGAAGATGCCGCTACCCATCTGAACAACTTTGTTGATTTGTGTGATATGCAAAAGAAAAGGGATACAGATAATGATATTGTTAAATTGAAGTTATTTCCGTTTTCACTTAGAGATCGTGCTAAAACTTGGTTTTCCTCTTTGCCTAGAAATAGTATTGATTCGTGGAATAAGTGCAAAGATGCTTTTATCTCTAAGTATTTCCCTCTTGCTAAGATGATATCTCTTAGAAATGATATTATGAATTTTAAGCAACTAGATCATGAGCATGTTGCACAAGCTTGGGAGAGAATGAAATTAATGATACGTAATTTCCCTACACATGGTTTGAACTTATGGATGATTATTCAAAACTTTTATGCTGGCTTGAATTTTGCTTCTACAAATCTTTTAGATTTGGCCGCAGGAGGCACTTTCATGGAAACTACCTTAAGAGAAGCTACCAAACTCCTAGATAATATTGTGGTTAATTATTCTCAATGGCACACTGAAAGATCTACTAGTAAAAAAGTGCATGCTATTGAAGAGATTAGTGTTTTGAGTGGAAAGATGGATGAACTTATGAAATTATTTGCTGCTAAGAGTGCTTCTTCTGATCCTAATGATATGCCTCTTTCCACTTTGATTGAAAATAATAATGAATCTTTGGATGTGAATTTTGTTGGTAGGAATAATTTTGGTAACAATGCTTATAGAGGGAATTTTAATCCTAGGCCTTTTCCTAGTAATTCCTCAAATAATTATGGTAATTCCTACAACAACTCTTATGGAAAGATGCCTTCTGAATTTGAAACTAGTGTTAAGGAGTTTATGATTTCGCAAAAGAATTCCAATGCTATGCTTGAAGAGAAATTGCTTAAGATTGATGAATTGGCTAGAAGTGTGGATAGAATTACTCTTGATGTTGATTCTTTGAAACTTAGATCTATCCCACCTAAGCATGATATCAATGAGTCTCTCAAAGCTATGAGAATTTCCATTGATGAATCCAAAGAAAGAACCGCTAGGATGCGTGCTAAAAGAGATAATTATATAAAAGCGTGTTCTTCTAGTTATCATGAAAATAAAGATGAAGATCTGAAAGTTATTGATGTGTCTCCTATTAGATCCTAGTTTATGAGTAGTATTGGGAAGTATGAATCATAGAGAAGTTGGAATACAGTAGGTTTAACAGCACTATAAACAAAGAATGAATTCATTGCAGTAACTTTGAGTAGTGGGTTGCTTTTTTATACTAACGGAGCTCACGAGATTTTTGTCTAAGTTTTGTGTTGTGAAGTTTTCAAGTTTTGAGTATTGCTTTGATGAACTATGGAAAAAAGATTGGCAAAAGCCTAAGCTTGGGGATGCCCAAGGCACCCCAAGGTAAAATTCAAGGACAACCAAAAGCCTAAGCTTGGGGATGCCCCGGGAAGGCATCCCCTCTTTCGTCTTCATCCATCGGTAACTATACTCGGAGCTATATTTTTATTCACCACATGATATGTGTTTTACTTGGAGCGTCTTGTATAATTTGAGTCTTTGCTTGTTAGTTTGCCACAATTATCCTTGCTGGACACACCTATTTGGGAGAGTTAAATTATGGCCTAGGAATTGATAGAACACTCTATGTGCTTCACTTATATCTTTTGAGTTGAATAGTTTTTGCTCTAGTGCTTCACTTATATCTTTTAGAGCATGGTGGTGATTATATTTTGTAGAAATTTTTGATCTCTCATGCTTCACTTATGTCCTTTTGAGAGTCTATTAAAATAGCATGGTAATGTGCTTTGGCTGTAAAACTAGTCTTCACATGATAGACATCCAATATCAATGTAGTAAAAACTTTCACACTAAGTGCATTGAATTTGATGAGAAATTGGATGCTTGATAATTGTTTTGAGATATGAGGATAGTGATATTAGAGTCATGCTAGTGGAGTTA
>LR738713.1:571144663-571181782 GCA_902687465.1 Secale cereale | reverse complement strand
ATGAGTAGTATTGGGAAGTATGAATCATAGAGAAGTTGGAATACAGTAGGTTTAACAGCACTATAAACAAAGAATGAATTCATTGCAGTAACTTTGAGTAGTGGGTTGCTTTTTTATACTAACGGAGCTCACGAGATTTTTGTCTAAGTTTTGTGTTGTGAAGTTTTCAAGTTTTGAGTATTGCTTTGATGGACTATGGAAAAAAGATTGGCAAAAGCCTAAGCTTGGGGATGCCCAAGGCACCCCAAGGTAAAATTCAAGGACAACCAAAAGCCTAAGCTTGGGGATGCCCCGGGAAGGCATCCCCTCTTTCGTCTTCATCCATCGGTAACTATACTCGGAGCTATATTTTTATTCACCACATGATATGTGTTTTACTTGGAGCGTCTTGTATAATTTGAGTCTTTGCTTGTTAGTTTGCCACAATTATCCTTGCTGGACACACCTATTTGGGAGAGTTAAATTATGGCCTAGGAATTGATAGAACACTCTATGTGCTTCACTTATATCTTTTGAGTTGAATAGTTTTTGCTCTAGTGCTTCACTTATATCTTTTAGAGCATGGTGGTGATTATATTTTGTAGAAATTTTTGATCTCTCATGCTTCACTTATGTACTTTTGAGAGTCTATTAAAATAGCATGGTAATGTGCTTTGGCTGTAAAACTAGTCTTCACATGATAGACATCCAATATCAATGTAGTAAAAACTTTCACACTAAGTGCATTGAATTTGATGAGAAATTGGATGCTTGATAATTGTTTTGAGATATGAGGATAGTGATATTAGAGTCATGCTAGTGGAGTTATTATGAAATTGAGAAATGCTTGTGTTAAAGTTAGTGATTCCCGTAGCATGCACATATGGTGAACCGCTATGTGACGAAGTTAGAGCATGAGGTATTTGTAAGGTGTCAACCTTTGTGTGGAGGTCGGGGGCGCGCAATGGTTAACTCCTACCAACCTCCCCCCTAGGAGCATGCGTTGATTGCTTTGTTTTGATGACTTGTAAATTTTTGCAATAAGTATATGAGTTCTTATGACTAATGTTGAGTCCATAGATTATACACACTCTCACCCTTCCACCATTGCTAGCCTCTCTTGTATCACGCAACTTTCGCCGGTACCATACACCCACTATATATCCTTCCTCAAAACAGCCACCATATATCTTCCTCAAAACAGCCACCATACTGATGGGCCTCTAACCCCTCGTTGGTTACCCCAAGTGGAAGGTGTAAGATGCAGTGTCATGGAAGTTTTTCCCTTAGCAAAGATGCCAAGGATCGAATCCCCAGAGACTCCTAGGTTCAACAAGTAGGTGTCAACTGCTACGGCGCCAGATATTAGCAGTCAACGTGGACCTGCACACAGATACAAATAACTTTGCTCCCAACGAGTACAGAGAGGTTGTCAATCCCTCCGGCCTTGTAGTTCACAAAGGATTAAAAGCAATGATAGTAGTGATAGATAATGTTTGCAATAGTAAGTAAAAGCGAAAAGTAAATAGCGGTTGTGATCAATGATGGTAATATGGACCGGAGTCTCGTGATGTTCACTAGTGATGTCTCTCTCCCAAAAGACGATAAAACAACTATGTGAGGTAAACGAATTACAGCTGGGCAATTGACAGGACCACGAACGCAAACCAATGCTGACTACATTGCAGGAAAGGTTGAGGTTCAAAGCATGGGCGGTACGCCAAAGTAAGTAGACCGAAATCCATCAATATCTACTACTAATCATCCACCTTGAGATATCTATCCAGAACATCTCGCTGGTATTAAGTTGCGAGCCCCACCCATAGTGTAAACTCAAAGCAACAGACAACTGCATTAAAAGAACTTTGCGTAAAGTAAACAATCCTTGCACCCGCGGGCACAAGCACCGTTGTTTTCCCCCTTGTGGCAACAGCACATCTCCTAGACTCATGTTTCTGTCACTCAAACTAGTCATCGAGGGGCATGAACCCACAATCAAGCATAACGTTCCCTCTTGGAGTCACTACCTACTACTTGGCCAAAGCAATAAATAACAACGGAGAACATGCAAGAATTACTTATGAACAAAAATATAAAAGAGGTAGATCAAATATATTACTCAAGATCAATCTGAACATAATCTCATAATCCATCGGATCCCAGCAAACTCAACATAGCAACAACATAAGGATTACATATGTGCCTCGATCATGTAGGGCAGCTCACGAGGACTAATTAGTGAAGCACAAGAACGGGAGGAGAACATCACATAGCTACTGGTCATGGACTCATGGTCCAAGGGAGACTACTCACGAGTCATCCGGGAGGCGTCCATGGTGGTGGAGAAGCTCCCGGTGGTGATCCTCCCCTCCGGCAGGGTGCCGGGAAGAGTTCTCCTGGTGCTCCCGATCTTGGAAGCGGCGGCGGCGGCGGAACAGAGATGGGATCGCGAAAAGAGTTCCTGTTCTGAGGGTTTCGGAGGACGCTTTAAATATATGCCAAAGGGGGGCATCGGGGAAGCTTCGGGGGGCCCAAGCGCCCCCCCGGCGCGGCCCAAGGGGGGGGGGGGGCGCCGCCAGGGCGCCTGGAGCCCTGGTGGCCCCCCCGACTGTCCTTCGGGCGCAAGGAAGTTTCCGAAACGCTGATTATTTATATAATTTTTCTGGATTTTTCCTGGCAGTTCTCGTAACGTGAAAACCTGAAATACAAAAACAGCCGAAAACAGAAACTGGCACTGAGGTGCACTGGATTAGTAAGTTAGTCCAAATATGATCAAAAGTGTATGGAAGTGTATGAATATCATAGCAATATCACCCAAAAGTGGCATGGAGCAAGCAGCAATTATAGATACGTTTTGGACGTATCAACATCCCCAAGCTTAATTCCTGCTCGTCCTCGAGTAGGTAAATGATAACAAGAATAATTTCTGTGGTGACATGCTTTTAACCATATAGGACTTTTTATAGTCATATGACAAAAGCTTACTTAGACAATGATTCTATAGTAATTAAGTTGCCTCATGAGAAAATCACAAATGACTGAAAGTTTTACAACATGAAACTGAAACATCAAAAAGATTTGCAATGAACATGATGTGCAAATATGATAAAGTGATATCTAGCTTGCCCACTTTAGTGAAGCAAAACATAAATGCAGGGGCACCTTCAAGGTTTAAGTGATGACTAGATACAATCATTTCAGGATAAACGATATCACAATCATGCAAAAGACAATGCTACTTTGGGACAATGCACATTACACTCAGAATGACAATCATGCTCTCAGTAGTTGGTGCTTTAAAAAGAAGGTGGAGACTCAAAAAGTAAAAGAATGGTTAAGTGCTAGAGCTTTTTATTTTGAAAACATAGAAGCAATTTTGTCAACGGTAGTAGTACTTCATATGTGTCATGCATAAGACATCCTATAAGTTGCAAGCCTCATGCATCGAATACCAATAGTGCTCGCACCTTGTCCTAATTAGCTCGGATTTCCATGGGTTATCATTGCATTACATATGTTTCAACCAAGTGTCACAAAGGGGTACCTCTATGCCACCTGTACAAAGGTCCAAGGAGATAAATCGCATTTGATTTCTCGTTTTTGATAGATCTCAACTTGAGGACATCCATACCGGGACAACATAGAAAATAGATGATGGACTCCTCTTTAATGCATAAGCATGTTCTCATAAGAGATTGAGGATTAATGTCCAAGCTAAAACTTCCACCATGATACATGGCTTTGGTTGGCGGCCCAATGTTCTTCTCTAACAATATGCATATTCATTCAACCCACGGCAAATCACCCTTACTTCAGACAAGACGAACATGCATAGCAACTCACATGATGTTCAACAAAAGTGTGACAGTTGATGGTGTCCCCAGAAACATGGTTACCGCTCAGCAAGCAACTTATAAGAAATAAGATACATAAGCAACATATTCTTTACCACAATAGTTTTTAAGCTACTTTCCCATGAGCTATGTATTGCAAAGTTAGTTCGCTTAGTACAGGTGGAGGTTAGCAAAAGACTGGGAGCGACCAACTAAGAGAGCAATGACGGTCATAATCATGCAGAGCGACAAAGCAATATTGAATCAGGCATGGAAGTTATATCGCTACTCAGAAATAAAAGATCATCAAGGCTTGACAGACTTTCTTTACAGTCTTAAATATGCGTGAGCATACGCCAAGTCAATCAAAATAAATTCTCGAAGGAAGATATTACTAAACCATACCACATCATAGGCAAACAAATCAAGTTGGTACTCCAATAACACATTGGGAACCCCCCAGCTATTTGAGATTAACCATAAGAAAACCTGAAGTACTAAGTGTAATGCCCAGGATGGGACTATATCTCCTACGTGTCGAGGCACGACTTAAAGATATAAGCCCATCCTAGAATGATCTCAAGTTTGGTATCTTTGCACGACTCATGTAAAAGAGGGATTAAAAAGCAAAAGGAGATAGTTGGCTTACACTCGCCACTTCACACAATACATTACATAAGCAATACATCATTCAAAACATCACAACCCGACTACGGGTGAAGAACCAAAAGAAAGATACCAAAACAACAAAAGCCACAGGTCAGGAACGAATCCTAGTAGAAACCACTACTGAACATCGAAACGTCACAAACAAACGGACACGAACTCTTCACTGAGCTCCCGGTGAAGAACTGATCCCACTCCTGCATCAAACTCGGCTGAACCTGCATCTGGTGTGGTGAAGTAACTGTGAGCCACAGAGGACTCAGCAATCCCGTTCCCGGGTAACAAGACTATTTAAACCTTGGGTGTGGATAAGGCTGAAGAAAGAACGAGAGGTGAAGGAACAAACAAGAGTCTGCAGCAGCAACTAGCACTAACTTACGTAATAGAGAGCGAGAAGAGAAGTGCATCGGTCGAAAGATGATCACGAAGTGATCCTAGCTAAAGCCGGTCAAACATAACCCCACCGTGTTCAACTCCCGAATCCCTATTCGGAAATTGACAGTCACGGAACACACGCTGGTAGTGTATTGAAACATTGTGTCAAGTTATCTACAACCGGAATTAACAAGCTCCCATCTGCCACATAACCGCGGGCACGGCTTTCGAAAGTTCAAACCCTGCAGGGGTGTTCCAACTTGGCCCATCACAAGCCCACGATCCGCGGAGTCGCAACTCCATAGTTGGGAAGACCCGAGTATTCTCGGAATCCCGTGCTCAAGTTAAACCGAACTAAGGTAAGGCTAATCCAGCAAATCCTCCCGGCGTGTCGTCACCCTGATAGTAGCCGCGCGTATCTAGGTCTCAGGACACGACCGGATGAGACATCCTACGGGTTTTTACCAAACCTCAAGTTTCCTTGAGGTGGCCCCGCAGTCCGCTCGTTTCGGACCAACACTCATGTGGAGCACTGGCCCGGGGGGTTGAATTAAAATAAAAGAGGGTTTGCAAGGCCCTTATGCAAGTTTTATTAGTTTGTTATTAGGCAAATAGTACCAATGTTGGGACTTGCTGGAAAAGACTTAGCACTTAGCGGTTTATCAAGGGGGTCCCATACACCCCAACCGTGTTAGGAACGCAAAATCAAGGAACATAACACCGGTTTATACGGTTCCTAACGGCATGAGTGGAACAAAACACCAAGCAAAAGGCTTAGCCTTCCACCCTGCCAGTATATAGATGATTTCATTTAGCAATTATATAGTGTGATATAACCCAACCAAACTTCAACATGAAGCAAGCATCTTCAATCTTCACCTGCAACTAACAATGCTATAAGAGGGGCTGAGCGAAGCGTACTTAGCCAAGCAACGGTTTGCGTAGGTAGGGTGGTTAAACATGGCAATTGGTTACAAGTAGGAGGCTGACAAGAAGAACATGGGCATCGAGGCAAAACTATAGATCGAGACTACTAGCAATAGGCAAAGATAGTAATGGTATCCGGGTTCGGTCATCTTGCCTGGGATTCCACAAGGGAGAAGAACGGATCCAAGAAGCAGACGGAGCAACAGACGAGCGGATCCTCACAACTCCGGAACGAAACCGAAGCTAACAAGAGAGCAACCGGAAAGAAGAAACAACACGGTAAACACACATATCATAAACATGGCATACGATGCACAAGCAAGCATGATGCATGTCTGGTTTAAATATGCATGGCATGGCAAAGTGCACAACCAAACACTACAAGTTAAGTGGAGCTCAATATGCAACGAGTTGCATATTGACGAAACACCACATTTAATTAATTAAGTTGACTCTCATTATTAACAAGATAAGGTTAAATGTTTTTAGCATGGCAAGAGGTGAAACATAAAGAAACTACACTAATAAGACATTTTAAATGAGGCCGGAAATAACAACAACATATCCGGAAAATCCCCATGAGCATGTTTAATAATTATAAGCAAACAACAATTTAACATATCAATGTTGTTAACATGATGCGGATGACATGATCAAGTTTATGCAAGTTTTTATTAGAAGGTTGACTTAAAGGAGATATGAAGCATTTGTCACCGTGGTGGAACAAAAGGGTGCCACGGCAACGATCCGAAAATGATGCAACGCAACATCTCGGTTCCGGTAACTCGTTGAGAGACCGGTGCAAAAGGTAAGATGGCATGGGTGAGTCAAACGAGATGAAAGGTGGGCGATCCCGTTACCGGGTTCCCACGAGTCGGTGACGAGGCAACCGAGGAACATGACAACGGACGAAGCGGACACGAAGCACACAAGGGGGACAACATTTCATACAACACAACAAGCATCACACGGGTCACGTCTCGGGGTTATACCTTCGGAACCATCGTTCTCGGAGGGGTTCGAGGTCGTAGTGGAAGTAGAGGAAGTAGTCGTTCCGTAGAGGGAAGTAGTTGTTCTCGCAACTCGTAGGGGAAGTAGTGGTTCACGTTATCGTGTCGTGGTACTTGGCGCATTCCTCGTTTCCGGGCGACGGTAGAGGTACTCGCGCTCATTCTTCCGTAGATGAACGGGTCGTCGTGGTACTTGGCGGGGCCGTCTTGGCAACGTAGTTGTACACATGGCCGTCGTGGGAAGTAGTGGAACTTGGTCGTTTCGCCGTGTAGGGGTACTTGTCGTGTCGTCGGACATAGTGGTACTCGAGTCTTCGGTAACGGTAGGCGTTCACGTCACGTGTCGTGGTACTTGTCATCGTCTCGTTCGGTCGTCGTGGTACATGAGGGTCGTCGAGCGTAGGGGTACTCGTTTCCGTAGACGTTCGGTTTTACCGTAGATGAACTCGATGCATCTCCGTTTCTCCGGTCTCCACTTGGTCAACGAACGGTGCCTGGACATTTGCAACAACACACGGCAACACAAAACAAAACAAAACAAAACGCACAGGAACAACAAAAAAGGGCAGCAGCACGGCGACGAGGTTGCAGCAGCTCGGGAAGGAAGGGGCGCCGATCTGGAGCTCCTGGCCGCGCTTGCTGGAGGGAAGGGCGCCTCGGGGTCGCGGCACTCGGGCTGCTGCACCTGCGGCGAGGGGAGGGAGCCGCGCCGGCGCTGGCTCGGGCCAGGCGAGGCTAGGAGGAGGCGTCGTGACGCAGCGCGGACGGAGGGAGGCGATGGAGGCGGCCGCGGTGACCTTGGCTGGAGGTCGGGGCGCGCCCGCGCGAAGGGAGATGAGGCAGAGGAGGTCCCGCAGTCTTGGTGAACGGGGCGGCGAGCACCTGGCCAGGCGGGGCGCGAGCTTGCTGCTGGAGGCGCACCTCCTGGCCGGCCGGAGGGGCATGGCCTTCGCGGGGACGGGGCGCGCCGGGGCTGCGCGCTGCGGCGGCGCAGGCGACGTCGGCGCTCACGGCCGGCCCGCGGGAGGGAGGAAGGGAGACGGGAGACGGGAGATAGATGGGATCGGGAGGGAGTTAGCGAGAGGGAGCGAGGGACTCGGCACGGGGTCGGGCGCTGCGATGGGAGATGGAGTCGGGGAAAACGGGCCAGAGAGCGAGAGAGGGAAAAACGGCGGCGCTGAGGGAATCGGGAGGAGAGGGACGAGCGAGGGAGGTTGCATCGGGCTAGGGTAGGGTTTCGGTGGGGAGCTGGGCCTGAGTGCGAGGGGGTGCGGGAGGTGGCCTGGGCCGAAGTGGGCCTAGGAGGGAAGGAGGAGACCCAAGAGGCTGGCTGCCTCTGTATTTAACTCTTAGACAGAAAAAAAAACAAAAGGAGAGAGCCAAAAGAAAAAGAGTCAACGAAAAGAAATAAAATGATGGACATTTTTGTAAGGCTTTACGGATTATTACCAACCCAACAAAAATAGCTCCAACAAAAGGGAAGTGCAAAACTAAAACATTTAGCTTGCAATAAAAGGAGTTTAGATAAATGGAGGAGCCTCGAAACAACGGAAAGAATTAAGACAAGGTTTAGAAGTAGCAACTCGAAGTGGAATAAACATGGGGAATTTGCAAGTGTGTTGGGGTAAATTCCAAAAAAGGGAATATTTATTAATATAGCTCCATATTTATTAGGAGGCTTTTATATGTTATAAAGAGAAGTCACCTTCCCTCGATTTAAATGGACCGAAGGTCCACACGAATTATTTAGGTTGAGATGCAAAAATAAAATAACATGATGGCATGATGACATGATGCAATGCAAAAATTAAAATAACACAAGCACAAAAGGACACACGGACAACCCGGAACATCTGGAATCTTCTGGAAGCTTCTGGGACGTCGGTCTCGGGCGTCACACTAAGCGCCATCATGCACGTAGCATCTTTATCATAGACATATTAACCAATGCAACGGAAGCAAACTCTCTTAATAAGGTGAGCATGATAGTTAAAGAGAGTTCAAGCAACCAACTAAACAAAAGCTCTTTGAAAAGATAAGCATGAATACTAAGAGCAGAGCATGATATTAGCTATTAAAAGACAAAGAACACACACAACAAAGATAGACATGAAAATTCTATGTTATGTTCTAGGTAGAAGTGGATCGTGTTTCTCTCCCACATAAAGAAAGCTGAGTTCCGACTCGTTATGAAAAACTAAAAAGAAAACTAAAAGCAAGACGCTCCAAGCATAGCACATAACACATGAAGTGATAAAAATATAGCAGAACGAAAGACGAACTGATAATGTTGATGGAGAAGGGGATGCACGGGGGCATCCCCAAGCTTAGACGCTTGAGTCTCCTTGAATATTTCTTGGGGGTTCACGGGGGCATCCCCAAGCTTGAGTGCTTGACACTCCTGAATCTTTTTATCATCTTCCCTCGCACACTTGAAAACTCCCTTCATACATAACTCATCATAATCTGATTACCGAGGTTAGTACCCTCAATAAAATAATTATACCTTGCTGTAAATAAAGATATTCTTGAAGTTCTACTGTTTCTCAAGATTGCCAAAAGGTTTTTGCAAAGAAAAAGCAAGCTCTTGATTTGCAAAGTGAAGGAAAGGCAAAACAGGACAGAATCTGTGAAAAACACAACAGCAGGTAGTAATTGATCTGTTCGGGATACTTATGCAACTCAAATCAAAAAACTCAGAACAGATGCACGAAAGACAATTATATATAGAACGCTGTCGAAAAAATTCAGACCAAAAAGATGATCTGGTGATTTTATACGAATTTTTCTATCCAATGACAGAATCTGTTTCCTGGACAGCACCTCACAACTTTTGAACTTTCTAGCAATCAGAGGCTATACTTGGCACAAATATGAAAAGCAAAGATACAATGATGATGCTACAGCAGTAAACAACATCAAGACACAACAAAAGCAAAAAATTTATTCATGTGGGCTGCCTCCCAAAAGCGCTTTCTTTTATGCCTTTAAGCTAGGCATAATGCATAGATCAAGTTTTATCAAGAGTAAAAGAATAGCTAGCCCGTACAACGGACTCAAAAGGTAACTTGATCTTCTTACGAGGGAAGTGTTCCATCCCTTTCTTGAGAGGAAACCGAAATTTTATATTACCCTCTTTCATGTCAATGAGAGCACCAACGGTGCGTAAAAAGGGACGTCCCAAAATAATTGGACATGAAGGATCACATTCAATATCCATAATAGTAAAATCAACGGGCACATAATTATCATTGACAACAATAAGAACATCGTCGATCCTCCCCAAAGGTTTCTTTATGGAAGAATCAACGAGACGAACACCAAAAGAACAAGAATCATAAGGTTTCAATTTAAGCATATCATATATTCTTTTGGGCATAACAGAGGTACTAGCACCAACATCACATAATGCATAACAAGAGAAGTCATTCAAATTAATTTTTATCATAGGATCCCAACCATCTTCTAGCTTTCTAGGTATGGAGGCTTCTACTCTAAGTTTCTCCTCCCTAGCTTTGATGAGAGCATTAGTGATATGCTCTGTGAAGGCAAGGTTAAGCGTGCTAGTGCGGGGATCTCTAGACTTCTTGTGAAGGAAATCAATAACTTTGGTAAGAGTGCAATTATCAAAATCAAGGTCACGAGCATCAAGTAAAGTGGTAGTGGTGTCCTTTAGGTTCACTTGTTTGGTAGTTTCTATAGTCATAGCATCACCATTAATAGGTCCATCGGGACCAGGAGTACATTGGGTGCTAAGAGTTTGGATATCCTCAACAATTTGGATAGTAGCAACAGTGTGGTGGGTAGGAAGGATCTTAATTCTTTCCTCTTCCTCCCTTTCTCTAGCCCATCTCTCTTTAAGTTTAGCCATCATCCTAATATTTTCATTAATTTGCACTTGAATAGCATTTATAGGAGTGACTTCCCTCTCCTCAAGAGGAGAAGTTTTAATTTTAAGCAATTTTACCTCATTGGCTAAATGGTCTACCTTAAAAGAAAGATCATCTAGTTTATGTAGTTTTTCTTCTACACTCTTATTAAAGGCTTTTTGGGTAGTGATGAAATCTTTAAGCATAATCTCTAGTTCAGTAGTGGAGTTCTTGGTACTAGGATAAGCATTGTTGTTCCCATAAGAATTAGAGGGGAACGGTCTATGATTGCTACCAAAATTACTCCTATAAGCATTGTTGTTAAAATTATTTCTAGAGATAAAGTTCACATCCACTTGTTCTTGAGCAATCAAAGAATTTAAAGGAACATCACGAGGATCAACAGTAGATTGCTTCAAAAGTAGAGACATGATCAAGTCAACTTTTTCTTTAAGGGAGGAAATCTCCTCGATAGAGTTTACCTTCCTACCTGTTGGAGCGCGTTTGGTGTGCCATTGGGAATAGTTGGTCACAATCTCATCGAGAAGCTTTGTGGCAGCACCAAGTGTAGTTGACATAAAAGTTCCTCCCGCGGCCGAATCTAACAAGTTCCGCGAGGTAAAGTTCAGGCCTGCATAAAAAGTTTGGATAACCATCCAACTAGTCAAACCGTGAGTAGGGCAGTTCTTGATAAGAGATTTCATACGTTCCCAAGCTTGGGCAACGTGTTCATTATCCAATTGTTTAAAATTCATTATGTTACTTCTAAGTTGGATAATTTAGCAGGTGGATAGTATTTTCCAATAAAAGCATTTTTGCACTTGTCCCATGAATCTATGCTATTTCTAGGCAAAGACTGAAACCAAATTTTAGCTCCCCCTCTCAAGGAGAAAGGAAAAAGCTTAAGCTTAACAATATTACCATCTATTTCTTGGTAATTTTGCATATCACAAAGTTCAACAAAGTTGTTCAAGTGTAAAGCAGCATCATCTCCAGCACCGGAGAATTGTTCTCTCATAACTAAGTTCAGTAAAGCAGGTTTAATTTCATATGAAGGTGCTGAAGTGGCAGGTGTAGTGATAGGTGTGCTGATAAAGTCATCGTTGTTGTGACTAGTGAAGTCACACAACTTGGTGTTCTCGGTGGAACCCATAGTAGCAAGCAAGCAAGATAACTATTTTTGTGATTTTCGATAAAAAGGATACTAAAGCAAAAACTGAAAGGTAAACTAACAAGACTAAAAAGCAAAGGTAAAAGATAGCGTGCAACTCCCCTATCCTAAAGAGTGGAGTCCCCGGCAACGGCGCCATAAAACCTCCTTGATGGGCCTCTAACCCCTCGTTGGTTACCCTAAGTGGAAGGTGTAAGATGCAGTGTTGTGGAAGTTTTTCCCTTAGCAAAGATGCCAAGGATCGAATCCCCAGAGACTCCTAGGTTCAACAAATAGGTGTCAACTGCTACGGCGCCAGATATTAGCAGTCAACGTGGACCTGCACACAGATACAAATAACTTTGCTCCCAACGAGTACAGAGAGGTTGTCAATCCCTCCGGCCTTGTAGTTCACAAAGGATTAAAAGCAATGATAGTAGTGATAGATAATGTTTGCAATAGTAAGTAAAAGCGAAAAGTAAATAGCGGTTGTGATCAATGATGGTAATATGGACCGGAGTCTCATGATGTTCACTAGTGATGTCTCTCTCCCAAAAGACGATAAAACAGCTATGTGAGGTACACGAATTACAGCTGGGCAATTGACAGGACCACGAACGCAAACCAATGCTGACTACATTGCAAGAAAGGTTGAGGTTCAAAGCATGGGCGGTACGCCAAAGTAAGTAGACCGAAATCCATCAATATCTACTACTAATCATCCACCTTGAGATATCTATCCAGAACATCTCGCTGGTATTAAGTTGCGAGCCCCACCCATAGTGTAAACTCAAAGCAACATACAACTGCATTAAAAGAACTTTGCGTAAAGTAAACAATCCTTGCACCCGCGGGCACAAGCACCGCTGTTTTCCCCCTTGTGGCAACAACACATCCCCTAGACTCATGTTTCTGTCACTCAAACTAGTCATCGAGGGGCATGAACCCACAATCAAGCATAACGTTCCCTCTTGGAGTCACTACCTACTACTTGGCCAAAGCAATAAATAACAACGGAGAACATGCAAGAATTACTTATGAACAAAAATATAAAAGAGGTAGATCAAATATATTACTCAAGATCAATCTGAACATAATCTCATAATCCATCGGATCCCAGCAAACTCAACATAGCAACATCATAAGGATTACATATGTGCCTCGATCATGTAGGGCAGCTCACGAGGACTAATTAGTGAAGCACAAGAACGGGAGGAGAACATCACATAGCTACTGGTCATGGACTCATGGTCCAAGGGAGACTACTCACGAGTCATCCGGGAGGCGTCCATGGTGGTGGAGAAGCTCCCGGTGGTGATCCTCCCCTCCGGCAGGGTGCCAGGAAGAGTTCTCCTGGTGCTCCCGATCTTGGAAGCGGCGGCGGCGGCGGAACAGAGATGGGATCGCGAAAAGAGTTCCTGTTCTGAGGGTTTCGGAGGATGCTTTAAATATATGCCAAAGGGGGGCATCGGGGAAGCTTCGGGGGGCCCAGGCGCCCCCCCGGCGCGGCCCAGGGGGGGGGGGGCGCAGCCAGGGCGCCTGGAGCCCTGGTGCCCCCCCGGCTGTCCTTCGGGCGCAAGGAAGTTTCCGAAACGCTGATTATTTATATAATTTTTCTGGATTTTTCCTGGCAGTTCTCGTAACGTGAAAACCTGAAATACAAAAACAGCCAAAAACAGAAACTGGCACTGAGGTGCACTGGATTAGTAAGTTAGTCCAAATATGATCAAAAGTGTATGGAAGTGTATGAATATCATAGCAATATCACCCAAAAGTGGCATGGAGCAAGCAGAAATTATAGATACGTTTTGGACGTATCACATACCTACCTATCATGGCATTTCCATAGCCATTCCGAGATATATTGCCATGCAACTTTCCACCATTCCGTTCATATGACACGCTTCATATTGTCATATTGCCATGCATGATCATGTAGTTGACATCGTATTTGTGGCAAAGCCACCATGCATAATTTTTTATACATGTCACTCTTGATTCATTGCACATCCCGGTACACCGCCGGAGGCATTCATATAGAGTCATACTTTGTTCTAGTATCGAGTTGTAATATCGAGTTGTAATTCAATATAAGTGTGATGATCATCATTATTAGAGCATTGTCCCATGTGAGGAAAGGCCAATAAAAAAATGAGATGGCCCAAAAAAATAGAGAGGGGCTAAAAAAAAGGGAGAAAGCCCTCCAAAAAATGAGATAAAAGAGAGAAGGGACAATTGCTACTATCCTTTTCACACTTGTGCTTCAAAGTAGCACCATGTTCTTCATGATAGAGAGTCTCATGTTTAGTCACTTTCATATACTAGTGGGAATTTTCATTATAGAACTTGGCTTGTATATTCCAACGATGGGCTTCCTCAAATGCCCTAGGTCTTCATGAGCAAGCAAGTTGGATGCACACCCACTTAGTTTCTTTTGTTGAGCTTTCATACATTTTTAGCTCTAGTGCATCCGTTGCATGGCAATCCCTACTCACTCACATTGATATCTATTGATGGGCATCTCCATAGCCCATTGATACGCCTAGTCGATGTGAGACTATCTCCCTCCTTTTTGTCTTCTCCACAACCACCTCTCTATTCCACCCATAGTGCTATATCCATGGCTCACGCTCATGTATTGCGTGAAAGTTGAAAGGTTTGAAAAAATAGAGTATGAAAACAAGTGCTTGGCTGAAACCGGGGTTGTGCATGATATGAATATTTTGTGTGATGAAGAGAGAGCATAGCCAGAATATATGATTTTGTAGGGATAACTTACTTTAGCCATAGTATTTTGAGAAGACATGATTGCTTTGTTAGTATGCTTGAAGTATTATTATTTCTTATGTCAACATAGACTTTTGTCTTGAATCTTTCAGATCTGAACATTCATGACACAATTAAGAGAATTAAATTGAAAAACTATGTTGGTTAGCATTCCACATCAAAAATTCTATTTTTATCATTTACCTACTCGAGGACGAGTAGGAATTAAGCTTGGGGATGCTTGATACGTCTCCAACGTATCTATAATTTTTAATTGTTCCATGCTATTATTTATGAGGTTTTGGATGTTTAATGGTCTTTGTTATACACTTTTATATTATTTTTGGGACTAACCTACTAACCCAAAGGCCTAGTCCAGATTGCTGTTTTTTTTGCCTGTTTTAGGGTTTTAAAGAAAAGGAATATTAAATCGAGTCCAAATGGCATGAAACCTTCGGGAGATATATTTTTGGAGCAAAATACGCACGGGAGAATTGAGAACCATGGAGTAGGGCTGACATTGCGTCCACGAGGGTGGGGGGTGCGCCCCCCTATAGGGCATGCCCCCTGCCTCGTGGGCACCCCATCTGCCCCCGGTGCCCTCCTTCTTCCTATATATACCTACGTACCCCGAAACTATCAGAACAATAGAGAAAACCCTAGTTCCACTGCCGCAACCTTCTGTTCTCGTGAGATCCCATCTTGGGGCCTGTTCCGGAGCTCCGCCGGAGGGGGGATCTTCCACGGAGTGCTTCTACATCATCATCATCGCCTCACCATGAGTTGTGAGTAGTTTACCACAAACCTTCGGGTCCATAGCTAGTATCTAGATGGCTTCTTCTCTCTCTTTGGATCTCAATACCAAGTTCTCCTTGGTCTTCGAGGAGATCTATTCGATGTAATCTCTTTTTGCGGTGTGTTTGTTGAGATCCGATGAATTGTGGGTTTATGATCAAGATTATCTATAAGAAATATTTGGTTCTTTTCTGAACTCTTTATGTATGATTATAATATCCTTGCAAGTCTCTTCAAATTATTGGTTTGGTTTGGCCTACTAGATCTATAGTTCTTGCAATGGGAGAAGTGCTTGGCTTTGGGTTCAATCTTGTTGTGTCCTTTCCCAATGACAGTAGG
Source organism: Secale cereale (assembly GCA_902687465.1). Lineage (NCBI taxonomy): Eukaryota > Viridiplantae > Streptophyta > Magnoliopsida > Poales > Poaceae > Secale > Secale cereale. Next base: position 571,166,073 of record LR738713.1, on the reverse strand, counting down.
GGCAGCAAGGCACATATTGTATTGTTGCCATCGAGGATAAAACGATGGGGTTTATATCAATATGTTTGAGTTTATTCCTCTACATCATGTAATCTTGCTTAAGGCGTTACTCTGTTCTTATGAACTTAATACTCTAGATGCATGCTGGATAGCGGTCGATGTGTGGAGTAATAGTAGTAGATGTAGAATCGTTTCGGTCTACTTGTCTCGGACGTGATGCCTATATATAATGATCATGCCTAGATAGTCTCATAATTATTCGCTTTTCTATCAATTGCTCGACGGTAATTTGTTTACCCGCCGTAGAATACCGCTATCGTGAGAGAAGCCACTAGAGAAAACTATGGCCCCCGGGTCTATTCTCAACATATCAATCTACAATCTACTTTACTTTTCCGCTTTTACTTTCTGTTCTTATAACCAAAAATACCAAAAATATTAAACTATCATCTCTATCATATCTCACTTTCGTAAGTGCCCGTAAAGGGATTGACAACCCCTTATCGTGTTGGCTGCGAAGTTCTTATTTGTTTGTGCAGGTGCGTGGGACTCGCGCGTGGTCTCCTACTGGATTGATACCTTGGTTCTCAAAAGCTGAGGGAAATACTTACGCTACTGTGTTGCATCACCCTTTCCTCTTTGAGGGAAGACAACGCAAGCTCGAGAAGTAGCAACAACCCATTTTTTGCCCAGGACCACGGTCAAAAAGATCAACCTAATTTTGCATATTTTGGCGGAGTTCGACCTGTTTTTATCCAAAAATGATAAACGTTTATTTTTAAGAACTTATTAATTTGCCAAATAAAATATTGTTTTCTTTTTGTAAGCTAATAAGACATGCGGCAATTTAGTTGGTTTTAGGGAAAATCAGTGGCAAAAAAATCAGCGATGGGAGGGAAAACAACAACAAAAAATAAGGATGTAAAGATGAAAAGGGAACTCTACGTATTTTCAATATCATAATATATCTACATGAACTAGTAAAACTATAGGTAGAGATCATAAAACGGAAGTTTTTTTTTACAGGATAGCTAGATCGTTATTGCATGGTTAAAATGTTTACTAAAGAAAACGAAGTAGGACATGGCATTTCTAAAGGAAAATAGAACTGGGCTATGCGTTTTCTTCAGTAAAAAATATGCATGTGAATGTTCTAAGAGAAAATATAACTAAGGATGGTGGGCCAGAGGCCAGTTGATACCTGTCGGATCTTTGTGCCCCATTGTCGTCATGGGCTGGGCCTATCAAGTACAAAACCAAAGCTTGGGCAGTCTACAGCCCAGTTGATATTTGCTCGACCTAAAAAAACAATATATTTGTTTCTCCAAAAAAATACTTGCTGGATCCTAGTTATCAGTCTGTACTTGTATAATTCTCTCGTTTATTGTGACTACGTTGAAACTTTCAAGGGTTTAACTGTCCAGACTTCAACATTATTTTTCCATCGTGATAATAAGTGCATGCACTTGCTTGCGTGCCGCCATGGACCTACTGGTTCCATGCGGTTAGGCTCTGTATGGACATGTCTTGTGGTTTCACAGACAAATTTCATGCAAATCAGAAGATTTTTAGTGAAACCGGACTAAATTCATTGCATTTTACATATTTCTTTTTATTATGGAATATTTTACATATTTAACTAAAAATAACCGATTAGGCCTTTTTTAGTCCATGGAAGGCGCTTGTCGCGATACTTAACTCTTCTGGAAGGAAGTTCTAAAAAAACAAATTCTGGAAGGCCCATATCCATCGCTCCTCTCTTTTAACAATTTGCAGCTGGGCTTGGCGTATCACAGCCCAGTCCCGACGTGCTACTTCCAACACTATCAGCATGTGATTGACTCAAAAAAAAACTATCAGCCTGTGAAACCCATAGGATGGATCCCGTGCGTACTCGAATCTCTACTCTTATTATATTTATTATTATCTACTCTTATCTTATAAATAATAGAGTTGGTGATTATGGTGTGCCTGCCATCCTGCATTATAGGCCGTCCAGTCTATATCTAACGGATAGGAAGGAAACTATGACAATTTTGCAAAAAGATACCCGCACTCCTCTCCACATTTGCAGATAAGGCCTTCCCTCGTTCATCCTTATCTCCCACGGGATATATAAACTACCCATATAAATGCATCTTGATGTTCCGTGCAACGCAGGGGCATCTTGCTAGTACGTAAATAATCAGAGAACTGGGAATTTGAACGGTAGGTGCTTATGCTACGCATAAAAAAAATTAGGTGCGTGAAAATTCATTTCAAAACAAATGATTCAACATTATATCCACGTCCACCCTCGAAATGATGGTTGGAAGCAAATGCCAGGTTCACACCGAAAGATCCTTAACAACATTACCAACTTGCAGACGTCCAGGTAGAACAAGTACCAATACAAAACTAACTTATAGTCTTTTTAGTCCTGGCCCTCGTGTTTGTCTGGTAGAAAATCTTGCAGACGAACAGCTCCCGCTCCTTCTCTTAAGCTTGCTCCAAGTCCCCGAGGTGGTACTAGTGCATCACCCAGTTGGTCCTATGCTGGTCGAAGTTCTTATTGATGTGCAGCACCAGAACCTTTTTGCTGCCCGTCTGCCGGCCGTTGACTCTCACCGGCAAGGTACTACCAGTCTTGTGCCACATCGTGTGCATTCCGCACTCCGACTGTATCTTGCGACGCGTCCGTGTGCCCCTTTTGAACGCCCAGGAGTTGCGCTTGAAGAAATGCTTGCCTAGGCCACTCAGTGTGATACCTGCAGTCTTAGCGAATACTTGTTTTAGGGTACGTAGTTGGCATTTTCATAACATCTTTGGCATGTTGCAGTCACTTGTTTCACTTTTTATTAACTGTCAAATTGTAATTGCTTCACTAGGTATGCGTCTAAAAAGAAAAATAGAGCTGTAAACAAAGGAATATGTTTGTGCAAGTAGACGGCCGATCGGCGTCTCACCTGGAAGTTTCTCTGTAGCAACCAGACCTCAAACAGTCTGATCTCTGTGCATCAGTGTCATCCCTGGATCAGTAATGCTGACACGCACAGTACTTGAAGGATTTATAACAGAGTAGCAAACACACACTTATTACATCGATAGTCCAACGATGAATTTATTACAAATAATATGGCTGAAGGCCATCTAATACGATAACAGCGGAAGGCTTGGAAGATAAGTGAGTCCATCAACTCCAGCGGCATCACTGAGTATAGAACCACGACCTAAAAGGGCATCTTACTCGTCGTCTGAAAAGTCTGCAACATGAAACGTTGCAGCCCGAAAACGGGTCAGCACATGGAATATGCTGGCAAGGTAACACAAGAGAATGCAATGAAAGTAAGCTATTCTATATGCAATATGGCTGGTGGAAAGCTCTATGGTTAAGTTTTTGTGTAAAGCCAATTTTTCCCTACTTCAAAGGAATATATTTTAATAAACTATCATGGTAGTTGAAACATCGTTGAGAAGATAGACATCCTCTCAACCCCAATTAAAGTTCATCATTAACCCAACAAAATTAATTAAAGTAACATGATGAGATGCACATGAAAATCCAAGTACTAGATACTCAAGACGACCATAAGCGGGGACACGGCTAATCATGATCAGTTTGTACACTCTGCAGAGGTTTGTGCACTTTTCCCACAAGACTCGATCGCCTCCGTTTGGTTTCTCGCACTGCATGGTGTTTGAGAAACGGATGACCGAGACATAGTCTTTCAGAAGCGCTAGCACCTTACGATCGGGCGGACCGTACCAACCTACATCCCCTACATCTGCTAGTCCACCACTGTAAGAGTTCGCACGACTTACTCATACTATGCTAGAGCCCATAATAGCATTGTCGCTGCACACGGAAGTTTCTAGCATGAATAATCTCATGATCCCTTTGAGCCTGGGTGGCGGTCCAAAAGAAAAACAGGCAATCACTGGAATACCCAGGTGCCTCAATCCACCCAGATGTGTATTAATGTTACCACCTTAAGTTCAACCATTAATTAACAAACTCACATCTGTCATGGATTTCACTCACCCAATCCACGTCTATGAGCATAGCATGTCCTAACAGCAAACGTAGAAGTAACTCCCAAAGGTTTGAATGTAATGCAGGTAATAGGTACTACCTCAATCTACTTCCTAATCCCACAAGTTAATTGATCCTACTCATGCAATGTGTGAGGGTTGAACTAATGCAATGAAAACTGGGTAATTGGAAAGCATGATCAAAGTGTTACTTGCCTTGCTGATGATCCGCAAAACCTAGAGACTCAAAGTAGCAAGCGGCGCACTCCGGGTACTCTATCACAAACAAACAAGCATACAATAAGTACTTAACTAATGCACGGGTAAAACTCAAATAAGAGATCTAACCAGAAAGTTCAACTTAAGGACTCCGGTTTGCAAAAATAATCAACTCGAAAGAAGCAACGAAACTCAAACTGCAAAAGAAACGAGCTTCGGTTTACTAGTTGGCCTAAAGTCAAATTTTACAGTAGCCAAAACTTTGTTCAAGTTGATTAAATGTAAAGAGGGCATCGAGACGAAGATCTGAGATTTTGAATCACCCGATTCCGACTCTCGAGCGAAAAGAAAAACAAAAAAAAAAGATCAGGGCAGAAATCACGATCAGAATAACCGCGGATAAATACCCCGAAAAAGAAAACGGACGAACAGGCTAACGAACGAACGTTCGCTCTCTGCTGCTAACTAACAAAAACCGTTCGTTGAAACGAACGTACGGACGAACGTCCGCTAAATGACTAAACCGATGAAAAACCGAACCGATCTAATCTAAAAAAACAGATCTAGGGTTTTCCTAAAAAAAACGTTCGGTCTTTTGGAGAAAACCGATGGCGGCGGCGGTTGCTACCTCGACGACGGCGGCGAAAGTCCGGCGGCTCCGGCGCGGCAGCCCGGCGGGGAGGCGGCGGGGCGGTGCGGCTCGGGGCGGCGGCGGTGCGGTGCGGCGCGGCGGCGGCGGCGGTGGCGCTGGCGGGAGGCGGCGCGGGACGCGGGGGCGGCGGTGAGGCGGCGGCGGTGGCGCGGGACGCGACGGCGGCGGCTTAGGGTTTCGGGCGGGGCGCGGGCTGGCGGCTTGGCGATTTGGGCTGGCGGGGCTGGCGCTTATAAAGCCCAGTCTCCCGACCCTATACGAGTCTAAGTCGGTTCACTTTTTTTTTTAAATAGAGTCGTGGCACAGAAAAACTAACGAAAGAAATACTAAACGGACTCCAAAAATCCCGAAATAAATTTTCACCGTCCTCTATTAATATTTCGGACAAAGTGAACATTTTTCCCGGACCTAAATGCAATTTTGAAAACGCGCATTTTTCCTATGCAAATAAATCCGCAAATAAATCCAGAAAAATACCAAAAGTGATTTTAACATTTTTCCTCCAATATTTCTGTTATTTTGGAGAATTCATATTATCTCCGCTCATATTTTGTATTTAGAAATATTTTTAGGAGAGAAAAATAATTAGAATCACACTGTCCTCGTACCGGTATTCGAGCGAACTCAAATACGAAAACGGTAAAATTCCCAACTCTCTCCGTAGGTACTTGAGTTGCTTAGAATTTCGAGGAACGCCACAACAAAAATTGCCAAAGGCATGAAATGCAAATATGATCTATGTATAACATTCCAAATTGAAAATTTGGGATGTTACAAACCTACCCCCCTTAGAATGAATCTCGCCCTCGAGATTCGACTTGGCTAGAAAACAGGTGTGGGTGGTCCTTGCGTAGATCATCTTCTCGTTCCCAGGTGGCTTCTTCCTCGGTGTGGTGACTCCACTGAACTTTGCAAAACTTGATAACCTTACTGTGAGTGACTCTGCTCGAAAATTTGAGAATCTTAACGGGCTTCTCCTTGTAGGTCAGATCACTGTCCAACTGAATTGCTTCCAGGGGTACTGTGTCTCTAAGTGGTATATCGGCCATCTCCGCGTGGCACTTCTTAAGCTGTGAAACGTGAAACACGTCGTGCACTCCTGACAATCCTTCGGGCAACTCCAACTTGTAGGCAACCTCTCCCATGCGTTCCAAAACACGGTAAGGTCCCACAAATCTCGGGGCTAACTTCCCTTTAACTCCGAAACGTTTAATTCCTCGCAGAGGCGATACTCTCAAGTACGCTCTATCTCCGATCTCATAGGCTATCTCCTTGCGCTTCGAGTCTGCATAACTCTTCTGCCTGGACTGAGCTACCTTCAGTCTATCTCGGATCAACTTCACCTTCTCTTCAAACTCTTTGATTAAGTCTGGTCCAAACAGTTGTCGGTCTCCAACTTCGTCCCACAACAACGGTGTTCTACATCTCCTTCCATAAATGCCTCGAAAGGGGCCATCTTCAAACTGGCTTGGTAACTGTTGTTGTATGAGAACTCCGCGTAAGGCAAGTTGTCATCCCAACTAGATCCATAATCTAATGCACAGGCTCTTAGCATATCCTCCAAAATTTGATTGACTCTCTCCGTCTGTCCATCTATCTGCGGGTAAAATGCTGTGCTAAACGCTAACCTGGTACCCAAGGTTTCATGTAATTGATTCCAGAACTTTGAGGTAAACTGGGTTCCTCTATCTGATACGATGCTCCACGGAACTCCATGCAGACATACAATTTTGGTCATGTATATCTTTGCCAACTTTGCACTGGTATATGTGGTTTTCAGAGGAATAAAGTGGGCTACCTTCGTCAATCGGTCTACTACTACCCAGATTGAATCATATCCTACTTTGGTCCTGGGCAATCCGGTGATAAAATCCATGCCAAGCTTCTCCCACTTCCATTCGGGTATTGGCATTGGTTGTAACAATCCTGCTGGCTTCTGATGTTCTGCCTTTACTCTTTGACATACATCACAAACTACTACATACTCCGCAATATCCTTCTTCATACCGGTCCACCAGAAAATATCCTTCAAATCCAAATACATCTTAGTATTTCCTGGGTGAATCGAGTATGGTGAATCATGGGCCTCCTGTAAAATCAACTTCCTGATCTCCGGGTCACTAGGCACATAAACGCGGTCTTCGAACCATAAGGTGTCGTGTTCATCCTCACAAAAACCTTTAGCTTTTCCATCGCTCATCCTCTCCTTTATAGAGGCAACCTCCTTGTCAGCTTTCTGAGCTTCTCTCATTTTATCCATCAGGGTAGACTAGATTTCTAATGTTGCTACATAGCCTCTCGGAACTATCTCCAATCGTAGTTCTCGTAGGTCCTCGGCAAACTCCTTTGGAAATTCCTCCATCATTAGGGTATTGACATGACTCTTACGGCTTAGCGCATCGGCTACTACGTTAGCCTTTCCGGGGTGATAATGCAATCTCATGTCGTAATCCTTAATGAGTTCCAGCCATCTCCTTTGCCTAAGATTCAGCTCCTTCTGAGTGAATATATACTTCAAACTCTTGTGATCCGTATATACTTCACAATGGTTTCCAATGAGAAAATGTCTCCACGTCTTCAATGCATGCACTACGGCTGCTAATTCCAAATCGTGGGTGGCATAGTTCATCTCATGAGGTTTCAGTTGTCGTGAAGCATACGAAACAACTCTTCCTTCCTGCATAAGAACTGCTCCAAGTCCTCGACGTGAAGCGTCACAGTACACCTCATAATCCTTATGTTGATCTGGCAGAATCAACACAGGGGATGAGACCAACCTTTTCTTCAATTCCTGGAAACTGGCCTCACATTCTTCTGTCCAACTGAACTTGGTGTCCTTCTTTAACAACTCCGTCATTGGATTTGCAATCTTTGAGAAATTCTCGATGAATCTTCGGTAGTATCCTGCAAGTCCAACAAAACTCTGGATCTCTCCAACTGTTGTTGGTGCTTCCCAATGGGTCACAGTGTCCACCTTAGCGGGATCTACTGCTATTCCTTTTCCAGATATAACATGTCCGAGGAATCCGACTTCCTTCAACCAAAACTCGCATTTGCTAAACTTGGCATATAACTGATGTTCTTTGAGCTTCTCCAATACCAAACGCAAATGCTCTGCATGCTCCTCTTCATCCTTCGAGAAGATCAATATATCATCTATGAACACTACGACGAACTTATCCAAATACTCCATAAACACTTTGTTCATCAAGTTCATAAAGTATGCCGGTGCGTTTGTCAGACCAAACGACATAACGGTATACTCGTACAACCCATACCTAGTGGTAAAGGCCGTCTTAGGTATATCCTGCTCTCGGATCTTCAACTGGTGGTACCCTGATCGTAGATCGATCTTGGAAAATATCTTAGCTCCTTGCAATCTATCGACCAGATCATTGATCATTGGTAATGGGTACTTATTCTTGATCGTTACTTCATTCAATCCTCGGTAATCAACAACCATTCTTAACGATCCATCCTTCTTCTCCACTAGAAGTACTGGTGAACCCCAAGGCGAAGAACTTGGGCGTATGAATCCTTTATCCAGTAACTCCTTAATTTGTTTCTTTATCTCCTCCAAATCCTTTGCGAGCATCCTATATGGTCTCTTAGAAATTGGCCCGGTGCCTGGCAGAAGTTTAATCAAAAACTCTATATCTCTATCCGGTGGCATTCCTGGCAGTTCTTCTGGAAACACATCCGGATAATCCTTCACTACTGGCACTTCCTCCTGAACAACTCCTGACAAGGAATTTAATCTACTCCTCTTTGACTTATGCCGGGATACATACTTGATCCTTCTTCCTTCCGGCGTAGTAAGCAAAATGGTCTTGCTGGCACATTCAATATTCCCTTCATACTTAGATAACCAATCCATGCCTAATATCACATCCAGTCCTTGAGATTCCAATACTATTAGGTCCGAAGGGAAAATGTAATTACCAATCCTTAGGGGCAACTGACCACACCATGACTTAGCCATATACTCTGCTCCTGGTGAGGTTACTAACATGGGCGATCTAAGGGCTTTGGTCGGTAGCTTATACTTATCCACGAGTCCCCTTGAAACGTATGAATGCGATGCACCAGTATCGAAAAGAACGAGTGCAGTAAAGGTCTTAACTAAGAACTTACCTATAACCGCATCTGGTTGCTCCTCTACGTCCTCCACAGTCACGTGGTTCACTTGTCCTTTGTTGAACGGGTTGGGCTTCTTCCCGGCGCTTCCATTGTCGTTTCCATTCTTAACTTCTGGGCATTCATTGGCATAATGTCCAGTCTTCCCGCACTTGTAACAAGTGACATGGCTAAAATCCCTCTTGGTGGGTGTGGATGGTGTAGGGCGGTTCTGGTTTCCATTGGCTCCATTCCCATTTCCATTCCCATTCTTGGTGCCATTGTGATTGTGCGAGCTACCACCTCCAAGGGTATGCTGAAACTGTCCTACCGTTTTAGGGGTAAAATGGGGCTTCTGCTGAGCTCCACAATTATACTTTCCTTGCCCATACTTCCTCTTGCGACTCTCAATCTGTTGATGATTCCTATCAATCATTAGGGCGTGGTCAACCAACTCCTGGTAATTGTTGAAAGTTGCCACCATCAACTGTACACTCATCTCATCATTCAGCCCTTCCATGAATCTCTCCTGCTTCTTGGCATCTGTAGCAACATCATCTGGGGCATAACGAGATAGGGTACTAAACTCATCCACGTACTGAGCCACAGTACGATTTCCTTGGCGCAAATTGCGAAATTCCTGCTTCTTCATACTCATGGCTCCTGTTGAGACATGGGCGGTACGAAAAGCTTGCTGAAACTGATCCCAAGTCACATTGGCTACGGGATAAGTGGTTTTGTAATTCTCCCACCATGCTGCGGCTAGTCCAGACAACTGGTGTGCGGCAAATCACACCTTCTCAGCATCCGAGCAATTGGCGGTGGTCAAATCCCTTCCAATCTTGCGTAGCCAGTCATCAGCCACTATTGGTTCGATGCTGCTAGCAAACACGGGTGGTTGCAACCTTAAGAAACGTGTCAGGTTGTCCACGGGTGGTGGTGCTGGAGGGTTGTTGTTGTTGTTGTTGTTGTTGTTGTTGTTGTTGTTGTTGTTGTTGTTGTTGTTGTTGTTGTTGTTCTGGTTATTCCGAGTGTTCTGGACAAGAAGTTGCATCAGGGTGTTCTGCTGCTGGATCAACTGGGTGAGCTCAGGGGGAAACTCAAATTCACGTCTTGGAGGCATCTGATGGGTGTAGAGGGAAGAGATTAGAATAGAAAAGAGGTCTAAGGGAAATTCACTACCCATATGCACATGAGACAAACACACAATCATATCACACCAATCAATTTCAAACAAGGTCTTACAAATCTAATGATCGTTACAAAGGTGCTCTAAAACTAATATTTGGAGGTAAACTACTAGTCATAGGGTGGTCATCTAAAAATATTGATCGGCAGAGGATTCCATAATATCTGCCCAGCTTCATCTTCATAGTCTTCGTCCTTGCTATCCTCAGCTTTCGAATCAGTGTCATCTATGATGATATAGTCTTCCGGTGGTAGCTCCTTGGGTTCTTCTTCCTCGTCTTCTTCTCCCATGAGTATTCCTAACTTCCGGGTCAGGTCATCATTCTTCTCCACAAGTATTTTCATCTCCTCCTCATATCCGTCGTGTGTAGACTTGAGTTCTTCCTCTAACTCCAAATTTCTATTTAGGGCTTTCTTCAAATCTATCATCCCTGCACACATCTAGTGCTCCTGGCGACGAATGTGGTGGTTCAACTCCTGGATGAATGCTGCAATGGACCTACCATTCCAGGTGCTGATCATATCCCAATTCTCATCTCAGCGTCCACAGATCTGGTAGATGGTGTCCTTTAGTTCTTGCTTGTAGACTTCTCCGATCCTTCCCATAGCGATGTGGGCTGCGATACTCCTGCCTAAGCTCCATGTAGGTGCATTAAAGGAAAATGCTATGAGTGAGGTGACAGGTGCGAACGTCCTTCCTGGAACTTGAGCTTGAATCAACCAACGCTCCTCCTCAGGTAGAGTGGCATTGTAGGTTCCGGTGAAACTTGGTAGTCCAATGTTTAGATATCTGGTGACTTCCTTCAGGTGTCGTCCAAATGGTGTGTCATCATCCGGTTGCATGAACTTGTGCTTTGCTTCCACCATCCTAAAGAGTAGAAAAGATGAGGAGTCAAAAAAGAGAAGAGTGAATTGTGCTCTAGGGCTTGTCTTAGTGGTCGTGTCCTACAGTCAGCGTGTGCTCTGATACCATCTTGTAGCGACCAGACCTCAAATAGTCTGATCTCTGTGCATCAGTGTCATCCCTGGATCAGTAATGCTGACACGCACAGTACTTGAAGGATTTATAAGAGAGTAGCAAACACACAGTTATTACATCGATAGTCCAACGATGAATTTATTACAAATAATATGGCTGAAGGCCATCTAATACGATAACAGCAGAAGGCTTGGAAGATAAGTGAGTCCATCAACTCCAGCGGCATCACTGAGTATAGAACCACAACCTAAAAGGGCATCTTACTCGTCATCTAAAAAGTCTGCAACATGAAACGTTGCAGCCCGACAACGGGTCAGCACATGGAATATGCTGGCAAGGTAACACAAGAGAATGCAATGAAAGTAAGCTATTCTATATGCAATATGGCTGGTGGAAAGCTCTATGGTTAAGTTTTTGCGTAAAGCCAATTTTTCCCTACTTCAAAGGAATAGATTTTAATAACTACCATGGTAATTGAAACATCATTGAGAAGATAGACATCCTCTCAACCCCAATTAAAGTTCATCATTAACCCAACAAAATTAATTAAAGTAACATGATGAGATGCACATGAAAATCCAAGTACTAGATACTCAAGACGTCCATAACCGGGGACACGGCTAATCATGATTAGTTTGTACACTCTGCAGAGGTTTGTGCACTTCCCACAAGACTCGATCGCCTCCGTTTGGTTTCTCGCACTGCATGGTGTTTGAGAAACGGATGACCGAGACATAGTCTTTCAGAAGCGCTAGCACCTTACGATCGGGCGGACCGTACCAACCTACATCCCCTACATCTGCTAGTCCACCACTGTAAGAGTTCGCACGACTTACTCATACTATGCTAGAGCCCATAATAGCATTGTGGCTGCACACGGAAGTTTCTAGCATGAATAATCTCATGATCCCTTTGAGCTTGGCTGGCGGTCCAAAAGAAAAACAGGCAATCACTGGAATACCCAGGTGCCTCAGGCCACCCAGATGTGTATTAATGTTACCACCTTAAGTTGAACCATTAATTAACAAACTCACATCTGTCATGGATTTCACTCACCCAATCCACGTCTACGAGCATAGCATGTCCTAACAGTAAACGTAGAAGTAACTCCCAAAGGTTTGAATGTAATGCAGGTAATAGGTACTACCTCAATCTACTTCCCAATCCCACAAGTTAATTGATCCTATTCATGCAATGTGTGAGGGTTGAACTAATGCAATGAAAACTGGGTAATTGGAAAGCATGATCAAAGTGTTACTTGCCTTGCTGATGATCCGCAAAACCTAGAGACTCAAAGCAGCAAGCGGCGCACTCCGGGTACTCTATCGCAAACAATGAAGCATACAATAAGGACTTAACTAATGCACGGGTAAAACTCAAATAAGAGATCTAACCAGAAAGTTCAACTTAAGAACTCCGGTTTGCAAAAAGAATCAACTCGAAAGAAGCAACGAAACTCAAACTGCAAAAGAAACGAGCTACGGTGTACTAGTTGGCCTAAAGTTAAATTTTACAGTAGCCAAAACTTTGTTCAAGTTGATTAAACGTAAAGAGGGCATCGAGACGAAGATCTGGGATTTTGAATCACCTGATTCCGACTCTCGAGCGAAAAGAAAAACGAAAAACAAGATCAGGGCAGAAATCGCGATCGGAATAACCGCGGATAAATACCCCGAAAAAGAAAACGGACGAACAGGCTAACGAACGAACGTTCGCTGTCTGCTGCTAACTAACGAAAACCGTTCGTTAAAACGAACGTACGGACGAACGTCCGCTAAATAACTAAACCGACGAAAACCGAACCGATCTAATCTAAATAAAAAAACAGATCTAGGGTTTTCCTAAAAAAACGATCGGTCTTTTGGAGAAAACCGATGGCGGCGGCGGTTGCTACCTCGACGACGGCGGCGAAAGTCCGGCGGCTCCGGCGCGGCAGTGCGGCGACGCGGCGGGGAGGCGGCAGGGCGGTGCGGCTCGGGGCGGCAGCGGCGCGGCGGCGGCGGCGGTGGCGGGAGGCGGCGCGGGAGGCGGCGGCGGAGGCGCGGCGGTGAGGCGGCGGCGGCGGCGCGGGACGCGACGGCGGCGGCTTAGGGTTTCGGGCGGGGCGCGGGCTGGCGGCTTGGTGATTTGGGCCGGCGGGGCTGGCGCTTATAAAGCCCAGTCTCCCGACCCTATACGAGTCTATGTCGGTTCACTTTTTTTTAAATAGAGTCCTAGCACAGAAAAACTAACGAAAGAAATACTAAACGGACTCCAAAAATCCCAAAATAAATTTACACCGTTCTCTAATAATATTTAGGACAAAGTGAACATTTTTCCCGGGCCTAAATACAATTTTGAAAAACGCACATTTTTCCTATGCATATAAATCCGCAAATAAATCCAGAAAATACCAAAAGTGATTTTTACATTTTTCCTCCAATATTTCCGTTATTTTGGAGAAGTCATATTATCTCCGCTCATATTTTGTATTTAGAAATATTTTTAGGAGAGAAAAATAATTAGAATCACACTGTCCTCGTACCGGTATTCGAGCGAACTCAAATACGAAAACGGTAAAATTCCCAACTCTCTCCGTAGGTCCTTGAGTTGCTTAGAATTTCGAGGAACGCCACAACAAAAAATGCAAAAGGCATGAAATGCAAATATGATCTATGTATAACATTCCAAATTGAAAATTTGGGATGTTACATTCTCAGGATGGGTGTAGCTTATGCCGTGCTCGCTGTCGGTGGTTGGTATGAAAAAATCGATGAGAGGGTGAGATCTCGCGCTGTCAGCACTCACTTTGGCCTCAAGGTGATCGATCAGCTCCAGATCCATGGGATCGAACTTGACCCCAGCCGGCAGCACCGGCCAATACTTCTTGGACTTGCATTGGTTAATTCCAGTTAAATGGTACTCAATGTATGATCAATACACTGTTTTAAGTAAATGATGAAAGATTTTGACAAATAAGTGGTACTCCAAATCTGAAGTCCACAATACCCGAACAAACTGGGGTCTCGGCTGCATTACTACATGTAGACTCTAAAGACTTGAAAACCCCCATAGAGATGGAAATCATCATACAGGGTGACAGGACGAATACTCACAGGAGCGGCCTCTCTGGTTTCTTCCTTCATCCGGCTAGCCGGAAGAGCATCCTTGTTGAGAATGATTTTTCCAGCGTCTCCCATTTGACTACTTGCAATGAAGTATATCAACTCCAGTAGCTCGTCGCTCATCGTACCAAATGGATCGGAACTAGGCGGTGGCTGGGAGGCGGGGAGACCGGGAGAGAATGGGAGAGTGATTTTGTAGAGAATGTGAGAGTGTTGTTGTAGTACTACGAGAGGGGTAAGGCTCACTTTGGTGAACCGAACACGCCGCCAAGACTCTTGTGTCACCTCTGCGCAGCGTGTTGTCACGTCAATTCAATGTGAAGGTATGATGAATAATGTGAGCGACGTATACCAGTACTACTGTACTAGAGTACTTACTTGTCATATTTAGTGTCACATTTTAACCATAGGTTTAACTAAGAAAATGTCAATGCATGTCACCAAAAATTATAATTTTGGAAACTATGTTCAAATATGAATCCAACGATATAATTTTTTGTGACATGCATTATCATTTAGTTAGTTAAATTTATGGTCAAAATTTGACACAAATTACGAATGGTACCAATAAACCAGGAGGGAGGTAGTAGTACGAGTAGCGCAATATACGGTATAGAGGACTAGTACAAATTTTGAGATGGGGTAATACGAAGTTACAAGGCTGTGCGACAGACTTTGTAGGCTACATGAGTAATACAAAATATAATTCCCATTGGACAACACTTTCACCAACAAGTACGCATTTGAAGCCTAATACAAAATATATAGACATGGCTTCTGCACAACATCTCCATCATCATTATCAGTACATCCTACGCAGGTGAGTTAGGATGCACTTGATCCCAGAAAGGTATCTATCCTTCAAACTAACTACAATACATAATATCCAACAAAAGAGGGTCATGCTACAACAGCAGGATACATGGCTCAGTCTAGATATCACTACGAATCAAATTTGTGCATATTGTTGTTGGCATGAACCACATAGCAGCATGTCGGGTTTGCAAAAGCCATTCGTCGCTTGGAAGCTTGATGCCTTTCACACACTAAAGATTATCTGGCAACAAGTTGTGTCGACGAATCTCTGGATATGGTGATTCATGAAACCCATGGTACGATGTGTAAACACAGTTCCCCTGGCGAATGGGAGTTGCATATCATAGTAATCATCGCCGGTGATATGATCGATGATTGGTTGGATGATCGGATAATTGAGCCCGAGGAACATGGAGTGGTTGCCAAGGCTGTAGACCCGCCTCCAGTTGAATACGCCTGGCCCAACGGAGTTGGGATCTTTCTCAAACACGAAGCATCCATAGCCATCACAGTCACGAACGCCCCAGGCATTGTACTGGATGTAGTTTGATGAAATGGTTTGGTCAATTTGTTACGTGCGAATGAGCATCAAATGACCGCCGTCAGTTGAACGAGTGATAAACCGCCACCCATTGACTTGTACATTTCCAGGTCCTAGAATTATGAACGCCAGCGCATTTGCGTCTGCTGCAACAAATCAAATTAGAGACCAAAAGGACAAAAATATACAATCATGTTCAGAGTATGTGTGGAATTAAGATTATTATAACAGTGACACAGATCATAGACAGAGAATTGCAATGTCGTGGTCATAATCATACCCCAAGTTAATATCTATTCTAACAATCATTAGATGCCAATTGTTCTCATATCAACTCCAACAATAAGATGTGTGGTCATAAAAATCTAGGAAATGAGGGGAACATATAGCAATGATGTGGTTATAGACATACTATCTATTCTAAATTTGTAACAACCAACTGCCAGTTGTATTCATAAGGTAAAGATGAGATGAGATAGAACAATTGCACGATGATAGATTCCACCAGTATATGCAGCCAATATGTGCGTCGGCCGCGTAAACGATGCCATCGTGCACTATAACATCAGACAGGAACGGAGGGTCAACAGGATTGATGATGAGCCATAACCATGAATGGCGACCAGATTCCAAACAGAATAATCCCATGTCGAACAAGGCAATGAGCTTGTAATCCATGTAGTCTTCTGATGGTGTGGGCACTTCGCAGATTACAACCTTCAGCAAACAGAGGTCGCACCAAAAGCTCGACGCATCTCGTGCGTAGTAGGCAGGAGTGTCCGGCGGGCCGTGAGCCTCGATGCCGGCGGTATCCAACGATGGAAGGGTGATCTCTCGCTGGGTGTAGATATCCACGAGATGCCACGGACTACCGGATTGGTGGATGAGGACGATCCAGTTGGCCTTCATGCCCGCCCAGTAGTGGCCGTGCATGAAGGACAGGTGGACGGGTTGTGGTAGCATGTCGAGGGGCACCACGGAAACCTCTGTAGGATCGTCAAGTTGGTGTCTAGGCCACCTGCGAGGATCGGGTATCAACAAATAGGGTGTCTTGAAAAGGGTCGGCCAGTTGCAGACGAGTAGACGGTACAAAGACATCGAGCACACGGCCAGACGTACGGTGTTGAGAAGTTCCATACGATTACAGATCTGCTCCAAGAGAACATCAGAGAGGGAATTCCAATCGCGGCTCTCTGTGTCAGTTGGTTGCGCCATAGGTTTTTGAGGGCGCTGAGTGATTGGGGTTTTCGGTGCCTGCGAGCGAGCGGGGAAGTGGATTCAGGCGGGCGAGCGAAGAAGATGGCGTGTGTGGCTGAGCAGTGAGTGGGGAGGATATGGTACGCGTGAGCTACCAAGGAAGATGGCGCGGGCGGGCGAGCAGTGTGCGGGGGGAAATGGTGTGCGGTCGATGATGGGAAAGAGAGGAGGAAGAAGAAGAGAGGAGGAAGAAAAGGGAAAGACAGGCAAGAAAGTGCATCATCGTAATCTCAATTCTACTAGTACTACTACCAGGATATACTGTTCTTCGGAGTGTAAATAGTAAAGCCGATGACATGTGGGTCTACCTCAAGAGGGCCCATATGTCAGTTAATGGAAGAGAGACGTGCGTAGGCGTTTTTGCGAGAGTGTGCTCCATTGGAAAACATGATGGCAGTACTGGGTAAGGCTGATTTAGTAACATCAACACGCTGGTTCAGCTTGTTAATTAAGTGTCCCATCTACTGCAGCGTGTATTGTCACTTCACTGTGAAGACTAGTTAAATAATTCTCTCTGACCGAGATGGGGAATAATGTCAAGGCTTCCTATCTACACTATCCCTATACCTCTACTCTCATCATGTCCAACAAGATGAAACATTGGCCAAGGCACCCGACGCCAATAATGTAGGAGTACTAGTAGTATATTGTGTCAAACTTTAACCATCTATTTAACTAATAAAATGTTAATGCATGTCACCAAAAATCATATCACTGGATTCGTATTTGAACATAGTTTTTAATGGTATAGTTTTTTATGACATGCATGGACACTTTATTAGTTAAATTTACGATCAAAATTTTACACTAAGTACGAAGGGGACCAATAAACCAGTACGGAGGTTTATATACAGGTCAATAAAAAATCACCACACAAGGTAGTATAGTACAAATTACAAATGGGACCAATAAACCAGGACGGAGGTAGTAAGTGATGAGTGCCCGAAGATTTTTTTCTTCCAAAAATGTATGTTACTAGTGTATGTACTCTCCACTATGTCTAGTCTTAATTCTTGCATGCAACATTTTATTGAAGCTTGAAATATGAACATGTCAATGGGAGGGAGTAAAAGACTCATGCATGCATGCAACATACAACACTCACACGTACACATGCACGAACGCAACACTTAGTCATCCATGCGGCACTGGTGGCTGTTAAAGCTACATCGGTTTTTCCCCAAAGAGGAAGGGATGATGCAGTATAGAAGCAGTAGGTATTTCCCTCAGTGATGAAACCAAGGTTATCGAACCAGTAGGAGAACCAAGCAACACAACGTAAACAACACATGCACATAAATAACATACACTCACTATCCGACGTGTAAAAGGGGTTGTCAATCCCTTTCGGGTAACGGGCGTGAGAGAGATATAAATATTGATAGATCAGACGGTAAATAAGATAAATTGCAGCAAGGTATTTTTGGGTTTTTGGTTTAATAGATCTGAAAATTAAAGCAAAGGAAAAATAGATCGCAAAGGCAAATAATATGAGGAAGAGACCCAGGGACCATATATTTCACTAGTGGCTTCTCTCGAGAAAATAGCAAACGGTGGGAAAACAATTACTGTTGGGCAATTGATAGAACTTCAAATAATCATGACGATATCCAGGCAATGATCATTATAAAGGCATCACATCCAAGATTAGTAGACCGACTCCTGCCTACATCTACTACTATTACTCCACACATCGACCACTATCCAACATGAATCTAGTGTATTAAGTTCATGGAGAAACAGAGTAATGCAATAAGAACGATGACATGATGTAGACAAGATATATTTATGTAGAAATAGACCCCATCGTTTTATCGTTAGTAGCAACAATACATACGTGTCGGTTCCCCTTCTGTCACTTGCATCAAGCACCGTAAGATCAAACCTACTACAAAGCACCTCTTCCCATGGCAAGATAAAAAGATCAAGTTGGCCAAACAAAACCCAATATCGGAGAAGAAATATGAGGCTATAAGCAATCATGCAAATAAGAGATCAAAAGAAGACTCAACTTTCATGGATATAAAAACATAGATCTAATCATAAACTCAAAGTTCATCGGATCCCAACAAACACACCGCAGAAAAGTTACATCATATGGGTCTCCAAGAGACCATTGTATTGATAATCAAAAGAGTGAGACGAAGCCATCTAGCTACTGACTACGGACCCGAAGGTCTACAAGGAACTACTCACGCATCATCGGAGAGGCACCAATGGAAGTGGTGAACCCCTCTGTAATGGTGTCTAGATTGGATCTGGTGGTTCCGGACTCTGCGGCGGCTGGATCGAAATTCTGTCTGCTCCCCTAGGGTTTCTGGAATATTGGGGTATTTATAGAGCAAAGAAGTGGTCTGAGGGGTACCTAAGGTGGGCACAACCCACCAGGGCATGCTGTAGGATCGAAAGTATGTCTAGAGGGGGGGTGATTAGACTACTTGTAATTATAAAAATTCTGCCTTTTGATCAAGAACAGTTTTTGGCAGATTCACAATTATGATCAAGACAAGTATCACCCTACACATGCAATTCTAGAGTATAGGCAGCGGAAAGTAAATTGCACATGTAGTAAATGGAGGTGGAGAAGAGCAAACGCAATTTGGAGACGCGGTGATTTTTCACGTGGTTCCGATAGGTGGTGCTATCGTACATCCACGTTGATGGAGACTTCAACCCACGGAGGGTAACGGCTGCGCGAGTCCACGGAGGGCTCCACCCACGAAGGGTCCACGAAGAAGCAACCTTGTCTATTCCATCATGGCCTACGCCCACGGAGGGCTAGCCTTACTCGGGGTAGATCTTCACGAAGTAGGCGATCTCCTTGCCCTTACAAACTTCTTGGTTCAACTCCACATCTCGATGACGGAGGCTCCCAAGCGACACCTAACCAATCTAGGAGGCACCACCCTCCAAAAGGTAATAGATGTTGTAGATGATGATGAACTCCTTGCTCTTGTGCTTCAAATGATAATCTCCCCAACACTCAACTCTCCTCATTGATATGGCTGTGGTGGAAGAAAGGATTGAGTGGAAAGCAACTTGGGAAGGTTAGAAATCAAGTTTCATATGGTGGGAGTGGAGCAACTTGATCTCAACACAAGGGTAGGTAGTTCTCTTCTCAGAAAGTGTAAGGTAGGAGTGGTAGTTCTTTCTGATGGCTCTCTCCACGAATGAAGAGGAGGTGGAGGGGTATATATAGCCTCCACACAAAAATCCAACCGTTACACACATAATTGAGCAATCTCGGTGAGACCGAAGTTGACAACTCGGTCAGACCGAAAGTTCAAATAATGTGAACGTTGGGGTTTTCGGTGGGACCGAAAATACCATCTCGGTTATTCCGATTTGAGTCAAGATAGGAACTTGCTAGTTTCGGTGGGACCGAAAATATCATCTCGGTTATTCCGATATGATGACAGACGGTTACAGAAGCTTGGCAGCCCATGTTTCGGTGAGACCGATCTCAAACTCGGAATGTCCGATTTTTCTAGGGTTTGGCTTATGGCTGAGGTGGTTCATCTCGGTGTGACTGAGTTTGGAAAATCGGTTGGTCCGAGATTACTTATGAGTGTGTTTACTAGTGAAAGTTGCTGATAGTTGAAGGAGATATATCACTAAGCACTTGAGCAACCAGATCATCAACACAACCTCATCCCCTTTTAATAGTATTGGCTTTTCCTATGGACTCAATGTGATCTTGGATCACTAAACCAAAAATGGAGTCTTGAGCTTTTGCCAATGCTTGCCTTAGCATTTTGAGGGGTCCACTTCTTCAGTCATTGCCATACCCATATCACTGAACTTCTCTGAAATGATTCTCAAGTAACTATTAGTTCAATGATATATATGTTGTTATTAATTGCCAAAACCACCCGGGGATTAGTTGCACTTTCAATCTCCCCCTTTTTGGTAATTGATGACAACATATAGATCAAAGCTTCGACAAAGGATATAATCAATGAATAATATCGTCGCTTTGAGAAGTATGTGATAAGCAAGAGCTCCCCCTAAATTTGTGCATTATTTAAGATTTGCGTTTGAATGCAAATGCACAATCGATTAGGATCATGGGTCACTCTTCCATGTCACATACATCTTGGTGGAGCGCACAAAATGATAAGAATGAAAAGCATGCACCCAATCACCAAGACATGAGTAAATGATCATACAAGATAGGAATAGCATATGATAAGCATTAAGCACACATTAAAGCATAGTACGACCAAGCACACATTAAGGTAGCATCAAACGTAGTAACAAGCACACTGAAAGTTTCGAAAAACCAAAAGTATCTCAAAGAAACCGCAAAAGAACGAAAGAGCACTCTCTCTCTCGAAGCCCTATGATCTATACAATTTCTCCCCCTTTGGCAACAAGTTACCAAAAAGTTTGAAAAAGCATAGAGCTAAACGTCACTGTGGGCTCTGCTGGCGGCTCCCGTCTGGGTAGATGTCGGAGTAGATATGACGGCATCGGCGAAGACTTCAGCTGAAGTCTGTGCTGGAGGAGTGGATACTGGAGCTGTAG
>LR738713.1:571118112-571144653 GCA_902687465.1 Secale cereale | reverse complement strand
TGGAGTGACTGCTGGAGCTGTAGGAGGTGCTGAAGTTGTAGTCCTGGTGTCAGTCACTGGGATAGCAGCTGATCGGGATCCTCTGGGAACCGGAGCAGTCTGGCGATGAGAGTCCTGGACTAGGTCATCCTGCATGAGCTCTGCCCTGTCCTGCTTTGCTTCCTCCATGTCTGCCTCAAGCTTGTTGACGGCCACTTGAAGTTCAGTCAGCTTCACGTCCAGAGCGTGGATCTTCTCGTCAACAATCCTCTCTAAGCTCTCCTGAGATTGTTCAATGCTGGCCAGGCGTTGTTCAATCCTTTGGGTAGCTTCAAGAATCTGCTCTCCGAAGCTCTTTGGTTTAGCTGCTGCTGCTGCTGCCTCTTTATCAGCTTTGGCTTTCCTAGCAGCTTCAATCTTGGCTTGACCTTCAACAGAAGTTGGATCCTCCTCATCCATCACAACAACATTGTCTTCATGCTCTGGCTGTAGGGGTAAGTGTTTCCTATCCAACAAGAATTTGCCCGTGCCAAACTTGGCATTGATAAGCATCTGAATCTGCGGGGCAAATCCACATGACCTCTTCTGGTCAGCTGCAGTCCTCTTAATGGTCTCTACCATTAAGTCCAGCACCTTGAAAGGTGCCTTCTCATCAAGTATATGCAGCATGTTGATAGAATACCCTCTGATCATGCGATGATCTCCAGACTTGGGCATCAAGGTATGCCTCAAAATAGTGTTACTGGTAGGTAGACCTGCCTGGAGATAGTAAACTGAGCCGAGCTTCCACACTTCCAAATCTGCTGCGGGGATCTCCTTGTACATGTTCTTCATGGAATCATGGTTCTTCTTTGGAATCCCATAGACATCAATGTCGTCCTCTCGTTGCACTGGAGCATTCAGAAGTTCTGCCCATTCTTCAATAGACAAAGAAAACCTTTGACCTTCAGTCATCCAGGTGATCTTCCCATCAGGATAGAAATGAGTTGTGGCATAGAACTGCATAATCATCTCGTCGTTCCAATCTGTCAGTTTCTGACCCACAAACTCAGCAACTCCACATGCAGTGAAGCTTTCATGCACATGGGGAAAGAAGTCTCTGTGCTCTTCACTGTCAATGTATTTCCAGTCAACGTATCTGGTATCTGCAACTATTGGCTTCTTGTCCATCAGCACAGTCTCATAGAAGTCCTGCTGCTCTCTGGTGTGGAATCTGGGGTCTACAGCAGTTCTTCTCCTCACGGCATATGGATCAGTTTGTCTCCATAGCCTGAGACCTCTATCTTTTCTTGCCTTCATATCCTCGGCTTGAGGATGAGCATCATTGTGAAGTGGCAGTTTTGGACGGAGTTTCAGCAACACCTGTTCTTCTTCATCAGACTCAGCTGGTGGCACATCACCCTTGTTCTTCTCAGATGCTGGAATGTTTCTGGTAGTCCTCTTGGGCTTGGCAGTAGGCTTTGCTAGAGCTGCCTTGGCTTGAGCAGACTTCTTGGGCTTAGAAGTGGCTCCAGCTCTAATGGCATCACCCATGAGCTTAGCCTTCTGAGGAGGAGGCTGGGGTGCTTCTTCTTCTTCTTCATCATCGGCTGCTGCATTTGCATGAGGATCAGTATACACTACCCTCTTCCTCTTGGAGGTTTTCTTCACTTTGCTTGGGGCTGGTTCTCCCAAGTTCAGCTTCTTGGCAACAGCTGACTGCTTGACCTTGCTGGTGCCCTTCTTTGACTGCTGACCTTGTTGCTCTTTGGCAACAACCTTTCTCTTAGGCTTGGAGGACACTTCTTCCTCAGCAATGAAATCAGAATCCTCATCATCAGAATTCCTCTCCTTTCTGGCTCTGGTGGCTGCAGGAGGCAAGCCACTAGGTGTACTCCTCTCACCATCATCAACTGGACTGCTAGCCTCAGGACTAGTGTCTGCTTCCGGAATGTCCGCAAAAGGTGACTCTGACCTGTTCTAGCTGTCACTGGCATCTGACATGGCTGACAACCTGTGAATAGATAAGGTATAGGCAGAGAAGAAGAGTTATCACAAACTGCAGAGGTTTTTGCAAAAAAAATTGAGTTCAAATTTTAGTTTTAAGTTTTCACAGAAGGCATTTCGGTCAAACTGATTTTCAGTTTCGGTGAATCCGAAGTGTGTAACAGAAGCTTACCACACCACTTTCGGTCAGACCGAAGTGGGGTTCGGTCCTGCCGAAACACTAGGGTTTCACTAAAACTCTATCTCGGTCACACCGATTTGCACAACTCGGTTGGACCGAAAGGTGCAGTGCAATGGCCAGAGGCCGAATCGGTCATTCCGAGATTTTAAAACCGGTTTCACCGAGATGTGTTCCGTGGAAACCTAACCCTAAAATTTTTACTCGAAGCTAGTTCAAACGAACCGATCTGATGTTAAGGAAGATTTCAAACATGGCCAGATATAGGGCAAACCAAACGTGCATTGAATCGGATGGGGAGCACGAGAGGGATCGAGACTCACCCTAACTTGGTGGAGTCCCTCTACGGCGGCAACGACGCGGAGGAGAAGTCCGTTGACGGCGGTGGAGACCTGCGGCGAGGGCGCACAGGCGACGGTGGCGACGATCCGAAGAGCAGGGCGACGGCAGCGAGGGACGTGGGAGCGAAAACGTTTGAAGGAATAATCAACGCGCGCTGCCCTTAGTATTTATATCCCTTTGCTGTCGGTGGGACCGAGTTGAAAAACTCGGTGTCACTGAGATGGATAACTGCCAGGCAGTTATGCATTTCGGTCACGCCGAAACTTACAACTCGGTTTCACCGAGATGAAACCTAGATCAGTCTGAGTGTTTTCGGTTTGACCGAGTGGGAGAAGGTTGGTCTGACCGAAAATCACTTAGAAGGTTTTGGAAGGTAGCCCTTGACGGATCGGTGGCTCCGAGTGCTCCTCAATCGGAGGGTCCGAAAATGACTTGTTCAAAGTTTGTGATATAAGCATGAATAGAATTTGAGACAAGAAAGCATAGATAGCTAGGGGAGGTACTTAGGCATTCTTGTCCATCCATTTGGCCAAAAAAAAAATCAAAACAACCAAAACAACAAATGGATGTCCTCGAATGGATAAAATCATGCATTCAACATGCTCACACAATAAGATAGCAAATGAAATATGTGTCAAACATGCACAACCAAAACTCTAGCTACTAGCACACAATTTGTCGATGACTAGGTCATCTTTATATGAGTATTTTGACTTAGGAGCCAAATGAGAACATTTGATCATAGGTCATACTCATCGTTTAAGCACAAGTGGGGTTACCACTTTTACATAAAGCATTGATGTGTTCACATCATTTGGAGATGCTATAGCTCAATTTTTAGAGCAAAGCTCCCCCTAGATGTGAGAACCCCTTTTAAAGGGTCAAACTAACCTTGGGTTGTCGTAGAAGACTTCATGTAGATGTTGAAGATGTGGATGCTCAATGTTGATGTAGATCATCAAGAGTTGGGAGCTATCCTTTTGGATTAGGGCACTTTCAATACCTACATGGGTTAGTCCCACAAGGAACAAACAGGGATATCCATAGACATAGATTGAAGTTCACAATAGATGATGTCCATGAAAGCAATGATTACCTTGTCCCTTGACTTACCAACAAGAGGGTCTGTGACTCCATGAACTAGTGCATGATGTGGAAGTTGATTGCACAAGTTCTTGCCAAAATGTATGTGAGTGAAGTATGTTGGCGGAGTCACCCTCAAGAACCTTCTAGTTCTTCTTCTTCGGGATCCACATCATCTTGATGGGAATCCTTGGGGTTGTAGTTGAGCTTGACGAAGTATAACTTGACGTGTCCTTGGGAACCCACTTGACCATGGCTTGAGGTGCTTCAATGAATGCATCAATCTCCTCTTGAAGCTTGTCCTTGGCTTTTAGCTTGAGGTCTTGTGGTGGAAGGTCATCTTGAGCTTGTTCCACATTGGAAGAAGTAGGATCATACTTCTCCTTTTGAGAAACAAACTGTGGAGTAGGGTATTGACCTTCTTCCCACTCAACACCTTCGGCGTTGAACTTTCGCTCAAAACCAATCCCTTGATTCTTCCGGTGCCTTCCTTGCTTGCGAACAATTTCCTCAAAGTTCTTGCTTCCGGCAAGACTCTTGTAGACACCTTTCTCTATGATCCCTTTCAATAAACTATTCTCTTGCTCAAGTGTAACTTGGCTTGAAACATTGTTAGTGGAATCAAGAGAACTACTAGGAGCAACAACATTAGATTTAACATGGTTATTGTTACTACTAGAGGAAGAATTTTTCTTATGCTTGTCATGCTTAGTCTTAATAGGTGGCAAGAAATTAGACAAGAGAAGTCGTTTGGCAAGATATGAAGAACTCTTCTTTCGAAGATCGTCATTGATCACTTTTAGAAACTCATGTTCTTGCTCTAGAGTGAGCTTCTCGAAGCGTAGCTTCTCATGAGATCTTAGGAGCTCTCTATGATCTTCTTGAGTTGTTTCATGAGCTAACTTAAGAGTGTTTAGTTCTTTAGTTAGACGCTCAATCTCCTTCATAGCATTGTCATTCGACTCTTCTCGACTATAAAGACTACTAGTATTTTCATCGTTACTAAGCTCACTAGATTTATCATGCAAGAGCTCATCTTCACCAAGCAAGTCATCCTCATCACTATTGAAGTCAATGAATTCAGGGTGTGATACCTTGGGGCCTTTAGCCATGAAGCATCTTCCAATTCCCTCATTTGGTGAATCAAATCGTAGGAGTTGGAGTTGGAGGATACGAGTGCAAGACCGGCAACACCTTCATCTTGACTGTAGTAGGAGTCGGAGTGATAGCTTCCATCGGATTGATTGTCGGAGTCGGAGCCGGAGACCCATTCACCTACATGAGCTTGATGTCTTCTTCTTGTGTAGCTCCTTGATGACTTGTCTTTCCTTTCCGAATCCTTGCTTCTCCGAGAGGGTCTTCGTTCATAACGATCATCTCTACTCCTTCTCTCTTTCCGAGGTGACTCATCTCTTGATCTTCTTCTTGGAGATTCTTCTCTTCTCTTGTGGGGAGCCGTACACTCATTTGAGTAGTGTCCGGGTCTTCCACAATTGTAGCAGTTTCGATCACGACTAGAAGATCTCTTTTCATCATATGATCTAGACTTTGAGCTTCTCTCTTTGCCTCTATTCTTGTAGAATTTGTTGAAGTTCTTAACCATTAGGCTTATCTCTTCATTAGAAATTAACTTGTCACTTGAGGTTGCGGGAGCATCACTTGTAGCTTTGTAAGCACCACTTGACTTGTTGTGAAGCTCTTCCTTATCCTTAAGTGTCATCTCATGAGCAACAATTCTTCCAATGACTTCAGTTGGCTTGAGAGTCTTGTAGTTTGGCATCATTTGGATCAAAGTGCACACGGTGTCATACTTTCCATCCAAAGCTCTGAGAATCTTCTTAATGATGAATGTCGGTCATTTCTTCGCTTCCTAAGCCGGCAATCTCATTTGTGATGAGAGCAAGCCTAGAGTACATTTCAGCGACTCCTTCACCGACCTTCATCTTGAACTTGTCAAGTTGACCTTGAAGAATATCTAGCTTTGATTCCTTCACAGACTCGGTACCTTCGTGCATTTCAACCAAAGTATCCCAAATCTCTTTAGCATTCTCAAGACGGCTGATTTTGTTGAACTCCTCGGGACACAAGGCATTGAAGAGAATGTCACAAGCTTGAGCATTGTTTTGCAACATCCGCAACTCTTCCGGTGTGGCTTCACGATCTGGAACTTTTCCTTCCTCGAAGAATTCACCTTGCATGCCAACACAAATAATGCCCCATGCGGCTGGGTTATGACCAAGAATATGCATTTTCATTTTATGCTTCCAACTAGCAAAATTTGTACCATCAAAGTAAGGACCTCTACGATAATTACCCTCACTAGAC
This sequence comes from Secale cereale, assembly GCA_902687465.1. Taxonomy (NCBI): domain Eukaryota; kingdom Viridiplantae; phylum Streptophyta; class Magnoliopsida; order Poales; family Poaceae; genus Secale; species Secale cereale. Next base: position 571,138,760 of record LR738713.1, on the reverse strand, counting down.
GCCATACTCTCCTAGGTTGTGAAACCAAGCTTATGGAGTCCAATGCAATGGAAACCAATACAATGGAGACCAAAGCTCTGATACCACTTGTAGGATCGAAAGTATGTCTAGAGGGGGGGTGATTAGACTACTTGTAATTATAAAAATTCTGCCTTTTGATCAAGAACAGTTTTTGGCAGATTCACAATTATGATCAAGACAAGTATCACCCTACACATGCAATTCTAGAGTATAGGCAGCGGAAAGTAAATTGCACATGTAGTAAAGGGAGGTGGAGAAGAGCAAACGCAATTTGGAGACGCGGTAATTTTTCCCGTGGTTCCGATAGGTGGTGCTATCGTACATCCACGTTGATGGAGACTTCAACCCACGGAGGGTAACGGCTGCGCGAGTCCACGGAGGGCTCCACCCACGAAGGGTCCACGAAGAAGCAACCTTGTCTATTCCATCATGGCCTACGCCCACGGAGGGCTAGCCTTACTCGGGGTAGATCTTCACGAAGTAGGCGATCTCCTTGCCCTTACAAACTTCTTGGTTCAACTCCACATCTCAATGACGGAGGCTCCCAAGCGACACCTAACCAATCTAGGAGGCACCACCCTCCAAAAGGTAATAGATGTTGTAGATGATGATGAACTCCTTGCTCTTGTGCTTCAAATGATAATCTCCCCAACACTCAACTCTCCTCACTGATATGGCTGTGGTGGAAGAAAGGATTGAGTGGAAAGCAACTTGGGAAGGTTAGAAATCAAGTTTCATATGGTGGGAGTGGAGCAACTTGATCTCAACACAAGGGTAGGTAGTTCTCTTCTCAGAAAGTGTAAGGTAGGAGTGGTAGTTCTTTCTGATGGCTCTCTCCACGAATGAAGAGGAGGTGGAGGGGTATATATAGCCTCCACACAAAAATCCAACCGTTACACACATAATTGAGCAATCTCGGTGAGACCGAAGTTGACAACTCGGTCAGACCGAAAGTTCAAATAATGTGAACGTTGGGGTTTTCGGTGGGACCAAAAATACCATCTCGGTTATTCCGATTTGAGTCAAGACAGGAACTTGCCAGTTTCGGTGGGACCGAAAATATCATCTCGGTTATTCCGATATGATGACAGACGGTTACAGAAGCTTGGCAACCCATGTTTCGGTGAGACCGATCTCAAACTCGGAATGTCTGATTTTTCTAGGGTTTGGCTTATGGCTGAGGTGGTTCATCTCGGTGTGACTGAGTTTGGAAAATCGGTTGGTCCGAGATTACTTATGAGTGTGTTTACTAGTGAAAGTTGCTGATAGTTGAAGGAGATATATCACTAAGCACTTGAGCAACCAGATCATCAACACAACCTCATCCCCTTTTAATAGTATTGGCTTTTCCTATGGACTCAATGTGATCTTGGATCACTAAACCAAAAATGGAGTCTTGAGCTTTTGCCAATGCTTGCCTTAGCATTTTGAGGGGTCCACTTCTTCAGTCATTGCCATACCCATATCACTGAACTTCTCTGAAATGATTCTCAAGTAACTATTAGTTCAATGATATATATGTTGTTATTAATTGCCAAAACCACCCGGGGATTAGTTGCACTTTCACATGCCTGGGCCTCCTGAAGGAAATATGCCCTAGAGGCAATAATAAAGATGTTATTTGTATTTCCTTATATCATGATAAATGTCTTTTATACATGGTAGAATTGTATTAACCAGAAACTTAGTACATGTGTGAATACATAGACAAAACAATATGTCCCTAGTATGCCTCTACTAGACTAGCTCATTGATCAAAGATGGTTATGTTTCCTAGCCATAGACATGAGTTGTCATTTGATCAACGAGATCACATCATTAGGAGAATGATGTGATGGACAAGACCCATCCGTTAGCTTAGCACTATGATCGTTTAGTTTTACTGCTATTGCTTTCTTCATGACTTATACATGTTCCTATGACTATGAGATTATGCAACTCCCGAATACCGGAGGAACACCTTGTGTGCTATAAAACGTCACAACGTAACTAGGTGATTATAAAGATGCTCTACAGGTGTCTCCGAAAGTGTTCGTGGTGTTGGCATAAATCAAGAGTAGGATTTGTCACTCCGAGTGTCGGAGAGGTATCTCTGGGCCCTCTTGGTAATGCACATCATAATAAGCCTTGCAAGCAAATGACTAATGCGTTAGTCATGGGATGATGTATTACGGAACGAGTAAAGAGACTTGCCGGTAACGAGATTGAACTAGGTATTGAGATACCGACGATCGAATCTCGGGCAAGTAACATACCGATGACAAAAGGAACAACATATGTTGTTATGCGGTTTGACGGATAAAGATCTTCATAGAATATGTAGGAGACAATATGAGCATCCAGGTTCCGTTATTGGTTATTGACCGGAGATGAGTCTCGGTCATGTCTACATAGTTCTCGAACCCGTAGGGTCCACACGCTTAACGTTTCATGACGATCGGTATTATGAGTTCATGAGTTTTGATGTACCTAAGGTAGTTCGGAGTCCCGGATGAGACCACGGAGATGACGAGGAGTCTCGGAATGTCCAAGACGTAAAGATTGATATATATTGGACGACTATATTCGGACACCGGAAGTGTTCCGGAAAAGTTTCGGATTAAACCGGAGTGCCGGAGGGGTTACCGGAACCCCCCGGGGAAGTATTGGGCCCTAGTGGGCTTTAGGGGAGAGAGAGAGGGCAGCAGCGTAGGAGGTGGCGCGCCCCCTCCCAAGGAGAGTCTGAATTGGACTAGGGGAGGGGGGCGCGGCCCCTCTTTCCCTCTCCCTCTCCCTCTCCTTCCTTCCCCCTCTCCCTCTTGGTGGACTCCTATTAGGAATAGGATTCCTATTCCTAGTAGGAGTAGCTCTCCTAGGGCGCGCCATAGGGGCCAGCCGGCCTCCCCCTTGCTCCTTTATATACGGGGGCAGGGGGCACCTCTAGACACACAAGTTGATCAAGTTGATCTCTCCCAACCGTGTGCGGTGCCCCCCTCCACAGAAACACACCTCGGTCATATCGTTGGAGTGCTTAGGCGAAGCCTTGAGCCGGTAGCTTCATTGTCTCCCTCACCATGCCATCATGCTGATGAAACTCTCCCGCGAAGTTCTACTGGATCAAGAGCTCGTGGAACGTCATCAAGCTGAACGTGTGCTGAACGCGGAGGCTCCGTACGTTCGGTGCTTGATCGGTTGGATCGCGGAGAAAGTTTGACTACATCAACTGCGCCACTAGACACTTCCGCTCCCGGTCTACGAGGGTACGTGGACAAACTCTCCCCTCTCGTTGCTATGCATCTCGTAGATAGATCTTGCGTGATCGCAGGAATTTTTTTGAAATACTATGTTCCCCAACAGTGGTATCAGAGTCAAGTCTATGCTTAGATGATATGCACGAGTAGAACATAAGTGAGTTGTGGACGATAATAGTCATACTGCTTACCAGCATATCATACTTTGGTTCAGCGGTATTGTGAGATGAAGCGGCCCGGACCGACATTACGCGTACGCTTACGCGAGACTGGTTTCACCATTATGAGCACTCGTTGCTTAAAGGTGACTGGCGGGTGTCTGTCTCTCTCACTTTAGTTGAATCGAGTGTGGCTACGCCCGGTCCTTGTGAAGGTTAAAACATCACATACTTGACGAAAAATCATTGTGGTTTTGTATGCGTAGGTAAGAACAGTTCTTGATAAGCATGTAGCAGCTGATAACCCACAAGTGTAGGGGATCGCAATAGTTTTCGAGGGTAAAGTATTCAACCCAAATTTATTGATTCGACACAAGGGGAGCCAAAGAATACTCTTAAGTATTAGAAGCAGAGTTGTCAATTCAACCACACCTGGAAACTTAGTATCTGCAGCAAGATAGTTTAGTAGCAAAGTAATATGATAGTGGCGGTAGCAGCAATAAAAGTAATGATAGTGTTTTTGTAGTTTTTGTAATAGTAGCAACGGAAAAGTAAATATGCAACAAGCAATATAGGTAAAGCTCGTAGGCATTGGATCGGTGATGGGAAATTATGTAGGATGCAATTCATCATGTAGAAGTTATAACCTAGGGTGACACAGAACTAGATCCAGTTCATCAATGCAATGTAGGCATGTATTCCGAATATAGTCATACATGCTTATGGAAAAGAACTTGCATGACATCTTTTGTCCTACCCTCCCTTGGCAGCGGGGTCCTATTGGAAACTAAGGGATATTAAGGCCTCCTTTTAATAGAGTACCAGACCAAAGCATTAACACATAGTGAATACATGAACTCCTCAAACTATGGTCATCACCAGGAGTGCCGGAGTGGTCCCGATTATTGTCACTTCGGGGTTGCCAGATCATAACACATAGTAGGTGACTATAGACTTGCAAGATAGGATCAAGAACACTCATATATTCATGGAAACATAATAGGTTCAGATCTAAAATCATGGCACTCGGGCCCTAGTGACAAGCATTAATCATAACAAAGTCATAGCAACATCAATCTCAGAACATAGTGGATACTAGGGATCAAACCCTAACAAAACTAACTCGATTACATGATAGATCCCATCCAGCCCATCACCGTCCAGCAAGCCTACGATGAAATTACTCACGCACGGCGGTGAGCATCATGGAATTGGTGATGGCGGAAGGTTGATGATGACGATGGCGACGATCTCCACTCTCCGGAGCCCCGAACGGACTCCAGATCAGCCCTCCCGAGGGAGATTAGGGCTTGGCGGCGGCTCCGTCTCGTGAAACGCGATAATTCCTTCTCCTTGATTTTTTTTTCTCCCCGAAAGTGAAGATATAGGATCTGGGGGTACGTCGGTAAGTCACCAGGGGGGCCACGAGGCAGGGGGCGAGCCCTGGATAGGGGGGCGCGCCCCCCACCCTCATGGACAGGCCCAAGGCCCCCTGGTGTGGATCTTCTTGCGGGTATTTTTATATTTTCCGAAATAATTCTCCGTTGATTTTCAGGCGATTCCGAGAACTTTTTATTCTGCACAAAAACAACACCATGGCAGTTCTGCTGAAAACAGCGTCAGTCCGGGTTAGTTCCATTCAAATCATGCAAGTTAGAGTCCAAAACAAGGGCAAAAGGGTTTGGAAAAGTAGATACGTTGGAGACGTATTAACTCCCCCAAGCTTAAACCTTTGCTTGTCCTCAAGGAATTCAGTTGATAAACTGAAAGTGATAAAGAAAAACTTTGACAAACTCTGTTTGCTCTTGTTGTTGTAAATATGTAAGCTAGCATTCAGGTTTTCAACAAGATCATGAACTAACCATATTCACAATAACTTTCAGGTCTCAAGACTACTCACATCAATGGCATAATCAACTAGCGAGCAATAATAATAAACCTCGGATGACAACAGTTTCTCCAAACAATCATGATATGATATAACTAGATGGTATCTCGCCAGCCCTTTTTGAGACCGCAAAACATAAATGCAGAGGACCTTTAAGAATCAAGGACTTACTAGACATTGTAATTCATGGTAAAAGAGATCCAGTCGTGATCATACTCAATGCAAATTAATAGTAATACATGAAACGACATAGGTGCTCTCCTACTGGTGCTCTTTGATAAGAGGATGATGACTCTGCATAAAAGTAAATAGATAGGCCCTTCACAGAGGGAAGCAGGGATTTGTAGAGGTGCCAGAGCTCGATTTTTAAATAGATATGAATAATATTGTAAGCGATATACTTTCATTGTCCACATAACAACCAAGAATCTTGATATCTCCCATGCTACGCACATTATAGGCGGTTCCCAAACAGAATGGTAAAGTTTATACTCCCCCAACCACCAACAAGCACACTCCACGGCTAGCCCGAAACAACAGGTACCGTCCAAACCAGCAACAGCCCTGGGGGAGTTTTGTTTAATTATTATGATTTTGAGCATGGGACTGGGCATCCCGATTACTAGACATTTTCTCATGAATGATGAGCGGAGTCCACTCATCGTGAGAATAACCCACCTAGCATGGAAGATATAGATAGCCCTAGTTGATACATGAGCTGTTCGAGCATACAAAACAGAATTTCATTTGAAGGTTTAGAGTTTGGCACATATAAATTTACTTGGAACGGCAGGTAAATACCGCATATAGGAAGGTATGGTGGACTCGTATGGAATAACTTTGGGGTTTATGGAAGTGGATGCACAAGCAGTATTCCCGCTTAGTACAGGTGAAGGCTAGAAAGAGACTGGGAAGCGACCAGCTAGAGAGCAACAATGGTCATGAACATGCATTAAAATTAATCAACAATGAATGCAGGCATGAGTAGGATATAAATCACCATGAACATAAATATCGTGGAGGCTATGTTGATTTGTTTCAACTACATGTGCCAAGTCAGATCACTTAAATCGTTCAAAGGAGGATACCACCCATTATACCACATCACAACCATTTTAATATCATGTTGGCATGCAAGATAGACCATTGTAAACTCTCAGCTAATTAAGCATGGCATAAGCAGCTATGATCTCTAATTCTCATTGCAAACATGTTTCATTCATAACAAGCTGAATCAGGAATGATGAGCCATCATATTTACAAAAACAAGAGAGGTCGAGTTCATACCAGCTTTTCTCATCTCAATTAGTTCGTCATATATCATCCTTATTGCCTTTCACTCGCACGACTGAACGGTGTGTATAATAATAATAGTGCACGTGCATTGGACTAAGCTGGAATCTGCAGACATTTAATACAAGAGAGAAGACAAGGTAATATGGCTCAAGGTTAAATCAACAACAAAGCATATGAGAGCCACTAAGCATTTCTATCATGGTCTTCTACTCTTAACCCCTAAAGAAAAGAAAACAAACTATTTACATGGGAAAGCTCCCAACAAGCAAAAGAAGGACGGGAAATCTTTTTGGGTTTTCATTTTATCTACTACCACAAGCAAAGAAAGTAAATTGGATAGAAGCTACAACTAATATTTTTTTTGTTTTTCTGGGTTTTTCTAGCACACAAGAAAAAGACTAAGAAAAAGAAATTGAAACTAAGCATGGATGGTACATTCAAAGAGTGTGAGCTCCGACAACTAGAATAAGTGTGAACATGAATGTAAGTCAGTGAGAAACACATACTCCCCCAAGCTTAGGCTTTTGGCCTAAGTTGGTCTATGGCCAGGGATCCAAGCCACTCCCTCTAGTGTACTGAGATGCATCCTCTGGGTGCCACTGGTTGGCGAGCTCATCCAGCTCCCACCCATAAACAGATTGACGGGGAGAATCAAGTGGTGGCTCTGGCTCGGGCTCTGAAGCTTGTGCCTGGACTTCATACTTGTAGAAGGCATCTGATGTACTGAGATACTTGCATGTGGACAGATCAAACAAAGATGGTGCAGGCAAGGTAACAATTTCAAAGTATATTTCATCAAATCTTAATTTATAATTAAGCTGCATATTCTTGTCTGTAAGAATAAAATCATGAGCTACCATGCTCTTGTAGTCTAGATAAACAGGAGCAAGAAATTTTTCTTCCTTCTCATGATACCTAATAGGTATATTAAAATATTCAGCAAGGCGAGAAGCGAAGATGCCTCCAAAGACGGGCCCCTTTGAGCAGTTCAGACTCAATCGTTTGGCAACGACGGGCGCCCAAGCTAAAAGTTGTGTCTTGAAACAAAGCATGGCGTAAAATGATAATTTCAGGGGCACTGAGATTCCCACTGTTCCCGTGACCAATTAAACATCTATTAGCAAATAAAGCAAAGTAGCGCAGAACATGGAAGTGTATACTGGTGATACTTGCCCCTGAAACTTGTCTCGTTTCTCCTACGGCTATCATGTCAATGAACCCTTCTACGTCTTCACGACGTGGTTCATCAAGTCTACCTCCAAAGGGTACTTTGCATATTTCGCAAAAGTCTAAGAGTGATATCTCCTTAATCACATCATATAAACGAAACTCCATCATAGGTGGTGTTTTCCTAGAATGAAAATGAAAGCTTTGCGTGAAAATATTGGTGAGTAAGAGATACTGTTCTTTCTGGTCGTTGAGGAAGTCGCTAAGGCCTTCATTATTTGCCAACCAATAAAAGTCTTCATAGATACCGGCGGACATCATGAAATTATTACAAGGCCATTCGCACGATCGAACTTCCGCCATACGAGGAAAATTATACTTGGGCTTCTTATTTTCTTCTTTCTTCTTCTCCTTTGAACTCTTGCTAGAGGAGCCCCTTAATAATATTTTTAACATTTTCCTTTTCTGAAAATTTCTGAATTTTTTAGTAACTTCAAAATAAAAGTTAACCAAACCTAATAAGATTGATAGCAAAAACTCCTATAAGTGCCTAGAGACTATATCATGCATTAGAACTACTTGGGACCAAGAAAATTTGACATGCAAGCTCAAGAATAAGGTCACCACAGCAGCATAAATTTGCAACAAATAAAACACTAGAACAAAAACTAATTGGACCAATGGAGGAGTCACATACCAAGGAACAATCTCCCCAAATAGTTTGGTGAATGGTGCTTTGAGCAAGGAGATCAAAAATGGCAGCAAGATGAGCTAGAACTCGGGTTTGAGCTGGTTGGGGATTTTTTTGGGAGGAAGAAGAAGAGCATGGGTGCAAGAATAAGTGGAGGGGGGACACGTGGGGCCCATGAGGCAGGGGGCATGCCCTAGACCCTCGTGGCCACGTGTTGGCTCCCCTCGATGTGTGTTCAGTGCCATATTTCCTCAAATATTCTAGAAAAAATCATATTTCATTTTCATGGCATTTGGAGAACTTTTATTTTCAGGATATTTTTTGTTGCACAGATAAGTCTGGAAACAGACAGATAATACTATTTTTCTTTTTATTTATCCTAATTAACAGAAAGTAAAAAGAGGGTACAGAAGATTGTGCTATCTAGATTCACCTATCCCATGCCAATCAAAAGTAATCCATTAACAAGGTTGATCAGGTCTTGTTAATAAACTCTTTCCAGTAACATGAAACTGGAGTATTTTCGAATAACACTAGGTTACCTCAATGGGGATATGTATGTCCCCAACAATAAGGATGTCATATGCCTTCTTGATAGTAGGAATAGGAAACTCAAAACCTCCAATAGTAATAGTCGAAGTTTTTCCAATATAATTGATACTGTGGACCTGAGGTTGTTTCCTCGGAAAGTGTACCGTATGCTAATTACCATTGACATGAAAAGTGACATTGACTTTGTTGCAATCAATAACAGCCCCTGCAGTATTCAAAAAGGGTCTTCCAAGAATAATATACATACTATCGTCCTCGGGAATATCAAGTATGACAAAGTCCGTTAGAATGGTAACATTTGCAACTACAACAGACACATCCTCACAAATACCGATAGGTATAGCAGTTGATTTATTAGCCATTTGCAAAGATATTTCAGTAGGTGTCAACTTACTCAAGTCAAGTCTACGATATAAATAGAGAGGCATAACACTAACACCGACTCCAAGATCACACAAAGCAGTTTTAACATAGTTTCTCTTAATGGAGCAAGGTATAGTAGGTACTCCTGGTTCTCCTAATTTCTTAGGCATTCCACCCTCAAAAGTGTAATTGGCAAGCATGGTGGATATTTCTACTTCAGGTATCTTTCTTTTGTTGGTAATAATATCTTTCATATACTTGGCATAAGGATTTGTTTTAAGCACATCAGTCAAACGCATACGCAAAAAGATAGGTCTAATCATTTCAGCGAAGCGCTCAAAATCATCATCATCCTTTTTCTTGGATGGTTTCGGAGGAAAAGGCATGGGTTTCTGAACCCATGGTTCTCTTTCCCTACCGTGCTTCCTAGCAACAAAGTCTCTCTTATCATAATGTTGATTCTTTGATTGTGGGTTATCAAGATCAACAACATGTTCAATCTCTACATCATTATCATTGCTAGGTTGAGCATCATCATGAACATCATTACTAATATTATCACTAGGTTCATTTTCATTACCAGATAGTGTCTCAGCATCAGAAACAGATATATCATTGGGATTCACAGGTTTGTCAGCTACAGGTTCACTAGAAGCATGCAAAATCCTATCATTTTTCTTTTTCTTCTTCTTACAAGAACTAGGTGCATCTAAATTAGCTCTCTGAGAATCTTGCTCAATTCTCTTAGGGTGGCCTTCAGGATACACAGGTTCCTGAGTCATTTTACCACCTCTAGTTGCAACTCTAACAGCATAGTCATTATTCTTACTATTAATTCATTGAGCAAATCATTCTCAGCCATAAGTACTTGTTCTACTTGAGTGGTGACCATAGAAGCATGTATACTAATGAGTTTCAGTTCACCTTTAGCTCTAGACAGATAATCACTCAAGCGTTCAATCATATAAGCATTGTGTTGTAATTGTCTACCAACATAAGCATTGAACTTTTCTTGTTTCACAATAAAATTGTCAAACTCATCTAAGCATTGGCTAGCAGACTTATAACGAGGAATATCACCTTCATCAAATCTATAAAGAGAATTTACCTTTACTACTTGTGTCGGGTTATCAAGACCATATATTTCTTCAATAGGTGGTAAATTCTTAACATCTTCAGCTTTAATACCTTTCTCTTTCATAGATTTCTTTGCCTCTTGCATATCTTCAGGACTGAGAAATAGAACACCTCTTTTCTTCGGAGTTGGCTTAGAGGCTGGTTCAGGAAGTGTCCAATTATTTTCATTGGCCAGCATATTATTCAATAGTAGTTCAGCTTGTTCAACTGTTGTTTCCCTGAAAACACAACCAGCACAACTATCCAGGTGGTCTCTGGAAGCATCGGTTAGTCCATTATAAAAGACATCAAGTATATCATGCATCTCAAGAGGATGATCAGGCAAAGCATTAAGTAACTAGAGAAGCCTCCCTCAAGCTTGTGGGAGACTCTCTTCTTCAGTTTGAGCAAAGTTATATATTTCCCGTAAGGCAGCTTGTTTCTTATGAGCGGTAAAATATTTAGCAGAGAAGTAATACATCATATCCTGGGGACTACGCACACAACCAGGATCAAGAGAATTAAACCAAGTCTTAGCATCACCCTTTAACGAGAACGGAAATAGCTTAAGGATATAGTAGTAACGAATCTTTTCATCATTGGTAAACAGGGTGGCTATATCATTCAACTTAGTAAGATGTGCCACAATAGTTTCAGACTCATAACTATGGAAAGGATCAGATTCAACCAAAGTAATTAATTCAGGATCAACAGAGAATTCATAATCCTTATTAGTAACATAGATAGGTGAAGTAGCAAAAGCAGGATCATGTTTCATTCTAGCATTCAAGGACTTTTCCTTCAGCTTATCTAATAACTTCTTAAGATCATATCTATCATTGCAAGCAAGAAAGTCTCTAGCAGTTTCTTCATCCATAACATAACCCTCAGGCACAACAGGCAATTCATATCTATTGGGAGTAGTTTCATCATCACTTTCATAAATATCATCATTTTCAACATTTGCACTCTCCCTAATCTTAGCAATTTGTTCATCTAGAAATTCACCTAGTGGCACAGTATCAGGCATAGAGGTAGTTTCATCATACATAGCAGAAGTAGCATCATCAAGAACATACGACATATCAGATTCAATAGCAGGAGTAGGTGTCGCAAGTTTACTCATAACAGAAGGAGAATCAAGTGCAGAGCTAGATGGCAGTTCCTTACCTCCCCTCGTGGTTGAGGGTAAGATCTTGGTTTTTGAGTCCTTCGAATTCTTCATAGTGATCAACAGATATTAATCCCAAGTGACTTACAGAATAGAGCTATGCTCCCCGGCAACAGCGCCAGAAAATAGTCTTGATAACCCACAAGTGTAGGGGATCGCAACAATTTTCGAGGGTAAAGTATTCAACCCAAATTTCTTGATTCGACACAAGGGGAGCCAAAGAATACTCTTAAGTATTAGCAGCTGAGTTGTCAATTCAACCACACCTGGAAACTTAGTATCTGCAGGAAGATAGTTTAGTAGCAAAGTAATATGATAGTGGCGGTAGCAGCAATAAAAGTAACGATAGTGTTTTTGTAGTTTTTCTAATAGTAGCAACGGAAAAGTAAATAAGCAACAAGCAATATAGGTAAAGCTCGTTGGCATTGGATCGGTGATGGGAAATTATGTCGGATGCAATTCATCATGTAGAAGTTATAACCTAGGGTGACACAGAACTAGCTCCAGTTCATCAATGCAATGTAGGCATGTATTCGGAATATAGTCATATGTGCTTATGGAAAAGAACTTGCATGACATCTTTTGTCCTACCCTCCCATGGCAGTGGGGTCCTATTGGAAACTAAGGGATATTAAGGCCTCCTTTTAATAGAGTACCGGACCAAAGCATTAACACATAGTGAATACATGAACTCCTCAAACTATGGTCATCACCGGGAGTGGTCCCGATTATTGTCACTTCGGGGTTGCCGGATCATAACACATAGTAGGTGACTATAGACTTGCAAGATAGGATCAAGAACACACATATATTCATGGAAACGTAATAGGTTCAGATCTGAAATCATGGCACTCGGGCCCTAGTGACAAGCATTAAGCATAGCAAATTCATAGCAATATCAATCTCAGAACATAGTGGATACTAGGGATCAAACCCTAACAAAACTAACTCGATTACATGATAGATCCCATCCAACCCATCACCATCTAGCAAGCCTACGATGGAATTACTCACGCACGGCGGTGAGCATCATGGAATTGGTGATGGAGGAAGGTTGATGATGACGATGGCGACGATCTCCACTCTTCGGAGCCCCGAACTGACTCCAGATCAGCCCTCCCGAGAGAGATTAGGGCTTGGTGGCGGCTCCGTCTCGTGAAACGCGATAATTCATTCTCCTTGATTTTTTTCTCCCAGAAAGTGAAGATATAGGATCTGGGGGTACGTCGGTAAGTCACCAGGGGGCCACGAGGCAGGGGGTGCGCCCTGGGTAGGGGGGCGCGCCTTGGGTAGGGGGCGCGCCCCCCACCCTCATGGACAGGCCCAAGGCCCCCTGGTGTGGATCTTCTTGCAGGTATTTTTTATATTTTCCGAAATAATTCTCTGTTGATTTTCAGGCGATTCCGAGAACTTTTTATTCTGCACAAAAACAACACCATGGCAGTTCTGCTGAAAACAGTTTCAGTCCGGTTAGTTCCATTCAAATCATGCAAGTTAGAGTCCGAAACAAGTCCAAAACAGTTTGGAAAAGTAGATACGTTGGAGACATATCAGCAGCCTCGTAAAACTTGCAACAACAAAGTAGAGGACGTCTAACTTGTTTTTGCAGGGCTTGTTGTGATGTGATATGGTCAAGACATGATGAGTTATACGTTATTGTATGAGATGACCATGTTTTGTAAAGTTCGGCAGCTGGCAGGAGCCATATGGTTGTCGCTTTATTGTATGAAATACACTCGCCATGTAATTGCTTTACTTTATCACTAAGCGATAGCAATAGTTGTGGAAGCAATAGTTGGCGAGACGACAATGATGCTACGATCGAGATCAAGGTGTCACGCCGGTGACGATGGTGATCATGATGGTGCATTGGAGATGGAGATCAAAAGCACAAGATGATGATGGCCATATCATGTCACATATTTTGATTGCATGTGATGTTTATCTTATTATGCTTCTTATTTTGCTTAGTACGATGGTAGCATTAGAAGATGATCCCTTCCAAAAATTTCAAGGTACAAGTGTTCTCCCTGAGTATGCACCATTGCGAAAGTTCATCGTGCCGAGACACCACGTGATGATCGGGTGTCAAAAGCTCTACGTTCACATGCAACGGGTGTAAGCCAGTTTTGCACACGCAGAATACTCGGTTTAAACTTGACGAGCCTAGCATGTATAGACATGGCCTCGGAACACTGGAGACCGAAAGGTCGAGCGTGAATCATATAGTAGATATGATCAACATAAGATGTTCACCATTGAAAACTACACCATCTCACGTGATGATCGAACATGGTTAAGTTGATTTGGATCACGTGATCATTTAGATGACCAGAGGGGTGTCTATCTAAGTGGGAGTTCTTTAGTAATATGATTAATTGAACTTTAATTTATCATGAACTTAGTCCTGATAGTTTTTTGCATATCTATGTTGTTGTAGATCAATGGCCCGTGCTACCGTTCCTTTGAATTTTAATGCATTCCTAGAGAAAACTAAGTTGAAAGATGATGGTAGCAATTACACGGACTGGGTCCGTAACTTGAGGATTATCCTCATTGCTGCACAGAAGAATTAAGTCCTTGAAGCACCGCTAGGTGACAAGCCCCCTCCCGCTAATGTAGACGCTTTGAACGTCTGGCAGACGCGGTCTGATGACTACACGATAGTTCAGTGTGCCATGCTTTACGGCTTAGAACCGGGACTTCAACGACGTTTTGAACGTCATGGAGCATATGAGATGTTCCAGAAGTTGAAGTTAATATTTCAAGCAAATGCCCGGATTGAGAAATATGAGATTTCCAATAAGTTCTACAGCTGTAAGATGGAGGAGAATAGTTCTATCAGTGAACACTTGCTCAGAATGTCTGGGTACTACAATCATATGACTCAACTTGGTTGCAAAGTTGATGAAGATAGTGTTATTGATAGAGTTCTTCAATCATTGCCACCAAGCTACAAAGGCTTCGTGATGAACTATAACATGCAAGGGATGCAAAAAACAATTCCCGAGCTCTTCGCTATGCTCAAGGCTGCAGAGGTAGAAATCAAAAAGGAGCATCAAGTGTTGATGGTTAACAAGACCACTAGTTTCAAGAAAAAGGGCAAAGGAAAGAAGGGGAACTTCAAGAAGAATAGCAAACAGTTGCTACTCGCACGAAGAAACCCAAGTCTAGAGCCAAGTCTGAAACTGAGTGCTTCTACTCCAAAGGGACTGGACACTGGAAGCGGAACTGCCCCAAGTATTTGGCGGATAAGAAGGATGGCAAGGTGAACAAAGGTATATGTGATATACATGTATATGAGATATACATGTTATTGATGTGTACCTTACTAATGCTTGTAGTAGTACATGGGTATTTGATACCGGTTCGGTTGCTAATATTTGTAACTCGAAACAGGGACTATGGATTAAACGAAGATTGGCAAAGGACGAGGTGACGATGCGCGTGGGAAATGGTTCCAGAGTCGATGTGATCGCCGTCGGCACGCTACCTCTACATCTACCTTCGGGATTAGTTTTAGACCTGAATAATTGTTATTTGGTGCCAGCGTTAAGCATGAACATTATATCTGAATCTTGTTTATTGCGAGAAGGTTATTCATTTAAATCTGAGAATAATGGTTGTTCTATTTATATTAGTAATATCTTTTATGGTCATGCACCCTTGAAGAGTGGTCTATTCTTTTTGGATCTCGGTCCTAGTGATACACATATTCATAATATTGAAGCCAAAAGATGTAAGGTTAATAATGATAGTGCAACTTATTTGTGGCACTGCCGTTTAGGTCATATTGGTGTAAAGTGTACGAAGAAACTCCATAATGATGGACTTTTGGAATCACTTGATTATGAATCACTTGGTGCTTGCGAACCATGCCTCATGGGCAAGATGACTAAAACTCCGTTCTCTGGAACAATGGAGCGAGCAACAGATTTGTTGGAAATCATACATATTGATGTATGTGGACCGATGAGTGTTGAAGCTCGCGACGGGTTCGTTATTTTCTGCCCTCACTGATGATTTGAGCAGATATGGGTATATCTACTTGATGAAGCACAAGTCTGAAACATTTGAAAAGTTCAAAGAATTTTAGAGTGAAGTAGAGAATCATCATAACAAGAAAATAAAATTTCTACAATCTGATCTTGGAGGAGAATATTTGAGGTACGAGTTTGGTCTTCATTTGAAACAATGTGGAATAGTTTCACAACTCACGCCACCCAGAACACCACAGCATAATGGTGTGTCTGAACATCGTAACCGTACTTTATTAGATATGGTGCGGTCTATGATGTCTCTTACCGATTAACCACTATCATTTCGGGGTTATGCTTTAGAGACAGCTGCATTCACGCTAAATAGGGCACCATCTAAATCCGTTGAGACGACGCCTTATGAATTGTGGTTTGGCAAGAAACCAAAGTTGTCGTTTCTTAAAGTTTGGGGCTGCGATGCTTATGTGAAAAAGCTTCAACCTGGTAAGCTCGAACCCAAGTCGGAGAAATGTGTCTTCATAGGATATCCAAAGGAGACTGTTGGGTACACCTTCTATCACAGATCCGAAGGCAAGATATTCGTTGCTAAGAATGGATCCTTTCTAGAGAAGGAGTTTCTCTCGAAAGAAGTGAGTGGGAGGAAAGTGGAACTTGATGAGGTGATTGTACCTTCTCTCGAATTGGAAAGTAGTACATCACAGAAACTGGTTCCAGTTATTCCTACACCAATTAGTGAGGAATCTAATGATGATGATCATGAAACTTCAGATCAAAATTCTACTGAACTTCATAGATCAACCAGAGTACGTTCCGCGCCAGAGTGGTACGGCAACCCAGTTCTGGAAGTCATGTTACTAGACCATGATGAACCTATGAACTATGAGGAAGCGATGATGAGCCCAGATTCCGCAAAATGGCTTGAGGCCATGAAATCTGAGATGGGATCCATGTATGAGAACAAAGTATGGACTTTGGTTGACTTGCCCGATGATCGGCAAGCCATCGAAAATAAATGGATCTTCAAGAGGAAGACCGACGCTGACGGTAATGTTACTATTTACAAAGCTCGACTTGTTGCGAAAGGTTTTTGACAAGTTCAAGGAGTTGACTACGATGAGACTTTCTCACCCGTAGCGATGCTTAAGTCTGTTCGAATCATAATGTTAGCAATTACCGCATTTTATGATTATGAAATCTGGCAAATGGATGTCAAAACTGCATTCCTGAATGGATATCTCAAAGAAGAGTTGTATATGATGCAACCAAAAGGTTTTGTCGATCCTAAAGGTGCTAACAAAGTGTGCAAGCTCCGACGATCCATCTATGGACTGGTGCAAGCATCTCGGAGTTGGAATATACGCTTTGATGAGGTGATCAAAGCATATGGTTTTATACAGACTTTTGGAGAAGCCTGTATTTACAAGAAAGTGAGTGGGAGCTCTATAGCATTTCTGATATTATATGTGGATGACATATTGTTGATTGGAAATGATATAGAATTTCTGGATAGCATAAAAGGATACTTGAATAAGAAATTTTCAATGAAAGACCTCGGTGAAGCTGCTTACATATTAGGCATTAAGATCTATAGAGATAGATCAAGACGCTTAATTGGACTTTCACAAAGCACATACCTTGATAAAGTTTTGGAAGTTCAAAATGGATCAGTCAAAGAAAGGGTTCTTGCCTGTGTTACAAGGTGTGAAGTTGAGTAAGACTCAATGCCCGACCACTGCAGAAGATAGAGAGAAAATGAAGTCATTCCCTATGCCTCAGCCAGGATCTCTCATGTATGCAATGCTGTGTACCAGACCTGATGTGTGCCTTGCTATAAGTTTAGCAGGGAGGTGCCAAAGTAATCCAGGAGTGGATCACTGGACAACGGTCAAGAACATCCTGAAGTACCTGAAAAGGACAAAGGATATGTTTCTCGTATATGGAGGTGACAAACAGCTCGTCGTAAAAGGTTATGTCGATTCAAGCTTTGACACTGATCCGGATGACTCTAAGTCACAAACTGGATATGTATTTTTATTAAACGGTGGAACTGTCCGTTGGTGTAGTTCCAAGCAAAGCGTCGTGGCGGGATCTACGTATGAAGTGGAATACATAGCTGCTTCGGAAGCAGCAAATGAAGGAGTCTGGATGAAGGAGTTCATATCCGATCTAGGTGTGATACCTAGTGCATCGGGTCCAATGAAAATCTTTTGTGACAACACTGGAGCAATAGCCTTGGCGAAGGAATCCAGGTTTCACAAGAGAACAAAGCACATCAAAAGACGCTTCAATTCCATCCGCGATCAAGTCAAGGAGGGAGACATAGAAATTTGCAAGATACATACGGATCTGAATGTCGCAGACCCGTTGACTAAGCCTCTTCCACGGGCAAAACATGATCAGCACCAAGACTCCATGGGTGTTAGAATTATTACTTTGTAATCTAGATTATTGACTCTAGTTCAAGTGGGAGCCTGAAAGGAAATATGCCCTAGAGGCAATAATAAAGATGTTATTTGTATTTCCTTATATCATGATAAATGTGTTTTATTCATGCTAGAATTGTATTAACCGGAAACTTAGTACATGTGTGAATACATAGACAAAACAGTATGTCCCTAGTATGCCTCTACTAGACGAGCTCATTGATCAAAGATGGTTATGTTTCCTAGCCATAGACATGAGTTGTCATTTGATCAACGAGATCACATCATTAGGAGAATGATGTGATGGACAAGACCCATCCGTTAGCTTAGCACTATGATCGTTTAGTTTTACTGCTATTGCTTTCTTCATGACTTATGACTTATACATGTTCCTATGACTATGAGATTATGCAACTCCCGAATACCGGAGGAACACCTTGTGCACTATCAAACATCACAATATAACTGGGTTATTATAAAGATGCTCTATAGGTGTCTCCGAAAGTGTTCGTGGTGTTGGCATAGATCAAGAGTAGGATTTGTCACTCCGAGTGTCGGAGAGGTATCTCTGGGCCCTCTCGGTAATGCACAACATAATAAGCCTTGCAAGCAAATGACTAATGAGTTAGTCACGGGATGATGTATTACGGAACGAGTAAAGAGACTTGCCAGTAACGAGATTGAACTAGGTATTGAGATACCGACGATCGAATCTCGGGCAAGTAACATACCGATGACAAAAGGAACAACGTATGTTGTTATGCGGTTTGACCGATAAAGATCTTTGTAGAATATCTAGGATCCAATATGAGCATCCAGGTTATGCTATTGGTTATTGACCGGAGATGAGTCTCGGTCATGTCTATATAGTTCTCGAACCCATAGGGTCCGCGCGCTTAACGTTTGATGACGATCGGTATTATGAGTTTATGAGTTTTGATGTACCAAAGGTAGTTCGGACTCCCCGATGAGATCACGGACATGACGAGGAGTCTCGGAATGTGCGAGACGTAAAGATTGATATATTGGACAACTATATTCGGACACCGGAAGTGTTCCTGAAAAGTTTCGGATTAAACTGGAGTGCCGGAGGGGTTACCGGAACCCCCGAGGGAAGTATTGGGCCCTAGCGGGCTTTAGGGGAGAGAGGGGGCAGCAGCCCAGGAGGTGGCGCGCCCCCTCCCAAGGGGAGTCCGAATTAGACTAGAGGAGGGGGGCACGACCCCTCTTTCCCTCTCCCTCTCCCTCTCCTTCCTTCCCCCTCTCCCTCTTGGTGGACTCCTACTAGGAATAGGATTCCTATTCCTAGTAGGGGTAGCTCTCCTAGGGCTCGCCATAGGGGCCGGCCAGCCTCCCCCCTTTCTCATTTATATACGAGGGCTGGGGGGCACCTCTAGAAACACAAGTTCATCAAGTTGATCTCTCCCAACCGTGTGCGGTGCCCCCCTCCACAGAAACACACCTCGGGCATATTGTTGCAGTGCTTAGGCGAAGCCTTGCGCCGGTAGCTTCATCGTCTCCGTCACCACGCCGTCGTGCTGACGAAACTCTCCCGCGAAATTCTACTGGATCAAGAGCTCGTGGGACATCATCAAGTTGAACATGTGTTGAACACGAAGGCTCCGTACGTTCAGTGCTTGATCGGTTGGATCACGAAGAAATTTCGACTACATCAACCGTGTCACTAGACGCTTCCGCTCCCGGTCTACGAGGGTACGTGGACACACTCTCCCCTCTCGTTGCTATGCATCTAGTAGATAGATCTTGCGTGATTGTAGGATTTTTTTTTGAAATACTACATTCCCCAACACCTCCCGGCGCGCCCTGGTGGGTTGTGCTCCCCTCGGAGCACCCCCCCCCCCCAGGTGCGGCCTTGGCCCATTGGGTTTCTTCTCGTCCAAAAAAATCGCCAAAAAGTTTCACTGCGTTTGGACTCCGTTTGATATTGATTTCATGCGATGTAAGAAACATGCAAAAAACAACAACTAGCACTTGGCACTATGTCAATAGGTTAGTACCAAAAAATGATATAAAATGACTATAAAATGATTGTAAAACATCCTAGAATGATAATATAACAGCATGGAACAATAAAAAATTATAATACGTTGGAGAGATATCAGCATCCCCAAGCTTAACTCCTGCTCGTCCTCGAGTAGGTAAGTGATAAAAACAGAATTTTTTTATGTGGAATGTTGCCTATCATGGCACATCATATTCTTTTCTTTATGGCATGGACATTTGGACTTTTATATGGTTCAAAGCAATAGTCTAGTTTTGACATGAGATTTAAATACTCAAACATATCAATAAGCAACCATGCTTCCAAAATATCAATGCTAAAACAAGTTATCCCTAGACCATCATGCTCAACCATTGATCAATTCATGAAACACACTCGCATATTAGTTACACCCAATGCTCAAGTACGATCATAGTGTTTCCTAGTGGGTGCTTGTAAGAGAAGATGGAGACTAAAATTCAAAAATAAAAATTGCATAAGTAAAAGAAAGGCCCTTCACAGAGAGAAGCATGGATTTGTAGAGGTGCCAGAGCTCAAAGCTTAAATTGAGA
>LR738713.1:571104873-571118102 GCA_902687465.1 Secale cereale | reverse complement strand
AATGTTGCCTATCATGGCACATCATATTCTTTTCTTTATGGCATGGACATTTGGACTTTTATATGGTTCAAAGCAATAGTCTAGTTTTGACATGAGATTTAAATACTCAAACATATCAATAAGCAACCATGCTTCCAAAATATCAATGCTAAAACAAGTTATCCCTAGACCATCATGCTCAACCATTGATCCATTCATGAAACACACTCGCATATTAGTTACACCCAATGCTCAAGTACGATCATAGTGTTTCCTAGTGGGTGCTTGTAAGAGAAGATGGAGACTAAAATTCAAAAATAAAAATTGCATAAGTAAAAGAAAGGCCCTTCACAGAGAGAAGCATGGATTTGTAGAGGTGCCAGAGCTCAAAGCTTAAATTGAGAGATAAATTTTTTGGGGAGGTATACATTTCCCACCAACGAGAACGACTTGAGGTTCCCAACACTTTCCATGCTAGATATATCATAGGGGGTTCCCAAACAAAAAATAAAGTTTATTCCTTATCCACCAAACTTTCACAAGCCATGGCTAGCCGAATCCATGGTTGCCTTCCATACCAACACTTTCCAAGGAAATCCTGATAAAAAAACACTTTCCAAGGAATTTATTATTTGACAACATAAAGTAAATTTGTTTTTCATTTCGGGACTGGGCATCCCTAATACCTTTGCCTTACTCTCATGCAATGATAAGTGAATAAACACTCATCGTGAGAATAACACATATAGCATGGAAAATATTGGCCACCCCTCACCGCCTCATGAGCGGTAGGGGCACACAAAAGGGAAATTTATTTTGAAACTAGAGATGGCACATACAAATTTTCTTAGAACGGAAAGGGAATACCGCATATAGGTAGGTATGGTGGACTCATGTGGCAAAACCGGGATAAAGGATTTTGGATGCACAAGTAGTGATCATACTTATTGCAAAATGAAGGCTAGCAAAAGACTAGGAAGCGACCAACCATGAAACGAACAATCTCATAAGCGAACAGTGAGCATAAATAACACCAAATAATGCACCATAAGTAGGATATAATTTCATTGCATAATTATTGACTTTCGTGCTTGCATAGGGAATCACAAACCTTAACACCAATATTCTTACTAAAGCATAATTACTCGTTAACATGACTCACATATCATATCATCATGTCTCAAAACTATTACAAGGAATCAAGTTTATTTTGTCCAATGATCTTCATGAAAGTTTTTATTATATCCTTCTTGGATATCTATCACTTTGGGACTAATTTTCATGTGTTGCTTTTGATAAGCTCGAACAAATATAAGTGAAGATCATTAGCATAATAATTTTCTTTCTCTCAAACTAATTTAAGGGAAGCAAGAGAATTTCTTAAAAGCTTACTAACTCTCAAATAAATCTAAGTGAAGCAAGAGAGTATTTCTCCAAAGATACTAAAGCACGCCGTGCTAAAAAATATATAAGTGAAGCACTAGAGCAAATCCATAGCTCATAAAAATTTAAGTGAAGCATAGAGAGCTATTCTAACAAGTCATGGCATAATTTTGGCTCTCTCAAATAGATGTGTACATCAAGGATTGATGACTTAAAAAACAAAACAAAAAACAAGAAAAGACTCATATCATACAAGACACTCCAAGCAAAACACATATCATGTGATGAATAAAAATATAGTTTCAAGTGAAATACCGATGGTCGTTAGAAGAAAGAGGGGATGCCACTCGGGGGCATCCCCAAGCTTAGTTGCTTGCTTCTCTTTGGATAATAGCTTGGGAAGCCGGGGCATCCCCAATCTTAGGCTTTTTCTTAATCCTTGTTCCTTCATCCATCGTAAGATAACCCAAAACTTGAAAACTTCAATCACGCAAAACTCCAACAAAACTTTCGTGAGATCCGTTAGTATAAGAAAACAAATCACTACTATAAGTACTGTAGTAAACCAATTCACATTTTGTATTTGTATTATATCTACTATATTCCAACTTTTCTATGGCAAAAATTCATCAAAGAAAACCATAGAATCATCAAAACAAGCACATAACACAATAAAAACAGAATCTGTCAAAAACAAAACAGTCTCTAGTAATCTGGAAGTTTCGAATACTTCTGCAACTCTAAAAATCTTGAAAAAATAGGGCCACGTGGGAAATTTGTATATTAATCTTCTGCAATAATAATCAACCAAATATCACGCTTCTGTTAAAAATGAGAATTTTTCTCGTGAGCGCAAAAGTTTCTGTTTTTCAGTAAGATCAAATCTACTAACACCCAACGTGTTCCTAAGGCTTTGCTTGGCACAAAACTTTATTTAAACCACCAAAACACATCTCAACAGAGTTATTAAAGGTTTTTTTATTGAAAACAGCAAGAAAATCAAAAAGCAAAAAGATACAAGTTGGGTTGCCTCCCAACAAGCGCTATCGTTTTACGCCCTTAGCTAGGCATAATACCAAGATTTCAAGTATTGTCATCCTTGTTGGATGTTCCATAAGTTTCCCTCATTATAGATTCATAAGGCAATTTGATCTTGGTTCTAGGGAAGTGGTCCATGCCCTTTGTCAAGGGAAGTTGGAATTTAATATTCCCTTCTTTCATGTCAATCACTGCGCCAATAGTGCGCAAAAAAGGTCTACCAAGTATAATTGGACAAGACGGATTGCAATCGATGTCAATAACAATAAAGTCTATGGGTACATAGTTCCTATTTGCGAGAATAAGAACATCATTGATCCTTCCCGAAGGCTTTTTAATAGTGGAATCCGCCAAATGCATTAAGATAGCAATCTTCAATATTGGTCAGACCAAGAACATCACAAAGAGATTTCAGAATCGTGGAAACACTAGCACCCACATCACACAAAGCAAAACAATCATAGTTTTTAATTTTTATTTTGATGGTAGGTTCCCATTCATCATGAAATTTTCTATGAATTGATATTTCTAATTCCAACTTATCATCTAAAGCTTTCATCACAGCATCAACAATACGTTTAGTAAAAGCTTCCAATATGTTTAGTAAAAGCTTTATTTTGTTCATAAGCATGGGGTGAATTAATCATGGATTGCAACAAAGAAATACAATTAATCAAGGAACAACTATCATAATTAAAGTCTTTGTAATCCAAGATAGTGGGCACATCACTAGCTATAGTATTGACCTCTCCAAACCCACCTTTATCAATTTTCTCAACAAGATTTTCACCCTCCGAAATATTGGGACGCCTTCTACCTAAAGTTGACTCTTCTTCAGTCCCTTTATCATCAAGTTGAACTTTACTAAACAAAGAATCAGTGGAAGAAACACTAATCATTTTAATGTCTTCATCATTTTTTATGAAAGCAATCACTAGAAAACGCCTTTTTTGAAAATTCTCGTTTAGCTCTAAGCAAGGCGGTTCTTTTCTTACTTTCATCCATACAAACATAAAGAGCTTTAATTGATTCTTCAACTTTAGGCACAAACATTTTCAACTTGAGATTCTCTACATCATGAGAAATTCTATCAATACTCCTAGACATATCATCAATCTTATTCATTTTTTCTTCTATGGAAGCATTGAAAACCTTTTGAGTATTGATAAATTATTTAATATTATTCTCTAGATCAGAGGTGTTCCTATTATTATTGTAAGATTGATTTCCATAGGAATTACCATAATTATTAGATGAAATACTAGGAAAAGGCCTAGGATTAAAATTACCTCTATAAGCATTGTTATTAAAATTATTTCTAGAGATAAAGTTCACATCTATAGCATCACTAGTTTGCTCAATCAAGGTAGACAAAGGCATATCATTAGGATCAATCATAGCACTTTTACTAGGAACCATTTTCATAAGAGCATTAACTTTTTCATTCCAAGAATCAATCTCAACCGTATTAACCTTTTTGCTAGTCGACGCCCTTTCGGTATGCCATTGTGAATAATTTGCCATAATATTATCAAGCAATTTGGTGGCTTCACCCAAAGTAATTTCCATAAAAGTTCCACCAGCGGCGGAATCTAAAAGATTTTGAGAAACAAAATTCAATTCCGCATATAAAAAATTGTATGATCATCCAAAGATTTAACCCATGAGTTGGGCAATTCCTTAGCATCATTTTCATCCTTTCCCAAGATTGTGCAACATGCTCATGTTCAATTTGCTTGAAATTCATGATCTGGGTTCTGAGGGATATGATTTTTGTGGGCGGAAAATATTTGGTAATAGAAGCATATTTGCATTTGTCCCAAGAATCATCACTATTGCGAGGCAAAGAAGAAAACCAAAATTTTGCATGATCTCGCAAAGAAAACAGAAACAATTTCTATTTCACAATATCAATGTCCACATCTTTTTTCTTTTGCATATTGAATAATTCCACAAAGGTATTATGATGGGACACGACATCATCATTAGGAGTGCCGACAAATTGATCTTTCATGACAAGATTCAACAATGCAGTATTAATATCACAAGTCTCCGCACTCGTGGTGGGAGGAGCAATCAGAGTGCCAATGAAATCATTGTTGTTGGTATTGGAAAAATCACACAACTTAGTGTTCTCTTGCGTCATTTTTGAGCAATTGTAAACAAGAACACTAGTGGCGATAGATCCGACCGGAAAACGACAAATGGAAAAAGAGGGCGAATAAAACGGCAAATATTTGTGAAGTGGGGGAGATGAAAACAAGAGGAAAATGGCAAATAATGTAATTGCGAGGAGATGAGATTTGTGATTAGGAACCTGGTATATGTTGAAGGTGCTCCCCGGCAATGCCGCCAGAAAATTCCTTTTGGTGGCGCTAAAGCTACGTCGGTTTTTCCCCAAAGAAGAAGGGATGATGCAGTATAGCAGCGGTAGATATTTCCCTCAGTGATGAAACCAAGGTTATCAAACCAGTAGGAGAACCAGGCAACACAACGTAAACAACACCTGCACACAAATAACAAATACTTGCAACCCGACGTGTAAAAGGGGTTGTCAATCCTTTTCGGGTAACGAACGTGAGAGAGATATAAATATTGGTAGATCAGACGGTAAATAAGATAAATTGCAGCAAGGTATTTTTGCATTTTGGTTTAATAGATCTGAAAATAAAAGCAATGGAAAAATAGATTGCAAAAGGCAAATAATATGAGGAAGAGACCCGGGGGCTGTAGATTTCACTTGTGGCTTCTGTCGAGAAAATAGCAAACGATGGGAAAACAATTACTGTTGGGCAATTGATAGAACTTCAAATAATCATGACGATATCCAAGAAATGATCATTATAAAGGCATCACACCCAAGATTAGTAGACCGACTCCTGCTTGCATCTACTACTAATACTCCAAACATCGACCGCTATCCAGCATGCATCTAGTGTATTCAGTTCATGGAGAAATGAAGTAATGCAAAAAGAATGATGACATGATATAGACAAGATCTATTTATGTAGTTATATACCCCATCATTTTATCCTTAATAGCAACGATACATACGTGTCGGTTCCCCTTCTGTCACTGGGATCAAGCACCGTAAGATCAAACCCACTACAAAGCACCTCTTCCCATGGCAAGATAAAGAGATCAAGTTGGCCAAACAAAACCCAATATCGGAGAAGAAATACAAGGCTATAAGAAATCATGCATATAAGAGATCAAAAGAAGGCTCAAATAACTTTCATGGATATAAAAAGATAGATCTGATCATAAACTCAAAGTTCATCAGATCCCAACAAACACACTGCAAAAGAGTTACATCATATGGCTCTCCAAGAGACCATTGTACTAATAATCAAAAGAGGGAGATGAAGCCATCTAGCTACTGACTACGGACCCGAAGGTCTACAAGGAACTACTCACGCTTCATAGGAGAGGCACCAATGGAAGTGGTGAACCCCTCCGTGATGGTGTCTACATTGGATCTGGTGGTTCAGGACTCTGCGGCGGCTGGATCTAAATTTCGTCTGCTCCCCTAGGGTTTCTGGAATATTAGGGTATTTATATAGCAAAGAGGCAGTCCGGGGGGCACCCGAGGTGGGCACAACCCATGAGGGCGCGCCTGGGCCTCCTGGCATGCCCTAGTGGGTTGTTCTCCCCTCGGAGCACCCCCAGGTGCGGCTTGGGCCCATTGGGTTTCTTCTGGTCCAAAAAAAATCTCCAAAAAGTTTCGCTGGATTTGGACTCCATTTGATATTGATTTCCTATGATGTAAAAAACATGTAGAAAACAACAACTGGCACTTGGCACTATGTCAATAGGTTAGTACCAAAAAATGATATAAAATGACTATAAAATGATTGTAAAACATCCAAGAATGATAATATAACAGCATGGAACAATAAAAAATTATAGATACGTTGGAGATGTATCAGGCACACATCACACAACGCAACACACACGCTCACACTCAAGTGCTCAACCGGCTCCCTCCGTCCGTGAAAGATTGTACATATAGAGATTTACACATTGACCAAGAGGAAACGGAACTTCATGGCATAATTAACGCCCAAAAGTAGCAGACTTATGTGTGCATGCGACCATTGAGATAAGAAGATTAAATGAAGGTTGTTGCATGCTGTAATTAAGGATAGACAAGTACTCCCTCCATTCCTAAATTTAAGTATTTTTAGACATTTCAAATGGACTATAACATACAGATGTATGTAGACATATTTTAGAGTCTAGATTCACTTATTTTGCTCTGTATGTAGCCACTTGTTGAAAACTCTATGAAGACTTATATTTAGCAACCAAGGTCATACGTCTCCAATGTATCTATAATTTTTTATTGTTCCATGCTATTATATTATCCATCTAGGATGTTTTATATGCATTTATATGCTATTTTATATGATTTCTGGGACTAACCTATTAACCTAGAGCCCAGTGCCAGTTTCTGTTTTTTCCTTGTTTCTGAGTTTTAAAGAAAAGGAATACCAAACGGAGCCCAATTGACGTGCCAATTTTTGATGATTTTTTATGGACCAAAAGAAGCCCCCGGAGTAAAAGAGTTAGGCCAGAAGAGTCTCGGGCTGCCCATGAGGGTGGGGGCGCGCCCACCCCCTTGGGCGTGCCCCCTATCTCGTGGAAAGCCCGGAGACCCCCCTGACTTGTGCCCTACGCCAAAAAATCCTATAAATACTGAAACCTCTGGAAAATAAACTAGATGAGAGTTCTACCACCGAAAGCTTCTGTTGCCACCGAAAAACATTCTAGACCCGTTCCGGCACCCTGCCGCAGGGGGAATCCCTCTACGGCGGCCATCTTCATCATCTCGGCGCTCTCCATGACGAGGGAGGAGTAGTTCACCCTCGGGGCTGAGGGTATGTACCAGTAGCTATGTGTTTGATCTCTCTTTCTCGTGTTCTTAAGATGGCACGATCTTGATGTATCGCGAGCTTTGCTATTATAGTTGGATCTTATGATGTTTCTCCCCCTCTACTCTCCTGTAATGAATTGAGTTTTCCCTTTGAAGTTATCTTATCGGATTGAGTCTTTAAGGATTTGAGAACACTTGATGTATGTCTTGCGTGGGATACCTGTGGCGACAATGAGGTATTCTATTGATTCGCTTGATGTATGTTGTTGTGATCAACTTGCGGGTTCCGTGACCTTGGGAATCTATGCATAGGGGTTGGCACGCGTTTTCGTCTTGACTCTCCAGTAGAAACTCTGGGGCTCTCTTGAAGTTCTTTGTGTTGGTTGAATAGATGAATCTGAGATTGTGTGATGCATATCATATAATCATGCCCACGGATACTTGAGGTGACAATGGAGTATCTAGGTGACATTAGAGTTTTGGTTGATTTGTATCTTAAGGTGTTATTCTAGTACGAACTCTAAGATAGATCGAATGGAAAGAATAGCTTCGTGCTATTTTACTACGGACTCTTGAATAGATCGATCGGAAAGAATAACTTTGAGGTGGTTTCGTACCCTACAATAATCTCTTCATTTGTTCTTTGCTATTAGTGACTTTGGAGTGACTCTTTGTTGCATGTTGAGGGATAGTTATATGATCCAGTTATGTTATTATTGTTGAGAGAACTTGCACTTGTGAAAGTATGAACCCTAGGCCTTGTTTCCTATCATTGCAACACCGTTTATGCTCACTTTTATCTTTAGTTACCTTGCCGTTTTTATATTTTCAGAATACAAAAACCTATATCTACCATCCATATTGCACTTGTATCACCATCTCTTCGTCGAACTAGTGCACCTATACAATTTACCATTGTATTGGGTGTGTTGGGATCACAAGAGACTCTTTTTTATTTGGTTGCAGGGTTGTTTGAGAGAGACCCTCTTCATCCTACGCCTCCCACGGATTGATAAACCTTACGTCATCCACTTGAGGGAAATTTGCTACTGTCCTACAAACCTCTGCACTTGGAGGTCCAACAACGTCTACAAGAAGAAGGTTGTGTAGTAGACATCAAGCTCTTTTCTGGAGCCGTTGCCGGGGAGGTGAGTGCTTGAAGTATATCTTTAGATCTTGCAATCGAATCATTTAGTTTCTTATTTTATCACTTGTTTAGTTTATAAAAGAAAAGTACAAAAAATGGAATTAAGGTTACCTCATATGCTTCATCTTTTTAATATCTTTCGTGAAAATGATGGGAAGGAAAATTGTGCTCGAGTACTAGAAGAAGAATTACATAGAATGCTTGCCATAAAATATGTGCATGATGAGCATGATTGCAATGTTGTTAGTATGAATTCTTTGAATACCCATGATGCTAATGATATGTAAAGCCACAAGCTTGGGGATGCTATGTTTGATGAAGATGATATGTTTAGTCCCCCAAGTTTTGATGTGCAAATTTATTATGATGAAAGCATGCCTCCTATTTATGATGATTATATTTATGAAAGTGGATTTGGAGAGGTCATGACTTTATTTAGTGATGAATCCACTATTTCGGAAGAGGTTCCAATTGATTATGAGAACAAAGTTTCTATTTATGATGATTATCGGGATGCACATATGCTATAAAGAATAAAGATAACCATGAAACTTGTCATCGTGATTTTAGTTTTCAATTGGATTATGCTTCACATGATAGTTATTTTGTTGAGTTTGCTCCCACTACTATTGATGAGAATAAATTTGCTTATGTGGAGAGTAGTAAAATTTCTATGCAAGTAGATCATGAAAAGAATGCTTTATGTGTTGGTTATATTGTTGAATTCATTAATGATGCTACTAAAAATTATTATGAGGGAGGAATATATGCTTGTAGGAGTTGCAATAATATCAAGTTTCCTCTCTATGTGCTTGAAGTTTTGAAGCTATGCTTGTTTTGTTTTCCTATGCTAGTTGATTATTGTTCCCATAAGTTGTTTGCTCACAAAATCCCTATGCATAGGAAGTGGGTTAGACTTAAATGTGCTAGTCATATTCTTCATGGTGCTCTCATTATGTTTCAATTCTTATCTTTTACGCGAGCATCATTGAAATCATCATGCCAAGCTAAAAGGCGTTAAACGATAGCGCTTGTTGGGAGGCAACCCAATTTTATTTTATTTCCTTTTGCTTTTGTTTAGGAATAAATATTGAATCTAGCTTCTGTTTAGATGTGGTTTTGTGTTTTAATTAGTGTTTGTGCCAAGTAGAACCTTTGGGAAGACTTGGGTGAAGTCTTTGTGATCATGCTGTAAAAAACAGAAACTTTAGCGCTCACGAGAATAGCTACCATTTTTTATTGGAGAGTGCTTTTTAGTTGATTCTTTTCGCAGATGATTAATAGACAAATTCCTCACGTCCACCAGTTTATTTCAGAATTTTTAGAGTTACAGAAGTATTCGAAAGTTACAGATTACTACAGACTGTTCTGTTTTTGACAGATTCTGTTTTCTATGTGTTATTTGCTTATTTTGATGAATCTATGAGTAGTATCGGAGAGTATGAACCGTAGAGAAGTTGGAATACATATGATATTACACCAATATGAATTTAGAATGAGTTCAGGACATTACCTAAGTGGTGGTTTTATTTTCTTATACTAACGGAGCTTACGAGCTTTCTGTTGAGTTTTGTGTTGTGAAGTTTTCAAGTTTTGGGTAAAGATTCGATGGACTATGGAATAAGGAGTGGCAAGAGCCTAAGCTTGGGGATGCCCAAGGCACCCCAAGGTAATATTCAAGGACAACCAAGAGCCTGATCTTGGGGATGCCCCGGATGGCATCCCCTCTTTCGTCTTCGTCTATCGGTAACTTTACTTGATGCTATATTTTTATTCACCACATGATATGTGTGTTGCTTGGAGCATAAATCTATTTTATTTTGTTTTGCTTGCTGTTTGAATAATATCCCAAGATCTGAAATTCTTAAAGTTTAGAGATTCTTCACATAGTTACATAATTATTCAACTACTCATTGATCTTCACTTATATCTTTTGGAGTAGTTTGTCATTTGCTCTAGTACTTCACTTATATCTTTTAGAGCAAGGCAGTGGTTTTATTTTGAAGAAATTGTTGATCTCTCATGCTTCACTTATATCCTTTTAAGAGTCTTTTAGAACAGCATGGTAATGTGCTTTGGTTATGAAACTAGTCCTAATATGATAGGCATCCAAGATGGGTATAGTAAAAACTTTCATATAAAGTGCATTGAATATTATGAGAAGTTTGATACTTGATGATTGTTTTGAGATATGAGGATGGTAATATTAGATTCATGCTAGTAGAGTAGTTGTGAATTTGAGAAATACTTGTGTTAAGGTTTGCAAGTCCCGTAGCATGCACGTATGGTAACCGTTGTGTGACAAATTTGAAACATGAGGTATTTCATTGAGTGTCAT
Source organism: Secale cereale (assembly GCA_902687465.1). NCBI lineage: Eukaryota > Viridiplantae > Streptophyta > Magnoliopsida > Poales > Poaceae > Secale > Secale cereale. The sequence continues at coordinate 571,107,341 of LR738713.1, read as the reverse complement.
CCTTTGTGTGGAGATCGGGATCGCGCGATGGTTAACTCCTACCAACCCTTCCCCTAGGAGCATGCATGTAGTACTTTGTTTTGATGACTTGTAGATTTTTGCAATAAGTATGTGAATTATTTATGACTAATGTTGAGTCCATGGATTATACGCACTCTCACCCTTCCACCATTGCTAGCCTCTGTTGTACCGCACAAATTTTGCCGGTACCATACACCCACCATATACCTTCCTCAAAACAGCCACCATACCTACCTACCATGGCATTTTCCATAGCTATTCTGTGATATATTGCCATGCAACTTTCATCGTTCCATTTATTATGACACGCTTCATCATTGTCATATTGACATGCATGATCATGTAGTTGACATCGTATTTGTCGCAAGGACACCATGCATAATTTTTCATACATGTCACTCTTGATTCATTGCACATCCCGGTACACCGCCCGAGGCATTCATATAGAGTCATACTTTGTTCTAGTATCGAGTTGTAATCTTTGAGTTGTAAATAAATAGAAGTGTGATGATCATCGTTATTAGAGCATTGTCCCAAAGAAAGAAAAAAAGGAAGGAAATGCCAAAGAAAAAAGAAAGGCCCAAACAAAGAAAAAAAAAGAAAAAAGGGACAATGCTACTATCTTTTTCCACACTTGTGCTTCAAAGTAGCACCATGATCTTCATGATAGAGAGTCTCTTGTTTTGTCACTTTCATATACTAGTGGGAATTTTCATTATGGAACTTGGCTTGTATATTCCAATGATGGGCTTCCTCAAATGACCTAGGTCTTCGTGAGCAAGCAAGTTGGATACACACCCACTTAGTTTCTTTTGTTGAGCTTTCATACATTTATAGCTCTAGTGCATCCGTTGCATGGCAATCCCTACCCACTCACATTGATATATATTGATGGGCATCTCCATAGCCCATTGATACGCCTAGTTGGTGTGAGGCTATCTTCTTCTTTTGTCTTCTCCACAACCACCACTCTATTCCACATAGTGCTATATCCATGGCTCACGCTCATGTATTGTGTGAAAGTTGAAAGGTTTGAAAAAAATTATAGTATGAAACAAGTGCTTGGCTGAAACCGAGGTTGTGCATGATTGGAATATTTTGTTTGACGAAGATGGAGCATACCCTAACTATATGATTTTGTAGGGATGAACTTTCTTTGGCCATGTTATTTTGAGAAGACATAATTGCTTTGTTAGTATGCTTGAAGTATTATTATTCTTATGTCAATATAGACTTTTGTCTTGAATCTTTCGGATCTGAACATTCATGCCACAATAAAGAATATTACATTGATAGCTATGTTAGGTAGCATTCCACATCAAAGATTTAGTTTTTTATCATTTACCTGCTCGAGGACGAGCAGGAATTAAGCTTGGGGATGCTTGATACGTCTCCAATGTATCTATATTTTTTGATTGTTCCATGCTATTATAGTATCCATCTAGGATGTTTTATATGCATTTATCTATTTTATATGATTTTTGGGACTAACCTATTAACCTAGAGCCCAGTGCCAGTTTTTGTTTTTTCCTTGTTTTTGAGTTTTACAGAAAAGGAATACCAAGCGGAGACCAATTGACGTGCCAATTTTTGATGAGTTTTTGTGGACCAAAAGAAGCCCCAGGAGTAAAACAGTTGGGCCAGAAGAGTCTCGGGCTGCCCACGAGGGTGGGGGCGCGCCCACCCTATCTCATGGACAGCCCGGAGACCCCTCTGACTTGTGCCCTACGCCAAAAAATCCTATAAATACAGAAACCTTCGGAAAATAACCTAGATCGAGAGTCCCGCCGCCGAAAGCCTCTGTTAACACCGAAAACCAATCTAGACCCGTTCCGGCACCTTACCGAAGGGGTAATCCCTCTCCGATGGCCATCTTCATCATCTTGGCGCTCTCCATGACGTGGGAGGAGTAGTTCACCCTCGGGGCTGAGGGTATGTACCAATAACTATGTGTTTGATCTCTCTCTCTCGTGTTCTTGAGATGGCACGATCTTGATGTATCGCGAGCTTTGCTATTATAATTTGATCTTATGATGTTTCTCCCCCTCTACTCTATTGTAATGAATTGAGTTTTCCCTTTGAAGTTATCTTATCGGATTGAGTCTTTAAGGATTTGAGAACACTTGATGTATGTCTTGCGTGGGATACCTGTGGTGACAATAGGGTATTCTATTGATTCACTTGATGTATGTTTTGGTGATCAACTTGCGGGTTTCCTGACCTTGGGAATCTATGCATAGGGGTTGGCACACGTTCTCGCCTTAACTCTCCGGTAGAAACTTTGGGGCACTCTTGAAGTTCTTTGTGTTGGTTGAATAGATGAATCTGAGATTGTGTGATGCATATTGTATAATCATGCCCACAAATACTTGAGGTGACAATGGAGTATTGAAAGTGCAACTAATCCCCGGGTGGTTTTGGTAATTAATAACAACATATATATCATT
>LR738713.1:571092748-571104863 GCA_902687465.1 Secale cereale | reverse complement strand
ATTGAGTTTTCCCTTTGAAGTTATCTTATCGGATTGAGTCTTTAAGGATTTGAGAACACTTGATGTATGTCTTGCGTGGGATACCTGTGGTGACAATAGGGTATTCTATTGATTCACTTGATGTATGTTTTGGTGATCAACTTGCGGGTTTCCTGACCTTGGGAATCTATGCATAGGGGTTGGCACACGTTTTCGCCTTAACTCTCCGGTAGAAACTTTGGGGCACTCTTGAAGTTCTTTGTGTTGGTTGAATAGATGAATCTGAGATTGTGTGATGCATATTGTATAATCATGCCCACAAATACTTGAGGTGACAATGGAGTATTGAAAGTGCAACTAATCCCCGGGTGGTTTTGGTAATTAATAACAACATATATATCATTGAACTAATATTCTCTTGAGAATCTTTTCAGAAAAGTTCGATGATGTGGGTATGGAAATGTCTGAAGAAGTGGAACCCCTCAAAATGCTAAGACAAGCATTCGCAAAAGCTCAAGACTCCATTTTTGGTTTAGTGATCAAAGATCACATTGAGTCCATAGGAAAAGCCAATACTATTAAAAGGGGATGAGGTTGTGTTAATGTTCTTGTTGCTCAAGTGCTTGGTGATCTAACTCCCTCAACTATCAGCACTATTCACTACTTAACACACACCCATAAGTAATCTCGGTCAAACCAACTCAGTCCCACCGAGATGAAGTTATTTCCACAAACCCTAACATCTCGGTCACACCGATTTCTCCAACTCAGTCCCACCGAGATGAACCACTTCAGTGTTTCTCCAAACCCTAGCTTCTCGGTCAAACCGATTCTGAGTTTCGGTCCCACCGAAAAAGGGCTGCCAACCTTCTGTGGTCAGTTGACACAAATTCGGAATATCCGAGTTTATATTTTCGGTCTCACCGAGATGGCAAACCCTAACCTTTGACTCACTTCGGTCTCACCGAGATGGTATTTTCGGTCCCACCGAAAATCCCAACGTTCACTATATTTGAACTTTCGGTCTAACCGAGTTTTCACTTCGGTCTGACCGAGATTGGTCAAATGTGTGTGTAACGGTTGGATTTTGTGTGGAGGCTATATATACCCCTCCACCCCCTCCTCATTCGTGAGGAGAGCCATCAGAAAGTACCACCACTTCTACCATACACTTTCTGAGAAGTGAACCACCTACCCTTGTGTTGAGATCAAGTCATTCCATTCCTACCATATGAAACTTGATCTCTAGCCTTCCCAAGTTGCTTTCCACTCAAATCTTTCTTCCACCACAGCCATATCAGTGAGGAGAGTTGAGTGTTGGGGAGTTTATCATCTGAAGCACAAGAGCAAGGAGTTCATCATCATCAACATTGTCTATTACCTTTTGGGGGATGGTGCCTCCTAGATTGGTTAGGTGTCGCTTGGGAGCCTCCGTCTTGATGATGTGGAGTTGAACCAAGAAGTTTGTAAGGGCAAGGAGATCGCCTACTTCGTGAAGATCTACCCCGAGTAAGGCTAGTCCTCCGTGGGCGTAGGCCGTGATGGAATAGACAAGGTTGCTTCTTCGTGGACCCTTCGTGGGTGGAGCCCTCCGTGGACTCGCGCAGCCGTTACCCTCCGTGGGTTGAAGTCTCCATCAACGTGGATGTACGATAGCACCACCTATCGGAACCACGACAAAAATCTCCGTGTCACCAAACTGCGTTTGATCTTCTCCACCTCTCTTTTACATGTGCAATTTACTTTCCGCTGCATATACTCTAGAATTGCATGTGTAGGGTGTTACTTGAATTGATCTTAATTGTGAAACTGCCAAAAACATTGCATGATCTAAAGGCAGATTTTTATTTTGTCAAGTAGTCTAATCACCCCCCCTCTAGACTTACTTTCGATCCTACAAGTGGTATCAGAGCTTTGGTCTCCATTGCCTTGGTTTCCATTGCATTGGACTCCATAAGCTTGGTTTCACAACCTAGGAGAGTATGGCGTCTAGTGAGGGTAATTATCGTAGAGGTCCTTACTTTGATGGTACAAATTTTGCTAGTTGGAAGCATAAAATGAAAATGCATATTCTTGATCATAACCCAGCCGCATGGGGCATTATTTGTGTTGGTATGCAAGGTGACTTCTTTGAAGATGGAAAAGTTCCGGATCGCGAAGCTACACCCGAAGAATTGAAGATGTTGCAAAACAATGCTCAAGCTTGTGACATTCTCTTCAATGCTTTGTGTCCCGAAGAGTTCAACAAAATCAGTCGTCTTGAGAATGCTAAGGAGATTTGGGATACTTTGGTTGAAATGCACGAGGGAACTGAATCTGTTAAGGAATCAAAGCTAGATATTCTTCAAGGTCAACTTGACAAGTTCAAGATGAAGGATGGTGAAGGAGTCGCTGAATGTACTCTAGGCTTGCTCTCATCACAAATGAGATTGCAGGCTTAGGAAGCGAAGAAATGACCGACCGATTCATCATTAAGAAGATTCTCAGAGCTTTGGATGGAAAGTATGACACCGTGTGCACTTTGATCCAAATGATGCCAAACTACAAGACTCTCAAGCCAACTGAAGTCATTGGAAGGATTGTTGCTCATGAGATGACACTTAAGGATAAGGAAGAGCTTCACAACAAGTCAAGTGGTGCTTACAAAGCTACAAGTGATGCTCCTACTACCTCAAGTGACAAGCAAATTTCCAATGAAGACATAAGCCTAATGGTCAAGAACTTCAACAAGTTCTACAAGAATAGAGGCAAAGAAAGAAGCTCAAAGTCTAGATCATATGATGGAAAGAGATCTTCTAGTCGTGATCGAAACTGCTACAATTGTGGACGACCCGGACACTTCTCAAATGAGTGTACGGCTCCCCACAAGAGAAGAGAAGAATCTCCAAGAAGAAGAGCAAGAGATGAGTCACCTCGGAGAGAGAGAAGGAGTAGTGATGATCGTTATGAACGAAGACCTTCTCGGAGAAGCAAGGATTCGGAGAGGAAAGACAAGTCATCAAGGAGCTACACAAGAAGAAGACATCAAGCTCATGTTGGTGAATGGGTCTCCGGCTCCGACTCTGACAGTCAATCCGATGGAAGCTATCACTCCGACTCCGACTATTGTCAAGATGAAGGTGTTGCCGGACTTGCACTCGTATCCTCCAACTCCAACTCCTACGACTTATTTGATTCACCAAATGAGGGAATTGGAAGATGCTTCATGGCTAAAGGCCCCAAGGTAACACACCCTGAATTCATTGACTTTGATAGTGATGAGGATGACTTACTTGGTGAAGATGAGCTCTTGCATGATAAATCTAGTGAGCTTAGTAATGATGAAAATGCTAGTAGTCTTTATAGTCGAGAAGAGTCGAATGACAATGCTATGAAGGAGATTGAGCGTCTAACTAAAGAACTAAACACTCTTAAGTTAGCTCATGAAACAACTCAAGAAGATCATAGAGAGCTCCTAAGATCTCATGAGAAGCTACGCTTCGAGAAGCTCACTCTAGAGCAAGAACATGAGTTTCTAAAAGCGATCAATGACGATCTTCGAAAGAAGAGTTCTTCATATCTTGCCAAACGACTTCTCTTGTCTAATTTCTTGCCACCTATTAAGACTAAGCATGACAAGCATAAGAAAAATTCTTCCTCTAGTAGTAACAATAACAATGTTAAATCCAATATTGTTGCTTCTAGTAGTTCTCTTGATTCCACTAACAATGTTTCAAGCCAAGTTACACTTGAGCAAGAAAATAGCCTATTGAAGGAAATCATAGAGAAAGGTGTCTACAAGAGTCTTGCCGGAAGCAAGAACTTTGAGGAGATTGTTCGCAAACAAGGAAGACAACGGAAGAATCAAGGGATTGGTTTTGAGCGAAAGTTCAACGCCAAAGGTGTTGAGTGGGAAGAAGGTCAATACCCTACTCCACAGTTTGTTTCACAAAAGGAGAAGTATGATCCTACTTCTTCCAATGTGGAACAAGCTCAAGATGACCTTCCACCACAAGACCACAAGCTAAAGGCCAAGGACAAGCTTCAAGAGGAGATTGATGCATTCATTGAAGCACCTCAAGCCATGGTCAAGTGGATTCCCAAGGACACATCAAGTTCTACTTCGTCAAGCTCAACTACAACACCAAGGATTCCCATCAAGATGATGTGGATCCCAAAGAAGAAGAACTAGTAGGTTCTTGAGGGTGACTCCGCCAACAAACTTCACTCATATTCATTTTGGCAAGAACTTGTGCAATCAACTTCCACATCATGCACTTGTTCATGGAGTCACAAACCCTCTTGTTGGTAAGTCAAGGGACAAGGTAATCATTGCTTTCATGGACATCATCTTTTGTGTACTTCAATCTATGTCTATGGATATTCTTGTTTGTTCCTTGTGGGACTAACCCATGTAGGTATTGAAAGTGCCCTAATTCAAAGGATTGCTCCTAACTCATGATGATCTACATCAACATTGAGCATCCACATCTTCAACATCTACATGAAGTCTTCTACGACAACCCAAGGTTAGTTTGACCCTTTAAAAGGGGTTCTCACATCTAGGGGGAGCTTTGCTCTAAAAAATTGAGCTAAAGCATCTTCTAATGATGTGAACACATAAATGCTTTATGTAAAAGTGGTAACCCCACTTGTGCTTAAACGATGAGTATGACCTATGATCAAATGTTCTCATTTGACTCCTAAGTCAACATACTCATATATAGATGACCTAGTCATCGACAAATTGTGTGCTAGTAGCTAGAGTGATTGGTTGTGCATGTTTGACACATATTTCATTTGCTATCTTATTGTGTGAGCATGTTGAATGCATGATTTTATCCATTCAAGGACATCCATTTGTGGTTTTGATTGTTTTGGTTTCTTCTTCTGGCCAAATGGATGGACAAGAATGCCTAAGCACCTTCCCTAGCTATCTATGCTTTCTTGTCTCAAAAATTCTTTTCATGCTCATATCACAACTTTGAACAAGTCTTTTTCGGACAGTCCGAGTGAGGAGCACTCGGAAACACCGATTCGTCTAAGGCTGACTTCCAAAACCTTCTAAGTCCATTTCGGTCTGACCGGTTTCTAAATCTCGGTCCAACCGAAACACTTAGATTGATCTAGGTTTCATCTCGGTGAAACCGAGTTCAACATCTCGGTCTGACCGACATGCGTAACTGCACTGCAATTATGCATCTCGGTGACACCGAGTTGTTCAACTCGGTCCCACCGACAGCACGGGGTTATATATACTGAGGGCTGCGCGCGATCTATTCCTTTCAAACCGTTCGCCCTCCAAGACCCCTGCTGCCGTCGCCCTGATCTAAGGATCGTCGCCTTCGTCGCCTGTGCGCCCTCGCCGCAGGTCTCCGCCGCCGTCAACGGTAATCTTCTCCGCCGTTGCCGCCGTAGAGGGACACCACCAAGTTAGGGTGTGTCCCGATCCCTTTCATGCTCCACTTCTGATTCTTGCATGATAGGACTGCCCTGATTCAATCCACGTTTGATATGATCCCAATACATTGTTCAGATCGTTTAGTTTCGAGGAAAATTCTTAGGTTTAGGTTTCCACGGAATGCATCTCGGTGAAGCCGATTCCTGAAACTCAGACTGACCGATTTGGTCTCTGACCATTGCACTACATAGTTCGGTCTGACCGAGTTGTGAAAATCGGAATGTCCGAATTAAAGTTTCTGTGAAACCCTAAGTTTTCGGTAGGACCGAAACCCATTTCGGTCTGACCGAAAGTGGTGTGTAGGTTCTGTTGAACACTTCGGTTACACCGAAACTTGAAATCGGTTTGACCGAAATACATTCTGTGAAAACTCAAAACTAAGTTTTTGAACTCATTTTTTTTTAAAAAAAACTTCTGCAGTTGTGATAACTCTTCTACTCTGCCTACACCTTATCTATTCACAGGTCTTTCAGCCATGTCAGATGTCAGTGACAGCCAGAACAGGTCCGAATCACCGTTTGCTGAGATTCCAGAGGCAGGTACAAGTCCTGAGGCTAGCAGCTCTAGTGATGATGGTGAGAGGAGTACCCCCAGTGGTCTGCCTCCTGCTGCTACGAGAACCAGGAAGAAGAGAACATCTGATGATGAGGATTCCGACTTTGTTGCTGAGGAAGTTACCTCCAAGCCAAAGAGGCAAGTGGTTGCCAAAGAGCTCCAAGGGCAGCAGCCAAAGAAAGGCACAAGCAAAGTGAAGCAGTCTGCAGTTGCTAAGAAGCTCAACTTGGAAGAGCCAGCTCCTAGCAAGGTGAAGAAGACTTCCAAAAGGAAGAGAGTTGTATATGCTGAACCTCAAGAGGCCGCTGAAGAAGAAGAAGAAGAAGATGCACCCCAGCCTCCTCCTCAGAAAGCTAAGTTCATGGGTGATGCTATTCGGGCTCAAGCCTCCTCCAAGCCCAAGAAGCCTGCTCAAGCTAAGGCAGCTCCAGCCAAGCCCAAGAGGACAACCAGAAGCATTCCAGCTTCTGAGAAGAACAAAGGTGAGATGCCACATTCTGAGTCAGATGAAGAGCATGTGTTGCTCAAGCTCCGTCCCAAGTTGCCACTCCACAATGATGCTCATCCTCAAGCTGAGGATATGAAGGCAAGGAAGGACAAAGGTCTCAGGCTATGGAGACAATCTGATCCATATGCCGTAAGAAGAAGGACTGCTGTGGACCCCAGATTCCACACCAGAGAGCAGCAGGATTTCTATGAGACAGTGCTAATGGATAAGAAGCCCATTGTTGCTGACACCAGGTATGTCGACTGGAAGTATATTGACAGCAGAGAGCATCGGGACTTCTTTCCCCATGTGCATGAGAGCTTTACTGCATGTGGAGTTGCTGACTTTGTGGGTCAAGAACTGACAGCATGGAATGACGAGATGATCATGCAGTTCTATGCCACAGCCCACTTCTACCCTGATGGCAAGATCACCTGGATGACTGAAGGTCAAAGGTTTTCTTCAACTGTTGCAGAATGGGCAGAACTTCTGAACGCTCCAGTGCAGAGAGAGGACGACATTGATGTCTATGGGATTCCTAAGAAGAGTCATGATTCCATGAAGAATATGTACAAGGAGATCCCAGCTGCTGATTTGGAGGTATGGAAACTCGGCTCAGTGTATTATCTCCAGGCAGGTCTGACCACTACTAACACTATCCTGAGGCATACTTTGATGCCTAAGTCAGGTGACCACCGGATGATACGAGGCTACTCTATCAACATGCTGCACATTCTCGATGAGAAGGCACCTTTTAAGGTGATGGACTTGATGGTAGAGACCATCAAGAGGACTGCAGCTGACCAGAAGAGGTCGTGTGGGTTTGCACCGCAGATACAGATGCTTATCAACGCCAAGTTTGGCACGGGCAAATTCATGTTGGATAGGAAGCACTTGCCACTGCAGCCAGAGCATGAGGACAACGTAGTTGTGATGGATGAAGAGGATCCTACCTCAGTTGAAGGGCAAGCCAAGATTGAAGCTGCGAAGAAAGCCAAAGCTGACAAAGAGGCAGCAGCAGCAGCAGCTAAGCCAAAGAGCTTCGGAGATCAGATTCTTGAAGCAACCCGGAGAATTGAACAACGCCTGGCCAGCATTGAGCAATCTCAGGAGAGCCTTGAGAGGATTGTCGAGGACAAGATCCACGCTCTGGACGTGAAGCTGACTGAGATTCAGGTGTCTGTCAACAAGCTTGAGGCAGACATGGAGGAGACTAGGCAGGAGAGAGCAGAGCTCATGCAGGATGATCTAGTCCAGGACTCTCATCGCCAGACTGCTCCGGTTCCCAGAGGATCCAGGTCTGCAGCTATCCCAGTGACAGACTCCAGGGCTACCACTTCAGCACCAGCTACAGCTCCAGCAGTTCCTTCAGCTCCAGCATCCACTCCTCCAGCGCAGACATCAGCAGAAGTCTTCGCCGATGCAGCCATCTCTACACCGACATCGACCCAGACGGGAGCCGCCAGCCGAGCCCGCAGTGACGTTTAGCTCTATACCTTTTCGAACTTTTTGGTAACTTGTTGCCAAAGGGGGAGAAATTGTTATAGATCATAGGGCTTCGAGAGAGAGAGTGCTCTTTCGTCTTTTCGTTCTTTTGCCGGTTTTCCTTGAGATACTTTGGTTTCTTTTGGTTCCAGATACTTTAAGTGTGCTTGCTACTACGTTTGATGCTACCTTAATGAGTGCTTAGTCATACTATGCTTTAATGTGTGCTTATTGCTTATCATGTGCTATTCCTTATTGTATGGCTATTTACTTTTGTCTTGGTGATTAATTGCATGTTATTCATTCTTATCATTTTGTGCGCTCCACCAAGATGTATGTGACATGGAAGAGTGACCCATAATCCTAATCGATTGTGCATTTGCATTCAAACGCAAATTTTAAATAATGCACAAATTTAGGGGGAGCTCTTGTTTATCACATACTTCTCAAAGCGACGATATTATTCATTGATTATATCTTTTGTCGAAGCTTTGATCTATATGTTGTCATCAATTACCAAAAAGGGGGAGATTGAAAGTGCAACTAATCCCCGGGTGGTTTTGGTAATTAATAACAACATATATATCATTGAACTAATATTCTCTTGAGAATCATTTCAGAAAAGTTCGATGATGTGGGTATGGAAATGTCTGAAGAAGTGGACCCCTCAAAATGCTAAGACAAGCATTGGCAAAAGCTCAAGACTCCATTTTTGGTTTAGTGATCAAAGATCACATTGAGTCCATAGGAAAGCCAATACTATTAAAAGGGGATGAGGTTGTGTTAATGTTCTTGTTGCTCAAGTGCTTGGTGATCTGACTCCCTCAACTATCAGCACTATTCACTACTTAACACACACCCATAAGTAAAGGGCTGCCAACCTTCTGTGATCAGTTGACATCAATTCGGAATATCCGAGTTTATATTTTCGGTCTCACCGAAATGGCAAACCCTAACCTTTGACTCACTTCGGTCTCACCGAGATGGTATTTTCGGTCCCACCGAAAATCCCAACGTTCACTATATTTGAACTTTCGGTCTAACCGAGTTTTCACTTCGGTCTGACCGAGATTGGTCAAATGTGTGTGTAACGGTTGGATTTTGTGTGGAGGCTATATATACCCCTCCACCCCCTCCTCATTCGTGAGGAGAGCCATCAGAAAGTACCACCACTTCTATCATACACTTTCTGAGAAGTGAACCACCTACCCTTGTGTTGAGATCAAGCCATTCCATTCCTACCATATGAAACTTGATCTCTAGCCTTCCCAAGTTGCTTTCCACTCAAATCTTTCTTCCACCACAGCCATATCAGTGAGGAGAGTTGAGTGTTGGGGAGATTATCACTTGAAGCACAAGAGCAAGGAGTTCATCATCATCAACACCGTATATTACCTTTTGGGGGGTGGTGCCTCCTAGATTGGTTAGGTGTCGCTTGGGAGCCTCCGTCGTTGAGATGTGGAGTTGAACCAAGAAGTTTGTAAGGGCAAGGAGATCGCCTACTTCGTGAAGATCTACCCCGAGTAAGGCTAGTCCTCCGTGGGCGTAGGCCGTGATGGAATAGACAAGGTTGCTTCTTCGTGGACCCTTCGTGGGTGGAGCCCTCCGTGGACTCGCGCAGCCGTTACCCTCCGTGGGTTGAAGTCTCCATCAACGTGGATGTACGATAGCACCACCTATCGGAACCACGACAAAAATCTCCGTGTCACCAAACTGCGTTTGATCTTCTCCACCTCTCTTTTACATGTGCAATTTACTTTCCGCTGCATATACTCTAGAATTGCATGTGTAGGGTGTTACTTGAATTGATCTTAATTGTGAAACTGCCAAAAACATTGCATGATCTAAAGGCAGATTTTTATTTTGTCAAGTAGTCTAATCACCCCCCCTCTAGACTTACTTTCGATCCTACAAGTATCTAGGTGACATTAGGGTTTTGGTTGATTTGTATCTTAAGGTGTTATTCTAGTACGAACTCTAAGATAGATCGAACGGAAAGAATAGCTTCGTGCTATTTTACAACGGACTCTTGAATAGATCGATCAAAAAGAATAACTTTGAGGTGGTTTCGTACCCTACAGTAATCTCTTCGTTTGTTCTCCGCTATTAGTGTCTTTGGAGTGACTCTTTGTTGCATGTTTAGGGATATTTATATGATCGAGTTATGCTATCATTGTTGTGAGAACTTGCACTAGTGAAAGTATGAACCCTAGGCCTTGTTTCCTATCATTGCAAGACCGTTTATGCTCACTTTTATCTTTAGTTACATTGTTGTTTTTATATTTTCATATTACAAAAACCTATATCTACCATCCATATTGCACTTGTATCACCATCTCTTCGCCGAACTAGTGCACCTATACAATTTACCATTGTATTGGGTGTGTTGGGGACACAAGAGACTCTTTGTTATTTGGTTGCAGGGTTGTTTGAGAGAGACCATCTTCATCCTACGCTTCCCACGGATTGATAAACCTTAGGTCATCCACTTGAGGGAAATTTGCTACTGTCCTACAAACCTCTGCACTTGGAGGCCCAACAACGTCTACAAGAAGAAAAGGTTGTGTAGTAGACATCACAAGGCAGAGTGGAAAACGAGAGAACATAATGTTTATTTGCTAATTAATAGCAATTCATGCAATGAACTGACCACTGCATGTCGTGTTTTCTAATGCTAGATGTATAGTTTTTCACGGACCAAGGGAGTACACGTGCATGCACTCACATACACATCCAGGGTGGTTCGCGCGACTCCTGTCACGCCTGTGTAAAGTTTTGTTTAACCAATTTCTTTGCTCCGCCAACTGACAGGTGGGACCCAAAAACTAGGTGTCAATTTAACCAGTCAACAAAGTGCCACGTCGACTATGTGGCCGGTCAGTAGGATGCACTACAGTGCTCTATGGTGAGCTAGTGATCGTATAATCACCGCAAAACTACATAGTTACCGTAATGACCGTATTGTTAAATACGTTGACCGCCAGTGTATTTTTCTAGTTTCAAATTGAGCCATATTAAGAGCAACTATAATAGGATGATGTAGGCGGGCTGTAAGACATAAAGTAGTATATTTGTGCTGAGTTGGAAGGAAGAGAAGAGGAGAGAGAGAAAAAGCGGGCTACTAAGAGCAAGTACAATAGAGTGACGTAGGCGGGCTATAAGAGATGCCACGTCAGATTTATGTCTAGGTGGAGGAGAGAGGAGAGGAGGGAGAAGAGAAGCGGGCTACAAGCTTACAGCCGGCTCTAGCACAAGCTCCAACACCCTTTGTGAGAGGAAAGAGTGGGCCATTGTATTAATGTATAGTATACTAGTATGTGTAACTATTGTATGAGTGGGCTATTAGGTTAGGTACAAGTGACATGGCAACTTCATATAGCCGGTTGTTGGCTATACTATTAACCATGCTGTAATTAATAGCTAGCTATAGCACGTGCTCCTAGACACTTTGTGAGAGTGAAGAGTGGGCCATGTATCAATAAAGTAGTACTCCCTCCGTCCTAAATTACTTGTCATAGAAATGGATAAAATGGATGTATCTAGAACTAAAATATGTCTAGATACATCCATTTCTTCGACAAGTAATTCCGGACGGAGGGAGTACTTATTTACATCTAACTATTATATTTTCCGGCTATAAGCTTGGCTATAGATGGCATGTCAACTCAATATAGCCAGTAGTCGGTTGTGCTATTAACCATGCTCTAACCGGAAAGGATGCAGTATGGACCAGCACTACTTTGATGTGTCCCGTCAACTCGTTGAACGAGGAGAAGCTTGCTTACTATGCCCTCTCCCTCGCTCACACGCGGTGACTCACAGGAGGAGAAGCTTGCTTACTACGTACGCCTACGCCATCTCCCTCGCCAACACGCGCGGTGGCTCACAGGACGAGGAGAGGGTTTTGACTACAACACCCACTCCCTCTCCCTCTCCCTCTCCCTCTCCCTCGCCCTCGTGGTGGACATGCAGCAGTTTATTCGGTGTCTGATACGTCTCCAACGTATCTACTTTTCCAAACACTTTTGCCCTTGTTTTGGACTCTAACTTGCATGATTTGAATGGAACTAACCCGGACTGACGTTGTTTTCAGCAGAATTGCCATGGTGTTGTTTTTGTGCAGAAATTAGAAGTTCTGGGGATGACCTGAAAATCCACAGAGAATTATT
>LR738713.1:571076204-571092738 GCA_902687465.1 Secale cereale | reverse complement strand
ATGCCCTCTCCCTCGCTCACACGCGGTGACTCACAGGAGGAGAAGCTTGCTTACTACGTACGCCTACGCCATCTCCCTCGCCAACACGCGCGGTGGCTCACAGGACGAGGAGAGGGTTTTGACTACAACACCCACTCCCTCTCCCTCTCCCTCTCCCTCTCCCTCGCCCTCGTGGTGGACATGCAGCAGTTCATTCGGTGTCTGATACGTCTCCAACGTATCTACTTTTCCAAACACTTTTGCCCTTGTTTTGGACTCTAACTTGCATGATTTGAATGGAACTAACCCGGACTGACGTTGTTTTCAGCAGAATTGCCATGGTGTTGTTTTTGTGCAGAAATTAGAAGTTCTGGGGATGACCTGAAAATCCACAGAGAATTATTTTGGAATATAAAAATACCTGTGGAAAGATCTATGTCAGGGGGCCCACACCCTGACCACGAGGGTGGGGGTGCGCCCCCTCCCCATGGGCGCGCCCCCTGCGTCGTGGGCCCCCTGACGCTCCACCTACGTACCCCCGGACTCCATATATTCACTTTCGGGGAGAAAAAACTCAGAGAGGAAGAATTGATGCGTTTTACGATACGGAGCCACCACCAAGCCCTAATCTCTCTCGGGAGGGCTGATCTGGAGTCCGTTCGGGGCTCCGGAGAGTGGAGATTGTCGCCATCGCCATCATCAACCTTCCTCCATCAGCAATTTCATGATGCTCACCGCCGTGCGTGAGTAGTTCCAATGTAGGCTTGCTGGACGACGATGGGTTGGATGAGATTTACCATGTAATCAAGTTAGTTTTGTTAGGGTTTGATCCCTAGTATCCACTATGTTCTAAGATTGGTGTTGCTATGACTTTGCTATGCTTAATGCTTGTCACTAGGGCCCGAGTACCATGATTTCAGATCTGAACCTATTATGTTTTCATGAATATATGTGTGTTCTTGATCCTATCTTGCAAGTCTATAGTCACCTACTATGTGTTATGATTCGGCAACCCGAAGTGACAATAATCGGGACCACTCCCGATGATGACCGTAGTTTGAGGAGTTCATCTATTCACAATGTGTTAATGCTTTGGTCCGGTACTATATTAAAAGGAGGCCTTAATATCCCTTAGTTTTCACTAGGACCCCGCTGCCACGGGAGGGTAGGACAAAAGATGCCATGCAAGTTCTTTTCCATAAGCACGTATGATTATATTTAGAATACATGCCTAAATTACATTGATGAACTGGAGCTAGTTCTGTGTCACCCTAGGTTATAACTTTTACATGATGAGTCGCATCCGACATAATTCCCATCACCGATCCAATGCCTACGAGCTTTTCACATATTGCTTGTTGCTTATTTACTTTTCCGCTGCTACTGTCACAAAAACTACAAAAACACTACCGTTACTTTTATTGGTGTTACCACTATTACCATATTACTTTGCTACTAAACTACCTTGCTGCAGATACTAAGTTTCCAGGTGTGGTTGAATTGACAACTCAGATGCTAATACTTAAGAGTATTCTTTGGCCCCCCTTGTGTTGAATCAATAAATTTGGGTTGAATACTTTACCCTCGAAAAATGTTGTGATCCCCTACACTTGTGGGTTATCAAGACTATTTTCTGGCGCTGTTGCCGGGGAGCATAGCTCTATTCTTTAAGTCACTTGGGATTTATATCTGTTAATCACCATGAAGAATTTGAAGGACTCAAAAACCAAGATCTATCCCTCAACTACGAGGGGAGGTAAGGAAATGCCATCTATCTATGCACTTGATTCACCATCTGTTATGGGTAAATTTGCGACACCTACTCCTGCTATTGAATCTGATATGTCGTATGTTCTTGATGATGCCACTTCTGCTATGTATGATGAAACTAATTCTATGCCTGATAATACTGTGCCACTAGGTGAATTTCTAGATGAACAAATTGCTAAGGTTAGGGAGAATGCAAGTATTGAAACTGATAATTTTTATGAAAGTGATGATGAAGCTTCTCCCCCTAGATATGAATTGCCTGTTGTTCCTGAGGGTTATGTTATGGATGAAGAAACTTCTAGAGACTTTCTTGCTTGCAACGATAGATATGATCTTAAGAAATTATTAGCTAAGCGGAAAGAAAAGTCCTTGAATGCTAGAATGAAACATGACCCTGCTTTTGCTACTTCACCTATCTTTGTTACTGATAAGGATTATGATTTCTCTGTTGATCCTCAGTCAATTACTTTGGTTGAATCTGATCCTTTCCATAGCTATGAGTCTGAAGCTGTTGTGGCACATCTTACTAAGTTGAATGATATAGCCACCCTGTTTACCAATGATGAAAAGATTCGTTACTACTATATCCTTAAGTTATTCCAGTTCTCGCTAAAGGGTGATGCTAAGACTTGGTATAATTCTATTGATCCTGGTTGTGTGCGTAGTCCCCAGGATATGATGTATTACTTCTCTGCTAAATATTTTCCAGCTCATAAGAAACAAGCTGCCTTACAGGAAATATATAACTTTGTGCAAATTGAAGAAGAGAGTCTCCCACAAGCTTGGGGGAGGCTTCTCCAATTACTTAATGCTTTGCCTGATCATCCTCTAGAGAGGAACGATATACTTGATGTCTTTTATAATGGACTAACCGATGCTTCCAGAGACCACCTGGATAGGTGTGTTTCCAGGGAAAGAACAGTTGATCAAGCTGAATTACTATTGAATAATATGCTGGCCAATAAAAATAATTGGACACTTCCTGAACCATCCCCTAAGCCAACTCCGAAGAAAAGAGGTGTTCTATTTCTCAGTCCCGAAGATATGCAAGAGGCAATGAAATCTATGAAAGAAAAAGGTATTAAAGTTGAAGATGTTAAGAATTTACCACCTATTGAAGAAATACATGGTCTTGATAACCCGACACATGTAGTAAAGGTAAATTCTCTTTATAGATTTGATGAAGGTGATATTCCTCGTTATAAGTGTGCTAGCCAATGCTTAGATGAGTTTGACAATTTTAATGTGAAATAAGAAAACTTCAATGCTTATGTTGGTAGACAATTGCAACGTAATGCTTATATGATTGAACGCTTGAGTGATTCTTTGTCTAGAGTTAAAGGTGAACTGAAACTCATTAGTAAACATGCTTCTATGGTTACCACTCAAGTAGAACAAGTACTTAAGGCTCAGAATGATTTCCTCAGTGAATTAAATGGTAAGAATAATGACTATGTTGTTAGAGTTGCTACTAGAGGTGGTAAAGTGACTCAGGAACCTTTGTATCCCGAAGGCCACCCTAAGAGAATTGAGCAAGATTCTTATAGAACTAATTTAGATGCACCTAGTTCTTCTAAGAATAAGAAAAAGAAAAATGATAGGACTTTGCATGCTTCTAGTGAACCTGTAGCTGACACACGTGAGAATCCCAATGAACATGAACCTAGTGATAATGTTAATGATGATGTTCATTATGATGCTCAACCTAGCAATGATAATGATGTAGAGATTGAACCTGTTGTTGATCTTGATAACCCACAATCAAATAATCAACGTTATGATAAGAGAGACTTTGTTGCTAGCAAGCACGGTAAGGAAAGCGAACCATGGGTTCAGAAACCCATGACTTTTCCTCCTAAACCATCCAAGAAAAAGGACGATGAGGATTTCGAACGCTTTGCTGAAATGATTAGACCTATCTTTCTGCGTATGCGTTTGACTGATGTGCTTAAAACAAATCCTTATGCTAAGTATATGAAAGATATTATTACCAACAAAAGAAAGACACCTGGAGTAGAAATTTCCACCATGCTTGCCAATTACACTTTTAAAGGTGGAATACCTAAGAAACTAGGAGATCCAGGAGTACCCACTATACCTTGATCCATTAAAAGAAACTATGTTAAAACTGATTTATGTGATCTTGGAGCCTGTGTTAGTGTTATGCCTCTCTCTTTATATCGTAGACTTGACTTCGGTAAGTTGACACCTACTGAAATATCTTTGCAAATGGCTGATAAATCAACTTCTATGCATGTCGGTATATGTGAGGATGTGCCTGTTGCAGTTGCAAATGTTACTATTCTAACGGACTTTGTTATCCTTGATATTCCCGGGGACGATAGTATGTCTATTATCCTTGGTAGACTCTATTTGAATACTGCAGGGGCTGTTATTGATTGCAACAAAGGCAATGTCACTTTTCATGTCAATGGTAATGAGCATACGGTACACTTTCCGAGGAAACAACCTTAGGTCCACAGTATCAATTATATTGGAAAAATTTCAACTATTACTATTGGAGGTTTTGAATTTCCTCTCCCTACTGTCAAGAAGACATATGATATTCTTATTGTTGGGGACATACATATCCCCATTGAGGTAAACTAGTGATATTCGAAAATTCTCCGGTTTCATGTTATACGGAAAGAGTTTATTATAAAGACTTGATAAACCTTGTTAATGGATTCCTTTTGATGAGCATGAGATGGGTGAATCTAGATAGCACAACCTTCTGTATCCCCCTTTTACTTTCTGTTAATTAGGATAACTAAAGCAAAATTAGTATTTTCTGTCTGTTTCCAGACTTATCCGTGCAATAAAAAAAATACCCCAAAAATAAAAGTTCTCCAAATGCCCTGAAAATTAAATATGATTTTTTTCTAGAATATTTGAGAATATATGGCACAGAAAACACACCGAGGGGAGCCAGCACCTGGCCACGAGGGTCCAGGGCGCGCCCACCCTCACAGGGCGCGCCCTTGCCTCGTGGGCCCCACGTGACCCCCCTCCACCTATTCCTGCACCCATTCCCTTCTTCTTCCTCCCAAAAAAATCACTACCCAGCTCAAACACGAGTTCTAGCTCATCTTGCTGCCATTTTCGATCTCCTTGCTCAAAGCACCATTCACCAAACTGTTTGGGGAGATTGTTCCTTGGTGTGTGACTCCTCCATTGGTCCAATTAGTTTTTTTTCTAGTGCTTTATTTATTGCAAATTTTCGCTGCTGTGGTGACCTTGTTCTTGAGCTTGTATGTCAAATTTCCTTGGTCCCAAGTAGTCCTAATGCATGATATAGTCTCTAGGCACTTGTAGGAGTTGTTGCTATCAATCTTGTTGAGTTTGGTTAACTTTTATTTTGAGTTACTAAAAATTTCAGAAAATTTCAGAGGAGAAAAATGATAAAGAGATTGTTGAGGGGCTCCTCCAGTAAAAGTTCATAGGATAAGAAGAAAGAAGAAAATAAGAAGCCCAAATATAATCTTCCTTGTATGGCGGAAGTTCGGTCGTGTGAATGGCCTTGTAATGAGTTCATGAGAGCCGCCGGGATTTATGAAGACTTTTATTGGTTGGCAAATAATGCAGGCCTCGCCGACTTCCCCCACGACCAGCGTGAACAGTATCTCTTACTCACTAATATTTTCACGCAAAATTTCCATTTTCATGCTAAGAAAACACCACCTATAGTGGAGTTTCGTTTATATGATGATGTTAAGGAGATATCATTCTTTGAGTTTTGTGAAGTATGCAAGATACCCTTTGAAGGTGTACTTGATGAACCACGTCGTGAAGATGTTGAAGGGTTTATTGACATGATAGCTATAGGGGAAACTAGACAAGTCTAATGGGCAAGAATTACTAGTATACATTTCCCTGTTCTGCGCTACTTTGCTTTATTTGCTAGTAGATGTTTAATTGATCCCAGGAATAGTGGGGATCTTAGTGCCCCTGATATTGTCATTTTACGCCATGCTTTGTTTCAAGATAGAACTTTTAGCTTGGGTGCCGTCGTTGCTAAACGATTAAGTTTGAACCGCTCAAAAGGCCCCGTCTTTGGAGGCATCTTTGCTTCTCGCCTTGCTGAACATTTTAGAATACCTATTAGGCATCATGAGAAGGAAGAAAAATTGCTTGCCCCTGTTTATCTAGATTATAAGAGTATGATGGCACATGATTTTATTGTTAAAGACAAGGAGAGGTTGCTTAATTATAAATTTAGGTTTGATGAAAAATATTGTGAGATTGTTACCTTGCCTGCACCATCTCTGTTTGATTTGTCTTTAGGCATATATCTTGTTACATCAGATGCTTTCTACAAGCACCAAAGCCAGGCACAAGCTTAAGAGCCTGAGCCGGAGCCACCACTCGATCCTTACCGTCAGTCTGTTTATGGGTGGGATCTGGATGAGCTTGCCAACCAGTGGCACCCAGAGAACACATCTCAGTACACTGGAGGGAGTAGCGTCGATCCCTGGCCATAGACAAACTTATGCCAAAAGCCTAAGCTTGGGGGAGTACGTGTTTCTCACCGACATTTCATTCATGTTCACACACTTATTCTAGCTGTCGGTGCTCACACTCTTTCATTGTACCATCCATGCTTAGTTTCAATTCTTTTTCTTAGTCTTTTTCTCGTGAGCTAGAAAAAACCTTAAGAACAAACAAAAAAATATTAGTTGTAGCTTTTAGCTAGTTTATTACTTTCCTTGCTTGTAGTAGCTGCAACTAAAAGAAAACCCAAAAAAATTTCATTCTTCTTTTGCTTGTTGGGAGCTTTCCCGTGTAAATAGTTTCTTTTCTTTTCTTTGGGGGTCAAGAGTAGAAGACCATGATTAAAATTCTTAGTGTTTCTCATATGCTTTATTGTTGATTCAACCTTGAGACATATTACCTTGTCTTCTCACTTGTATTAAATGCTCGCATATTCCAGCTTAGTCCAATGCACGTGCACTATTATTATTATCCACACCGTTCAGTCGTGCGAGTGAAAGGCAATAAGGAAGATATATGATGAACTAATTGAGATGAGAAAAGATGGTATGAACTCGACCTCTCTTGTTTTTGTAAATATGATAGTTCATTGTTCCTGATTCAGCTTGTTATGAATGAAACATGCTTGCATTGACAATTAGAGATCATAGTTGCTTATGCCATGCTTAATTAGCGAGGAGTTTATAATGGTCTATCTAGCGTGTCAACATGTTATTAAAATGGTCGTGATGTGGTATGATAGGGTGGTATCCTCCTTTGAACGATTCAAGTGGTCTGACTTGGCACATGTTCACGCATGTAGTTGAAACAAATCAACATAGCTTCCACAATATTTATGTTCATGGTGATTTATATCCTACTCATGCTTGCATTCATTGTTGATTAATTTTAATGCATGTTCATGACTGTTGTCGCTCTCTAGCTCGTCGCTTCCCAGTCTCTTTCTAGCCTTCATCTGTACTAAGCGGGAATACTGCTTGTGCATCCACTTCCATAAACCCCAAAGTTATCCCACATGAGTGCACCATACCTTCCTATATGCGGTATTTACCTGCCGTTCCAAGTAAATTTGTATGTGCCAAACTCTAAACCTTCAAATGAAATTCTGTTTGGTATGCTCGAACAACTCATGTATCAACTAGGGATATATATATATATATCTTCCATGCTAGGTGGGTTATTCTCACGATGAGTGGACTCCGCTCATCATTCATGAGAAAATGGCTGGTAATTGGGGTGCCTAGTCCCATGCTCAAATCATAATAATTAAACAAAACTCCCCCCAGGGTTGTTGTTGGTTTGGACGGTACCTGTTGTTTCGGACCAGCCGTAAAGTGTGCTTGTTGGTGGTTGGGGGAGTATAAACTTTACCATTCTGTTTGGGAACCGCCTATAATGTGCGTAGCATGGAAGATATCGAGATTCTTGGTTGTTATGTTGACAATGAGAGTATACCGCTCAAAATGTTATTCATCTCTGTTTAAAAATCAAGCTCTGGCACCTCTACAAATCACTGTTTCCCTCTGCGAAGGGCCTATCTATTTAATTTTATGTTGAGTCATCATCCTCTTATAAAAGAGCACCAGTTGGAGAGCACCGTTGTCATTTGCATGTATTACTATTAATTTGCATTGAGTATGATCATGACTGGATCTCTTTTATCATGAATTATAATGTCCAGTCAGTCCTTGATCTTTAAAGGTGCTCTGCATTTATGTTTTGCGGTCTCAAAAAGGGCTAGCGAGATACCATCTTGTTATACCATATTATGATTGTTTTGAGAAAGTGTTGTCATCTGAGGTTTATTATTATTGCTCGCTAGTTGATTATGCCATTGATATGAGTAGACATGAGACCTGAAAGTTATTGTGAATGTGGTTTAGTTCACGATCTTTGCTAAAAACCTGAATGATGGCTTACATATTTACAACAACAAGAGCAAACAGTGTTTGTAAAAGTTTTTCTTTATCACTTTCAGTTTATCAATTGAATTGCTTGAGGACAGGCAAAGGTTTAAGCTTGGGGGAGTTGACACATCTCCAATGTATCTACTTTTCCAAACACTTTTGCCCTTGTTTTGGACTCTAACTTGCATGATTTGAATGGAATTAACTCGGACTGACGCTGTTTTCAGCAAAATTGACACGGTGTTATTTTTGTGCAGAAATAAAAAGTTCTCGGAATGACCTGAAAATCCATGGAGAATTATTTTGGAATATATAAAAAATACCTGTGGAAAGATCTACATCAGGGGGGCCACACCCCGTCCCCCTGGGCGCGCCCCCTGCCTCGTGGCCCCCCTGACGCTCCACCGACGTACCCCCAGACTCCATATATTCACTTTTGGGGAGAAAAAAATCAGAGAGGAAGAATTATCGTGTTTTACGATACGGAGCCGCCGCCAATCCCTAATCTCTCTCGGGAGGGCTGATCTGGAGTCCGTTTGGGGCTCCGGAGAGTGGAGATCGTCGCCATCGCCATCGTCAACCTTCCTCCATCACCAATTTCTTCATGCTCATTGTCGTGCATGAGTAATTCCATCGTAGGCTTGTTGGACGGTGATGGGTTGGATGAGATTTACCATGTAATCGAGTTAGTTTTGTTAGGGTTTGATCCCTAGTATCCACTATGTTCTAAGATTGATGTTGTTATGACTTTGCTATGCTTAATGCTTGTCACTAGGGCCCGAGTGCCATGATTTCAGATCTGAACTATTATGTTTTCATGAATATATGTGTGTTCTTGATCCTATCTTCCAAGTCTATAGTCAGCTACTATGTGTTATGATCCGGCAACCCCAAAGTGACAATAATCGGGACCACTCCCGGTGATGACCATAGTTTGAGGAGTTCATGTATTCACTATGTGTTAATGCTTTGGTCCGGTACTCTATTAAAAGGAGGCCTTAATATCCCTTAGTTTCCACTAGGACCCCGCTGCCACGGGAGGGTAGGACAAAAGATGTCATGCAAGTTCTTTTCCATAAGCACGTATGACTATATTCGGAATACATGCCTACATTACATTGATGAACTGGAGCTAGTTATGTGTCACCCTAGGTTATAACTTTTACATGATGAATTGCATCCGACATAATTCCCCATCACCGATCCAATGCCTACGAGCTTTTCACATATTGCTTATTGCTTGTTTACTTTTCCGCTGATATTGTTACAAAAACTACAAAAACACTAACGTTACTTTTATTGTTGTTACCACTATTACCATATTACTTTGCTACTAAACTGCCTTGCTGCAGATACTAAGTTTCCAAGTGTGGTTGAATTGACAACTCAGCTGCTAATACTTAAGAGTATTCTTTGGCTTCCCTTGTGTCGAATCAATAAATTTGGGTTGAATACTTTACCCTCAAAAACTATTGCGATCCCCTACACTTGTGGGTTATCAGTGTCAGATTACCAGAAGCATATTGTACTATAGTATCATCATTGTTGGACCTTCCAAAGAGGCGAAGAGCCAGATGCAAGGTTCACAAGAGTACGAACTATTGAAACATCCTGAAGAGGCAAAGATCCAAGCACAATGTTTATAGGAGTTATCGTCCTAGTACTACAACTATAGCGAACGATCGCTACTGTATGATGTTGCCACATCACCTATATCCAAAGTTGTGCCACCTTTTTTCTCACAGAGCATGTTTGAGCCCGTGCAACAACCACACAAGTTGCACGTACACATAACTCATTTACTAGTAAATAAATTCTAAAGGACAAATGCCAGTATGCCACACAAGTTCATCTCCACTTCATGTGATAAATTTGTGCACGACTATTCTACATATATTTACAGCACTACCATTCACAATTTACCACACTCCACTTACACATTATATATGGGCTACATGTCCTCCTCCATATTCCAGTCCCAAACATTCTTCATAGATGGCACGATCCATAGCGGTGGGCAACGGGGATCATTGTCGCAGCTTTCTAGTCCGGTTCCACACGATGGAGACTCATCGAAGCTGAAGCGGCATAAATCAAGGATAGCGTGTCCCAGCATGCCGTTCATCCGGCGGTGCGCACTGAAGACAGAACCATGCTTCATGAACGACAGGTCTTCGATGTTGTGCACGGAAGGTGACATCCGCTTCACAATGGGGTAGTTATCCCCAATGAAAAGCGAGTACTCTCCAAGAGTGTTCCTCGGCACCCACATAGCATCACGGGGGTCGAACTCGGCGCCGTTCATGTGGTACACGTGGCATCTTAGATCTGGACACATGGTGACGTACATGGTCAAGGTCGATGCATAATAATATTGTGCTCAAATATGGCGACCAGTAATATTGTGCAGCAAATAGTACTACTCCGGTATAGAGGAAGTAAAATAACCGGCTTATTACATATAGCCACTCTTGGCTGCATGGATGAGATATTAAGACATGGAAAAACAAAAATGGTGGGAGCTAGTGGGTTCAAGTCTTCAAGGGCCTAGCTAGCTATACGCGTCCTCCAGGGTAAAAAGTAGTACTACAATGAAAGAGAAGGCGAGAGGGTTAAAAAATCTAATACTAAAATGTAGTACTAGTACAATAAACATGTCCCAGTCAAGAAAAGAAAATAACTAACAAGTTACTACTACTCTAACACACAGCAATGAGAAAATGGAATACCTAGGTAGATGGTGACGGTCCGATCATGGTAGATCATGTGACCATGTTGCACATCAGTGGTACCATGGGTAACTACTTCTAAGATAGTTAATCCCAATATGCCAATGTCAGCTACAAGGTTCCAGGTTCGACCGAATCGCGGATGCAAATGCACATCCAGGATCGGCGATCTTATTTTGATCGGGGGATGACTGATCCCTGCAAAATAATGGAGTAGCATTAGGGATGCAAATGACCGTAGGATGGCGACCAGATGGAATAAGTCCCGTGGCTTGTCACCGCGAAGATGCGGCCTACATGGCACACGGCGTCCTCAAACGTGTAGGGGTACAAATCTGCTGCGGCCAACATGTGCCAGCCTCTGCCGTTATTGCCTCTTGTATTGATGGCAATCCTTATGTCGAACACCGCGATGAGATAGTAATCGTCGTAGTCGCATCACTTTGTCGGCGGGTCTTCAATTGCTATCTTCTTCAATCTCATGTAGGCATCATCATACGTATTCAAGCCCCGCCAGTCCGGAAGGCCGGTCCCAATGGTGGAGAAGGGGTCTACGGGAACGGCGGTGCTGCTCTGGATATTGTGCAAAATGATGGTGGTATCCGGCCGGAGGTATGCAGGCCAATCTTCATTGGCACCAACCCCGACCTATATATAAGACAGTGGGCAGCAGAGAAATTACGGGATGGAATAACTAAGTACAGTACTATATTTAGAATATACACTACATGATCAAACTCCATGACTGGCCTGCTCATCGGACAAAATCCGACTACCTCTCAACGTCGGCAACTCTGGCAGAGTCAACGTGTAACCATGGCCAGGGAGCGGTGGACTGTTCGATGGATTGTCCCATAGAATAACCTTCTCCTCGAGGACGCATGGAAGATCAACAAGAATGGCCTTTTCCCAAGCATGTTTAAGCACCATCTTAAAATAGTTGATGCGGGAAGCACCGAGTCTTGCGGCAGTGAGGACGTCAGAGCGGCGTGTGATTTCTCCCAGAGGATCATCGTCCAAGGTCTCCCAACCCTGACGAGGAGGAGAACCGCCCTGGCGAATCCATGGGAGCAGCGACGAACTGCCTTGGTCTCTTCGGGGGAAGGGGAACTTGCGAGGAGGAGATAAGAGCGTAACCGCATAGCCTCGTCCCTTCGTTAAGGAAGTTATGCGGGCACACATAGTGGTAGTGCCTAGTGCCCCGTGATGGTGAGGTTATTATTAACTACGTTGTACTGTAGCAGTAGTACTACTACTTTCTCAACTAGTAGTGCGATGTAATGTACTTCTATAGTGCACTAGTTTTGAACTCTTGAATCTCAAGGCCAAGGAGCTACAGTTGCAAGTGGAGGGTACTACCGTTATCTAGAACCATCACTGTACTATCGATGTAGGGAAAGCACACCTGCGTAGTGCGTACTCTCCATGCTCTATTCAAGCGCGTAGCTGGCCTACTCAGCTACTCCTCTCATGCACACACTAGTAGCCTGTTTATCAGCGACGATTACTTCGGGGGCAGAACATTTGAGTTCTTTGATATGCAAGACTAGGCTTTTTGCTTCCATTTGTGGAGGTGTAATGGATCTTGTCAAACTTTGTTAGTTCCATCTTTACGAATGAGATGAGCCGAAGCTTTTGCCTCTGTTTCAAAGAAAATCATGTCAATAGGAATTTTTTTAATAGAGTTTAGAGCCGATAATGGTGCGAAGTCCATGCGTGCAACGCCGCAAGATACAGAGTAGCACTTTACGTACAAAGCCATATTGCATAGTTCCCAATGCCGCGCCAGGATTTTCTGGCTCCTCGGGCGTAATTGGTAGGTGCTAGTTTAAATATGGTAGCTGATGAGGAAGCTACAAGCGAGGTGTGGCTAGGGGGAGCACGCAAGTGAGAAACTTTGCATGGTGTGAAATGATATATATGAGTGCTACTCTCGTAGGCGAGCCACGAGATGATGGGAGAGGAAACCCGTTCACGTGGTAGGGCTATCCAATGCACCTAGATTGTGGTGCGACACGTCCGTTCGACTTCAAAAAAGGTTGTCGTGCGTTCGACCGGGATCGAACCCACAAAGCGAGCTATACACTCCCGCGACCACTATTAGTACTCGTTGGAGTACAGCGCAACCTAGAATCGCCTTTTGTCTCTAGTAAATTGTTCCTTACAAGAAACCACTACCAAGAAACTACCACTTACCGGCTAGCCCTACCAAGAAACCACTACTCTATAAAAATTAGGAAAAACATACCAAAATTTTCTTAATCCGTCGCAATAAACTACCAAATACCGTTATAGGCACGTTTCAACCCATGTCGCCCCTTAAGTCAACACCTTCTATTTGACCGGCAAGTTACGCGTTATGACTTGTGGGACCTACATGTTAGTCTAGACAAAAATCCCTGAGTGACTTCCTACCTCCGGCACGTCCACCTAGTCATCCTCGGCCATGGGTCGCAGCTACCGCTGCTGGCAGAAGGTGAAGTCAAAAGGGCCGGCGGCGCGGAGCCCATCTTGCGGCAGCCCAGATGATAGCTCCGTTCGGCGCTCGCGGCCGCTATCTAGCTAAGCTAGCACACACTCTGTTGGATGCATCCAACTGCTTGTCTGCAAGGTTTGCTAGCTAGGTTGGCACGGTTGTGCGGCAGCTTGCTCGCGCGCGCCGCGCTAAGGCCAGCAATCTGGCTCGAGCAAAGTCTAGCATGGCGGCTTGCTCGCATGTGAGCCACGCTCGGGCCAGCCAGCCAACTCGTGGGGAGGCCAGTGCGGCATTCGGCCCGTCCAGTAGAGCGGTGGCCAGCTCGCTCATCACCGATGCCACCGACGAACACACAAAAGAACTGTTTGAAGTAATGTTCAGAAAAAAATGATTGAAGGAGGAAGAACATGATAGAAGGTCAGATGTGGGTGCCTTGTGACAACGGTCAAGCAAAATGTGCTGGTTTAAGCTGCCTCGGCAGCACGGGCGTGTGGGCCAACCCTGTCATAAATGGGTTTAAACGGGCCTAATCAGCACTAGGTAGTACTTTTTTGGCACGGATTAAGAAATTTTGGGTATGTTTTTGCTATTTTTTGTACAATAGTTTCTTCCTAGGGCTGGTTGAAAGTGGTAGTTTTTTTTAAACACTCTTCATACTGTCAGTAGGAGTGAAAGTTAAGCTTTGGAACAAAGTCGTGTATCCGACCACCATGCCAGATTGTTCTAGAGGCTTCCTTTAATTTCTCAACAATGAGGTTGTGGGGGATAAGGATGAACAAGGGAAGCCCTTGTCTGCAAATGTGGAGAGAGGTGCGGGTATCTTTTAGTTTAATTTCTATCCGTCAGATATAGATCGGATGGTCTATATTGCAAGATGGTAGGCATACCATCATCACCAACTCGGTTTTTTATAAGAAGAAGATTGGATATGCAAACGTATTATTGATACTTGTTTCCATAAACTTGGATCTACATTCTATTCAACGACTGAGCATGTGGGGCCTTAGCACGATGGCTTCTCGACTGTGTAAAACAAAGGTTTTCCCGTCACCGATGAGGAGGGGGTGACGGCGCATGCTTTCGGCTCGCTCTAGTCCTAGTAGTTATACTATGTGGTCTACGGACGTGTAGATTTATTATTTGTCACGTCTCATGTTCGTCATACTGCCATGACTATTGATGAATAGATGGTAAGTTATTCATGAGAAAACCTTTTGGTTGAGCGTGTGTGCGAGAGAGAGAGAGAGAGACAACGCATGCGTGTGTGATATGTGTAGAGACTGATCGTTGTGTCTCTGTGTGTGGAGGATATAGAGAGACATGTGCATGGGGCTTTGTATTGTGTAACGTGGAGACACATAGACATAATCAGAGAGTGACTGCGTGAGATACACATGCGGACATGGGAGAGATGTGTGAGTTAGAGAGATGGAGATTTTTGGTGTGCATGTGAGCTAGAGAGAGGGGGGATATATACATATATACCTAGAGCTGGAGACAATATGCAAGGGTGTGTGTCTTAAAAGAAGGATCTAGATAGATGGGTGTTTGTGCGTGTCTGTGTGTGTTTGTGCGCGCGTGTCTATGTGAGAGGGAGTGTGTGTATGTGGAGAAGAGAGACCACTAATGATGTAAACCTAGTAGGGAAGGGGGAATGGTGTGACATGTGTATCAAAGAGAGAGAAAGGCATGTGTAGTAGCGGGGTAGCATGGGTGCGGGCATGATGCATACTATTTGGAAGAGACATCGAGTGTGTGTGGGAGAGAGGTGTAAGAGCGAGAGAGAGAGATAGAGAGAGAGAGAGAGAGAGAGAGAGAGAGAGAGAGAGAGCTAGCGAGGAAGAGAGAAAGAGATGAAGAGAGGGGGAGAGAGGGGGGTCATTTGTGTGCGGAAGTGGCGTATAAATAGGGAGACAAGGTTGATGTTGTTCGAAAGTGGCCTATGTACGGAGATGCAAGGGACGCGAGTCATCGTTTGTGTGATAGAGACTTCATGAGAGATCTAGAATAGATGGTGTTGAGAACAACGTGCGAGATTGAGAACGATGATACGCTAGGGAGCTATGGAAAGAGTCACGACATATATGTATATAGGAAAGGAGTTGGGCCGGGTCGACATGTGGGAGAGATAGAAAGAGGAGAGTGGTGCACAAGGAGACAAAGGGTGCTTGTTTGCAGTGGGCGGAGGTGAGTGAGGTGAGTGTGTGAGAACCACATAACTAGGGAGATAGACATTTTGTGTGTATGGTCAAGATACACTCTATATAGTGCGTGTGCTTGGGAAAGAGAGATGCCGGGAGACCTAGAGAGTGGGGGAAGAGATGTGTGCATGCGCGAGAGACAAAGTGATAGAGACCTATATTGAGGTCCGAACTTAGAAGAGAGAGGGGGATTAATGTGCTCTTGTGTTCGTGTCCGGGGGAGAGAACGGCTTGTGTGTGGGGGGGGGCGGCTTCAGCTAAAGAGTGAGGTGTCTATATTTGAGAGACTTTAGCGTAAATGAGATATATACATGATCAATAGTGTGTGCACTCATGGTTGATCAATTTGATTCACAGTTTGGACTATGAGATAATGATACTTTTGAACATGCGTGATATACTTTGAAGTACAAGAATTACAAACCTAAGATTGGAATTTTGGAATTCGACTCCATCATTAGCTTTTGCAATTCATTTAAACGGAGGTACATTTTTAAGCCGGGATTTCATGATTTCAAATTCATATATCAAGCCTAGAGATATACACATATGACCATGTTTAAACCTTATAATCATCCACTTTATTCATACACATACACAATTTTTTTGTCATCAATATTTAGGATAAACACATTTGTAACATATGATGGTATTTGCTTCCACTAGCTCAATGATCCATATTTGAATTGAATAGACAATCTAAGTTTTGAGTTGGAGACATTGATTTTCGAAACTTGCACTTTTTTGCGTGCAAAACAAATAAATTCTTGGCCATGATAACATAGTCGGTCGTACAAGAGCAAAACACTTAATTTCGGCCGCCAAAAATTTTCAAACTTCCCGCTCACATCGAAATATCTCGCGCCCGAAAGTTTAGCCCTGTGATTTTCCTGTTTTACCCCTGCCACATGGACGGAAGAGGGCTGCTTTGGTAACTCCATTGTTTTCCCCTCTTTGCCCCGAACATTCTTCCCAAGAGCC
>LR738713.1:570975891-571061456 GCA_902687465.1 Secale cereale | reverse complement strand
AGACTTTCTTTACAGTCTTAAATATGCGTGAGCATACGCCAAGTCAATCAAAATAAATTCTTGAAGGAAGATATTACTAAACCATACCACATCATAGGCAAACAAATCATGTTGGTACTCCAATAACATATTGGGAACCCCCCAGCTATTTGAGACTAACCATAAGAAAACATGAACTACTAAGCACCATTATGCACGTAGCATTTTTATCATAGACATATCAACCATGCAACAGAAGCAAACTCTCTTAATAAGATAAGCATGATAACTAAAGAGAGTTCAAGCAACCAACTAAACAAAAGCTCTTTAAAAAGATAAGCATGAAAACTAAGAGCTAAGCATGATAGTAGCTATTGAAAAACAAAGAACACACACAGCAAAGATAGACATGAAAATTATATGTTATGTTCTAGGTAGAAGTGGAGCGTGTTTCTCTCCCACACAAAGAAAGCTGAGTTCCGACTCGTTATGAAAAGCTAAAGAAAATTAAAAAGGAAACTAAAAGCAAGACGCTCCAAGCATAGCACATAACACATGAAGTGATAAAAATATAGTGGAACGAAGGACGAACTGATAATGTTGATGGAGAAGGGGATGCACGGGGGCATCCCCAAGCTTAGACGCTTGAGTCTCCTTGAATATTTCTTGGGGGTGCATGGGGGCATCCCCAAGCTTGAGCGTTTGACACTCCTGAATCTTGTTATCATCTTCCCTCGCACACTTGAAAACTCCCTTCATACATAACTCATCATAATCTGATTAGCAAGGTTAGTACCATTAATAAAATAATTGTTCCTTGCTGGAAATAAGGATATTCTTGAAGGTCTACTGTTTCCCAAGATTGCCAAAAGGTTTTTGCAAAGAAAAAGCAAGCTCAAGGTTTGCAAAATGAAGGAAAGGCAAAACAGGACAGAATCTGTGAAAAACAGAACAGCAGGTAGTAAATGATTTTTTCGGGGCACTTCTGCAACTCTAATCAAAAAACTCAGAACAAACGCCCGAAAGAAAAT
Source organism: Secale cereale (assembly GCA_902687465.1). Classification (NCBI taxonomy): domain Eukaryota; kingdom Viridiplantae; phylum Streptophyta; class Magnoliopsida; order Poales; family Poaceae; genus Secale; species Secale cereale. The sequence goes on along the minus strand of LR738713.1, from coordinate 571,060,446 downwards.
TGTATAGATCACGCTGTCGAACAAATTCAGACCAAAAAGATGATCTGGTGATTTTATACGAATTTTTCTATCCAAGGACAGAATCTGTTTCCTGGACAGCACGTCACAACTTTTGAACTTTCTTGCAATCAGAGGCTACACTTGGCACAAAGTTGAAAAGCAAGGATACAATGATGATGCTACTGTAGTAACAACATCAAGACACAACAAAGCAAAAATAAAAATTTATTCATTGTGGGCTGCCTCCCAAAAGCGCTTTCTTTTATGCCTTTAAGCTAGGCATAATGCATAGAGATCAAGTTGTATCTTGAACCATCATCAAGATCATTAAAAAGCTCTTCAATAGTACAACTAGTCTTAAGAGGACTTTCAAATAAAGGCCTCATAGAGATAGTTCTAGCGAGAAGACCAAAAGGATAAAAGTCAAGGGAAGATTCATTTATAAATTTATCAAAGAGAGGTGTTTCTTCCAAAGTCTTTACAGTTTCAACCCCTTTGGCAATAGATGGATTACTTTTAGAACGGGGAGCCTTTGGAACGTGAACGAACTTAGGCTCCTTCTTTGCCGGAGTTTCTACCTTTTTGGTTTTGATTGAGGAGAAAGTAGTTCCTAGAGTATCAAAGATTTCCTCAATTTTGTCTATCCTAGAAGAGTCCAAGTCATGGGATTTGATGGTCTCCAAAGTTTTGAAAATTTTATGCATGGAGCTATCAAGCCTATTCAAATTCCCTTGGATCTTACGATCCAACTCGTTTATCTTATTAATGTTTGGCATCTCTAGCTCTATCTTTTCAAGTTTTTTCATAATGTGAGCTAGGGTGATGTCCTCTTGAACGCTAACAACAGGGGGATTCCCAACAAGATTTTCAATAATACTAAGAGACTCCCAAACGGGGGCCTCTAGGAAATTTCCATTGATAGCAATATCTAGAATAAACCTATTCCAAGAAGTAATTCCAACATAAATATTTCTAAGCAGGATAGTAGTAGATTGCTTCTTGGTGGCTTTTTTGAGAATCATTAATTCTATACCAAGCATCTTTTAGACTTTCCCCACCTCTTTGTTTAAAGGTGAGAACTTCTGCCTCGCCAAAGACAAAAGGACCCGACATAATGACAACTAAAGAATGAAATAACTATTTTTGTGATTTTTGATAAAAGATACTAAAGCAAAAACTGAAAGGTAAACTAACAAGACTAAAAGCAAAGGTAAAAGATAGCATGAAACTCCCCTATCTTGAAGAGTGGAGTCCCCGGCAACGGTGCCAGAAAACTTTGCTTGATGGCTTCTCGCCCCTCGTTGGTTACCCCAAGTGGAAGGTTTGGGATGCAGTGTAGCGGAAGTTTTCCCTTGGCAAAGATACCAAGGATCGATTTCCCCTGAGACTCCTAGTTTCAACAAGAAGGTGTCAACTGCTAATGGCACGAGATATTAGCAATCAACATGGACCTGCACACAGGTACAAATAACTTTGCTCCCAACGAGTACAGAGAGGTTGTCAATCCCTCAGGCCTTGTCGTTTACAAAGGGTCAAACGCAAGTGATAATAGTGATAGGTATTGCTGCAAATAGTAAGTAAAAACAGAAAGTAAATAGCGGATGTGATCAGTGATGGTAATATGGACCGGGGTCCCATGATGTTCACTAGTGATGTCTCTCTCCCAAAAGACGATAAAACAGCTATGTGAGGTAAACGAATTACAGCTGGGCAATTGACAGAATTATGTGCGCAAACCAATGCTAACTATGTTGCAATAAAGGTAGAGGTTCAAAGCATGGGCGGTACGCCAAGGCAAGTAGACCGAAATCCATCTGCATCTACTACTAATCATCCACCTTGAGATATCTATCCAGAACATCTCGCTGGTATTAAGTTGCGAGTCCCACCCATAGTGTAAACTCAAAGCAACAGACAACTGCATTAAAAGAACTTTGCGTAAAGTAAACAGTCCTTGCACCCGCGGGCACAAGCACCGTTGTTTTCCCCCTTGTGGCAACAGCACATCCCCTAGACTCATGTTTCTGTCACTCAAGCTAGTCATCGAGGGGCATGAACCCACAATCAAGCATAACGTTCCCTCTTGGAGTCACTACCTACTACTTGGCCAAAGCAATAAATAGCAACGGAGAACATGCAAGAATTACTTACGAACATAAATATAAAAGAGGTAAATCAAATATATTACTCAAACACAATCTGAACATAATCTCACAATCCATCGGATCCCAGCAAACTCATCATAGCAACAGCATAAAGATTACATATGTGCCTCGATCATGTAGGGCAGCTCACGAGGTCTAATTAGTGAAGCACAAGAAGGGGAAGTCCAAATATGATCAAAAGTGTATGGAAGTGTATAAATATCATAGCAATATCACCCAGAAGAGGCATGGAGCAAGCAGAAATTATTGATACGTTTTGGACGTATCAGTTCCTACCCAGACAAAAGCAGTCTTCGCCTGCAAAAGGACCAGGCGGTGACGCGGTGGTGGGCTCGACGGTGACATCCTCCTTATCGTCCTTGTGGTATTTGGTCTTGTTGCACCAATGGGGAAACCTTTTCCCCGCTCCTCGGGAACCTGCGGCTGCGCTGTTCCCCTTGCACCGAAATGGCAACTGCGCCGCTGGCGAGCGCTGGCACCCGCTGGCGCGGTGCATCACTGCTGACATCACTGCCTCCTCCTGAGGCAGGCTTGGACTCGGATTCTCTGCCCCTCCGGTGCACCTTGAAGGTTTAGAGTTTGGCACATACAAATTTACTTGGAACGGTAGGTAAATATCGCATATAGGAAGGTACGTGTCGGATTTAGGGCTCCACAAAACCCAAGAAGTTCGAACATAGGGGCGTGAACGAAGATCTCTCCCACTCGCGTCTACCTAGCGCCTCGCTTTCGTCGGTGAAGAGATTCAATCAAACAACAGATAGAACACACAAGAGTTTATCCAGGTTCAGGCCACCGCGTGGTGTAAGACCCTACTTCCTGCTTTGGTGGATTAGCCTCGGGAGGGCTGGAATATGAGCTAGTACAGTGCTCCTGAGCTCAGGGGGTAAGTTCAGGAGGGTCAGGAAGCAAGTGTTCTTGCTCCTTGCATCGTGGCAGAGTGTATCGATCTCTCTACTTGGCTAGGCTTGGTTAAACTCGTCCCTCCATAGTGGGGGTCCTAGCTACTTATATAGGCGACCACGGTCCTCTTCCCCAGAAATGTTTAGGCGGGAAGGGATCCCACAATGTCCATTTTTAAGCGGGAACACAAGGATGTTCCTACCCTGACAAAAGCAGTCTTCGCGTGCAAAAGGACCAGGCGGTGATGCGGTGGTGGGCTCGACGGTGACATCCTCCTTATCGTCCTTGTGGTATTCGGTCTTGTTGCGCCAATGGGGAAACCTTTGCCCCGCTCCTCGGGAACCTGCGGCTGCGCTGTCCCCCTTGCACCGAAATGGCAACTGCACGGCTGGCGAGCGCTGGCACCAGCTGGCGTGGTGCATCACTGCTGACATCACTGCCTCCTCCCGAGGCAGGCTTGGCCTTGGATTCTCTACCCCTTCGGAGCGCCCTGCTGGGGCCGCTCCGGAGGAGGTCTTGACGTTGTTCTCCTCGCGAGGCTTAGCTCCCTCGCGAGGGTCTTGGGCAGCTGGTTGATCAACTGGGCCGTATCAGGCCGCTGTAGGAGCGCGCCGCGGCCCGCAGATAGGCAAGTCTGGGTACCCTGATTCCCAGGACGACGACGGTAGCCCCCGGGCCCAAGGCGTGCGCGGAGTTGGCTTCGGGGCCAGGCCTTAGTCGATGACGAAGCGCCGCGGGCCCTAAAAGACTGCGGGCCAGGCCGGCGTGCGACTGTTGGATGGGACGTGACGGCTTCGCTCCCCATGCAGTCTTGGTGATCGTGCAACTTGACAACTCCTTGGCGCAGACAACGGGGGCGTTATGGCTGCGACGCTAGTGGCTGGCGGTTGGGCTCCCTGCCCTATAAATGGGACTAAAGGGGGGAGCTCCCAAGCCGTTTCCAAGCCAGCGCCGTCTTCCCCTTGCTTGTTCCTCGCTCTCTCTCCTGTCACGAGACCTCCATGGCGCCATCGAGGAAGCCGTCCGCCGTAGAGAAGGGGAAGGCGGCGAAGGATCCGGCCCCGCTGCCGCCGAAGAGGGGTCACGGTCGTCCCCGCAAGCATGCCGTTGCGCCTGCAGCAACTTCTCGGGGAGGCAGGCGCGGCCTTCTAAGTTCTGCCGCGGCCGCTGGTGAAAGTCCTGGGACGTCTTCCCGTGGTGAAGGTGGTCGTGGCCGTGGAGGAAGAGTAGGCGTGCAACGGTGCTTGTCGGTTGCGCGCCCTCCGCGCCCGCAGCTTCATTCCTCCGACGTGTCGTCGGAGTTCATGGTGTGGGCGGAGAAGCCTGGTGGCCCAAAGCTCCAGCTGCCCCGCTCGTTCGCGACGTGTTACCAGTCGGAAGCCTCGGCGGCATCTGGCTACAAGCTGACGGCTGCTACAGTGGTGCGTCCTGGGTGGAGATTGATGTGGCTCCTTTGGGCGATGTATTCCTGGAGCGCGGCTGGCAATCGTTTGCTCGTGCACGCCGGCTGCAGGGGAGGTGTGCGCTACACTTCAGGTACGATGGCGTCTCCACACTGTTCGTTAGGGTCTTCTCGGAGGAAGGGAGGCGCCTTGGATGCTGTCCCGAAGTCGATGACGAAGAGGACGACGGGGGCAACGTTTGGAGGAGCAGCTCCTCCTCCGAAGATGATCTCAGTCCTGGGAGGGCGTTGTGGGCCCCCCCCCTCTATGGCAGCAGCAGCTCCTCCAGCAGTGGCGGCCGCGACGAACCACCACGCCGCCGAGCTCGGCCCGGCGAGGGAGGGGGTTGCCGCGCCGCTGTGGCTCGGTGAAGCCGGAGGAACTGGAAGACTCCGACTGAGCGGGAGCGGCCTCTGCTTCTTCTCCTTTCCTCTCCTTCATGTCCTTTCCGCACCAAAATTTCAAGTTGCCTCGAGGAGGCGTGTAATGGACTGTGATATATGTAGGAAGCGAGAACTCGTTGTCATGTTTTTTTGTTGCGTGGGTGAAATCACTTAGCTTTTACGCGTCGCGACGTCCTGAGGCGGAGTCCTCCTGACTCCGGCGTCATGAGCCCCATCGGGTCGTGATGGGATGGCCGAATCTGAAAGGCTCGTGCAGCCCCCGAGCGGGGGTGAGCCGCTGAGATCTACTGAGAGCGCCGAGCACGGGTTAGAGCACCGAAGCCTGAGTCGGCTCAGTAGGATAGGTTGCGCGGACTGAGAAGCCCGACGCCAGAGCCTGAGCAGGCTTGGCCAGGCGAGGTCACGGGGCCGAGGCAGACGAGGGCCGGTGACCGACCGTGCCCCAGCCTCCACGCGCGAGGCGTGCGAAGCAGAGCGAGTGGCACAGCTGAACTTAAAACTGGCAAAAAAGATCCCAAACAAGACTTTCAACCAAATGCAGGAAGCGCAAGAAACATGAGAACTTCATAGCATGGGGTAGAGGAAGGGCTGATAGCCAAGGAAGTAGAAAAGGCGGACAGCCAAACACCAAGCCAAAAAAGGGAAAAAGGTCGCGTCCGACCCCTACACTACGTCTTCTTCCCAGCGCGGAGCTAAGGACTACCACTCGGGCGTGGGTGGGAGCCCCGTCTGAGGGCCCGTAGGCAACGCACAGGAGACTCCGAGGCGTGTACAGCCCCAACTCATTATTACGTGAGAGTGTCACGGGCGGAGACCTTCACGGGCACGGAGCCTTGATTACGGATAGAACCTCCTGAGGTGTTCGATGTTCCAGGAATTCTGGATAGGTATCCCATCCCATGTCTCCAGGCACACAGCACCAGGCCTAGAGACACGGGCGATTCTGAACAGGCCCTCCCACATGGGCGAGAGCTTGTGCAGCCCCTCACGGGAGAGGACCCGCCTCAGGACCAAGTCACCAACTTCAAGTGTTCTTGCGCGGACGCCGCGGCAGTGGTACCGCCGCAGTGCCTGCTGATAATGTGCCGCCCTGAGGGCAGCTCGGCGGCGGCCCTCCTCGTTGAGCACGAGGTCCATCCGCCAGGCGGCACCCTGGCATTCCTCATTGAAGGCCAAGACCCGTGGGGAGCGATGCTTGACCTCGTGAGGAAGGACCGCCTCCGCCCCATAGACGAGAAAGAAAGGAGTTTCCCCCATAGGTTTAGTGGCAGTGGTTCGGATTGACCACAGCACGGACTGGAGTTCGTTGATCCAGCCCCTACCGCAAGCCTGAAGCTTCTTCTTAAAGTTGCGCGTCTTGAGGCCACGCAAGACTTCCGCGTTGGCGCGCTCGGCCTGGCCGTTGCTCCTGGGGTGAGCTACCGAAGCGTAGCAGATCTGTGTTCCAAGGTTAGCACAATATGACCTGAAGAGATTGCTTGTGAACTGCGAACCATTATCCGTGATGATGCGGCTGGGGACCCCGAATCGCCTCACGATGCCCTGGATGAACTTGACAGCCGACCCGGCTAGGATCGCACGAACAGGCTCCACCTCCGCCCACTTGGTGAATTTGTCGATGGCGACGTATAGGAAGCGGTAGCCCCTGGCTGCCCGAGGAAATGGACCCAGGATGTCCAACCCCCAGACCGCGAAAGGCCAGGAGAGTGGAATCGTCTGGAGGCCCTGTGCCGGCTGGTGGATCTGCTTGGCATGAAACCGGCATGCCTCGCAAGCCCGCACGAGCTCCGTGGCGTCTTTGAGCGCCGTGGGCCAGTAGAAGCCGCTGCGGAAGGCCTTGCCCATGAGGGTGCGGGACGACGAGTGATGACCACAGTCTCCTCCATGGATATCAGCCAGCAACTCGCGCCCTTGCTTCCTCGAGATGCATTTCAGCGAGACGTCGTTGGGGCGTCTCCTGTAGAGTTCTCCATCTCGGATGCAGTAAGCTGAGGCCTGTCGGACCACGCGCTCTGCGTCTTCTTCCTTGTCTGGTAGGGTATCGTGCTGTAGGTACATCTTGAGTTCTTGGGTCCAGCAACCCTCCTCGGGCTCCGTGGCGAGCAGCAGGCGGGCTCCGGGGGGTGGTCCGCAGGGCGGGACGCCATCCAGAGGCGCCGCCGGTAACCCCTACTAAGGGGAGGCCGGCTCAGAAGCTGGCGGTGCCACCGACGGCTTGAGCAGCCGCTCCTCGAAGACGCCCGGCCTCTGAGGCTCTCGTCTGGCGGCTCGTTTGGCAATATCGTCTGCTTCTTTGTTGGTGCCTCTTGGTACGTGCTACACCTCCAGTCGTTGGAATCGCTTCTCCATCTTGCGCACCTCCTCCAGATATGCCTCCATGTGCTCGTCCTTGGGCTTGAATTTCTTGTTGGAGAAGTCGACGAGGAGTTGCGAATCGCCCCTAATGGTGAGACGCTTGACCCCCAGCGCTGCGGCGGCCTTGAGCCCAGCGATTAGGCCCTCATACTCTGCGATGTTGTTGGAGACTGAAAGTGCAACTAATCCCCGGGTGGTTTTGGTAATTAATAACAACATATATATCATTGAACTAATATTATCTTGAGAATCATTTCAGAAAAGTTCGATGATATGGGTATGGAAATGTCTGAAGAAGTGGACCCCTCAAAATGCTAAGACAAGCATTGGCAAAAGCTCAAGACTCCATTTTTGGTTTAGTGATCAAAGATCACATTGAGTCCATAGGAAAAGCCAATACTATTAAAAGGGGATGAGGTTGTGTTAATGTTCTTGTTGCTCAAGTGCTTGGTGATCTAACTCCCTCAACTATCAGCACTATTCACTACTTAACACACACCCATAAGTAATCTCGGTCAAACCAACTCTGTCTCACCGAGATGAAGTTATCTCTACAAACCCTAACATCTCGGTCACACCGATTTATCCAACTCAGTCCCACCGAGATGAACCACTTCAGTTGTTTCTCCAAACCCTAGCTTCTCGGTCAAACCGATTCTGAGTTTCGGTCTCACCGAAAAAGGGCTGCCAACCTTCTGTGATCAGTTGACATCAATTCGGAATATCCGAGTTTATATTTTCGGTCTCACCGAAATGGCAAACCCTAACCTTTGACTCACTTCGGTCTCACCGAGATGGTATTTTCGGTCCCACCGAAAATCCCAACGTTCACTATATTTGAACTTTCGGTCTGACCGAGTTTTCATTTCGGTCTGACCGAGATTGGTCAAATGTGTGTGTAACGGTTGGATTTTGTGTGGAGGCTATATATACCCCTCCACCCCTCCTCATTCGTGAGGAGAGCCATCAGAAAGTACTACCATTCCTACCATACACTTTCTGAGAAGTGAACCACCTACCCTTGTGTTGAGATCAAGCCATTCCATTCCTACCATATGAAACTTGATCTCTAGCCTTCCCAAGTTGCTTTCCACTCAAATCTTTCTTCCACCACAGCCATATCAGTGAGGAGAGTTGAGTGTTGGGGAGTTTATCATCTGAAGCACAAGAGCAAGGAGTTCATCATCATCAACACCGTCTATTACCTTTTGGGGGGTGGTGCCTCCTAGATTGGTTAGGTGTCGCTTGGGAGCCTCCGTCTTGATGATGTGGAGTTGAACCAAGAAGTTTGTAAGGGCAAGGAGATCGCCTACTTCGTGAAGATCTACCCCGAGTAAGGCTAGTACTCCGTGGGCGTAGGCCGTGATGGAATAGACAAGGTTGCTTCTTCGTGGACCCTTCGTGGGTGGAGCCCTCCGTGGACTCGCGCAGCCGTTACCCTCCGTGGATTGAAGTCTCCATCAACGTGGATGTACGATAGCACCACCTATCGGAACCACGACAAAAATCTCCGTGTCACCAAACTGCGTTTGATCTTCTCCATCTCCTTTTTACATGTGCAATTTACTTTCCGCTGCATATACTCTAGAATTGCATGTGTAGGGTGTTACTTGATTTGATCTTGTTTGTGAAACTGCCAAAAACTTTGCATGATCTAAAGGCAGATTTTTTATATTGTCAAGTAGTCTAATCACCCCCCCTCTAGACCTACTTTCGATCCTACAAGTGGTATCAGAGCTTTGGTCTCCATTGCCTTGGTTTCCATTGCATTGGACTCCATAAGCTTGGTTTCACAACCTAGGAGAGTATGGCGTCTAGTGAGGGTAATTATCGTAGAGGTCCTTACTTTGATGGTACAAATTTTGCTAGTTGGAAGCATAAAATGAAAATGCATATTCTTGGTCATAACCCTGCCGCATGGGGCATTATTTGTGTTGGCATGCAAGGTGATTTCTTTGAAGAAAGAAAAGTTCCGGATCGCGAAGCTACACCCGAAGAGTTGCGGATGTTGCAAAACAATGCTCAAGCTTGTGACATTCTCTTCAATGCTTTGTGTCCCGAAGAGTTCAACAAAATCAGCCGTCTTGAGAATGCTAAAGAGATTTGGGATACTTTGGTTGAAATGCACGAAGGTACTGAATCTGTGAAGGAATCAAAGCTAGATATTCTTCAAGGTCAACTTGACAAGTTCAAGATGAAGGATGGTGAAGGAGTCGCTGAAATGTACTCTAGGCTTGCTCTCATCACAAATGAGATTGCTGGCTTAGGAAGCGAAGAAATGACCGACCGATTCATCATTAAGAAGATTCTCAGAGCTTTGGATGGAAAGTATGACACCATGTGCACTTTGATCCAAATGATGCCAAACTACAAGACTCTCAAGCCAACTGAAGTCATTGGAAGAATTGTTGCTCATGAGATGACACTTAAGGATAAGGAAGAGCTTCACAACAAGTCAAGTGGTGCTTACAAAGCTACAAGTGATGCTCCTACTACCTCAAGTGACAAGCTAATTTCCAATGAAGAGATAAGCCTAATGGTCAAGAACTTCAACAAGTTCTACAAGAATAGAGGCAAAGAAAGAAGCTCAAAGTCTAGATCATATGATGAAAAGAGATCTTCTAGTCATGATCGAAACTGCTACAATTGTGGAAGACCCGGACACTTCTCAAATGAGTGTACGGCTCCCCACAAGAGAAGAGAAGAATCTCCAAGAAGAAGAGCAAGAGATGAGTCACCTCGGAGAGAGAGAAGGAGTAGAGATGATCGTTATGAACGAAGACCCTCTCGGAGAAGCAAGGATTCGGAAAGGAAAGACAAGTCATCAAGGAGCTACACAAGAAGAAGACATCAAGCTCATGTAGGTGAATGGGTCTCCGGCTCCGACTCCGACAATCAATCCGATGGAAGCTATCACTCCGACTCCGACTATAGTCAAGATGAAGGTGTTGCCGGACTTGCACTCGTATCCTCCAACTCCAACTCCTATGACTTATTTGATTCACCAAATGAGGGAATTGGAAGATGCTTCATGGCTAAAGGCCCCAAGGTAACACACCCTGAATTCATTGACTTTGATAGTGATGAGGATGACTTGCTTGCTGAAGATGAGCTCTTGCATGATAAATCTAGTGAGCTTAGTAATGATGAAAATGCTAGTAGTCTTTATAGTCGAGAAGAGTCGAATGACAATGCTATGAAGGAGATTGAGCGTCTAACTAAAGAACTAAACACTCTTAAGTTAGCTCATGAAACAACTCAAGAAGATCATAGAGAGCTCCTAAGATCTCATGAGAAGCTACGCTTCGAGAAGCTCACTCTAGAGCAAGAACATGAGTTTCTAAAAGCGATCAATGACGATCTTCGAAAGAAGAGTTCTTCATATCTTGCCAAACGACTTCTCTTGTCTAATTTCTTGCCACCTATTAAGACTAAGCATGACAAGCATAAGAAAAATTCTTCCTCTAGTAGTAACAATAACAATGTTAAATCCAATATTGCTGCTTCTAGTAGTTCTCTTGATTCCACTAACAATGTTTCAAGCCAAGTTACACTTGAGCAAGAAAATAGCTTATTGAAGGAAATCATAGAGAAAGGTGTCTACAAGAGTCTTGCCGGAAGCAAGAACTTTGAGGAGATTGTTCGCAAACAAGGAAGACACCGGAAGAATCAAGGGATTGGTTTTGAGCGAAAGTTCAACGCCGAAGGTGTTGAGTGGGAAGAAGGTCAATACCCTACTCCACAGTTTGTCTCACAAAAGGAGAAGTATGATCCTACTTCTTCCAATGTGGAACAAGCTCAAGATGACCTTCCACCACAAGACCACAAGCTAAAGGCCAAGGACAAGCTTCAAGAGGAGATTGATGCATTCATTGAAGCACCTCAAGCCATGGTCAAGTGGGTTCCCAAGGACACATCAAGTTCTACTTCGTCAAGATCAACTACAACACCAAGGATTCCCATCAAGATGATGTGGATCCCAAAGAAGAAGAACTAGTAGGTTCTTGAGGGTGACTCCGCCAACAAATTTCACTCATATTCATTTTGGCAAGAACTTGTGCAATCAACTTCCACATCATGCACTTGTTCAAGGAGTCACAAACCCTCTTGTTGGTAAGTCAAGGGACAAGGTAATCATTGCTTTCATGGACATCATCTCTTGTGTACTTCACTCTATGTCCATGGATATTCTTGTTTGTTCCTTGTGGGACTAACCCATGTAGGTATTGAAAGTGCCCTAATCCAAGGATAGCTCTCAACTCTTGATGATCTACATCAACATTGAGCATCCACATCTTCAACATCTACATGAAGTCTTCTACGACAACCCAAGGTTAGTTTGACCCTTTAAAAGGGGTTCTCACATCTAGGGGGAGCTTTGCTCTAAAAAATTGAGCTAAAGCATCTCCAAATGATGTGAACACATAAATGCTTTATGTAAAAGTGGTAACCCCACTTGTGCTTAAACGATGAGTATGACCTATGATCAAATGTTCTCATTTGGCTCCTAAGTCAATATACTCATATATAGATGACCTAGTCATCGACAATTTGTGTGCTAGTAGCTAGAGTGATTGGTTGTGCATGTTTGACACATATTTCAGTTGCTATCTTATTGTGTGAGCATGTTGAATGCATGATTCTATTCATTCAAGGACATCCATTTGTGGTTTTGATTGTTTTGGTTTCTTTTTCTGGCCAAATGGATGGACAAGAATGCCTAAGCACCTTCCCTAGCTATCTATGCTGTCTTGTCTCAAATTCTATTCATGCTTATATCACAACTTTGAACAAGTCTTTTTCGGACAGTCCGAGTGAGGAGCACTCGGAACCACCGATTCGTCTAAGGCTGACTTCCAAAACCTTCTAAGTCCATTTCGGTCTGACCGGCTTCCCAATCTCGGTCCAACCGAAACACTTAGATTGATCTAGGTTTCATCTCGGTGAAACCGAGTTCAAAATCTCGGTCTGACCGATATGCGTAACTGCACTGCAATTATGCATCTCGGTGACACCGAGTTTTTCAACTCGGTCCCACCGACAGCACGGGGTTATATATACTGAGGGCTGCGCGCGATCTATTCCTTTCAAACGTTCGCCCTCCAAGACCCCTGCTGCCGTCGCCCTGGTCCAAGGATCGTCGCCGTCGTCGCCTGTGTGCCCTCGCCGCAGGTCTCCGCCGCCGTCAACGGTAATCTTCTCCGCCGTTGCCGCCGTAGAGGGACACCACCAAGTTAGGGTGTGTCCCGATACCTTTCATGCTCCACTTCTGATTCTTGCATGATAGGACTGCCCTGATTCAATCCACGTTTGATATGATCCCAATACATTGTTCAGATCTTTTAGTTTCGAGGAAAATTCTTAGGTTTAGGTTTCCACGGAATGCATCTCGGTGAAGCCGATTCCTGAAACTCGGACTGACCGATTTGGTCTCTGACCATTGCACTACATAGTTCGGTCTGACCGAGTTGTGGAAATCGGAATGTCCGAATTGAAGTTTCTGTGAAACCCTAAGTTTTCGGTAGGACCGAAACCCATTTCGGTCTGACCGAAAGTGGTGTGTAGGTTCTGTTGAACACTTCGGTTACACCGAAACTTGAAATCGGTTTGACCGAAATACATTCTGTGAAAACTCAAAACTAAGTTTTTAACTCATTTTTTCTTTGCAAAAACTTCTGCAGTTGTGATAACTCTTCCATTCTGCCTATACCTTATCTTTTCACAGGTTTTTCAGCCATGTCAGATGTCAGTGACAGCCAAAACAGGTCTGAATCACCATTTGCTGAAATTCCAGAGGCAGATACAAGTCCTGCAAGCAGCTCTAGTGATGATGGTGAGAGGAGCACCCCTAGTGGTTTGCCTCCCGCAGCTATGAGAACCAGGAAGAAGAGAACTTCTGATGATGAGGATTCCGACTTTGTTGCTGAGGAAGTTACCTCCAAGCCCAAGAGGAATGTGGTTGCCAAAGAGCACCAAGGGCAGCAGCCAAGGAAAGGTACAAGCAAGGTAAAACAGTCTGCAGTTGCTAAGAAGCTCAACTTGGAAGAGCCTGCTCCAAGCAAGGTGAAAAAGACTTCCAAAAGGAAGAGGGTTGTATATGCTGAATCTCAAGTTGATGCTGCTGAAGAAGAAGAAGAAGAAGCACCCCAGCCTCCTCCTCAGAAAGCTAAGTTCATGGGTGATGCTATTCGGGCTCAAGCCTCCTCCAAGCCCAAGAAGCCTGCTCCAGTCAAAGCAGCTCCAGCCAAGCCCAAGAGAACAACCAGAAGCATTCCAGCTTCTGAGAAGAACAAAGGTGAGATGCCACCGTCTGAGTCAGATGAAGAGCATGTGTTGCTCAAGCTCCGTCCCAAGTTGCCACTCCACAATGATGCTCATCCTCAAGCTGAGGACATGAAGGCAAGGAAGGACAAAGGTCTTAGGCTATGGAGACAGTCTGATCCATATGCCGTAAGAAGAAGGACTGCTGTGGACCCCAGATTCCACACCAGAGAGCAGCAGGATTTCTATGAGACCGTGCTAATGGATAAGAAGCCCATTGTTGCTGACACCAGGTATGTTGACTGGGAGTACATTGACAGTGAAGAGCACCGGGACTTCTTTCCCCATGTGCATGAGAGCTTTACTGCATGTGGAGTTGCTGATTTTGTGGGTCAAGAACTGACAGCATGGAATGACGAGATGATCATGCAGTTCTATGCCACAGCCCACTTCTATCCTGATGGCAAGATCACCTGGATGACTGAAGGTCAAAGGTTTTCTTCAACTGTTGCAGAATGGGCAGAACTTCTGAACGCTCCAGTGCAGAGAGAGGACGACATTGATGTCTATGGGATTCCTAAGAAGAGTCATGATTCTATGAAGAATATGTACAAGGAGATCCCAGCTGCTGATTTAGAGGGATGGAAGCTCGGCTCAGTGTATTATCTCCAGGCAGGTCTGACCACTACTAACACTATTCTGAGGCATACTTTGATGCCTAAGTCAGGTGACCACCGGATGATACGAGGCTATTCTATCAACATGCTGCACATTCTCGATGAGAAGGCACCTTTTAAGGTGATGGACTTGATGGTAGAAACCATTAAGAGGACTGCAGCTGACCAGAAGAGGTCATGTGGGTTTGCTCCGCAGATACAGATGCTCATCAACGCCAAGTTTGGCACGGGCAAATTCATGTTGGATAGGAAGCACTTGCCACTGCAGCCAGAGCATGAGGACAACGTAGTTGTGATGGATGAAGAGGATCCCACCTCAGTTGAAGGGCAAGCCAAAATTGAAGCTGCAAAGAAAGCCAAAGCTGACAAAGAGGCAGCAGCAGCAGCAGCAGCTAAGCCAAAGAGCTTTGGAGAACAGATTCTTGAAGCAACCCAGAGAATTGAACAATGCCTGGCCAGCATTGAGCAATCTCAGGAGAGCCTTGAGAGGATTGTCGAGGACAAGATCCACGCTCTAGACGTGAAGCTGACTGAGATTCAGGTGTCTGTCAACAAGCTTGAGGCAGACATGGAGGAGACTAGGCAGGAGAGAGCAGAGCTTATGCAGGATGATCTAGTCCAGGACTCTCATCGCCAGACTGCTCAGGTTCCCAGAGGATCCAGATCTGCAGCTATCCCAGTGACAGACTCCAGGGCTACCACTTCAGCACCAGCTACAGCTCCAGCAGTTCCTACAGCTCCAGCATCCACTCCTCCACCGCAGACATCAGCAGAGGTCTTCGCAGATGCAGCTATCTCTACACCGACATCGACCCAGACGGGAGCAGCCAGCCGAGCCCGCAGTGACGTTTAGCTCTATACCTTTTCGAACTTTTTGGTAACTTGTTGCCAAAGGGGGAGAAATTGTTATAGATCATAGGGCTTCGAGAGAGAGAGTGCTCTTTCGTCTTTTCATTCTTTTGCCGGTTTTCCTTGAGATACATTGGTTTCTTTTGGTTCCAGATACTTTAAGTGTGCTTGCTACTACGTTTGATGCTACCTTAATGAGTGCTTAGTCATACTATGCTTTAATGTGTGCTTATTGCTTATCATATGCTATTCCTTATTGTATGGCTAGTTACTCTTGTCTTGGTGATTAAGTGCATGTTATTCATTCTTATCATTTTGTGCGCTCCACCAAGATGTATGTGACATGGAAGAGTGACCCATAATCCTAATCGATTGTGCATTTGCATTCAAACGCAAATTTCAAATAATGCACAAATTTAGGGGGAGCTCTTGTTTATCACATACTTCTCAAAGCGACGATATTATTCATTGATTATATCTTTTGTCGAAGCTTTGATCTATATGTTGTCATCAATTACCAAAAAGGGGGAGATTGAAAGTGCAACTAATCCCCGGGTGGTTTTGGTAATTAATAACAACATATATATCATTGAACTAATATTATCTTGAGAATCATTTCAGAGAAGTTCGATGATATGGGTATGGAAATGTCTGAAGAAGTGGACCCCTCAAAATGCTAAGACAAGCATTGGCAAAAGCTCAAGACTCCATTTTTGGTTTAGTGATCAAAGATCACATTGAGTCCATAGGAAAAGCCAATACTATTAAAAGGGGATGAGGTTGTGTTAATGTTCTTGTTTCTCAAGTGCTTGGTGATCTAACTCCCTCAACTATCAGCACTATTCACTACTTAACACACACCCATAAGTAATCTCGGTCAAACCAACTCTGTCTCACCGAGATGAAGTTATCTCTACAAACCCTAACATCTCGGTCACACCGATTTATCCAACTCAGTCCCACCGAGATGAACCACTTCAGTTGTTTCTCCAAACCCTAGCTTCTCGGTCAAACCGATTCTGAGTTTCGGTCTCACCGAAAAAGGGCTGCCAACCTTCTGTGATCAGTTGACATCAATTCGGAATATCCGAGTTTATATTTTCGGTCTCACCGAAATGGCAAACCCTAACCTTTGACTCACTTCGGTCTCACCGAGATGGTATTTTCGGTCCCACCGAAAATCCCAACGTTCACTATATTTGAACTTTCGGTCTGACCGAGTTTTCATTTCGGTCTGACCGAGATTGGTCAAATGTGTGTGTAACGGTTGGATTTTGTGTGGAGGCTATATATACCCCTCCACCCCTCCTCATTCGTGAGGAGAGCCATCAGAAAGTACTACCATTCCTACCATACACTTTCTGAGAAGTGAACCACCTACCCTTGTGTTGAGATCAAGCCATTCCATTCCTACCATATGAAACTTGATCTCTAGCCTTCCCAAGTTGCTTTCCACTCAAATCTTTCTTCCACCACAGCCATATCAGTGAGGAGAGTTGAGTGTTGGGGAGTTTATCATCTGAAGCACAAGAGCAAGGAGTTCATCATCATCAACACCGTCTATTACCTTTTGGGGGGTGGTGCCTCCTAGATTGGTTAGGTGTCGCTTGGGAGCCTCCGTCTTGATGATGTGGAGTTGAACCAAGAAGTTTGTAAGGGCAAGGAGATTGCCTACTTCGTGAAGATCTACCCCGAGTAAGGCTAGTCCTCCGTGGGCGTAGGCCGTGATGGAATAGACAAGGTTGCTTCTTCGTGGACCCTTCGTGGGTGGAGCCCTCCGTGGACTCGCGCAGCCGTTACCCTCCGTGGGTTGAAGTCTCCATCAACGTGGATGTACGATAGCACCACCTATCGGAACCACGACAAAAATCTCCGTGTCACCAAACTGCGTTTGATCTTCTCCATCTCCTTTTTTACATGTGCAATTTACTTTCCGCTGCATATACTCTAGAATTGCATGTGTAGGGTGTTACTTGAATTGATCTTGTTTGTGAAACTGCCAAAAACTTTGCATGATCTAAAGGCAGATTTTTTATATTGTCAAGTAGTCTAATCACCCCCCCTCTAGACCTACTTCGATCCTACAGAGACCTTCTCGCCTTGCTAGAAGCAGAGCTGCACAGCATAGTACAACTTATCCTGAGTGGAAGATACTAACACGGCGCCAGCTCCCGCACCGAGGAACGAGAAGGCGCCGTCGAAGTATACCACCCATCCGTGTGGGGCTTCATCGCCGGGCGCCAGTGAGCGGTCTTCGCTGACCCCCCGCTCCGGCGCGTCAGTCCACTCCGCCACAAAGTCTGTCAGAGCTGCTCCCTTGATCACCCGCGTGGTGCTGAACTCCAACTGGAACGCTTGAAGCTCGATGTTCCACTCGGCGACCCTCCCGACGACATTCGGGCCCCGCAGTACCTTCTCGAGAGGATATGACTAAACAACCTTGATGAAATGGCCTTGGAAGTAGTGGCGCAGCTTCCTAGAGGCGACGAGGAGCGCCAGAAGCAGCTTCTGGGGCATCGGGTAGCGCGAGCGTGCATCGTGCAGCACCGTGCTGACGAAATACACTGGGTGCTCCACGAGGGTTGGCGCAGCAGAGTCCGCGGGTGCCTCGGGAACCTTAGGCGCCTCTTGCTGAGTGGCGGGGCCATCAGTGCCCGTGGTCGAATCTGCCCCTGAGTCCGCGTCAGGGGGCGACGCGGGCCCTGAAGGCGCCGAGTCGCCCAGCGACCTTGAGCTTCGGGGCCTTTCCTCACGCTCCACGACTAATGTTGCGCTGGCGGAATGAGGCATTGCGGCGAGGTAGAGAGTGATGGGTTCTAGGGGTCGTGGCGCTACCATGACCGGTGAGCTGGTGAGGTACTCCTTGAGGTCCCGGAAGGCGGCATCGGCCTCCGGAGTCCACTTAAAGGGCCCCTTCTTCTTCATGAGCTTGAAGAACGGAAGGGCGCGTTCCCCAAGCTTGGATATGAAGCGCCCCAAGGACATTACACACCCAGCGAGCTTCTGCATCTCCTTCAGGTTCGTGGGCGGCCTCATTATATCGATTGCCTTGATCTTCTCCGGATTAGCCTCGATGCCCCGGTGCGAAACCAGGAACCCTAGCAACTTGCCAGAGGGTACGCCGAACACGCACTTCTCCGGGTTGAGGCACAGCTTCACCTTGCGCGGGTTGGCGAACGTTTCTTCTAGGTCCTGGATGAGGGTCTTGGACTCCCTGGTTTTAACCACGATGTCGTCGACGTAGGCCTCCGCGTTCCTCCCGAGCTGAGGGCCGAGGGTGATGTGCATCAGGCGCTGGAAGGTGCCGCCCGCGTTCCTCGGCCCAAAGGGCATGCAAGTGTAGCAGTAGACCCCACATGGGGTCAAGAACGCCGTTTTCTCCACGTCTTCTACCGCCATCTTAATTTGGTGGTAGCCCGAGAAAGCGTCGAGGAAGCAGAGTAGGTCGCACTCGGCCGTTGAATCCACGATTTGGTCGATGCGCGGAAGAGGGAAAGGGTCCTGAGGGCAAAACTTGTTGAGGATCGTGAAGTCGACGCACATGCGTTCCTTGCCTCCCTTCTTCGGGACTATGACAGGGTTGGGCAGCCAATCCGGGTGTCGTACTTCCTGTATGACGCCTGCTTCCTCCAGCTTCCTAATCACCTGAACGATGAAGGACTGCTTCTCTGGGGCTTGTCTGCGCGCCTTCTGCTTGATAGGGCGAGCATTGGGGCACACCGTGAGGTGATGCTCGATGACATGCCTAGGCACCCCGACCAAATCTGCGGCCTTCCAGGTGAACACGTCTTGTTGGCCTTGAGAAAGCTGACCAGCGTCACCTCCTGCTTTGGATCCATGCCCGTACCGATGGTGAAGGTGGCTCTTGAGACTTCTTCATCGGCTAGCACCTGCTTCGTCTCGGCGGGGTCCCGAGAGAAGAGCTGCTTCTTCTTGGTAGGCGCAGCCTCCGGAGCCTCTGAAGCCCCCTTTGCTCCTGGGTGAGCTGCAGCAGCAGCCCTATAAGCGCGTTCGAGGACCTGAAGGGTGGCCTTGGGGCCCCCTTTGATGGTGATGACGCCGCTGCTCCTCGGCATCTTGACGGTGTTGTAGCCCGGGTGAGTCGCCGCCATGAACTTTGCCAAGGCTGGGAAACTGAGGACGGCGTTGGAGGGCAGGTGGATGGGCGCAACATCAAAGTCGATGAGCTCATTCCGGTAGTTAGCCGGTGTGCCGAAGGTGATCGAGAGGCGGATCTGGCCGAGCGGAACGGTCGAGCCAGCGACCCCTGAGAAGGGCTTGGTGGGGAGGAGCTGCCTGTAGGACACAGGCAGATGACCGAAGGCCTCGGGGGAGAGGATGTTAAGGCCGGTGCCGCCGTCGATGAGGGTCCTCGTCACGGCCACCCCGCAGATGGTGGGCGTGCACACCGTGGGGAGAACGCCAGTGCTGGCCGCTTTTGAGGCGAGGTCGCCGGGGCCGAAGGTGATGGTGGGCCCCTGCATGCTCTGCACCCGCAAGGCTTCCTGCGGCTGGGCGGCAGCCCCAACCTGCCGAAAGTGTGACTTGATGTGCCGGGCAGACGCCGGCACTTGGGACCCACCGAGGATGCAGGTGACCCCGCGGCAAGGCAGCTCCCTGCTGGCGACGCCCCGCAGCTCGCCGCTGCGGGCCGTTCACGTGCCGTGATTTTCGGCGGATGGTCGGCACTGGGGTAGCCGTCGTGCCATCAAGAGCGCGACTGGCGAGGCCACAAGAGGCGGGAGTGGCGGTGCAGGCCGCCCTCCAGTGGCCGGCCGGCAAGTGTGTCATCGAGGAAGGAGGAGGAGCGCCCATGGGTTACACGGTCCGCCGGTGCCGCACGGTCGGTGGGGAGGGTGTCAGCCCCCGCGCTTATCTGGCAGGCAGCAGTCATCGTAGCGGCGCCGAACAGGAGAGGGGAGGCGAGGTCGTCGGAGACGCGAGATTTCGACACTCCCCCTACCTGGCGCGCCAAATGTCGGATTTAGGGCTCCGCGAAACCCAAGAGGTTCGAACACAGGGGCGTGAACGAAGATCTCTCCCACTCGCGTCTACCTAAAGCCTCGCTCTCGTCGGTGAAGAGATTCAAGCAAACAACAGATAGAACACACAAGAGTTTATCCAGGTTTAGGCCACCGCGTGGTGTAAGACCCTAATTCTTGCTTTGGTGGATTAGCCTCGGGAGGGCTGGAATATGAGCTAGTACAGTGCTCCTGAGCTCAGGGGGGTAAGCTCAGGAGGGTCAAGAGGCAAGTGTTCTTGCTCCTTGCGTCGTGGCAGAGTGTATCAATCTCTCTACATGGCTAGGCTTGGTTCAACTCGTCTCTCCATAGTGGGGGTCCTAGATACTTATATAGGCGGCCACGGTCCTCTTCCCCCGAAATGTTTAGATGGGAAGGGATCCCACAACGGCCATTTTTGAGCGGGAACACAAGGACGTTCCTACCCTGACAAAAGCAATCTTCGCCTGCAAAAGGACCAGGCATTGACGCGGTGGTGGGCTCGACGGTGACATCCTCCTTATCGTCCTTGTGGTCTTCCGTCTTGTTGCCAATGGGGAAACCTTTGCCCTACTCCTCGGGAACCTGCGGCTGCGTTGTTCCCCTTGCACCGAAATGGCAACTCGCCGTTGGCGAGCGTTGGCACCCGCTGGCGCGGTGCGTCACTGCTGACATCACTACCTCCTCCTGAGGCAGGCTTGGCCTTGGATTCTCCACCCCTCCGGAGCGCCTTGCTGGGGCCGCTCCGGAGGAGATCTTGATGTCGTTCTCCTCACGTGGCTTAGCTCCCTCGCGAGGGTCTTGGGCAGCTGGTTGATCAACTAGGCCGTACCAGGCCGTTGTAGGAGCACGTCGCGGCCCGCAGATAGGCAAGTCTGGGTACCCTGGTTCCCAGGACGCCGACAGTATGGTGGACTCATGTGGAATACTTTTGGGGTTTATGGAAGTGGATGCACAAGCAGTATTCCCGCTTAGTACAGGTGAAAGATAGAAAGAGACTGGGAAGCGACCAGCTAGAGAGCGACAACGGTCATGAGCATGCATCAAAATTAATCAACAATGAATGAAAGCATGAGTAGGATATATATCACCATGAACATCAATATCGTAGAGGCTATGTTGATTTTGTTTCAACTACATGCGTGAACATGTGCCAAGTCAGATCACTTAAATCGTTCAAAGGAGGATACCACCCCATCATACCACATCACAACCATTTTAATATCATGTTGGCACGCAAGATAGACCATTATAAACTCTCAGCTAATTAAGCATGGCATATGCAGCTATGATCTCTAATTTTCATTGCAAGCATGTTTCATTCATGACAAGCTGAATCAGGAACGATGAACTATCATATTTACAAAAACAAGAGAGGTCGAATTCATACCAGCTTTTCTCATCTCAATTAGTTCATCATATATCATCCTTATTGTGTGTCACTCGCACGACCGAACGGTGTGGATAATAATAATAGTGCAGGTGCATTGGACTAAGCTGGAATTTGCGAGCATTTAATACAAGAGAGAAGACAAGGTAATAAGGCTCAAGGTTAAATCAACAATAAAGCATATGAGAACCACTAAGCAATTTCAATCATGGTCTTCTACTCTTAACCCCCAAAGAAAAGAAAAGAAACTATTTACACAGGAAAGCTCCCAACAAGCAAAAGAAGAACGGGAAATCTTTTTGGGTTTTCTTTTAATTACTACTACATGCAAGGAAAGTAAACTAGCTAGAAGCTACGACTAATATATTTTTTTTGTTTTTCTTCAGGTTTTTCTAACACACAAGAAAAAGACTAAGAAAAATAATTGAAACTAAACATGGATGGTACAATGAAAGAGTGTGAGCACCGACAACTAGAATAAGTGTGTGAACATGAGTGTAAAGTCAGTGAGAAACACGTACTCCCCCAAGCTTAGGCTTTTGTCCAAAGTTGGTCTATGGCCAGTATTGGCCTGAAGGATATCCAAAGTTGTAGTTGGGGTTGTACTTAGATGCAGCAGCTACTGCCTGCTGAGCTGCAGCTCGAAGGCGGGCTGCTTCAGTCATATTATGGTACTCATTTGCCTCCTCCCTGGTTATAGTATATCTCCCTTTTGCCTGAAAGTCAAACAAAGTAGGGGCTGGAAGAATAATAGGGACAGCATGACGCCTGTTAAAGATTAATCGATATTTGAGGGATTGTTCATCCCTCTCTATAAACCGGTGACTAGTCATAGCATGGTAATCCAAATGAGCAGGCAGTAAAGGTTCATCATTTTCATGTACAGGCACACCAAGACGGCGGGCTATGCGAGTAGCATAAATCCCACCAAATAAATCTCCTTGCAGACCATTATGATGTAGCCTACGTGCAACAATGGATCCCAAGTTATATTGTCTATCACCTAGTACATCACTCTTGAGAACACTAAGATCAGGGACACACATGTGGCAAGCCTCATCTTTACCGTTTATGCATCTACCAATAAAGAGAGCAAAGTAATGAATAGCAGGAAAATGAATGCTTCATATGGTAGCCTGTGTGATTTCTCTAGATTCCCCTACTGTGATACTAGCAAGGAAATCTCTATATTCAGATTTGCAAGGATCACCCATACTGCCCCACTGCGGGAGCTTACAAGCATCATTAAAATCCTCTATGTCCATGGTGTAAGATTTATCAGAAAGGTCAAATAGGACAGTGTTAGAATTACGTGAAGATGAAAATTTAAACCTTCTCACAAAGGTATCGGTTAAGCCACGGTATTGATGGCACATATCTTGTATGAAGCCCTCGAGGTCAGCGTTGCGCACATATGCGTAAAATTCCTCCTTGATGCCAACCTGATCAATAAAGTCATTTGACGACCATTCACAAGGCCGCACGTCAGCTTCCCTCGGTAGTTCATCGTCTGGCTCACGAAACGCGAGCCTCGGTTCTTGCTTCCTTGAAGAACCACCTTGGAAGTTTTTCCTATGCATTTTTCTGAAATTTTTAGTAACTCAAAATAAAAGTTAACCAAACCCAACAAGATTGATAGCAACAACTCCTATAAGTGCCTAGAGACTATATCATGCATTAGAACTACTTGGGACCAAAGAAATTTGACATGCAAGCTCAAGAACAGGGTCACCATAGCAGCAAAAGTTTGCAATGAATAAAGCACTAGCACAAAAACTAATTGGACCAATGGTGGAGTCACATACAAAGGAAGAATCTCCCCAAACAGTTTGGTGAATGGTGCTTTGAGCAAGGAGATCGAAAATGGCAGCAAGGTGAGCTAGAACTCGTGCTTGAGCTGGTTGGAGATTTTTTTTCGGAGGAAGAAGAAGGGTATGGGTGCAGGAATAAGTGGAGGGGGCCACGTGGGGCCCACGAGGTAGGGGGCGCGCCCTGTGAGGGTGGGCGCGCCCTGGACCCTCGTGGCCAGGTGCTGGCTCCCCTCGATGTGTGTTCTGTGTCATATATTCTCAAATATTCCAGAAAAAATCATATTTAATTTTCAGGGCATTTGGAGAACTTTTATTTTTGGGGTATTTTTTATTGCACGGATAAGTCTGAAAATAGACAGAAAATACTATTTTTTCTTTATTTATCCTAATTAACAGAAAGTAAAAGGGGGATACAGAAGGTTGTGCTATCTATATTCACCAATCTCATGCTCATCAAAAGGAATCCATTAGCAAGGTTGATCAATAAACTCTTTCCGAATAACATGAAACCGGAGAATTTTCGAATAACACTAGGTTACCTCAATGGGGATATGTATGTCCCCAACAATAAGAATGTCATATGCCTTCTTGACAGTAGGAAGAGGAAATTCAAAACCTCCAATGGTAATAGTTGAAATTTTTCCAATATAATTGATACTATGGACCTGAGGTTGCTTCCTCGGAAAGTGGACCGTATGCTCATTACCATTGACATGAAAAGTGACATTGCCTTTGTTGCAATCAATAACAGCCCCTGCAGTATTCAAAAAGGGTTTACCAAGGATAATAGACATACTATCGTCCTCGGGAATATCAAGTATAACAAAGTCCGTTAGAATAGTAACATTTGCAACTACAACAGGCACATCCTCACAAATACTGACAGGTATAGCAGTTGATTTATCAGCCATTTGCAAAGATATTTCAGTAGGTGTCAACTTATTCAAGTAAAGTCTACGATATAAAGAGAGAGGCATAACACTAACACCGGCTCCAAGATCACATAAAGCAGTTTTAACATAGTTTCTTTTAATGGAGCAAGGTATAGTGGGTACTTCTGGATCTCCTAGTTTCTTGGGTATTCCACCTTTGAAAGTGTAAGTGGCAAGCATGGTGGAAACTTCTACTTCAGGTATCTTTCTTTTATTGGTAATAATATATTTCATGTACTTAGCACATCAGTCAAACGCATACGCAAAAAAGATAGGTCTAATCATTTCAGCAAAGCGCTCAAAATCCTCATCATCCTTTTTCTTGGATGGTTTAGGAGGAAAAGGCATGGGTTTCTGAACCCATGGTTCTCTTTCCCTACTGTGCTTCCTAGCAGCAAAGTCTCTCTAATCATAACGTTGATTCTTTGACTGTGGGTTATCAAGATCAACAGCAGGTTCAATCTCTATATCATTATCATTGCTAGGTTGAGCCTCATCATGAACATCATCATTAACATTATCACTAGGTTCATGTTCATTACCAAATTGTGTCTCAGCATCAGAGATAGAGATATCATTAGGAATCTCAGGTGTGTCAGCTACATGTTCACTAGAAGCATGCAAAGTTTTATCATTTTTCTTTTTCTTCTTCTTAGAAGAACTAGGTGCATCTAAATTAGCTCTTTGAGAATCTTGCTCAATTCTCTTAGGATGGCCTTCAGGATACAGAGGTTCCTGAGTCATTTTACCACCTCTAGTAGCAACTCTAACAGCATAGTCATTATTCTTACCATTTAATTCATTGAGCAAATCATTCTGAGCTTTAAGTACTTGTTCTACTTGAGTGGTAACCATAGAAGCATGTTTACTAACGAGTTTTAGTTCACCTTTAACTCTAGAAAGATAATCACTCAAGCGTTCAATCATATAAGCATTGTGTTGCAATTGTCTACCAACATAAGCAATGAAGTTTTCTTGTTTCACAATGAAATTGTCAAACTCATCTAAGCATTGGCTAGCAGACTTATAACGAGGAATATCACCTTCATCAAATTTATAAAGAGAAATTACCTTTACTACCTGTGTAGGGTTATCAATACCATGTATTTCTTCAATAGGTGGTAAATTCTTAACATCTTCAGCTTTAATACCTTTTTCTTTCATAGATTTCTTTGCCTCTTGCATATCTTCAGGACTGAGAAATAGAACACCTCTTTTCTTCGGAGTTGGCTTAGGGGCTGGTTCAGGAAGTGTCCAATTATTTTCATTGGTCAGCATATTATTCAATAGTAATTCAGCTTGATCAACTGTTCTTTCCCTGAAAACACAACCAGCACAACTATCCAGATGGTCTCTGGAAGCATCGGTAAGTCCATTATAAAAGACATCAAGTATATCGTTCCTCTCAAGAGGGTGATCAGGCAAAGCATTAAGTAACTGGAGAAGCCTCCCCCAAGCTTGTGGGAGACTCTCTTCTTCAATTTGCACAAAGTTATATATTTCCCGTAAGGCAGCTTGTTTCTTATGAGCGGGAAAATATTTAGCAGAGAAGTAGTACATCATATCCTGGGGACTACGCACACAACCAGGATCAAGAGAATTAAACCAAGTCTTAGCATCACCCTTTAACGAGAAAGGAAACAACTTAAGGATATAGTAGTAGCGAATCTTTTCATCGTTGGTAAACAGGGTGGCTATATCATTCAACTTAGTAAGATGTGCCACAACAGTTTCAGACTCATAGCCATGGAAAGGATCAGATTCAACCAAAGTAATTGACTCAGGATCAACAGAGAATTCATAATTCTTATCAGTAACACAGATAGGTGAAGTAGCAAAAGCAGGGTCATGCTTCATTCTAGCATTCAAGGACTTTTCTTTCAGCTTAGCTAATAATTTCTTAAGATCATATCTATCATTGCAAGCAAAAAAGTCTCTAGCAGTTTCTTCATCCATAACAGATCCCTCAGGAACAACAGGCAATTCATATCTATTGGGAGAAGCTTCATCATCACTTTCATAAATATTATCAGTTTTAATATTTGCATTCTCCCTAACCTTAGCAATTTGTTCAACTAGAAATTCACCTAGTGGCACATTATTATCAAGCATGGAAGTAGTTTCGTCATACATAGCAGAAGTGGCATCATCAAGAACATACGACATATCAGATTCAATAGCAGGATTAGGTGTCGCAAGTTTACTCATAACAGATGGTGAATCAAGTGCAAAGCTAGATGGCAGTTCCTTACCTCCCCTCGTAGTTGAGGGTAAGATCTTGGTATTTGAGTCCTTCAAATTCTTCATAGTGATCAACAGATATAAATCCCAAGTGACTTAAAGAATAGAGCTATGCTCCCCAGAAACGGCGCCAGAAAATAGTCTTGATAACCCACAAGTGTAGGGGATCGCAACAGTTTTCGAGGGTAAAGTATTCAACCCAAATTTGTTGATTCGACACAAGGGGAGCCAAAGAATACTCTTAAGTATTAGCAGCTGAGTTGTCAATTCAACCACACTTGGAAACTTAGTATCTGCAGCAAGGTAGTTTAGTAGCAAAGTAATATGGAGATAGCGGTAGCGCAACAAAGGTAACGATAGTATTTTTGTAGTTTTTGTAATAGTAGCAAGAAAAAAGTAAATAAGCAACAAGCAATATACGAAAAGCTCGTAGGCATTGGATCGGTGATGGGAAATTATGTCAGATGCAATTCATCATGTAGAAATTATAACCTAGGGTGACACAGAACTAGCTCCAGTTCATCAATGTAATGTAGGCATGTATTCTGAATGTAGTCATACGTGCTTATGGAAAAGAATTTGCATGGCATCTTTTGTCCTACCCTCCCGGCAGCGGGGTCCTAGTGGAAACTAAGGGATATTAAGGCCTCCTTTTAATAGATGAAAGTGCAACTAATCCCCGGGTGGTTTTGGTAATTAATAACAACATATATATCATTGAACTAATATTTACTTGAGAATCATTTCAGAGAAGTTCGATGATATGGGTATGGAAATGTCTGAAGAAGTGGACCCCTCAAAATGCTAAGACAAGCATTGGCAAAAGCTAAAGACTCTATTTTTGGTTTAGTGATCAAAGATCACATTGAGTCCATAGGAAAAGCCAATACTATTAAAAGGGGATGAGGTTGTGTTAATGATCTGGTTGCTCAAGTGCTTGGTGATCTAGCTCGCTCAACTTTCAGCACTCTTCACTACTTAACACACTCATAAGTAATCTCGGACAAACCGATTCTGCAAACTCAGTCCCACCGAGATGAACCACCTCAGTTATTCTCCCAAACCCTAATTTCTCGGTCCATCCGATTTTGAGTTTCGGTCTCACCGAAAATGGACTGCCAACCTTCTGTAACCAATTGACATCACTTCGGAATATCCGAGTTGTTATTTTCGGTCCCACCGAGATGGCAAGCTCCAACCTTTGACTCACTTCGGACACACCGAGATGGTATTTTCGGTCCCACCGAAAATCCCAACGTTCACTATATTTGAACTTTCGGTCTGACCGAGTTTTCACTTCGGTCTCACCGAGATTGGTCAAATGTGTGTGTAACGGTTGGATTTTGTGTGGAGGCTATATATACCCCTCCACCCCCTCTTCATTCGTGGAGAGAGCCATCAGAAAGTCTACCACTCCTACCATATACTTTCTGAGAAGTGAACCACCTACCCTTGTGCTGAGATCAAGCCATTCCATTCCTACCATATGAAACTTGATTTCTAGCCTTCCCAAGTTGCTTTCCACTCAAACCTTTCTTCCACCACAGCCATATCAGTGAGGAGAGTTGAGTGTTGGGGAGATTATCATCTGAAGCACAAGAGCAAGGAGTTCATCATCATCAACATCATCTATTACCTTTTGGAGGGTGGTGCCTCCTAGATTGGTTAGGTGTCGCTTGGGAGCCTCCGTCTTGAGATGTGGAGTTGAACCAAGAAGTTTGTAAGGGCAAGGAGATCGCCTACTTCGTGAAGATCTACCCCGAGTAAGGCTAGTCCTCCGTGGGCGTAGGCCATGATGGAATAGACAAGGTTGCTTCTTCGTGGACCCTTCGTGGGTGGAGCCCTCCGTGGACTCGCGCTGCCGTTACCCTCCATGGGTTGAAGTCTCCATCAACGTGGATGTACGATAGCACCACCTATCGGAACCACGACAAAAATCTTCGTGTCACCAAACTGCGTTTGATCTTCTCCACCTCTCTTTTACATGTGCAATTTACTTTCCGCTGCTTATACTCTAGAATTGCATGTGTAGGGTGATACTTGATTTGATCTTAATTGTGAAACTACCAAAAACTTTGCTTAATCAAAAGGCAGATTTTTATATTGTCAAGTAGTCTAATCACCCCCCCCCCTCTAGACATACTTTCGATCCTACAAGTGGTATCAGAGCTTTGGTCTCCATTGTTTTGGTTTCCATTGCATTGGACTCCATAAGCTTGGTTTCACAACCTAGGAGAGTATGGCGTCTAGTGAGGGTAATTATCGTAGAGGTCCTTACTTTGATGGTACAAATTTTGCTAGTTGGAAGCATAAAATGAAAATGCATATTCTTGGTCATAACCCAGCCGCATGGGGCATTATTTGTGTTGGTATGCAAGGTGATTTCTTTGAAGAAGGAAAAGTTCCGGACCGCGAAGCTACACCGGAAGAGTTGCGGATGTTGCAAAACAATGCTCAAGCTTGTGACATTCTCTTCAATGCTTTGTGTCCCGAAGAGTTCAACAAAATCAGCCGTCTTGAGAATGGTAAAAAGATTTGGGATACTTTGGTTGAAATGCACGAAGGTACTGAATCTGTGAAGGAATCAAAGCTAGATATTCTTCAAGGTCAACTTGACAAGTTCAAGATGAAGGATGGTGAAGGAGTCGCTGAAATGTACTCTAGGCTTGCTCTCATCACAAATGAGATTGCCGGCTTAGGAAGCGAAGAAATGACCGACCGATTCATCATTAAGAAGATTCTCAGAGCTTTGGATGGAAAGTATGACACCGTGTGCACCTTGATCCAAATGATGCCAAACTACAAGACTCTCAAGCCAACTGAAGTCATTGGAAGAATTGTTGCTCATGAGATGACACTTAAGGATAAGGAAGAGCTTCACAACAAGTCAAGTGGTGCTTACAAAGCTACAAGTGATGCTCCTACTACCTCAAGTGACAAGCTAATTTCCAATGAAGAGATAAGCCTAATGGTCAAGAACTTCAACAAGTTCTACAAGAATAGAGGCAAAGAAAGAAGCTCAAAGTCTAGATCATATGACGAAAAGAGATCTTCTAGTCGTGATCGAAACTGCTACAATTGTGGAAGACCCGGACACTTCTCAAATGAGTGTACGGCTCCCCACAAGAGAAGAGAAGAATCTCCAAGAAGAAGAGCAAGAGATGAGTCACCTCGGAGAGAGAGAAGGAGTAGAGATGATCGTTATGAACGAAGACCCTCTCGGAGAAGCAAGGATTCGGAGAGGAAAGACAAGTCATCAAGAAGCTACACAAGAAGAAGACATCAAGCTCATGTAGGTGAATGGGTCTCCGGCTCCGACTCCGACAATCAATCCGATGGAAGCTATCACTCCGACTCCGACTATAGTCAAGATGAAGGTGTTGCCGGACTTGCACTCGTATCCTCCAACTCCAACTCCTACGACTTATTTGATTCACCAAATGAGGGAATTGGAAGATGCTTCATGGCTAAAGGTCCCAAGGTAACACACCCTGAATTCATTGACTTTGATAGTGATGAGGATGACTTGCTTGGTGAAGATGAGCTCTTGCATGATAAATCTAGTGAGCTTAGTAATGATGAAAATGCTAGTAGTCTTTATAGTCGAGAAGAGTCGAATGACAATGCTATGAAGGAGATTGAGCGTCTAACTAAAGAACTAAACACTCTTAAATTACCTCATGAAACAACTCAAGAAGATCATAGAGAGCTCCTAAGATCTCATGAGAAGCTACGCTTCGAGAAGCTCACTCTAGAGCAAGAACATGAGTTTCTAAAAGCGATCAATGACGATCTTCGAAAGAAGAGTTCTTCATATCTCGCCAAACGACTTCTCTTGTCTAATTTCTTGCCACCTATTAAGACTAAGCATGACAAGCATAAGAAAAATTCTTCCTCTAGTAGTAACAATAACAATGTTAAATCCAATATTGTTGCTTCTAGTAGTTCTCTTGATTCCACTAACAATGTTTCAAGCCAAGTTACACTTGAGCAAGAAAATAGCTTATTGAAGGAAATCATAGAGAAAGGTGTCTACAAGAGTCTTGCCGGAAGCAAGAACTTTGAGGAGATTGTTCGCAAACAAGGAAGACACCGGAAGAATCAAGGGATTGGTTTTGAGCGAAAGTTCAACGCCGAAGGTGTTGAGTGGGAAGAAGGTCAATACCCTACTCCACAGTTTGTTTCACAAAAGGAGAAGTATGATCCTACTTCTTCCAATGTGGAACAAGCTCAAGATGACCTTCCACCACAAGACCACAAGCTAAAGGCCAAGGACAAGCTTCAAGAGGAGATTGATGCATTCATTGAAGCACCTCATGCCATGGTCAAGTGGGTTCCCAAGGACACATCAAGTTCTACTTCGTCAGGATCAACTACAACACCAAGGATTCCCATCAAGATGATGTGGATCCCAAAGAAGAAGAACTAGAAGGTTCTTGAGGGTGACTCCGCCAACAAACTTCACTCATATTCATTTTGGCAAGAACTTGTGCAAACAACTTCCACATCATGCACTAGTTCATGGAGTCACAAACCCTCTTGTTGGTAAGTCAAGGGACAAGGTAATCATTGCTTTCATGGACATCATCTTTTATGTACTTCACTCTATGTCTATGGATATTCTTGTTTGTTCCCTGTGGGACTAACCCATGTAGGTATTGAAAGTGCCCTAATCCAAAGGATTGCTCCCAACTCTTGATGATCTACATCAACATTGAGCATCCACATCTTCAACATCTACATGAAGTCTTCTACGACAACCCAAGGTTAGTTTGACCCTATAAAAGGGGTTCTCACATCTAGGGGGAGCTTTGCTCTAAAAATTGAGCTAAAGCATCTCCAAATGATGTGAACACATAAATGCTTTATGTAAAAGTGGTAACCCCACTTGTGCTTAAACGATGAGTATGACCTATGATCAAATGTTCTCATTTGGCTCCTAAGTCAATATACTCATATATAGATGACCTAGTCATCGACAAATTGTGTGCTAGTAGCTAGAGTGTTGGTTGTGCATGTTTGACACATATTTCAGTTGCTATCTTATTGTGTGAGCATGTTGAATGCATGATTTCATTCATTCAAGGACATCCATTTGTTGTTTTGATTGTTTTGATTGTTTTGATCTTTCTGGCCAAATGGATGGACAAGAATGCCTAAGCACCTTCCCTAGCTATCTATGCTTTCTTGTCTCAAATTCTATTCATGCTCATATCACAACTTTGAACAAGTCTTTTTCGGACAGTCTGAGTGCGGAGCACTCGGAGCCACCGATTCGTCTAAGGCTGACTTCCAAAACCTTCTAAGTCCATTTCGGTCTGACCGGCTTCTCAATCTCGGTCCAACCGAAACGCTTAGACTGATCTAGGTTTCATCTCGGTGAAACCGAGTTCAAAATCTCGGTCTGACCGATATGCGTAACTGCACAGCAGTTATACATCTCGGTGACACCGAGTTTTTCAACTCGGTCCCACCGACAGCATGGGGTTATATATACCTGAGGGCTGCGCGCGATTTAATTCTTCAAACCGTTCGCCCCCAAAACCCCTGCTACCGTCGCCCTGGTCTACGGATCGTCGCCGTCGTCGCCTGTGCGCCCTCGCCGCAGGTCTCCGCCGCCGTCAACGGTAATCATCTCCACCGTTGCCGCCGTAGAGGGACACCACCAAGTTAGGGTGTGTCCCGATCCCTTTTCGTGCTCCCCATCCGATTCTTGCACGATAGGCTTGCCATGATTCAATTCACGTTTGAGATATTCCCTATACATTAGTTCAGATCCTCTAGTTTCGAGCAAAATTCTTAGGTTTAGGTTTCCATGGAACGCATCTCGGTGAAGCCGATTTTGAAATTCGGAATGACCGATTCGGCCTCTGGCCATTGCACTGCATCATTTGGTTTAACCGAGTTATGCAAATCGGAATGACCGAAACGTAGTTTCAGTGAAACCCTAAGTTATCGGTAGGACCGAAACCCATTTCGGTCTGACCGAAAGTGGTGTGTAGGTTTCTGTTGAACACTTCGGTTTCACCGAAACTTAAAATCGGTTTGACCGAAATACATTCTGTGAAAACTCAAAACTAAGTTTTGAACTCTTTTTTTTTTGCAAAAACCTCTGCAGTTGTGATAACTCTTCTACTCTGCCTATACCTTATCTTTTCACAGGTTTTCAACCATGTCAGATGTCAGTGACAGCCAGAACAGGTCTGAGTCACCTTTTGCTGAGATTCCAGAGGCAGATACAAGTCCTGCTAGCAGCTCCAGTGATGATGGTGAGAGGAGCACCCCTAGTGGTTTGCCTCCTGCAGCCACCAGAACCAGGAAGAAGAGAACTTCTGATGATGAGGACTCTGACTTTGTTGCTGAGGAAGTTACCTCCAAGCCAAAGAGGAATGTGGTTGCCAAAGAGCACCAAGGGCAGCAGACAAGGAAAGGCACAAGCAAAGTAAAGCAGTCAGCAGTTGCAAAGAAGCTCAACTTGGAAGAGCCTGCTCCAAGCAAGGTGAAGAAGACTTCCAAAAGGAAGAGGGTAGTATATGCTGAACCTCAAGTTGATGCTACAGAAGAAGAAGAAGAAGATGCACCCCAGCCTCCTCCTCAGAAAGCTAAGTTCATGGGTGATGCTATTCGGGCTCAAGCCTCCTCTAAGCCCAAGAAGCCTGCTCAAGCCAAGGCAGCTCCAGCCAAGCCCAAGAGAACAACCAGAAGCATTCCAGCTTCTGAGAAGAACAAAGGTGAGATGCCACCGTCTGAATCAGATGAAGAGCATGTGTTGCTTAAGCTCCGTCCCAAATTGCCACTCCACAATGATGCTCATCCTCAAGCTGAGGACATGAAGGCAAGGAAGGACAAAGGTCTCAGGCTATGGAGACAGTCTGATCCATATGCTGTAAGGAGAAGGACTGTTGTGGACCCCAGATTCCACACCAGAGAGCAGCAGGATTTCTATGAGACCGTGCTGATGGATAAGAAGCCCATTGTTGCTGACACCAGGTATGTTGACTGGAAGTATATTGACAGTGAAGAGCACCGGGACTTCTTTCCCCATGTGCATGAGAGCCTTACTGCATGTGGAGTTGCTGATTTTGTGGGTCAAGAACTGACAGCCTGGAATGACGAGATGATCATGCAGTTCTACGCCACAGCCCACTTCTATGCTGATGGCAAGATCACCTGGATGACTGAAGGTCAAAGGTTTTCTTCGACTGTTGAAGAATGGGCAGAACTCCTGAACGCTCCAGTGCAGAGAGAGGATGACATTGATGTCTATGGGATTCCTAAGAAGAGTCATGATTCCATGAAGAACATGTACAAGGAGATCCCGGCTGCTGATTTGGAAGGATGGAAGCTTGGCTCAGTGTACTATCTCCAGGCAGGTCTGACCACCACTAACACTATTCTGAGGCATACATTGATGCCTAAGTCTGGAGACCACTGCATGATTCGAGGCTATTCTATCAACATGCTGCACATTCTCGATGAGAAGGCACCTTTCAAGGTGATGGACTTGATGGTAGAGACCATTAAGAGGACTGCAGCTGACCAGAAGAGGTCGTGTGGGTTTGCCCCGCAGATTCAGATGCTCATCAACGCCAAGTTTGGCACGGGCAAATTCATGTTGGATAGAAAGCACTTGCCACTGCAGCCAGAGCATGAGGACAACGTAGTTGTGATGGATGAAGAGGATCCTACCTCAGTTGAAGGACAGGCCAAAATCGAAGCTGCGAAGAAGGCTAAAGCTGACAAAGAGGCAGCAGCAGCAGCAGCTAAGCCAAAGAGCTTTGGAGAACAAATTCTTGAAGCTACCCAGAGGATTGAACAACGCCTGGCCAGCATTGAGCAATCTCAGGAGAGCCTAGAGAGGATTGTTGAGGACAAGATCCACGCTCTGGACGTGAAGCTGACTGAGATTCAGGTGTCTGTCAACAAGCTTGAGGCAGACATGGAGGAGACAAGGCAGGAGAGAGCAGAGCTCATGCAGGATGATCTAGTCCAGGACTCTCATCGCCAGACTGCTCAGGTTCCCACAGGATCCAGATCTGCAGCTATCCCAGTGACTGACTCCAGGGCTACCACTTCAGCACCAGCTACAGCTCCAGCAGTTGCTCCAGCTCCAGCATCCACTCCTCCAGCGCAGACATCAGCAGAAATCTTCGCCAATGCAGCTATCTCTACACCGACATCTACCCAGACGGGAGCAGCCAGCAGAGCCCGCAGTGACGCTTAGCTCTATACCTTTTCGAACTTTTTGGTAACTTGTTGCCAAAGGGGGAGAAATTGTTATAGATCATAGGGCTTCGAGAGAGATAGTGCTCTTTCGTCTTTCGTTCGGCTCTTTCGTCTTTCGTTCTTTTGCCGGTTTCTTTGAGATACTTTGGTTTCTTTTGGTTCTTGAAACTTTAAGTGTGCTTGCTGTTGGAAATATGCCCTAGAGGCAATAATAAATTGGTTATTATTATATTTCCTTGTTCACGATAATCGTTTGTTATCCATGCTAGAATTGTATTGATAGGAAACTCAGATACATGTGTGGATACATAGACAAACACCATGTCCCTAGTAAGCCTCTAGATGACTAGCTCGTTGATCAATAGATGGTTACGGTTTCCTGACCATGGACATTGGATGTCATTGATAACGGGATCACATCATTAGGAGAATGATGTGATGGACAAGACCCAATCCTAAGCCTAGCACAGATCGTGTAGTTCGTATGCTAAAGCTTTTCTATATGTCAAGTATCTTTTCCTTAGACCATGAGATTGTGCAACTCCCGGATACCGTAGGAATGCTTTGGGTGTACCAAACGTCACAACGTAACTGGGTGGCTATAAAGGTGCACTACAGGTATCTCCGAAAGTGTCTCTTGAGTTGGCACGAATCGAGACTGGGATTTGTCACTCCGTATGACGGAGAGGTATCTCTGGGCCCACTCGGTAGGACATCATCATAATGTGCACAATATGTGATCAAGGAGTTGATCACGGGATGATGTGTTACGGAACGAGTAAAGAGACTTGCCGGTAACGAGATTGAGCAAGGTATCGGTATACCGACGATCGAATCTCGGGCAAGTGCTATACCGATAGACAAAGGGAATCGTATACGGGATTGATTGAATCCTTGACATCGTGGTTCATCCGATGAGATCATCGTGGAACATGTGGGAGCCAACATGGGTATCCAGATCCCGCTGTTGGTTATTGGTCGGAGAGTTGTCTCGGTCATGTCTACATGGTTCCCGAGCCCGTAGGGTCTACACACTTAAGGTTCGATGACGCTAGGGTTATAGGGAAAGTATGTACGCGGTTACCGAATGTTGTTCGGAGTCCCGGATGAGATCCCGGACGTCACGAGGAGTTCCGGAATGGTCCGGAGGTAAAGATTCATATATGGGAAGTCCTGTTTTGGTCACCGGAAAAGTTTCGGGCGATATCGGTAATGTACCGGGACCACCGGGAGGGTCCCGGGGGTCCACCAGGTGGGGCCACCAGACCCTGAAGGCTGCGTGGGCTAAGTGTGGGAGGGAACCAGCCCCAAGGGGGCTGGTGCGCCCCCCCACCAAGTCCCTAGGCGCATGGAGAGGGGAGGGGGCAAACCCTAGGTCCAGATGGGCCTTAAGGCCCACCCTAGGGCGCCCCCTCTCTCTCCCCCCCTTGGCCGCACCCTAGATGGGTTTTCTAGGGCTGGCCGCACCCCTAGGGGTGGGAAACCCTAAAGGGGGCGCAGCCCTCCCTTCCCCCTATATATATGTGAGGTTTTGGGGCTGCTAGACACACGAGAACGTCTCCCTCTTGGCGCAGCCCTACCCCTCTCCCTCCTCGTCTCTTGCAGCGCTTGGCGAAGCCCTGCTGGAGTCCCGCGCTCCTCCACCACCACCACGCCGTCGTGCTGCTGTTGGATGGAGTCTTCCCAACCTCTCCCTCTCTCCTTGCTGGATCAAGGCGTGGGAGACGTCACCGGGCTGCACGTGTGAAGAACGCGGAGGCACCGTCCGTTCGGTGCTAGGATCTTCGGCGATCTGAATCGCGGCGAGTACGACTCCATCAACCGCGTTCTTGAACGCTTCCGCTTAGCGATCTACAAGGGTATGTGGATCCAACTCTCCACTCGTAGATGCATCTCCTAGATTGATCTTGGTGAACGTAGGAAAATTTTTGTTTCCCATGCAACGTTCCCCAACAGTGGCATCATGAGCTAGGATCTTGCGTAGATGTTTTCACGAGTAGAACACAAAGGGGTTTGTGGGCGTTGATGTTTAGATTGCTTCCCTCCTTGGTCTTTCTTGATTCAGCGGTATTATGGGATGAAGCGGCCCGGACCAACTTTACATGTCCACGTACATGAGACCGGTTCCATCGACAGACATGCGACTTTTGTTGCATAAGATGGCTGGCGGGTGTCTGTCTCTCCTATCTTAGTTGAATCAGAATAGACAAAGGCGGTCCTTGTAGAAGGTTAAATAGCAACTTAAATATCACCGTTGTGGCTTTGCGTAGGTAAGAAGCGTTCTTGCTAGATACCCATAGCAGCCACGTAAAACATGCAACAACAAATTAGAGGACGTCTAACTTGTTTTTGCAGGGTATGTATGTGATATGATATGGCCAATGACATGATGAGATATATTTTGATGTATGAGATGATCATGTTGTAATAGTTAATATCGACTTGCATGTCGATGTATACGGCAACCGGCAGGATCCATAGGGTTGTCTTTAATTTTTGTATGACCTGCGTGTCAATCATTAAGCGCTATGTAATGCTTTACTTTATCGCTAAACGGTAGCAATAGTAGTAAGAGCATGGTGGGCGCGCGACAACCCCGATGGCGACACGATGATGGAGATCATGGTGATGGGGATCATGGTGTTACGCCGGTGACGATGGAGATCATGCCGGTGCTTTGGAGATGGAGATCAAAAGCACGAATTGATGGCCATATCATGTCACTTATGATTTGCATGTGATGTTAATCCTTTTATGCATCTTATTTTGCTTAGGACGGCGGTAGCATTATAAGATGATCCCTCACTAAAATTTCAAGATGAAATTGTGTTCCCCCCAAGTGTGCGCCGTTGCGAAGGTTCGTCGTTTCGAAGCACCACGTGATGATCGGGTGTGATAGACTCTACGTTCGCATACAACGGGTGCAAGCCAGTTTTGCACATGCAGAACACTCGGGTTAGACTTGACGAGCCTAGCATGTACAGACATGGCCTCGGAACACGGAAGACCGAAAGGTCGAGCATGAGTCATATAGTAGATATGATCAACATGAAGATGTTCACCATTGACACCACCTCATCTCACGTGATGATCGGACTTGGGTTGGTGGATTTGGATCATGTCACGCTCGGATGACCAGAGGGATGTCAATTTGAGTGGGAGTTATAAGTAATTTGATTAGTTAAACTCACTTATCATGAACAATAGTCTAAGTTGCCTTTGCAAATTATGTTGTAGATCAATAGCTTGCGTTGTAGCTCCCTGTTTAATACGATCCTAGAGAAAGACTAAGTTGAAAGATATTGTAAGCAAGGATGCGGACTGGGTCCGTAGTCCGAGGAGTGTCCTCACTACTGCACAGAAAGCTTACGTCTTTGATGCACCGCTCGATGTGCAAACCCCTACAACGTTGTCTGTGGATGTTGTGAACACCTTACAGAGACGTCCTGATGACTACTTGATAGTTTAGTGCACCATACTTTACGGCTTAGAATCGGGATTCCAATGACGTTTTGAACGCCATAGAACATATGAGATGTTCTAAGAGCTGAAATTGGGATTTCAGGCTCATGCCCATGTTGAGAGGTATGAGACCTCTGACAAGTTCCTTTGCCAAAAAGATGGAGGAGAATAGCTCAACTAGTGAGCATGTGCACAGAATGTCTGGGTGCTGAAATCACTTGAACCAAGTGGGAGTTAATCTTCCAGGTGAGATAGTGGTTGACAGAATTCTCTAGACACTATCACCAAGCTACTAGAACTTCGTGATGAACTATGACATGCAAAGGATGGAGATGATCCCGGTGCTGTCAGCGGTTCTTAGTACCGCAAAAGTAGAGATCAAGAAGGAGCATCAAGTGTTGATGGTTTAACAAGACCACTGGTTTCAAAAGGGTAAGGGCTAGAAGGGAAACTTCATGAATGGCAAACCTGTTGTCGCTCTGATGAAGGAACCCATGGTTGAACCCAAACCTCGAGACTAAGTGCTTCTATTGTAAGGAGAACGGTCACATGGTAGCGGAACCACCCCAAATACATGGTAGATATAATAGCTGGCAACTTCAACAAAGTATATTTGATATACGTGTTATTGATGTGTACCTTAGTAGTACTCCTTGTAGCACCTGGGTATTGGATACCGGTTCAGTTGCTATTATTAGTGACTTGAAGCAAAAGCTACGGACTGAACGGAAACTAGCTAAAGGCGAGGTGACGATGTGTGTTGGAAGTGTTTCCAAGGTTGATGAGATCACCATCGCACACTTCCTCTATTTTTCGAGATTAGTGTTGAACCTAGATAAATGTTATCAGGTGTCTACGTTGAGCATGAAAATGATTAGATCATGTTCATCGCAATACGGTTATTCATTTAAGTTAGAGAATAATGGTTGTTCTGTTTACATGAATAATACCTTTATGGTCATGCACCCAATGGTTCGTTGAATCTCGATCATGGTAATACACATAATGATAATATTAATGCCAAAAGGTGTAGAGTTAATAATGATAGTACCACTTTCTTGTGGCACTGCCGCTTAGGTCATTTTGGCATAAAATGCATGAAGAAACTCCATGCTGATGGACGTTTGGAGTCACTTGATTTTGAATCGCTTGACACATGCGAGTCATGCCTCATGGGCAGGATGACTGAGATCTCGTTTTCAGGTACAATGAAACGGGTAAGTGACTTATTGGAAATCATACATGCTGATGTATGTGATCCAATGAGAATTAAGGCGTGTGGTGGATATCGTTATTTTCTCATCTTCACTGACGATTTGAGTAGATATGGTATATTTACTTAATGAACCAAAAGTCTGAAACGTTTGAAAGGTTCAAAAATTTCAGAGTGAAGATTAAGAATCATCATAACAAGAAGATCATGTTCCTACGATCTGATCAAGGGGATATAATCTGAATTATGAGTTTGGCAATCACTTAAGACATTGTGGAATTGTTTCGCAGTTGAAGCCACCTGGAACACCACAGCGTAATGGTGTGTCCGGACATCGTAATCGAACCTTATGAGATATGGTGCGATCTATGGTATGTCTTACCGATCTACCGCTATTATTTTGAGGTTATGCATTAGAGATAGCTGCATTCACTTTATATAGGGCACCGTCTAAGTCCGTTGAGACGACGTCGTGTGGTTTGGCAAGAAACCAAAGTTGTCGTTTTCTTAAATGTTTGGGGCTGCGATGCTTATGGCTTCAGCCAGGAAAAGCTCGAACCCAAAGCGGACAAATACATCTTCATGGAATACCCACTGGTAACGGTTGGGTATACCTTCTATCTCAGATCCAAGGACAAAAATGTTTGTCGCTAAGAATGGGTTCTTTCTCGAGAAGGAGTTTTCTCTCGAAAGAATTGAGTGGGAGGAAGATAGAACTTGATGAGGTTGTCGAACCCTCACTTCAACCGGAGAGTAGTGCAACACAGAAAGATGTTTCTGTGGAACCTACGACAGTTGAAGAGGATACTGATGATAGTGATCATGAAGCTCCAGATCAAGTTGCTATCGAACCTCGTGGGTCGACAAGGATGTGTACTACTCCTGAGTGGTACGGTGATCCTGTCTTAGAGGTCATGTTGTTGGACAACGATGAACCTACGAACTATGGAGAAGCGATGGTGGGCCCATATTCCGACAAATGGTTAGAAGCCGATAAATCCGAGATAGGATCCATGTATCAAAACAAAGTATGGACTTTGGTGGACTTGCCCTATGATCGGCAAGCCATTGAGACAAATGGATCTTTAAGACTAAGACGGACGTGGACGGTAATGTCACCGTCTATGAAGCTCGACTTGTGGCGAAGAGTTTTCCACAAGTTCAAGGAGTTGACTACGATGAGATTTTCTCACCCGTAGCGATGCTTAAGTCCGTCGGAATCATGTTAGCATTAGCTGCATTTATGAAATCTGGCAGATGGATGACAAAACAATTTTCCTTACCAGTTTTCGTAAGGAAAGGTTGTATGTGATACAATCAGAAAGGTTTTGTCGATCCTAAGGATGCTAAAAGGATATGCTAGCTCCAGCGATCCTTCCATGGACTAGAGCAAGCATCTCGGAGTCGGAATATACACTTTGATGGAGTGATCAAAGTTTTTGGGTATACAAAGTTTGTTGGAAACTTGTATTTGCAATAAAGTGAGTGGGAGCACTACAACATTTCTGATAAGTATATGTGAATGACATATTGTTGATCCGAAATGATGTAGAATTTCTGGAAAGCATAAAGGGTTGTTTGAAATGAGTTTTTCAAAGGAAGACCTGGATAAAGCTGCTTACATATTGGGCATCAAGATCTATACAGATAGATCAAGACGCCTGATGATACTTTCAAAAGAACACACACCTTTGACATGATTTTGAAGGAGTTCAAAATAGATCAGTCAAAGAAGGAGTTCTTACCTGAGTTGTAAGGTGTGAAGTTGAGTAAGACTCAAAACTTGACCACGGCAGAAGGAAGAGGAAGGACGAAGGTCGTCCCCTATGCTTTTGTCATAGGCTTTGTACGGTATGCCATGCTAAGTACCGCACCTGATGTGTGCCTTGCCACATGTCTGGCAAGAGGGTACAAAGGTGATCCAGGAATGGATTACTAGATAATGGTCAAAATTATCCTTAGAGGAGTAAGGAAATGTTTCTCGGTTATGGAGGTGATAAAGAGTTCGACGTAAAGAGTTACGTCGATGCAAGCTTAACACCTATCCGGATAACTCTAAGAGGAGATACCGAATACGTATAATGGAGCAACAGTTTGGAATAGCTCCAAGTGGAACGTGGTAGCAGCATCTACGATATGACATAAAGTTTTGCGAAGTACATAGGGATCTGAATGTTGCAGACCCGTTGACTACAACCTCTCTCACAAAGCATAACATGATCAAACACAGAACTCATTGAGTGTTAATCACATATTGATGTGAACTAGATTACTGACTCTAGTAAACTCTTTGGATGTTGGTCACATGGCGATGTGACCTGTGAGTGTTAATCACATGGCGATGTGAACTAGATTATTGACTCTAGTGCAAGTGGGAGACTGTTGGAAATATGCCCTAGAGGCAATAATAAATTGGTTATTATTATATTTCCTTGTTCACGATAATCGTTTGTTATCCATGCTAGAATTGTATTGATAGGAAACTCAGATACATGTGTGGATACATAGACAAACACCATGTCCCTAGTAAGCCTCTAGATGACTAGCTCGTTGATCAATAGATGGTTACGGTTTCCTGACCATGGACATTGGATGTCATTGATAACGGGATCACATCATTAGGAGAATGATGTGATGGACAAGACCCAATCCTAAGCCTAGCACAGATCGTGTAGTTCGTATGCTAAAGCTTTTCTATATGTCAAGTATCTTTTCCTTAGACCATGAGATTGTGCAACTCCCGGATACCGTAGGAATGCTTTGGGTGTACCAAACGTCACAACGTAACTGGGTGGCTATAAAGGTGCACTACAGGTATCTCCGAAAGTGTCTGATGGGTTGGCACGAATCGAGACTGGGATTTGTCACTCCGTATGACGGAGAGGTATCTCTGGGCCCACTCGGTAGGACATCATCATAATGTGCACAATATGTGATCAAGGAGTTGATCACGGGATGATGTGTTACGGAACGAGTAAAGAGACTTGCCGGTAACGAGATTGAGCAAGGTATCGGTATACCGACGATCGAATCTCGGGCAAGTGCTATACCGATAGACAAAGGGAATCGTATACGGGATTGATTGAATCCTTGACATCGTGGTTCATCCGATGAGATCATCGTGGAACATGTGGGAGCCAACATGGGTATCCAGATCCCGCTGTTGGTTATTGGTCGGAGAGTTGTCTCGGTCATGTCTACATGGTTCCCGAGCCCGTAGGGTCTACACACTTAAGGTTCGATGACGCTAGGGTTATAGGGAAAGTATGTATGCGGTTACCGAATGTTGTTCGGAGTCCCGGATGAGATCCCGGACGTCACGAGGAGTTCCGGAATGGTCCGGAGGTAAAGATTCATATATGGGAAGTCCTGTTTTGGTCACCGGAAAAGTTTCGGGCGATATCGGTAATGTACCGGGACCACCGGGAGGGTCCCGGGGGTCCACCAGGTGGGGCCACCAGACCCTGAAGGCTGCGTGGGCTAAGTGTGGGAGGGAACCAGCCCCAAGGGGGCTGGTGCGCCCCCCCACCAAGTCCCTAGGCGCATGGAGAGGGGAGGGGGGCAAACCCTAGGTCCAGATGGGCCTTAAGGCCCACCCTAGGGCGCCCCCTCTCTCCCCCCCCCCCTTGGCCGCACCCTAGATGGGTTTTCTAGGGCTGGCCGCACCCCTAGGGGTGGGAAACCCTAAAGGGGGCGCAGCCCTCCCTTCCCCCTATATACATGTGAGGTTTTGGGGCTGCTAGACACACGAGAACGTCTCCCTCTTGGCGCAGCCCTACCCCTCTCCCTCCTCGTCTCTTGCAGCGCTTGGCGAAGCCCTGCTGGAGTCCCGCGCTCCTCCACCACCACCACGCCGTCGTGCTGCTGTTGGATGGAGTCTTCCCAACCTCTCCCTCTCTCCTTGCTGGATCAAGGCGTGGGAGACGTCACCGGGCTGCACGTGTGAAGAACGCGGAGGCACCGTCCGTTCGGTGCTAGGATCTTCGGCGATCTGAATCGCGGCGAGTACGACTCCATCAACCGCGTTCTTGAACGCTTCCGCTTAGCGATCTACAAGGGTATGTGGATCCAACTCTCCTCTCGTAGATGCATCTCCTAGATTGATCTTGGTGAACGTAGGAAAATTTTTGTTTCCCATGCAACGTTCCCCAACACTTGCTACTACGTTTGATGCTACCTTAATGAGTGCTTAGTCATACTATGCTTTAATGTGTGCTTAATGCTTATCATATGCTATTCCTTATTGTATGGCTATTTACTCTTGTCTTGGTGATTGAGTGCATGTTATTCATTCTTATCATTTTGTGCGCTCCACCAAGATGTATGTGACATGGAAGAGTGACCCATAATCCTAATCGA
This sequence comes from Secale cereale, assembly GCA_902687465.1. Lineage (NCBI taxonomy): Eukaryota > Viridiplantae > Streptophyta > Magnoliopsida > Poales > Poaceae > Secale > Secale cereale. Next base: position 571,016,756 of record LR738713.1, on the reverse strand, counting down.
TTGTGCATTTGCATTCAAACGCAAATTTTAAATAATGCACAAATTTAGGGGGAGCTCTTGTTTATCACATACTTCTCAAAGCGACGATATTATTCATTGATTATATCCTTTGTCGAAGCTTTGATCTATATGTTGTCATCAATTACCAAAAAGGGGGAGATTGAAAGTGCAACTAATCCCCGGGTGGTTTTGGTAATTAATAACAACATATATATCATTGAACTAATATTTACTTGAGAATCATTTCAGAGAAGTTCGATGATTTGGGTATGGAAATGTCTGAAGAAGTGGACCCCTCAAAATGCTAAGACAAGCATTGGCAAAAGCTCAAGACTCTATTTTTGGTTTAGTGATCAAAGATCACATTGAGTCCATAGGAAAAGCCAATACTATTAAAAGGGGATGAGGTTGTGTTAATGATTTGGTTGCTCAAGTGCTTGGTGATCTAGCTCCCTCAACTTTCAGCACTCTTCACTACTTAACACACTCATAAGTAATCTCGGACAAACCGATTCTGCAAACTCAGTCCCACCGAGATGAACCACCTCAGTTATTCTCCCAAACCCTAATTTCTCGGTCCATCCGATTTTGAGTTTCGGTCTCACCGAAAATGGACTGCCAACCTTCTGTAACCAATTGACATCACTTCGGAATATCCGAGTTGTTATTTTCGGTCCCACCGAGATGGCAAGCTCCAACCTTTGACTCACTTCGGACACACCGAGATGGTATTTTCGGTCCCACCGAAAATCCCAACGTTCACTATATTTGAACTTTCGGTCTGACCGAGTTTTCACTTCGGTCTCACCGAGATTGGTCAAATGTGTGTGTAACGGTTGGATTTTGTGTGGAGGCTATATATACCCCTCCACCCCCTCTTCATTCGTGGAGAGAGCCATCAGAAAGTCTACCACTCCTACCATATACTTTCTGAGAAGTGAACCACCTACCCTTGTGCTGAGATCAAGCCATTCCATTCCTACCATATGAAACTTGATTTCTAGCCTTCCCAAGTTGCTTTCCACTCAAACCTTTCTTCCACCACAGCCATATCAGTGAGGAGAGTTGAGTGTTGGGGAGATTATCATCTGAAGCACAAGAGCAAGGAGTTCATCATCATCAACATCATCTATTACCTTTTGGAGGGTGGTGCCTCCTAGATTGGTTAGGTGTCGCTTGGGAGCCTCCGTCTTGAGATGTGGAGTTGAACCAAGAAGTTTGTAAGGGCAAGGAGATCGCCTACTTCGTGAAGATCTACCCCGAGTAAGGCTAGTCCTCCGTGGGCGTAGGCCATGATGGAATAGACAAGGTTGCTTCTTCGTGGACCCTTCGTGGGTGGAGCCCTCCGTGGACTCGCGCAGCCGTTACCCTCCGTGGGTTGAAGTCTCCATCAACGTGGATGTACGATAGCACCACCTATCGGAACCACGACAAAAATCTTCGTGTCACCAAACTGCGTTTGATCTTCTCCACCTCTCTTTTACATGTGCAATTTACTTTCCGCTGCTTATACTCTAGAATTGCATGTGTAGGGTGATACTTGATTTGATCTTAATTGTGAAACTGCCAAAAACTTTGCTTAATCAAAAGGCAGATTTTTATATTGTCAAGTAGTCTAATCACCCCCCCTCTAGACATACTTTCGATCCTACAATAGAGTACCGGACCAAAGCATTAACACATAGTGAATACATGAACTCCTCAAACTATGGTCATCACCGGGAGTGGTCCCGATTATTGTCACTTCGGGGTTGCCGGATCATAACACATAGTAGGTGACTATAGACTTGCAAGATAGGATCAAGAACACACATATATGCATGAAAACATAATAGGTTCATATCTGAAATCATGGCACTCGGGCCCTAGTGACAAGCATTAAGCATAGCAAAGTCATAGCAACATCAATCTCAGAACATAGTGGATACTAGGGATCAAACCCTAACAAAACTAACTCGGTTACATGATAGATCCCATCCAACCCATCACCATCCAGCAAGCCTACGATGGAATTACTCACGCACGGCGGTGAGCATCATGGAATTGGTGATGGAGGAAGGTAGATGATGACGATGGCGACGATGTCCACTCTCCCGAGCCCCGAACGGACTCCAGATCAGCCCTCCCGAGAGAGATTAGGGCTTGGCGGCGGCTCCGTATCGTAAAACGCAATAATTCTTCCTCTCTGATTTTTTTCTCCCCGAAAGTGAATATATGGGATCCGGAGATACGTCGGTGGTGTTGGGGAACGTAGTATTTTAAAATTTTCCTACGATCACGCAAGATCTATCTACCAGATGCATAGCAATGAGAGGGAAGAGTGTGTCTACGTACCCTCGTAGACCGGAAGCGGAAGCGTCAAGTGACGCGGTTGATGTAGTCGAACTTCTTCGCGATTCAACCGATCAAGCACCGAACGTATGGCACCTCCGCGTTCAGCACACGTTCAGCTTGATGACGTCCCACGAGCTCTTGATCCAGTTGAGCTTCACGGGAGAGTTTCGTCGGCACGACGGCGTGGTGACGGATATGATGTATTCACCGGCGCAGGGCTTCGCCTAAGCACTGCAACGGTATGATCGAGGTGTGTTTCTGTGGAGGGGGGCACCGCACACGGCTAAAACAATTCAACTTGTGTGTCTTTGGGTGCCCGCCTGCCCCCGTATATAAAGGAGCAAGGGGGGAGGCCGGCCGGCCCTTGTTTGGTGCGGCTAGGGATGCAATCCTACTAGGAATAGGATTGCAATCCTATTCCTAGTAGGAATCACCAAAGAAGGAAGAGAGGGAAAGGAAAAAAGGGAGAGGTGGCGCCCCCCCCCCCAATCCTAGTCCAACTAGGAACCCTAGGTGGGGCGCCGGCCAGCCCTATGGGCTGCCTCTCTCTTTCCCTTAAGGCCCACTATGAACCATCCCCCCTCGTAGGGGATTCCGGTAACCCCCTCCGGCAATCTAGTTAAATCCGAAACTTTTCCGGAACACTTCCGGTGTCCGAATATAGTCGTCCAATATATCAATCTTTATGTCTCGGACATTCCGAGACTCCTCGTCATGTCCGTGGTCTCATCCGGGACTCCAAACTACCTTCGGTACATCAAAACTCATAAACTCATAATACCGATCGTCATCAAACGTTAAGCGTGCGGACCCTACGGGTTCGAGAACTATGTAGACATGACCGAGACTCATCTCCGGTCAATAACCAATAGCGGAACCTGGATGTTCATATTGGCTCCTACATATTCTACGAAGATCTTTTTCGGTCAAACCGCATAACAACATACGTTGTTCCTTTTGTCATCGGTATGTTACTTGCCCGAGATTCGATCGTTGGTATCTCTATACCTAGTTCAATCTCGTTACCGGCAAGTCTCTTTACTCGTTCCATAACACATCATCTCGTGACTAACTCATTAGTCTTTTGCTTGCAAGGCTTATTGTGATGTGTGTTACCGAGAGGGCCCAGAGATACCTCTCCGACACTCGGAGTGACAAATCCTAATCTTGATCTATGCCAACACCACGAATAATTTCGGAGACACCTGTAGAGCATCTTTATGATCACCCAGTTACGTTGTGACGTTTGATAGCACACAAGGTGTTCCTACGGTATTCGGGAGTTGCATAATCTCATAGTCATAGGAACATGTATAAGTCATGAAGAAAGCAATAGCAGTAAAACTAAACGATCATAGTGCTATGCTAACGGATGGGTCTTGTCCATCACATCATTCTCCTAATGATGTGATCCCGTTGATCAAATGACAACTCATGTCTATGGCTAGGAAACATAGCCATCTTTGATCAATGAGCTAGTCTAGTAGAGGCATACCAGGGACATACTATTTTGTCTATGTATTCACACATGTATCAAGTTTCCGGTTAATACAATTCTAGCATGAATAAAAGACATTTACCATGATATAAGGAAATACAAATAACATCTTTATTATTGCCTCTAGGGCATATTTCCTTCAGGTGGAGCACCAGGGGGGGCACGAGGCATGGGGCGCACCCTAGGGGAGGGGGCGCGCCCCCACCCTCGTGGACAAGGCGTGGGCCCCCTAGTCTGGATCTTCTTGCAGGTATTTTTTATATTTTCCAAAATAATTCTCCGTGGATTTTCATGTCATTTCAAGAACTTTTTATTTCTGCACAAAAACAACACCATGGCAATTCTGGTGAAAACAGCGTCAGTCCGGGTTAGTTCCATTCAAATCATGCAAGTTAGAGTCCAAAACAAGGGCAAATGAGTTCATAAAACTAGATACGTTGGAGACTTATCACTAGCTTACGTATCATCAGAGCGAGAAGAAAAGTGAAAGCCATCGGTCGTGAACTAAATCATGATCACTAGATGATCCTGTCTACCTACGAGTCATCCATAACCCAGCCGTGTTCTCTTCTCGAGCTCCCTCGAAAAGAGACCATCACGACTACTCACACGGTAGTATATTATGTTTGAGGTTTTGTGTCAAGTTGTCTACAATCGGATATTAACAAATTCCAATCTGCCACATAACCGCGGGCACTTCTTTCGAACGATCATAACCCTGCAGCGGTGTCCCAACTTAGCCCATCACAAGCTCTCATGATCAACAAAGGTAAGAAACCCCTTATCTTAGGGACCACCCGATCAGACTCGGAATCCCAGTGTACAAGATATTTCGACAATTGTAAAACAAGTCCAGCAAGACCTCCCGATGTGCCGACAGCCTGATAGGAGCCGCGCATATCTCGTCTCAGTACACAATCGGATGGGACATCCTACAGGTGTATACCAAATACCTCGGGTTTCCCCAAGGCGGCCCCGCAGTCTGCCCAGTTTGGACCAACACTCATGAGGAGCACTAGCCCGGGTTGTTAATTAAGTCCTCGGGTGCTAGCCGGTCCCTATGCAAGTTTTAGTTATTAGGGAAATGGTAAAACCAATGTTGGGCCTTGCTGGAGGAGTTTTATTCAAAGCGAACTATCAAGGGGTCCCTATATACCCAACCGCGTTAGCAACGCAAAATCAAGGAACATAACACCGATTTATTGGTTCTTAAGGCGGCATGAGTGGAACAAAACATCGAGCAAAAGTCCAAGCCTTCCACCCATTGCCATGTATATAGGTGCATTAATGTAAATAATAGATATTGTGTTATTCCCAAAAACCCAATCCACATGGAGCAAACTTCATCTTCACCTGCAACTGGCAACGCTATAAGAGGGGGGGGGCTTGAGCAAAAGCGTAACTTAGCCAAACAACGGTTTGCTAGGTAGGTAGGTAGAGGTTTCATGGAAAAGGTAGGGGATGACATGCAAAAGGATAGGTATCGCTACAAAGCAATAGAGCGAGGCATCTAGCATAGAAACAATAGAGGTGATATCAAGGAATGGTCATCTTGCCTGGTAAGTCTTCGGTCTTATCGGGACCTTGCTCTTCGTAATCGTACTCAACGGCTGTCTCGACCTCGGACTCACGCTCGTATCCCAGTGTTACCCAACATAAACAAGCATCCAAGTAAACACACTTGGCAAGAAAATAACACATGCTATGCACGGGAGATGCAAGTATGATGCTACGGAGCTACCGGTAAGAAAGGAGATGAGGCCGGGAAGGACATGAGAATACATGATGGATGTGGGCAAAGATCTTGGCAAACCAAGCATTCCACTGGATAGATTGAAAGATTTCGGTCCAGATCGATATAAAGATCATTGAAATCGGATGCATGGTTTGCAAATGGCAAGCAAAACAAGATGCAATGCAAAACTGAAGTTAACAAAAACATGGCATCTTTGGAGCAAGGTTTAAATATGCTACAATACCCAAACATGATGACAAAAGGCATGGATGTGAAGTAGACATGATTCTCAACAAGTATGAACTCAGAGCACACCCAAAAACTTACTTCAATACAACTAAACTAGCATGGCAAGATTCAATAAGTTAACATGTTTTCAGACTTGGTAAAAATTACTGGACATGCAACCAGGAACGATATGTTGCTGCCTTTGGAGACACACAACAACAAGCAAAACAAATATAACAAGCATGAAAATTATATGAGCATGAAGAAGACATAATATAATTCCAAATCATCCAAAGAAACAATTCATTCCATGCAAGGGTTGATTAACATGAGCTTTGCCAAAATGAATGTTCTGTTAACAGGTTGACAGTTTAGATTTCAAGCATTTTGAGAGCAAGATAACAACAAGCTACAGCAGGGGATATATGCAAACAAAGGCATGCATTGGTAGACAAATACATGGATATCAGGACATGCTCACTAGTTATTCCAAAACATGCATGAAAAAGATTGTGGCATCAAGTTTACATGGCAGCATGTTATAACAGATTTCAGACTTAGCAGTTTTTGACTAAGTGTGAAAACAACAACATTGACATGGCATGTTTACAATCTTGTTCAAGTCAGCACATGGCATATCATTAAAAACCAATTTCACCACTTCAAAGATAACATGATTATTCTCCTAAAACATGTTGACATGTGGCTCAAAAGAAAATCACAAAAAATGCTACGAAAAAGACAAATCATCAAGTTATAACAATTTCAGCATCTTAACAGCAACTAGCACTTTCGTTATAGGGATAACCATGGCTTAATGCAACCTATGATGTATGCAAATGCATCCATCATGAAGAGCATCACAAGACGAACATTTTGACATATCATACACTCCATTTGGACCAACATGCACAAAGATATGACATCACCAACATGCTAACATATTGTTGACAAACAACTAGAGCTGACCAGTAACATCACATAGCAGTTTGGAAATGAAGATTAAGACATCTAGATGGACCACAACATGCACAAAACTCATGCCAACCCGTAGAGCACTTCGAGACGAACGTTTCCATATATCATATGCGTGATTCGGAGCTACATGCATGGAGATATGTCATGGCAAAGGAGACAACATAATAACACGGATCTGGGACTTAGTGAAAATTACCCTCCACGAAAACGGGATGGAGAGGTGCGGGATGGAGGGATCCGGCGGGACGGAGGCACGTTTGGTTCACCAAACTAGTGGATCTGATCCTGGCCGGATCCGATCTGGATCTGGCCGGAGAAGACGACGGCGGCGGCCGGAGAAGACGATGGGCGGCGGGCGGCGGCGAGGAGCTTGGCGAGGTGGCGGGTCGGCGGCGGGGTATGTGCGGCGGGCGGTGAAGATCCGGCGGCGGCGGCGGTGCGCTCGAGGCGGCGGTGGTGCGGGGTGGCGATGGCGGCGGCGCGCCGGAGCCGACCGGCGGCGGCGGGGCCCGGTGCGCGGAGGCGGCGGGGTGCGGAGGCGCGGTGCGCGGGCCGGGAAGGCCAGCCTCGGGCTCGGTGGGCCTGCGCGGTGGAGGTGGGAGAGGCTGGCAGTGGGATGACGTGTCGCGATCTGATTCGCCGGGGCGGCGGCTGGACGTGTCTGACACGGTGGGAGGAGCTGTGGCTAGGGTTTCATCCCGGATTTTGGGGAGAGGGGCATATTTATAGGTAGAGGGAGCTAGGAGAGTCCAAATGAGGTGCGGTTTTTCGCCCACACGATCGTAATCCAACGGCGAAGAGCATGGAGGGGGTTTTGATGGGCTAGTGGGCTGTTGTGAAGGGGTGCTGGGCTAAAAGAGAAAGGGCTTCCAGTGGTTAACACGGTTAACCGTTGGGGCATCAAACGACCTCCAAATGGAACAAAATTTGATAGGCGGTCTACCGGTGATATACCAAGACCACTCGACAACTCTCGGCCCATTCCGAGGATGTTTTTATCCCGCTCACGAAACAAGGTTTGAGAGGTGCGACGGGTGCCGTGTGAGAGAGTCAAAAACCGAAATGGACAACGGAGAGGACGGAGATGATGCAACTATACAAGGATGCAAGTGAGTCTATGGCAATGCAATGCACATGATGGAAATGACATGGTGATATGCAATACATGCTCAAAGCAAAAACACAAAAACTCGAAATGAAGGAGGAGCCCAGAATGGAATCAATTAAGTCAACGATGAATATATTGCCATATTGGGAATTGTTACATCTGGGGCGTTACAAACTCTCCTAAACTATGAAAAGATCTCATCCTGAGATCTTGGACTGAAAGAACTCTGGATATTCGGAACGGAGGTGATCCTCGCGTTCCCACGTAGCTTCTCGATCAGTATAGTGTGACCACTTCACTTTCAGGAACTTGATTGATTTGTTGCAAGTCTTGCGCTTGGTCTCTTCAAGGATAGCAATGGGGTGCTCATGATAAAACAAGTCGGCTTGAAGATCAATTTCTTCGAAGGCGATGGTGCGCTCGGGCATCTTGAAGCACTTGCGGAGTTGTGACACGTGGAACACGTCCTGCACGTTAGAGAAGTTTGGAGGAAGCTCAAGTTGGTAGGCGAGGTCGCCTCTTTTCCCAACAATCTTTAAGGACCCACGTATCTTGGAGCTAGCTTGCCCTTGATACCGAACCTCTGAGTGCCCTTCATAGGAGAAACACGGAGATATACATGATCTCCAATGTCGAAAGCCAAGTCACGATGCTTGCCGTCATAGTAGCTCTTTTGGCGCGATTGCGCGGCCTTGAGATTCTCACATATGACTTTGCACATTTCTTCGGCCTCTGAGATCAAATCATTACCAACGAGTTGACGTTCACCAGTCTCGGACCAGTTGAGAGGGGTACGACACTTTCTGCCATAGAGAATTTCAAATGGTGCTTTGCCTGAACTAGCTTGGAATCTGTTGTTGTAGGAGAATTCGGCAAATGGAAGATAATCTTACCATTTCATACCGAAGGAGATTACACATGCCCCGAGCATATCTTCAAGAATTTGGTTCACCCTCTCAACTTGACCACTTGTCTGAGGATGGAAAGTTGTGTTGAAGCGAATCTTGGTACCCATAGCTGACTGGAAGGGATCCCAGAAATTGGAAGTGAACAAGCTTCCACGATCTGAGGAGATTACTTGAGGGATACCATGCAAAGAGACAATTCTGGAGGTGTACATCTCTGCCAGTTGTGCTGGGTTGATGGATTCCTTGACTGGACGAAAATGAGCCACTTTTGTGAGCTTATCAATAACCACAAAGATAGCATCATTCCCTCGCTTGGACTTGGGGAAGCCGGCGACGAAATCCATCTCAATGTGACCGAATTTCCACTCGGGAATAGGCAAAGGTTGGATAAGTCCAGATGGACGTTGATGTTCTGCTTTGACTCTGCGGAAGAAATCACACTCATTCACGAACTGGACAATTTATCTTTTCATGTGAGTCCACCAATAGGATTGCTTGAGATCATGATACATCTTGGAGCTGCCTGGATGTATCGAGAGAAGAGAATTATGAGCCTCGTTCATTATGACCTTCGTAGGTCACCTTTTGGAACCACAATCCGGTCCTCAAAGAATAAGGTGTCCTTGTCATCAATGTGGTAGCACTTGTACTTTGGAGTACCTTTGGCAATACCATGCTTCACTTTCTTCACCATAGCATCAAGAAGTTGAGCTTCACGGATTTGATCTTCCAAGGTAGGAGCGACTTGAAGGTTGGCAAGAAATCCTTGCGGGGCAACTTGAAGGTTGAGTTTCCGGAATGCTTCACAGAGATCCGGTTGGAACGGTTTGAGGATGAGACTGTTGCAATAAGCCTTTCTGCTCAAGGCGTCTGCAATCACGTTGGCCTTGACAGGAGTGTACAAAATTCTTGGGTTGTATTCTTGAATCATTTTGACCCAACGAGTTTGACGGAGGTTGAGGTTTGGTTGTGTGAATATATACTTCAGGCTCTTGTGATCGATGAAGATGTCAACATGTCTGCCCAACAAGAGGTGTCTCCATGTAATCAAGGCATGGACAACTGCCACCAACTCAAGATCGTGAGTGGGGTAGTTCTTCTCGTTTGGCTTGAGCTGCCGAGAAGTGTATGCCACTATCTTCTTCTCTTGCATAAGGACACCACCCAGACCTTGCAAAGAGGCATCGCAAAACACTTGGTATGGTTTGGATTCATCAGGAGGATTCAGAACTGGAGCTGAGACAAGCTTCTCTTTGAGTGTATTGAAAGCCACATCACACTCGGGAGTCCAAGAATACTTGACATTTTTTTGCACCAGGTTGGACAAAGGCTTGGCAATCTTGGAGAAGTTCTCGACGAACCTTCTGTAATAGCTTGCAAGCCCAAGGAAGCTTCGGAATTGCTTGACATTTTGAGGAGGTTCCCACTTAACAATAGCTTCAACCTTCTCGGGGTTAACTGAAATGCCCTTGGCAGAGATAATGTGACCCAGATAGAGAACTTTGTCAAGCTAGAATTCGCACTTTGAGAATTTCGCATAAAAGCGATGCTCTCTGAGCCTGTCAAGAACCAAACAGAGGTGCTTAGCGTGGTCTTCTTTAGTCTTGGAGAATACCAAAATATCATCAAGATAGATGAGGACGAACTCATTGGTGTATGGATTGAATATGAAATGCATCATCCGAGAGAAGGTATCATCCGGGAGAAGGTGGGAGGTGCATTTGCAAGCCCGAAGGACATGACTATGTACTCGTAGGAGCCATAACTTGTCCTGAATGCGGTCTTGGGAATATCTTCCTCACGGATACGAATTTGATGGTAGCCCATTCGGAGATCAACCTTCGAGAAAACCTTGGCTCCTTTGAGCTGCTCAACAGTTCATTGATATTGGGGAGAGGGTACTTATTCTTAATTGTCTTCTTGTTCAATGGACGGTAGTCGACGCACAAATATTATGTACCATCCTTCTTCTTGACAAAAAGAACACCACGGCCCCAAGGAGAAGAACTTGGTCTAATCAGATTCAAGCGTTCTTGCTCGTCGAGTTGCTTCTTCAATTCCTTCAACTCTTTAGGAGATAGCTTGTACGGACGCCGACAGGCTGGCTCCGTACCAGGTTCAAGTTCAATGACGAATTCAACTGGACGGTTGGGAGGCATCCCTGGCAATTCTTCAGGAAATACATCTTCATATTCACAAACCACCGGAATCTGGGATATGGCATTAATCTCGCCCTTGTCATTGAGAGAGAATAGCATGATTGTGTTATCTCGAGCTGCGAAGATAATCACCTCTTCGGAAGGGTGAGTTAGATTGACCTCCTTGTTTGCACAATCAAGAAGAGCATCATGCAGAGCCAATCCATTCCAAGAATGAGATCAATGTCCGAATTGCCGAGAACAACTGGGGAAGCTAGAAATTTATAGTCACCCATCTTGATACTCACATCTGGAGCTACCAAGCTAGAAGGCATGAGCTTGCCCGGAGAAACAACTTGCATAGATCTTCGCAAAATCTCTGTGTCAACATTGTGCTTTGATGCAAACGGGTATGACAAGAAGGAATGCGATGCACCAGAATCAAACAATAATTTTGCAGCAATAGAGTTAACTGGAAGAGTACCCATGATCACTTGAGAGGAATCTTATGCTTGAACTGAGTTCATCAGGTTCACTCTTGCAGTGGGATTATGCTTGACAATAGCATTGCTTGACGGCTTGATAGGAGGAGGAGGCGGAAGGCGCCTTTGTGTACACTTGTTAGCATAGTGCCCTTTCTGACCACACTTGTTGCAAGTAACCTTAGAGAGTGGCCGATGATAAGGACCGTTTGGCCTTGTAGCTTAAAACTGAGACTTGTTCTGGTTTCTTGGGTTGGGTGGGTGGGAAGATCCACGACCACCTAAGTGCTTGTTCTAACTTGGAGGACGGAACACTGGAGGTGGAGGAAGCCAGAACTTCTGCTTCTTAGCAACCACTTGTGAGGAGGAAGATGAGCTGACTTCATCTATGATTCTTTTCTTTGAAGCCTCACACTTGAGCTGGGCAGCTTCTTGCTTGAGAGCCATGTTGTAGAATTGATCAAATTCAGCTGGCTCGAAGAGAGTGAGAGCAAGCTGGAGTTCATCTTTCAGACCACCTCGGAATTGGTAGATCTTGCTCTTGGCATCGGGAATGTCTAGCTTAGCATAACGGGCCAGATTCTGGAACTTGACATTGTACTGGTAGACAGACATGTTGCCTTGCTTGAGTTTGTGGAACTGCTCACGCATGCCTTCAATGACAATGGTAGGGATGTCGTGCGCATGAAAATCACGACAAAAGTCTGTCCAAGAGATCTCATGACCCGCTCTGGAGTCTTTGTATTGTTGCCACCAATCTGCAGCTTGGTCTTTGAGTTGGAATGCGGCAAACTTGACATAATCCTCAGGTTTGACATTACTGCACTCAAAGTGTTTCTTGATGTTAGTGAGCCAATCCTCAGCATCGAGCGGATCGACACAGTAGCTGAAGGACTTGGGCTGATTTGCAAGGAATTGATTCAGAGTAGCAAAGTGAGGCTGGTTGTCGAAGTTAGCTTGTCCTTGATTCCCTTGATTTTTCTGGTTGTTCTGAATAGCTTGAAAAGCTTGCATCATCTGAAGCATCATATGAGTATTGGCGGTGGTGGCTTGCATCACAGCCCACCATGCCTCAGGCGAAGGAGGAGGGGATGGTGGTGTTTCATCATCAACCTCCGGGTTCTGGTTGGGAACTCTTTTAGGTGGCATCCTGGAGATGACGACAACCATTAGAATCCCAATTGCAAGATAGATAAGTTGAATCAAAGGCTAGACATGTTGCAACATAAATCTTCACAATATCATCCGAACAGAGCAATGAACGAATGAATTCCATAAGCTTAAATGACACATCAACTTGTTGAGAAGCCACGTGAATGATTGAAGAATAAACCAACAAGGTAACAGATGGAACAAATACATGATAGACCCCAACCTCATATCATGCATCCGTTAGAAGATTTCCTAAGAGCTACTTGAATTCCCGCCTATTAATTCCCAAAGCTTTCCGGTTATGCAATCTGGTGTTGGGGATACAGGGGAAGCACCGCATATCACACAACTAACAAGTCCTACATCCAGTTGTATCCATCCGTCAACACATAACCAGACACCTTCGGAAACCGTTTACCCCAGACCTTCGAAAAGCATCCGCTATACAAGATATGGCAATACTCCCAAACTATCCCCCCAGTATTGGGTGACGTCAGGGTTATCTCACCACCAGACATGCATGGAAGCGTTTTCGATGTCGGCCACCTCTGGTATTCCAGAATCGCAAACGATACAATTGTGACAACAACACCTCAGAGCTCAACTCCCCGGGACACTGCCACAACCCCTAAATGACATGAGGCACCAAGAACAATGTTCTCGTCACAAAAATGTTGGAACGATCCCAACAATACCTGCATGATCCTAAAAAAATTAGTGGAAAAGAGGGTAGGAAGACAAAAAAGTCTACGTCAGGAGTCCTCACCAGAGCGATGAAGGGGATAAGGAGAAAAAGAATTCCTACTCTCTGATATATATATATAATCCTAAGACTATTTTTTCCCAAATTCTAGACTCAACATCGGCAACGGTTCGATCAAGTAGGGGCTCCTAGGTTGAGGAAGGCTCTGATTACCAACTTGTAACGCCCAAGATGCGGCTATATCTCCTACGTGTCGAGGCACGACTCGTGGCATAATCGCATTTTGGTATGATCGCAAGAAGGTTATCTTCACACATTTCCATGTACAACAACAAAGGGAAAAAATACATAGTTGCCTTACAATTGCCACTTCACACAATACATAAATAAGTCATACATTCATACAAGTACAATCATGGTCCGACTATGGAAAAATCCAAATGAAAAGAAGATAACCACCCACTATGTCCGATCGGCCCTAGTAGGAACCACTACTGATCATCGGGAAACGTCACGTACATACGCCCACATTCCTCATCGAACTCCCACTTGAGTTCCTGGCCATCAATTGAATCATACTCGGTTGTACCTACACTTGTGTTTGTAGTAAACTGTGAGTCACGAGGACTCGGCAATCCCATTCCCGGGTATCAAAACTATCAAAGCCTTTGGGTAAGGAGAAAGTGTATAAGTGGGCTGCTGCAAGCGCTAAGTGTAGATGAGGTGGCTAGCTTACGTATCATCAGAGCGAGAAGAGAAGTGAAATCCATCGGTCATGAACTAAATCATGATCACTAGATGATCCTGTCTACCTACTAGTCATCCATAACCCAGCCGTGTTCTTGATACGTCTCCAACGTATCTATAATTTTTTATTGTTCCATGCAATTATTTATGAAGTCTTGGATGTTTAATGGGCTTTATCATTCACTTTTATATCATTTTTGGGACTAACCTACTAACCCAAAGGCCCAGTCTAGATTGCTGTTTTTTTGCCTGTTTTAGGGTTTTGCAGAAAAAGAATATCAAACGGAGTCCAAACAGAATGAAACCTTCGCGGGAGATATTTTTAGAGAAAATCACGCACGCGGAGCTTGAGAACCACGTCAGGGGGCCAAAGGGTGGCCCACGAGGGTGGGGGCCGCGCCCCCCTTCCCAGGGCGCGCCCCCCTGCCTCGTGGCCCCCTCGAGCGGCCCCCGGTGCCCTCCTTCTTCCTATATAAGTCTACATACCCCAAGACCTCCATGAACAGAGAGAAAACCCTAATTCCACCGCCGTACCTTCTATTCTCGTGAAGATGCCATCTTGGAGCCTGTTCCGGAGCTCCACCGGAGGGGGATCTATCATGGAGTCCTTCATCATCATCATCATCGCCCTCACCATGAGTTGTGAGTAGTTTACCTCAGACCTTCGGGTCCATAGCTAGTATCTAGATGGCTTCTTCTCTCTCTCTGGATCTCAATACCAAGTTCTCCTCGGTCTTCGAGGAGATCTATTCGATGTAATCTCTTTTTGCAGTGTGTTTGTCGAGATCCGATGAATTGTGAGTTTATGATCAAGGTTATCTATGAAATATATTTGGTTCTTCTCTGAACTTTTTATGTGTGCTCATAATATCCTTGCAAGTCTCTTCGAATTATTGGTTTGGTTTGGCCTACTAGATCTATAGTTCTTGCAATGGGAGAAGTGCTTGGCTTTGGGTTCAATCTTGCGGTGTCCTTTCCCAGTGACAGTAGGGGCAACAAGGCAGGTATTGTATTGTTGCCATCGAGGATAAAAAGATGGGGTTTACATCATATTGCTTGAGTTTATCCCTCTACATCATGTCATCTTGCTTAAGGCGTTACTCTGTTCTTATGAACTCAATACACTAGATGCATGCTGGATAGCGGTCGATGTGTGGAGTAATAGTAGTAGATGCAGGCAGGAGTGGGTCTACTTGTCTCGGACGTGATGCTTATATACAATGATCATGCCTAGATAGTCTCATAATTATTCGCTTTTCTATCAATTGCTCGACAGTAATTTGTTTACCCGCCGTAGAATATCGCTATCATGAGAGAAGCCACTAGAGAAAACTATGGCCCCCGGGTCTATTCTCAACATATCAATCTACATCTACTTTATTTTTATCGCTTTTATTTGATGTTCTTATAAACCAAAAATACCAAAAATATAAACTATCATCTCTATCAGATCTCACTTTCGTAAGTGACCGTAAAGGGATTGACAACCCTTATCGCGTTGGCTGCGAAGTTCTTATTTGTTTGTGCAGGTGCGAGGGACTCGCGCGTGGTCTCCTATTGGATTGATACCTTGGTTCTCAAAAACTGAGGGAAATACTTACGCTACTGTGCTGCATCTCCCTTTCCTCTTCGAGGGAATACAACGCAAGCTCGAGAAGTAGCAAGAAGAATTTCTGGCGCCGTTGCCGGGGAGGCTTACGCTAAAGTCATATACCAAGTACCTATCACAAACCCTTATCCTTCGCATTACATTTATTTGCCTCTCATTTTCCTCTCCCCCACTTCACCCTTGCCATTTTATTTGCCCTTCTTCCGCCGTGTGTTTATCGTTCGCTTGCTTCTTGTTTGCTTGTGTGTGTTGGATTGCTTGCTTGTCACTATGGCTCGGAACAATACCAAATTGTGTGACTTCTCCAATACCAACAATAATGATTTTATTAGGACTCAAATTGCTCCTATTACCGATGTTGAATCTTGTGAGATCAATGATGCTTTGTTGAATCTTATCATGAAAGATCAATTCTTCGGCCTTCCTAGTGAAGATGCCGCTACCCATCTAAACAACTTTGTTGATTTGTGTGATATGCAAAAGAAAAGGGATACGGATAACGATATTGTTAAATTGAAATTATTTCCATTTTCACTTAGAGATCATGCTAAAACTTGGTTTTCCTCTTTGCCTAGAAATAGTATTGATTCGTGGAATAAGTGCAAAGATGCTTTTATCTCTAAGTATTTCCCTCGTGCTAAGATCATCTCTCTTAGAAACGATATTATGAATTTTAAGCAACTAGATCATGAGCATGTTGCACAAGCTTGGGAGAGAATGAAATTAATGATACGTAATTGCCCTACACATGGTTTGAATCTATGGATGATTATTCAGAATTTTTATGCTGGCTTGAATTTTGCTTCTAGAAATCTTTTAGATTCGGCCGCCGGAGGCAATTTTATGGAAACTACCTTAGGAGAAGCTACCAAACTCCTAGATAATATTATGGTTAATTATTCTCAATGGCACACTGAAAGATCTACTAGTAAAAAGTGCATGCTATTGAAGAAATTAGTGTTTTGAGTGGAAAGATGGATGAACTTATGAAATTATTTGCTGCTAAGAGTGCTTCTTCTGATCCTAATGACATGCCTTTGTCCACTTTGATTGAGAATAACAATGGATCTTTGGATGTGAATTTTGTTGGTTGGAATAATTTTGGTAACAATGCATATAGAGGTAATTTCAATCCTAGGCCTTTTCTTAGTAATTCCTCTAATAATTATGGTAATTCCTACAACAACTCTTATGGAAAGATGCCTTCTGAATTTGAAAATAGTGTTAAGGAGTTTATGATCTCGCAAAAGAATTTCAATGCTTTGCTTGAAGAGAAATTGCTTAAGGTTGATGAATTGGCTAGAAGTGTGGATAGAATTACTCTTGATGTTGATTCTTTGAAACTTATATCTATCCCACCTAAGCATGATATCAATGAGTCTCTCAAATCCATGAGAATTTCCATTGATGAATGCAAAGAAAGAACCGCTAGGATGCGTGCTAAAAGAGAAGATTATATTAAAGCGTGTTCTTCTAGTTATCATGAAAATAAAGATGAAGATATGAAAGTTATTCATGTGTCTCCTATTAGATCCTTGTTTTCTAGTATAAATCTTGATGAATAAAGGATTGGAGATGATTCTGCTTTAAGGTGTCCCAATGATTCAGAGTTTTTGGATCTTGATGCTAAAACTGCTAAAAGTGGGAGTGAAGAAATTAAAACTTTGCTTAGTGATGAACCCACTACCTTGGATTTAAAGGTATTCAATTATGACAATTGCTCTTTGATTGATTGTATTTCCTTGTTGCAATCCGTGCTAAATTCTCCGCATGCTTATAGTCAAAATAAAGCTTTCACCAAACACATGGTTGATGCTTTGATGCAATCTTATGAAGAAAAACTTGAGTTAGAAGTTTCTATCCCTAGAAAGCTTTATGATGAGTGGGAACCTACTATTAAAATAAAAATAAAAGATCATGAATGCTATGCTTTGTGTGATTTGGTTGCAAGTGTCTCCACTATCCCAATAACTTTGTGTGATTTGCTAGGGTTCCATGAGCTTGATGATTATTCTTTAAATTTGCATCTTGCAGATTCCACTATTAAGAAACCTATTGGAAGAATTAATTATGTTCTTATTGTTGCCAATAGGAATTATGTGCCCATAGATTTCATTGTTCTTGATATAGATTGCAATCCTTCATGTCCTATTATTCTTGGTAGACCTTTCCTTAGAACGATTGGTGCAATTATTGATATGAAGGAAGGAAATATTAGATTCCAATTTCTGTTAAGGAAAGCATGGAACACTTTCCTAGAAAGAAAATCAAGTTACCATATGAATCTATCATGAGAGCCACTTATGGATTGCCTTCCAAGGATGGCAATACCTAGATTTATCTTGTATCGTGCCTAGCTAGGGGCGTAAAACGATAGCGCTTGTTGGGAGGCAACCCAACTTTATATTTTTTTTTGTTGTTGTTGTTAGTGAATAAATATTGCATCTAGCCTCTGATTAGATGTGGTTTCATGTTTTGTTAAGTGTTTGTGCCAAGTAGAACCTTTGGTAAGACTTGTGTGAATTTTAAGTGATGTTGCTGTGAAAAACAGAATCGTTAGCGCTCGCTAAAGTAGTCTTCAGATTTCACTGGAGCATGATTTTTAGTTGATTCTTTTTTCAGATGACTGGTAGACAAATTGCGAAAATTTACCAATTTAGTTTGAATTTTTTGGAGTTCTATAAGTAGGCGAAACCTGCAGATTACTACACACTATTCTGTTTTTGACAGATTCTGTTTTTCGTGTGTTGTTTGCTTATTCCGATGCATCTATGAGTAGTATTGGAGGATATGAACCATAGAGAAGTTGGAATACAGTAGATTTAACACCAATATAAACAAAGAATGAATTCATTGTTGTACCTTTGAGTGGTGGTTTGCTTTCTTATACTAAAGGAGCTCACGAGAATTTTTGTCTAAGTTTTGTGTTGTGAAGTTTTCAAGTTTTGAGTATTGCTTTGATGGACTATGGAACAAGGAGTAGCAAAGGACTAAGCTTGGGGATGCCCATGGCACCCCAAGTAATTCAAGATAATCAAAAGCCTAAGCTTGGGGATGCCCCGGGAAGGCATCCCCTCTTTCGTCTTCATCCATCGGTAACTATACTTGGAGCTATATCTTTATTCGCAACATGTTATGTGTTTTGCTTGGAGCGTCTTGTATAATTTGAGTCTTTGCTTGTTAGTTTGACACAATCATCCTTGCTGGACACACCTATTTGAGAGAGTTAAATATGGCCTAGGAATTGTTAGAACACTCTATGTTCTTCACTTATATCTTTTGAGTTGAATAGTTTTTGCTCTAGTGCTTCACTTATATCTTTTAGAGCACGGTGGTGGTAATATTATGTAGAAATTGTTGAACTCGCATGCTTCACTTATATCCTTTTGAGAGTCTATTAAAACAGCATGGTAATGTGTTTAGGCTAAATAAACTAGTCTTCACATGATAAACATCCAATGTCAATGTAGTAAAAAAATCACACTAAGTGCATTGAATAGAAGGAGATGTTGGATGCTTGATAATTGTTTTGAGACATGAGGATAGTGATATTAGAGTCATGCTAGTGAAGTTATTATGAAATTGAGAAATACTTGTGTTAAGGTTAGTGATTCCCGTATCATGCACGTATGGTGAACCGCTATGTGACGAAGTTAGAGCATGAGGTATTTGTAAAGTGTCAACCTTTGTGTGGAGGTCGGGGGCACGTGATGGTTAACTCCTACCAACCCCCCCCCCCCCCCTAGGAGCATGCGTTGATTTCTTTGTTTTGATGACTTGTAGATTTTTGCAATAAGTATATGAGTTCTTATGACTAATGTTGAGTCCATGGATTATACGCACTCTCACCCTTCCACCATTGCTAGCCTCTCTTGTACCGCGCAACTTTCACCGGTACCATAAACCCACTATATATCCTTCCTCAAAACAGCCACCATATTGTTCCTCAAAACAGCCACCATACCTACCTATCATGGCATTTCCATAGCCATTCCGAGATATATTGCCATGCAACTTTCCACCGTTCCGTTCATATGACACACATCATATTGTCATATTGCCTTGCATGATCATGTAGTTGACATCGTATTTGTGGCAAGGCCACCATGCATAATTTTTCATACATGTCACTCTTGTTTCATTGCACATCCCGGTACACCGTCGGAGGCATTCATATAGAGTCATACTTTGTTGTTGTAGTATCGAGTTGTAATATCGAGTTGTAATGAAAGTGTGATGATCATCATTATTAGAGCATTGTCCCATGGGAGGAAAGGCTAAATCTATAAAGCCCCTCCGCAAAAAAAAGGCCAAAGAAAAGAAAAAAGGAAGGCCCAAAAAAAGGAAAAGAAAAAGGGACAATTGCTACTATCTTTTTTCACACTTGTGCTTCAAAGTAGCACTATGTTCTTCATTGTAGAGAGTCTCATGTTTAGTCACTTTTATATACTAGTGGGATTTTTCGTTATAGAACTTGGCTTGTATATTCCAACGATGGGCTTCCTCAAATGTCGTAGGTCTTCGTGAGCAAGCAAGTTGGATGCACACCCACTAGTTTCTTTTGTTGAGCTTTCATTCATACTTAGCTCTAGTGCATCCGTTGCATGGCAATCCCTACTCACTCACATTGATATCTATTGATGGGCATATCCATAGCCTGTTGATACGCCTAGTTTATGTGAGACTATCTCCCTCCTTTTTGTCTTCTCCACAACCACCTCTATTCCACCCATAGTGTTATGTCCATGGCTCATGCTCATGTATTGCGTGAAAGTTGAAAGGTTTGAAAAGATAGAGTATGAAAACAAGTGCTTGGCTGAAATCGGGGTTGTGCATGATATGAATATTTTGTGTGACAATGAGGGAGCATAGCCAACACTATATGATTTTGTAGGGATAACTTTCTTTAGCCATAGTACTTTGAGAAGACATGATTGCTTTGTTAGTATTGCTTGAAGTACTGTTATTTCTTATGTCAATATAGACTTTTATCTTGAATCTTTCAGATCTGAACATTCATGCCACAATTAACAGAATTACATTGAAAAACTATATTGGTTAGCATTCCACATCAAAAATTCTTTCTTTATCATTTACCTACTCGAGGACGAGCAGGAATTAAGCTTGGGGATGCTTGATACGTCTCCAATGTATCTATAATTTTTTATTGTTTCATGCTATTATTTATGAAGTCTTGGATGTTTAATGGGCTTTATCATTCACTTTTATATCATTTTTGGGACTAACCTACTAACCCAAAGGCCCAGTCCAGATTGCTGTTTTTTTTGCCTGTTTCAGGGTTTTGCAGAAAAAGAATATCAAACGGAGTCCAAACGGAATGAAACCTTCGCGAGAGATATTTTTGGAGAAAATCACGCATGCTCACGAGGGTGGGGGCGCGCCCCCTACCTCGTGGCCCCCTCGAGCGTCCCTCGGTGCCCTCCTTCTTCCTATATAAGTCTACGTACCCCAAGACCTCCGTGAACAGAGAGAAAACCCTAATTCCACCATCGTACCTTCTGTTCTCGTGAAGAACCCATCTTGGAGCCTGTTCCGGAGCTCCGCCGGAGGGGGGTCTATCACGGAGTCCTTCGTCATCATCATCATCGCCCTCACCATGAGTTGTGAGTAGTTTACCTCAGACCTTCGGGTCCATAGCTAGTATCTATATGGCTTCTTCTCTCTCTCTCTCTGGATCTCAATACCAAGTTCTCCTCGGTCTTCGAGGAGATCTATTTGATGTAATCTCTTTTTGCGGTGTGTTTGTCGAGATCCGATGAATTGTGAGTTTATGATCAAGGTTATCAATGAAAGATATTTGGTTCTTCTCTGAACTTTTTATGTGTGCTCATAATATCCTTGCAAGTCTCTTCGAATTATTGGTTTGGTTTGGCCTACTAGATCTATAGTTCTTGCAATGGGAGAAGTGCTTGGCTTTGGGTTCAATCTTGCGGTGTCCTTTCCAGTGACAGTAGGGGCAGCAAGGCACATATTGTATTGTTGCCATCGAGGATAAAAAGATGGGGTTTACATCATATTGCTTGAGTTTATCCATCTACATCATGTCATCTTGCTTAAGGCGATACTCTGTTCTTATGAACTCAATACACCAGATGCATGCTGGATAACGGTCGATGTGTGGAGTAATAGTAGTAGATGCAGGCAAGAGTCGGTCTACTTGTCTCGGACATGATGCCTATATACAATGATCATGCCTAGATAGTCTCATTATTATTTGCTTTTCTATCAATTGCTCAACAGTAATTTTTTTACCCGCCGTAGAATATCGCTATCATGAGAGAAGCCACTAGAGAAAACTATGGCCCCCGGGTCTATTCTCAACATATCAATCTACATCTACTTTACTTTTATCGCTTTTATTTTTTGTTCTTATAAACCAAAAATACCAGAAATATAAACTATCATCTCTATGAGACCTCACTTTCGTAAGTGACCGTAAAGGGATTGACAACCCCTTATCGCGTTGGCTGCAAAGTTCTTATTTGTTTGTGCAGGTGCGAGGGACTCGCGCGTGGTCTCCTATTGGATTGACACCTTGGTTCTCAAAAACCGAGGGAAATACTTACGCTACTGTGTTGCATCTCCCTTTCCTCTTCGAGGGAATACAACGCAAGCTCGAGAAGTAGCAGTTCTCTTCCCGAACTCCCTCGAAAAGAGACCATCATGACTACTCACATGGTAGTGTATTATGTTTGAGGTTTTGTGTCAAGTTGTCTACAATCGGATATTAACAAATTCCAATCTACCACAAAACCGCATGCACGGCTTTCGAAAGATCATAACCCTGCATGGGTGTCCCAACTTAGCCCATCACAAGCTCTCGCGATCAACAGAGGTAAAAAGAACCTTATCTCAGGGACCACCCGATCAGACTCGGAACCCTGGTGTACAAGATATTTCGACAATGGTAAAACAAGTCCAGCAAGACCTCCCAATGTGCGACACCCTGATAGGAGCCGCGCATATCTCGTTTCAGGCCACAATCATATGGGACATCCTACATGTGTATACCAAATACCACGGGTTTCCCCAAGGCGGCCCCGCAGTCTGCCCAGTTTGAACCAACACTCATGAGGAGCACTGGCCCGGGTTGTTAATTAAGTCCTCGGGTGCTAGACGGTCCCTATGCAAGTTTTAGTTATTAGGCAAATGGTAAAACCAATGTTGGGCCTGGCTGGAGGAGTTTTATTCAAAGTGAACTATCAAGGGGTCCCCATATACCCAACCGCGTTAGGAACGCAAAATCAAGGAACATAACACCGGTTTATCGGTTCTTAAGGCGGCATGAGTGGAACAAAACACTGAGCAAAAGGCCAAGCCTTCCACCCATTGCCATGTATATAGGTGCATTAATGTAAATAATAGATATTGTGTTATTCCCAAAAATCCAATCCACATGGAGCAAACTTCATCTTCACCTGCAACTAGCAACGCTATAGGAGGGGGGCTTGAGCAAAAGCGTAACTTAGCCAAACAACGGTTTGCTAGGTAGGTAGGTAGAGGTTTCATGGCAAAGGTAGGGGCTGACATGCAAAAGGATAGGTATCGCGACAAAGCAATAGATTGAGGCATCTAGCATAGCAACAATAGAGGTGATATCAAGGAATGGTCATCTTGCCTGGTAAGTCTTCGGTGTTATCGTGACCTTGCTCTTCGTAATCGTACTCAGCGGCTGTTAGGGATCGTTGCAGAAATTCAAAAAAATTCTACGCATCACCAAGATCTATCTATGGAGTTTACTAGCAATGAGAGGGGAGTGCATCTTCATACCTTTGAAGATCGCGATGTGGAAGCGTTGCAAGAACGCGGTCGGTGGAGTCGTACACGAAGCGATTCAGATCGCGGCCGAATCCGTTCTAAGCACCGAACAACGGTGCCTTCACGTTCAACACACGTGCAGCCCGGTGTTGTCTCCCACGCCTTGATCCAGCAAGTGGAGAGGGAGAGGTTGGGGAAGACTCCGTCCAGCAGCAGCACGACGGCGTGGTGGCGGTGGAGGAGCGTGGCACTCCAGCAGGGCTTCGCCAAGCACCGCGGGAGAGGAGGAGGAGTTGGGAGAGGGGGAGGGCTGCGCCAGGGCTTGGGTGCGGCTGCCCTTCCACCCCCACATATATATAGGGGCAAGGGATAGGGGGCCGGCCTCCTCAGATCTAATCTGAGGAGGGGGCGGCGGACAGAGGGGGTGGCTTGCCCCCCAAGCCAAGGGGGGCGCCCCCCTTAGGGTTTTCACCCAAACCCTAGGTGCATGGGCCCTAGGGGGGAGGTGCCCAGCCCACTTAGGGGCTGGTCCCTCTCCACAAACAGCCCATAGGGCCCTCCGGGGCAGGTGGACCCTCCCGATGAACCCCCGGAACCCCTTCGGTGGCCTAGGTACAATACCGGCATACTCCCGAATACTTCCGGTGACCGTATGATGACTTACCATATATAAATATTTACCTCCGGAACTCCTCGTGACGTCCGGGATCTCATCCGGGACTCCAAACAACATTCGGTAATGATACGTCCAAAACGTATCTATAATTTCTGCTTGCTCCATGCCTCTTTTGGGTGATATTGCTATGATATTTATACACTTCCATACACTTTTGATCATATTTGGACTAACCTATTAACTCAGTGCACCCCAGTGCCAGTTTCTGTTTTCTGCTGTTTTTGTATTTCAGGTTTTCCCATTACGAAAACTGTCAAAAAAATCCCGGAAAAATTATATAAAAAATCAGCGTTCCAGAAGCTTCCCGGCAGCCGAAGTAGGGTCGGAGGGGGGCCACCAGGGCTCCAGGCGCCCTGGTGGCGCGGCACCCCTCCTGGCCGCGCCGGGGGGGCGCCTGGGCCCCCCAGGCCTCCGTTGATGCCCCCCTTTGGCATATATTTAACACGCGTCCCGAAACCCTCGAGACGGGAACCCTTTTTCGCGATCTCATCTCTGTTCCGCCGCCGCCGCGCTTCCAAGATCGGGAGCACCAGGAGAACTCTTCCCGGCACCCTGCCGGAGGGGAGGATCACCACCGGGAGCCTCTCCACCACCATGGACGCCTCCCGGATGAGTTGTGAGTAGTCTCCCTTGGACCATGGGTCCATGACCAGTAGCTATGTGATGTTCTCCTCCCCTTCTTGTGCTTCACTAATTAGACCTCGTGAGCTGCCCTACATGATCGAGGCACATATGTAATCCTTATGTTGTTGCTATGATGAGTTTGCTGGGATCTGATGGATTGTGAGATTATGTTCAGATTGTGTTTGAGTAATATATTTGATTTACCTCTTTTATATTTATGTTCGTAAGTAATTCTTGCATGTTCTCCGTTGCTATTTATTGCTTTGGCCAAGCAGTAGGTAGTGACTCCAAGAGGGAACGTCATGCTCGATTGTGGGTTCATGCCCCTCGATGACTAGCTTGAGTGACAGAAACATGAGTCTAGGGGATGTGCTGTTGCCACAAGGGGGAAAACAACGGTGCTTGTGCTCGCGGGTGCAAGGATTGTTTACTTTACGCAAAGTTCTTTTAATGCAGTTGTCTGTTGCTTTGAGTTTACACTATGGGTGGGACTCACAACTTAATACCAGCGAGATGTTCTGGATAGATATCACAAGGTGGATGATTAGTAGTAGATGCAGATGGATTTCGGTCTACTTGCCTTGGCGTACCGCCCATGCTTTGAACCTCTACCTTTCTTGCAACATAGTTAGCATTGGTTTGCGCACATAATTATGTCAATTGCCCAGCTATAATTTGTTTACCTCACATAGCTGTTTTATCGTCTTTTGGGAGAGAGACATCACTAGTGAACATCATGGGACCCCGGTCCATATTACCATCACTGATCACATCCGCTATTTACTTTCTGTTTTTACTTACTATTTGCAGCAATACCTATCACTATTATCACTTGCGTTTGACCCTTTGTAAACGACAAGGCCAGAGGGATTGACAACCTCTCTGTACTCGTTGGGAGCAAAGTTATTTGTATCTGTGTGCAGGTCCACGTTGATTGCTAATATCTGGCGCAGTTAGCAGTTGACACCTTCTTGTTGAAACTGGGAGTCTCAGGGGAAATCGATCCTTGGTATCTTTGCCAAGGGAAAACTTCCGCTACACTGCATCTCAAACCTTCCACTTGGGGTAACCAACGAGGGGCAAGAAGCCATCAAGGAAAGTTTTTTGGCGCCGTTGCCGGGGACTCCACTCTTCAAGATAGGGGAGTTGCACGCTATCTTTTACCTTTGATTTTTAGTCTTGTTAGTTTACCTTTCAGTTTTTGCTTTAGTA
Organism: Secale cereale; assembly: GCA_902687465.1. Classification (NCBI taxonomy): domain Eukaryota; kingdom Viridiplantae; phylum Streptophyta; class Magnoliopsida; order Poales; family Poaceae; genus Secale; species Secale cereale. The sequence goes on along the minus strand of LR738713.1, from coordinate 570,990,845 downwards.
TCTTTTATCGAAAATCACAAAAATAGTTATCTTGCTTGCTTGCTGCTATGGGTTCCACCGAGAACACCAAGTTGTGTGACTTCACTAGTCACAACAACGATGACTTTATTTGCACGCCTATCACTACACCTGCCACTTCAGCACCTTCGTATGAAATTAAACCTGCTTTACTGAACCTAGTTATGAAAGATCAATTCTCCGGTGCTGGAGATGATGCTGCTTTACACTTAAACAATTTTGTTGAACTTTGTGATATGCAAAAGTACCAAGAAATAGATGGTAATATTGTTAAGCTTAAGCTTTTTCCTTTCTCCTTGAGAGGAGGAGCTAAAATTTGGTTTCAATCTTTGCCTAGAAATAACATAGATTCATGGGACAAGTGCAAAGATGCTTTTATTGGAAAGTACTATCCACCTGCTAAAATTATCCAACTAAGGAGTAACATAATGAATTTCAAACAATTGGATAATGAACACGTTGCCCAAGCTTGGGAACGTATGAAATCTCTTGTCAAGAACTGCCCTACTCATGGTTTGACTACTTGGATGGTTATCCAAACTTTTTATGCAGGCTTGAACTTCACCTCGCGGAACTTGTTAGATTCGGCCGCGGGAGGAACCTTTATGTCAACTACACTTGGTGCTGCCACGAAGCTTCTCGATGAGATGATGACCAACTATTCCCAATGGCACACCGAACGCGCTCCAACGGGTAGGAAGGTAAACTCTGTCGAGGAGATTTCCTCCCTAAATAAAAAAGTTGACTTGATCATGTCTCTACTTTCGAAGCAATCTTCTGTTGATCCTTGTGATGTTCCTTTAAATTCTTTGATTGCTCAAGAACAAGTAGATGTGAACTTTATCTCTAGAAACAATTTTAATAACAATGCTTATAGGAGTAATTTTGGTAGCAATCCTAGACCGTTCCCCTCTAATTCTTATGGGAACAACAATGCTTATCCTAGCACCAAGAACTCCACTACTGAACTAGAGATTATGCTTAAAGATTTCATCACTACCCAAAAAGCCTTTAATAAGAGTGTAGAAGAAAAACTAAACAAACTAGATGATCTCTCTTCGAAGGTAGACAATTTAGCCCATGAGGTAGAATTGCTTAAAATTAGAACTTCTCCTCTTGAGGAGGGGAAGGTCACTCCTATGAATGCTATTCAAGTGCAAATTAATGAAAACATTAGGATGTTGGCTAAACTTAAAGAGAGATGGGCTAGAGAAAGGGAGGAAGAAGATAGAATTAAGAACCTTCCTACCCACCACACTGTTGCTACTATCCAAGTTGTTGAGGATATTCAAACTCTTAGCACCCAATGCACTCCTGGTCCCAATGGACCTATTAATGGTGATGATATGACTATAGAAACCACCAAACAAGTGAGCCTAAAGGACACCACTACCACTTTACTTGATAGTAGTGACCTTGATTTTGATAATTGCACCCTTACCGAAGTTATTGATTTCCTTCACAAGATGTCTAGAGATCCCCGCACTAGCACGCTTAATCTTGCCTTCACAGAGCATATCACTAATGCTCTCATCAAAGCTAGGGAGGAGAAACTTAGAGTAGAAGCCTCCATACCTAGAAAGCTAGAAGATGGTTGGGATCCTATGATTAAAATTAAGTTGAATAACTTCTCTTGCTATGTTTTATGTGATGTTGGAGCTAGTACCTCCATTATGCCCAAAAGAATATATGATATGCTTAAACTGAAACATTTTAATTCTTGTTCTTTTGGTGTTCGTCTCATTGATTCTTAAATAAAGAAACCTTTGGGGAGGATCAACGATGTTCTTATCATTGTCAATGACAATTATGTTCCCGTTGATTTTACTATTATGGACATTGAATGTGAACCTTCTTGTCCAATTATTTTGGGACGTCCTTTTCTACGCACCGTTGGTGCCATCATTGACATGAAAGAGGGGAATATAAGATTCCAATTTCCTCTCAAGAAAGGGATGAAACATTTCCCTAGAAAGAAGATTAAGTTACCTTCTGAGTCCGTTATACGGGCTAGCTATTCTTTTACTCTTGATAAAACTTGATCTTTTTGCATTATGCCTAGCTTAAAGGCATAAAAGAAAGCGCTTTTGGGAGGCAGCCCACAATGAATAAATTTTTTATTTAGCTTTTGTTGTGTCTTGATGTTGTTACTACAGTAGCATCATCATTGTATCTTTGCTTTTCAACTTTGTGCCAAGTGTAGCCTCTGATTGCAAGAAAGTTCAAAAGTTGTGACGTGCTGTCCAGGAAACAGATTCTGTCCTTGGATAGAAAAATTCGTATAAAATCACCAGATCATCTTTTTGGTCTGAATTTTTTCGACAGTGTGCTCTATATAATTGTATTTCGTGCGTCTGTTCTGAGTTTTTTGATTAGAGTTGCAGAAGTGCCCCGAAAAAATCATTTACTACCTGTTGTTCTGTTTTTCACAGATTCTGTCTTGTTTTGCCTTTCCTTCATTTTGCAAACCTAGAGCTTGCTTTTTCTTTGCAAAAACCTTTTGGCAATCTTGAGAAACAGTAGACCTTCAAGAATATCCTTATTTCCAGCAAGGAACAATTATTTTATTAAGGGTACTAACCTCGCTAATCAGATTATGATGAGTTATGTATGAAGGGAGTTTTCAAGTGTGCGAGGGAAGATGATAAAAAGATTCAGGAGTGTCAAACGCTCAAGCTTGGGGATGCCCCCATGCACCCCCAAGAAATATTCAAGGAGACTCAAGCGTCTAAGCTTGGGGATGCCCCCGTGCATCCCCTTCTCCATCAACATTATCAGTTCGTCTTTCGTTCCACTATATTTTTATCACTTCATGTGTTATGTGCTATGCTTGGAGCGTCTTGCTTTTAGTTTCCTTTTTAGTTTTCTTTAGCTTTTCATAACGAGTCGGAACTCAGCTTTCTTTGTGTGGGAGAGAAACACGCTCCACTTCTACCTAGAACATAACATAGAATTTTCATGTCTATCTTTGCTGTGTGTGTTCTTTGTCTTTCAATAGCTACTATCATCCTTAGCTCTTAGTTTTCATGCTTATATTTTTAAAGAACTTTTGTTTAGTTGGTTGCTTGAACTCTTTTTAGTTATCATGCTTATCTTATTAAGAGAGTTTGCTTCTGTTGCATGGTTGATATGTCTATGATAAAAATGCTACGTGCATAATGGTGCTTAGTAGTTTATGTTTTCTTATGGTTAGTCTCAAATAGCTGGGGGGGTTCCCAATGTGTTATTGGAGTACCAACATGATTTGTTTGCCTATGATGTGGTATGGTTTAGCAATATCTTCCTTCAAGAATTTATTTTGATTGACTTGGCGTATGCTCACGCATATTTAAGACTGTAAAGAAAGTCTATCAAGCCTTGATGATCTTTTTTTTCTGAGTAGCGATATAACTTCCATGCCTGATTCAATGTTGCTTTGTCGCTCTGCATGATTATGACCGTCATTGCTCTCTTAGTTGGTCGCTCCCAGTCTTTTGCTAACCTTCGCCTGTACTAAGCGGACTGACTGCTTGTGCATCCAAAATCTTTTAAACCAGTTATGCCATATGAGTCCACCATACCTTCCTATACATGGTATTTACCTACCATTCCTAACGAAGACTTTCATGTACCATCTCGAAATTATTCAAAAATGCATTTCTGTTTTGTGCCTCTGTTTTAGTTCATGAGGAAGTAGTAGTTAATTCATGATCTTTTTAAGTTGGACAAGCTTCACCTCGGGATTGCATGTCTAATGTGCAAACCCATAATACGAGAAGGAACTGGCAAAGAGTGCGCCCGGCTCAAAAATAATATAACAAATAAACCCTCCTTCACGCTTTGTTCATGAGAAATCAGAAAACTTTGGCAGTGATAAACAAAGGAGATTAAGAGGATGTGATCGTCCTCATTCGGGAGCCGTTCCTCGAAACTTGTCCATCTCAAGAAGTGATTGAGTTGCTGCTAGCATTCGTTGACGAAACATGCATAATCTAAAAAATAATTATTACTTCTGTTTTTAAAACCAAGAGCTCTTGTACATGTTTTGTCTTTGTTTCCGACCACGGGTTTTCAACCTTGCCAACAAAAGCCACGGTTCGAGAGTCTCCACCTTCTTTTAAAGCACCAACTACTGAGAGCATGATTGTCATTGTGAGTATAATGTGCATTGTCCCAAAGTAGCATTGTCTTTTGCATGATTGTGATATCGTTTATTTTGAAATCATTGTATCTAGTCATCACTTAAACCTTGGAGGTGCCCCTGCATTTATGTTTTGCTTCACTAAAGGGGGCAAGCGAGATATCACTTTGTCATATTTGCACACCATGCTCATTACAAATCTATTTGATGTTTCAGTATCATGTTGTAAAACTTTCAGTTCTTTGTGATTTTCTCATAAGGCAACTTAATTACTACAGATTCATTGTCTCAGTAAGCTTTTGTCATATGACTATGAAAAGTCCTATATGGTTAATAGCATGTCACCACAGAAATTATTCTTGTTATCATTTACCTACTCGAGGACGAGCAGGAATTAAGCTTGGGGATGTTGATACGTCCAAAACATATCTATAATTTCTGCTTGCTCCATGCCTCTTTTGGGTGATATTGCTATGATATTTATACACTTCCATACACTTTTGATCATATTTGGACTAACCTATTAACTCAGTGCACCCCAGTGCCAGTTTCCGTTTTCTGCTGTTTTTGTATTTCAGGTTTTCCCATTACGAAAACTGCCAGAAAAATCCCGGAAAAATTATATAAAAAATCAGCGTTCCAGAAGCTTCCCGGCAGCCGAAGTAGGGCCGGAGGGGGGCCACCAGGGCTCCAGGCGCCCTGGTGGCGCGGCCCCCCTCCTGGCCGCGCCGGGGGGGGGGGCGCCTGGGCCCCCCAGGCCTCCGCTAATGCCCCCCTTTGGCATATATTTAACACGCGTCCCGAAACCCTCGAGACGGGAGCCCTTTTTCGTGATCTCATCTCTGTTCCGCCGCTGCCGCGCTTACAAGATCGGGAGCACCAGGAGAACTCTTCCCGGCACCCTGCCGGAGGGGAGGATCACCACCGGGAGCCTCTCCACCACCATGGACGCCTCCCGGATGAGTTGTGAGTAGTCTCCCTTGGACCATGGGTCCATGACCAGTAGCTATGTGATGTTCTCCTCCCCTTAGTGTGCTTCACTAATTAGACCTCGTGAGCTGCCCTACATGATCGAGGCACATATGTAATCCTTATGCTGTTGCTATGATGAGTTTGCTGGGATCCGATGGATTGTGAGATTATGTTCAGATTGTGTTTGAGTAATATATTTGATTTACCTCTTTTATATTTATGTTCGTAAGTAATTCTTGCATGTTCTCCGTTGCTATTTATTGCTTTGGCCAAGTAGTAGGTTGTGACTCCAAGAGGGAACGTTATGCTCGATTGTGGGTTCATGCCCCTCGATGACTAGCTTGAGTGACAGAAACATGAGTCTAGGGGATGTGCTGTTGCCACAAGGGGGAAAACAACGGTGCTTGTGCTCGCGGGTGCAAGGATTGTTTACTTTACGCAAAGTTCTTTTAATGCAGTTGTCTGTTGCTTTGAGTTTACACTATGGGTGGGACTCGCAACTTAATACCAGCGAGATGTTCTGGATAGATATCTCAAGGTGGATGATTAGTAGTAGATGCAGATGGATTTCGGTCTACTTGCCTTAGCGTACCGCCCATGCTTTGAACCTCTACCTTTATTGCAACATAGTTAGCATTGGTTTTTGCACATAATTCTGTCAATTGCCCAGCTGTAATTCGTTTACCTCACATAGCTGTTTTATCGTCTTTTGGGAGAGAGACATCACTAGTGAACATCATGGGACCCCGGTCCATATTACCATCACTGATCACATCCGCTATTTACTTTCTGTTTTTACTTACTATTTGCAGCAATACCTATCACTATTATCACTTGCGTTTGACCCTTTGTAAACGACAAGGCCGGAGGGATTGACAACCTCTCTGTACTCGTTGGGAGCAAAGTTATTTGTATCTGTGTGCAGGTCCACGTTGATTGCTAATATCTGGCGCCGTTAGCAGTTGACACCTTCTTGTTGAAACTGGGAGTCTCAGGGGAAATCGATCCTTGGTATCTTTGCCAAGGGAAAAATTCCGCTACACTGCATCTCAAACATTCCACTTGGGGTAACCAACGAGGGGCGAGAAGCCATCAGGTAACCACGTACATCTATTCCCTATAACCCTAGCGTCATCGAACCTTAAGTGTGTAGACCCTATGAGTTCGGGAATCATGCAGACATGACCGAGACATATCTCCGGCCAATAACCAACAGCGGGATCTGGATACCCATGTTGGCTCCCACATGTTCCACGATGATCTCATCGGATGAATCACGATGTCAAGGATTCAATCAATCCCGTATATGATTCCCTTTGTCTATTGGTATAGTACTTGCCCGAGATTCGATCGTCGGTATACCGATACCTTGTTCAATCTCGTTACTGGCAAGTCTCTTTACTCATTCCGTAACACATCATCCCGTGACCAACTCCTTAGTCACATAGAGCTCATTACAATGATGTCTTACTGAGTGGGCCCAGAGATACCTCTCCGTCATACAGAGTGACAAATCCCAGTCTCAATTCTTGCCAACCCAACAGATACTTTTGGGGATACCCATAGTGTACCTTTATAGCCACATAGTTACGTTGTGACTTATGGCACACCCAAAGTACTCCTACGGTTTCTGGGAGTTGCACAATCTCATGGTCTAAGGAAAGGGTACTTGACATTGGAAAGCTTTAGCATACGAACTACACGATCTTGTGCTAGGCTTAGGATTGGGTCTTGTCCATCTCATCATTCTCCTAATGATGTGATCCCGTTATCAATGACATCCAATGTCCATGGTCAGGAAACCGTAACCATCTATCGATCAAAGAGCTAGTCAACTAGAGGCTCACTAGGGGCATGTCGTTGTCTATGTATTCACACATGCATTACTGTTTCTGGATAATACAATTATAGCATGAACAATAGACAATTATCATGAACAAGGAAATATAATAATAACCATTTTATTATTGCTTCTAGGGCATATTTCCAAAAGCGGATGTCTCGACCTCAGACTCACACTCGTCTCCCGGGGCTACCCAACATAAACAAGAATCCAAATAAACACACTTGACAAGAAAAGAACACATGTTATGCACGAGAGATGCAAGTATGATGCTACGGAGCTACCGGTAAGAAAGGAGATGAGGCCGGGAAGGACATGAGAATGTGGGCAAGATCTTGGCAAACCAAGCATGCCACTAGATAGATTGAAAGATTACAGTCAAAATCGATATAAAGATCATTGGAATCGGATGCACGGTTTGCAAATGGCAAGCAAAACAAGATGCAATGCAAAACTAAAGTTAACAGCAACATGGCATCTTTGGAGCAAGGTTTAAATATGCTACGGCACCCAAACATGATGACAAAAGGCATGGATGTGAATTAGACATGATTCTCAACAAGTGCGAACTCAAAGCGCACCCAAAAACTTACTGGAACACAATTAAACTAGCGTGGAAAGATTCAATAAGTTAACATGTTTTCAGACTTAGTGAAAATTACTGGACATGCAACCAGGAACGATATGTTGCTGCCTTTGGATGCACACAACAGCAAGAAAAACAAATATAACAAGCATGCAAATTACATGAGCATGAAGAAGACATAATATACTTCCAAATCATCCAAAGAAATAATTCATTCCATGCAAGGGTTGATTAACATGAGCTTTGCCAAAATGAATGTTCTGTTAACAGGCTGATAGTTTAGATTTCAAGCATTTTGAGAGCAAGATAACAATAAGCTACAGCAGGGAATATATACAAACAAATGCATGGATTGATAGACAACAACAACATATGGCATGTTTACAAGCTTGTTCAAGTCACCACAGGGCATATCATGAAAAACCAATTACACCACTTCAAAGATAGCATGATTATGCTCCTAAAATATGTTGACATGTGGCTCAAAAGAAAATCACACAAAATGCTACGAAAAAGACAAATCATCAAGTTATAACAATTTCAGCATCTTAACAGCAACTAGCACTTTTGTTACAGGGATAACCATGGCGTAATGCAAGCTATCATGTATGCAAATGCATCCATCATGAAGAGCATCACAAGACAACCATTTTGACATATCATACACTCCATTTGGACCAACATGCACAAAGATACGACCTCATCAACATGCTAACATATTGTTGACAGACAACTAGAGCTGACCAGTAACATCACATAGCAGTTTGGCAATGAAGATTAAGACATCTAGATGGATCACAACATGCACAAAACTCATGCCAACACGTAGAGCACTTCGAGACGAACATTTCCATATATCATATGCGTGATTCAGAGCTAAATGCATGGAGATATGTCATGGCAAACGAGACAACATAATAACACGGATCTGGGACTTAGTGAAAATTACCCTCCGCGAAAACGGGATGGAGAGGTGCGGGGTGGAGGGATCCGGTGGGACGGAGGCGCGTTTGGTTCGCCTAACTGGTGGATCTGATCCCGGCCGGAGCGACGACGGGCGGCGTGCGGCGGCGAGGAGCTTGGCGAGGTGGCGGGCCGGCGGCGGGGTAGGCGCGGTGGGCGGCAAAGATCCGGCGGCGGTGGCAGCGCGCACGAGGAGGCGGCGGTGCGCGGCCCGTGGCAGCGGTGGCGCGGCGGCGGAGCCGGCCGGCAGCGGCGGGGCCCGTTGCACGGAGGCACGGTGTGCGGGCCGGGAGGGCCAGCCTCGGGCTCGGCTGGCCCGCGCGGTGGAGGTGGAAGTGGCCGGCGGCGGGATGACGTGTCGCGATCTGATTCGCCGGGGCGGTTGCTGGACGCGTCCGACCGTCGGCGGACGTGTCCAGCGCAGTGGAAGGACCTTGGACTAGGGTTTCATCCGGGATTTTAGGGAGAGGGGCATATTTATAGGTAGGGGGAGCTAGGAGAGCCCAAATGAGGTGCGGTTTTTGCCCACACGATTGTGATCCAACGGCGAAGAGCACGAATGGGGTTTAGATGGGCTAGTGGGATGTTGTGAAGGGGTGCTGGGCTAAAAGAGAAAGGGCTTCCGGTGGTTAGCGTGGTTAACCGTTGGGGCATCAAACGACCTCCAAATGGAACGAAATTTGACAGGCGGTCTACCAGTGATATACCAAGACCACTCGACAACTCTCGGCCCATTCCGAGGATGTTTTTATCCCGCTCACGAAACAAGGTTTGAGAGGTGTGATGGGTGCCGTGTGAGAGAGTCGGAAACCAAAACGTACAACAGAGAGGACGGAGACGGTGCAACTACACACAGATGCAAGTGAGACTATGGCAATGCAATGCATATGATGGAAATGACATGGTGATATGCCACACATGCTCAAAGCAAAAACACAAAAACCCGAAATGAAGGAGGAGCCCAGAATGGAATTGATTAAGTCAACGATGAATATATTGCCATATTGGGAAATGTTACATATGGGGCGTTACACTACTGTGACAAACACGTATTATCACGGAAGTGGGTTTTTTGTAGTGAGGGTTTTACACCGCAAGGTGACCCGAACCTGGGTAAATATTTGTGTTCTTCATTCCCCTTTGATCATCCTACACGACAAGGTTGAGCCTTGGGTATAGCGAGCAGAGCGTTTAGGTGAAGCGGCATCCTTTGCACACGCCCTAGAGTTCGAACCTCTTTGGGTCTGCGGGCACTGATTCCGACACCTTCCACGATACCTGAAGAGCACCTTTATGATCACTCAGTTATGAAGTGCGGTTGATACCCACAAAGCATCCTTCCAAGTATTAGGGAGTGGCATGATCTTATGGTCTAAGGTATAGATACTTGGCATTAATAAAGCTATATCAATTTGAACTTAGTGACATGATATGATGCTAAGCTTATGATTGGGTCTGTCCATCACATCATTCTCCTAATGATGCGATCTCGTTATTGAATGACAACTCATGCCTATGGTTAGGAAACCTTAATCATCTTTAATCAATAAGCTAGTCTAATATAAGCTAATTAGGGACACAACATTTGTTTATGTATCCACACATGTATTTGAGTTTTCGGTTAATATGACGGACAATTCCATTTCTGCCCTAATTGGAACCCACTACTCAAATTTGCCCCTCTGCCGTTAGTTGCCCTCACATAAATGCCCTTCTGTGTCGTTACCGTCCGGTCAAACATGTTTGACCATCTCGAAAAAATAGCAAAAATAAATAAAAAAATCTGAAATTTTGTGGGATCAAAGATACTCAGGTGCGTGCAAATTTTTGTGCTATTTAGACATACCAGGAGCTCGTGGCAAAGGAAAACAATAAATTTGTACATCTTTGAGTAGTAAATTGAAAAAAATAGCAAGAAAATTTAAAAACATATGAATTTTTTTGGCATCCAAGATGCTCGTGTGCGCAAGGTGTGTGCAGAATTTTGTTATCAAATGACATGCAAGGAGCTCTAGCCAAAAAGACAAAATAGTCTATTTTTTCAAAGTTTTTTATGAGACAAATTTTGTTTTTTCTCCACCAGCTCCTACAATGTCCAAACACAACAAAATTTTGCACACACCTGAGCATTTTGGATGCCAAAAAAATTCATCTTTTTCATTTTCTTGCTATTTTTTTGAATTTACTGTTCACATGCGTACATATTTACTGTTTTTCCTTTGCCACGAGCTCCTAAAATGTCCAAACAACATGAAAATTGGCACGCACCTTGCGAACCTGAGTACCTTTGATCTCACGAAATTTTAGTTTTATTTATTTATTTTTGCTATTTTTCGATATGGTCAAAAATGTTCGACCGGACGGTAACGACGCATAAGGGCATTTCTATAAAGGCAACTAACGGTAGAGGTGCAAATTTGAGCACACATTGAAATTAGGGGCAAATTTGAGTAGTGGGTTCCAGTTAAGGGCAAAAATGGGATTGTCCCTCAATATAATTATAGCATGGAGAATAAACACTTATCAAGAACAAGGAAATATGATAATAACAGCTTGGGCCATTTACATTTGTGCCCCTAACTCGAATCGAGTACTCAATTTTGCCCATAATTTTGAAGCATACTCAAATTTGCCCCTCTGATGTTAGTTGTACTTATAGAAATGCCCTTTCGTGCCGTTTTTGTCCAGTCAAAGGCCTACCATCAACGGACATTTCCTGGACATTTCTACCCTCCCTCCATGTGTCACTTACGTGTGGAACCCACTGAAAGAAAAAGAAAAAGCTCTCTCTCTTTTTCTCTCTCTGCATGTCTCACTTACATGTGGGATCGAAATGACAAAAAGTATCAATTTCACATGGGGGCCACATGTCTTTGTTGTATCATTTTTTGAAATGTTATTCACTTATTTATTTGAGGGATAGGCCCACTAGTCATCGTCCCTACAAGGGATGGTTAAAACGGGTAGTTCAGAACTAATAATGGTTTATCCCTATTTTTTGCGGGAAGTTTATCCTTAATATAAGTAACAAGCTCGGGCCCACTTGTCATCTACCTAACAGAGTTTGATCTCCGGCGAGAACATGCACTCTAGGTTTGGCTCGGGATTGTGTGGGAGCACGCGACGGAGAGCTATGAATGGTCCAAGAGCAAGGCGGAGTAGCGGGGTGCTCAGCAAGGGCACTGGGAGTTTGCGGAGCAGCCGGGAAGCTCGCCGGCAATGAGGTCCCGTGGCAACGGCGGAAGGCGCTAGGCATGTGCAAGCTACAGAGAGGGAGGAGACTAAAGAACGTGAGAAAATGCATAAATGGCTCACTTACTTGATCTAGGCGCGATCCAGGAGGCATGGGATTCAGTAGAGTGACGACCTCGTCGTCCATGGCGGACGATGGAGCGAGGTGACATGGACACGGTGGCTTGGGAATGGAAGGCTTTGCAGCGAGGGGTCCACAGGGTCTAGAAGCATCAGGTGTCGACGAGGCTGCCATGATAGAGCATAGGGATGACGTACCAGATGAAATCAGGGTGCGATGAAGCATCAGTAGAGGGGGAGAAGATGACATCAACCACACTGACTAGGGGTGTTATACTTCAGTTTAATTTGGTGTGGTAGTCGAGGATGGACACGAGGATCCCGTGGACACGGTTACGGTTCGTGGGGTTCCCGTTAGCCATGTGCACGACCATGATTCATGTGGAACACGATTTCGTCGCGTGGCTGAGATAAAAGAGGGCAGAGGGGACCGAAGTGGGGAGGTCGGAAGGGGCTAGAGTCGTGCAACACCTCACCCCGACGAGGCTGCTGCTAGTTGCGTGTGCCCCCCGGAGGTGAGAGAGATGGAGAGGGAATATTTTTCTTATTTTATTTTATTTTTAGGGTGGATCCTACATGTAAGGATTAAGAGAGAGAGAGAGAGAGAGAGAGAGAGAGAGAGAGAGAGAGAGAGAGAGAGAGATTTCATTTCGGTCACACATGTAAGTGAAATACACAGAGAGAGGGATAAAGAGCTTTTTTGTTTTGAGTGGGCCCCACGCGTAAGTGACATATGGAGGGAGGGGTAGTAATGTCCAGAAAAGCTCCATTAATGGTCAAAGGCCTTTGACTGGATGAAAATGATACGTAAGTGTATTTCTATAAGTGCAACTAACGATAGAGGGGCAAATTTGAGCATGCTTCAAAATTAGGTGCAAATCTGAGTAATGGGTTCGAGTTAGGGGCACAAATGTAAATGTCCCTAACAACTTTATTATCGCCTCTAGGGCATATTTCCAGCAGTCTCTCACTTGCACTAGAGTCAATAATCTAGTTTACATCGTAATGAATCAAACACTCATGGAGTTCTGGTGTTGATCATGTTTTGCTTGTGAAGATGTTTAGTCAACGGGTCTGGAACATCTAGATCCGTATGAACTTTGCAAATCTTCGTCTCCTTCCTTAACGTAGTCACAGATGGAGTTGAAGTGGCATTTGATATGTTTAGTTTTCTTGTGAAACCTTGTCTCCTCGGCTATGGCAACGACACCAGCGTAGTCACAATAGATAGTCATGGGATCCGATGCACTAGGAACCACATCTAGTTCGCATATGAACTCCTTCGTCGAGACCGCTTCATGCGCTGCTTCCGAAGCAGCTATATATTCCGCTTCAGTTGTTGATGCTGCTACAACGATTTACTTGGAGCTACTCCAGCTGACTGCTCCACCATTCAAAATAAATACGTATCTGGATTGAGACTTTGAGTCATCCGGATCGGTGTCAAAGCTAGCATCGATGTAACCCTTTATGATGAGCTCTTCATCACGTCCGTAATGATAAACATTTCCTTATTCCTCTTTAGGTACTTAAGGACATTTTGGACCGTTGTCCAGTGTTTCACTCCGGGATCACTCTGGTACCTACCAGTCATACTAATGGCAAGGCACACATCCGGTCTAGTACACAACATGTCATACATGATAGAGCCTATGACTGATGCATATGGGACGACTTTCATCTTTTCTCTTGCTTCTGCCATAGTTGGGCACTGAGTCTTACTCAACTTTTCGTACCTTGTAACATGGGCAAGAACCTATTCTTTGACTGATGCATTTTGGATTTCTTCAAAACTTTGTCAAGGCGTGTACTTTGTGGAAGTCATATTAAGCGTCTTAATCTATCTCTATAGATCTTAATGACCGATATGTAAACTGCTTCACCAAGGTCTTTCATTGAAAAACTATTGTTCAAATACTCCTCTATGCTTTTCAGAAGTTCTACATCATTTCTCAAACAATATTATGTCATTCACATACAATATTAGAAATGTTATAGAGCTCCCACTCAAACTTTTTCATAAGCTTGGATAAATCCAAAAAAATTGATCACCTCATCAAAACGAAGATTCCAACTCCAAATTGCTTGCACTAGTCCATAAATGGATCGTTAAAGCTTGCATACCTTATTAGTATTATTAGGATTGACAAAAACCTTTGGGTCGCAATATAACTCTTCCTTAATGTACCCATTAAGGAGCACAATTTTGACATCCATCTGCTAGATTTCATAATTAAGAAATGCAGTAATTGCTAACATAATCTTAATAGACTTTAGCATCACTACGAATGAGAAAGTCTCATCATATTCAACCCCTTGAACTTGCCAAAAAAGTTTTGCGATAAGTCGAGCTTTATAGATTATGGCACTACCATCAACCTCACAGTTTTCTTCTAAAATATCCATTTGTTCCCAATGGCCTTTTGGTCATCGGATAAGTCCACCAAAGTCCATACTTGGTTTTCATACATGGATCCTATTTCGAATTTCATGCCCTCTAGCCATGTTTGGAATCCGGGCACATGATTGCTTCCCCATAGTTCGTAGGTTTATCGTTGTCTAACAACATGACGTGCAAGACATGATTACCGTACCATTTAGGGGCAATATATGTCCTGGTCGACCTATGAAGTTCAGTAGTAGTTTGACTCGAAATTTCATGATCATCATCACTAGTTTCCTCTCTAGCTGGTGTAGGTACCACAACAACATCTTTTTCCGCTGCTCTACTCTTCAATGCGAGAGAAGTGTTCGATAACCTTATCAAGTGTTGGAAATATGCACTAAAGACACCATATTATATTATTATATTTTTATTTCATAATTAAGAGTTTATATTCTATACTATAACGGTTATGATTCTGAAATATGTGATTAAGTGGAAAATCCACATGCACGTGTGAAATGATAAACAATAGAGAATATGTTCCTAGTCTTGCCTTTAAGACTGACTCAAATGTTGTTAATTATCATATTTTTCTGATCTTAGGATATCGTTAAGTGTAACAATATTTCTAAAACAATATTGAGAGTATGACGTTAAAAGAACAATCATATTGAATCAAGCCAAACTTGTTTGTTATACTTTGCGATAATATCGTTTGAAATCAATTGATATAACACAGAGTGTCAATATGTGT
>LR738713.1:570863812-570971058 GCA_902687465.1 Secale cereale | reverse complement strand
CCCCCCCCCCCCGAACTCCAGGGAAGTGAAGGGGACCTTTCCACATCAAAATGTTAGATTGTTGTATGTATGCTTAGTTTGTGCTAGTTTAAATCACACTAGTTGCTTAGTTACCCTTAGCATCTTTGGTGGTCTAGAACTTGTATGAAAAAGCCAATTCCGCTGCTTCTTGTTACTTTGGATGAACCAAGGAAATATGGTCGTAAGCATGAGAGCCTATTTATTATCGACATGTTTCTGTAGTCGCCTTCTTGAGGCTGGGAATAATTAGTCTTCTCCGTGTTGAGCCGTGGAGTACTGATATTCTGCGTCAGTGAATCATACCGCATATTTTTTGGTTTTTGCCATCCCTTGAAGTTTTGCCAGCCCCTTGTTAGTTGGCCACTTGGCTAATAGTGCATTGGCATGGTCAGTCTAAGTTTCAGTGCTTTCCTGAACTCCTGATTCTATTCTGAAGCAAGTTTATGAAAGGGTTAGTTTATGCTGACAGCCTATCAGTTTGACACTTCCATGATGACATTTTGCTAAGTAAACATCTTTCTCGAGGAGATTTTTTCGTGTTGACATTGCTATCGATTATTGGAGAAGAGACCAATAACTTTAGACCAATAACTTTAGTTGATCCGGCAGCGTCACTAAAAACAACTGCTGATTGGAGTCATGTATGGCGCATGTGGGAATTAAGGCGACATAAGGCGGTGGAAAACGTAAAATAGGTGGAAAGACCCGCTTAGCTCTCATCACCACAAGTAATATAAGCTGCAAAGATGAGAGGCTTTAGTTAACGGACATTTTGTGTTGTTCCAGAACAACATTCCATTTTCATTCAAATGGTATATTTTGGTGGTATATTAAATTATGTACCTTCTTCTGAATTTAGCAAATGATAAGGGTTGCACAAATGAACTAATAAATCTACACGGTCATAATTTTGGACCCACCAAAATAGGGTAGATCTTCTCTTGTCCTATAGATTAATGTGGAAATTTCTGGGCTTGCATTTTTAACATTCTTGTAATGATATACTCCGTTTTAGGTCACTACTTTAAATTGTAACATCTGTCCTAAAAAACCTCATTTCGTTATTGTAATATAACATGAATCCTTGCTACAGTTGCTGTAATTTCCGTAATGCCTTTTATCTTGATTTCAGGTACTACACTTCTCCTACTGCGAGGAAACTGAGGTCACTGGTTGAAGTTGATCGGTACGTGATGCAAATTTACTCAAATTGTCCCTTCAACATCAATCTTCATCTGTTGAGCTGTAATTTATTTCCTCAAATTTGTGTCTGAAGTCAAAACATGAAGTAGCACTTGTATTGCAAATCTTATGCTGCTTTCTTCTCCATATTTTATAACTGGACATTGCAATTAATAAGTATCTAGTTACTACTAACGGAGTACATCTAAATTGATAAAGAAGTATAATATCTATATATGCGTACGAGTGGTATAGTGAACTAGAAACAGATTTTGTACATATGTGGGATGCTATGCACATCATTCTGCTTTGTAGTCTGTCTTATGTGTGGGGTCCCTATGAACACTTCACCGGAAACTTTAGGCAAATAATTAAGACTGCTACACATACCCCCTATGATGCACTTCAAGACGCCCCTCTTTTATACGGCATACGAGTGTGCGGTAATGGGATCCCTCTTGTCGGTGCTGATAGTAATGGGACCCCTGTTATTTGTGCTGATAGTAGTGAGATCCCTCTTATAGTGCATAATATTGGACTAATGGATCCCTAGAAACTAAGGTTCAAATTTGTGCATGGGGACAGACTGAAAGTTGCCAATGATTGCATGGTGTCAAATTATTTTTGTGTCATGCAACATCATGCAAAAGCTTACAAATTCAACTCATGTGCATGGGCCGATGGGCGTGTGTAGCTAACAACATTGGTGCATGGTCCATACTGCTTCTTTTTTTAACATTGCTACGTGTGACTCATCTATCTATGGTCTAAACTCTCTATTCCATACTTTGCAGGTACCTCCAAGAAAATCCAGAGTATGGTGCACAGGGTGTAACATTAGCTCAGTTTTCCTTCCAGATTCCTAGACCTCTGCGGCAGAACTATGTCAAGAAGCGCCCTAAGAACGCAAGTCCAAGTGATGAAGCAACAACTAAGCCTCTTCAACCAGTGGAAGGTGTGTACCCTGTATAAATGAACTCATCATGATCTGTTAAAGCATAATATACTATATAAGGTTTTTCTTACTGCTTGCTAGATTATATCTTTGTCGTAAATGGTAGTCATGAATTACGATTATATTTCAACTATAACGTGAGAACTCAAAACTATTTTCCTTTAATCTACTTGAGAAGTATTGGCTACTATACCGTACAGCGAGTACACATGGTCAAGACACTAGTTGAACCATACTGCTTGGCACATGTATGCTCCTTCATTGATTCGTGAAATTGGGAACGGCTGTTTGGTGCTTTTCAAAACCAATTTGGTTAAGTGCAGACCATCTTATGTTGTGTTTTTCTCTCAGTTAACCCCATATCCTGGGCCGCTCCTCTTGCAAGTGAGGCTAAGGCAAGTGAACCAGCTTCTCATGCCGACGAGGCAGTCGGATCAGCAGATGTGGAGCTGGTCCGGAAGAGGAAAGCAGAACCAGGAGAGGCAAATGTTAACAACCACGTGTCTGATGGGCCGGAAACCAAGGTAGAGGATGCTCAGAATGGAGATGCTACCACCACTGCCTGAAAAGCTGCAGTCTGACGAACCCAGTGCTCCGCATCGACTCTCTATATTCCTTCTTCATTGTATGCGGGAGCCGGTTTTTTTCTGTAATGCGAGTCCGTAATGTCCTTATATGTGTACCAAGGCACACACCTTCGAATTCGACGATTTGGGACAGTAAGTTGACTGGATGTTGTATCGGAGAAGCCCTGTCGAACCCTTTCGGAGCATCTATGTTCCGCTACGTGCTTATTATGTAGGAGACCTTGTCGTGCAAGATTAGATGCCCTTTATTTTCTCCTTTGTAAGATGCAGAGATGTTGGTAGGGAACTGTTGTGTTGTGCTGTATGTCTGAGTCGACTCTTCTATTATCTATCGGGACATGGCAGTTTTAGCAGTGGCCGTGCGTTATTCTCTGAGCTCGTGATGCTCATCTAGCATGTCCTATACTTGCCAGTATGATCCATGCCTTTCCATAAGGAAACAAAATCAGGTTTGCTATTTCACATCATATTATCTCACATCTAACTCTCTCATCCTTGATTTTTTTTAAAGTCTCATAGATTTTAAGGATGAGGGAGTTAGATGTGAGATGATGTGATATAGACAAAATATTCATATCTACGCATGAACAACACTAATATGGTTCCAATGGGAACTTCGTTCTCTATACATGAACACCAACTAGTGTCATTCTAGCAGAATTTCGTTAAGCTTCTACAGCTTTTTTGGGCATGTATGTTAGGGGCTGTTTGGATTAGAGCCCCGAGCCGCCGTGCCAAAAAATAGGCGTTGACTTAGACGCCGATAAATTGCTCGCTTGCTTTTCTCAGTTCATTTCACGCCAACGTTTTGACGAGAAGCGGGCGCCCGTTTCCTTCGCCAATTATTTGGCGCACCCGCGACGCCAATTATTTGGCGCACTCGCGAATTGGCATGGCTCACCCCGGCGGCATCCAAACAGCCCCAAACACAATGATTCTGCAGCGAAACAATAGCGTTTTCCTAGGTTGAAAACAATGCCTGTTGATAGATTGACCCTTTCCTTCCTTGGATTCCGTTTGCTAAAGATGGCTAAATGGCTCAATCAAGCAACACCTTGGTCAGGCCAAGCTGGTATTTATATACATGGATAAATCAAGCAATACCTTACTCAGGTGATCAGGTCCATACGTTACCAAGAGTAGCTTTCTGAGAATAGTGAAATGTCTTTCAGTGGAACATATACAGAAAGTCGAGCAAGTCATGGTATGTTCAGTTGGATTTCTCCTCTTTAGACATATGTGTGCACAAACAAAAAAATGAAACAAAACAAGTGAAAATGGACACCGTGGTACACACCCAGGCTACAGTTTCCCCAATTCACATACACAGCACATACTACCCAAAATGGAACCAAAGCTTAGCCTGATGGCTTCTGGCCGCCGGTGGGCTGCTGCTCGTCATCCTTCTTGGGGGCGGGGTTGAAGGGGGCCTGCTCGGCGCAGTCGAGGTTGAGGCCGGAGCGCTCGCGGCCGTAGCCCATGAGGTCGAGGTAGTACTGGTAGTGGGAGATGATGACGTTCATCTCGTCGATGAAGCCCCGGCCGCAGATGGACTCGCCGTAGAGGATGTTCATGGTGGCGCCGAAGCCCGGGAGGCGCTTGCTGAGCGTGTCGTTCTTGGTGGGCTTCCACACCCCCGTGAAGGCCTCGTGCGCCGACGGCTGCTTCTTCTTGATGGGCGTCATCCACCGCCACATGGCCGCCGCGAACGCCAGCGTCGCGTTCTGCTCCAGCAGCTCCGGGTGGTGCAGCAGGTCCACCTTCAGCCCGTCCCCGGCCGCGCCGTAGTTGAAGTTCCTGCCCACCACCATGGATGGATCAATTAAGCCATGGGTCGCAGGAACTCTCTCATGAATGACCGCAGCAATTGATGAGCTTACCAGTAGACCGGGATGGCGCCGCGGCCGTAGTACTCGGCGCCCTTCACGCAGGGCCACTGCGTGTAGGACTCGTCGCAGTAGCCCTGGTCGGGGCTCATCTCGTGGTTGTAGCAGAGGCCCCACGCCGTCGGACCGCCGGTGGCCACGCCGTACCCACCTGCAAGAAGACTCAATCAGCCGGTCTCCTGGATCTAATCGAAGCAGGGGAAGCAACAGGAAGCAGATCAAGCAAGCGGTCCATCGGAATCGAGCCACCCCACCGGAGAAGAAGAAGAAGAAGATGAGGAAGAAGAAATAGAACACACTAAGCATACATACATGAGGTCTTTGCGCCGACGTGGCCGAGGAAGGCGCAGAGCTCCATCATCTGCATGTCGATGCCGCCGGTGGTGCAGAAGCCCTGGTTCTCGAAGAGCGAGGCGGCGGTGATGAAGGCCTGGTAGTCCCAGAAGCCGACGGCCTTGGCGACGGGGAAGTTGCGCTTGGCGAAGAGGTTCTCGAACTGGTACACCTTGAAGAAGTCGGTGATGGTCTGGTTGCAGCAGTACTTGGTGCCGGAGCACTCCCACCCCTTGTTGCACACCTTCTCCTGCGACTCCTTGAGCTTCACCTTCCACGTCCCCGCCGTCAGGATCAGCGCCAGCGTGCCGCCGATCAGCACCGCCGCCGCCCCCAGCAGCAGCACCGTCACCACGATCTTGTTCCGCGTCTTCCGCTTCATCTTCCTGCTCTTCTGCTTCCCCTCCGGTGGTCAGAGCAGCTCAGCTCAGCTCCGGCGGTTCAGAGCAGAGCAGCTCAGCTCAGCTCAGCTCGATCTGGATCTCGCTTCTGCTCGGGAGCTCGGGTGCTCGATCTGGGCTGCCCCCGTTTGGTGTGATCTGGATCTTTTGGGAATGCGGTAGCTGGTGGCGGGGATCTGGTGAGGAGATAAAAATGGGAGTGGGGATGAAAGCGAAGTGGCAACCGCGCGCGCCGACCGGGGGAGGGAGGAGTGGTGTCGGTGGCGGGAGGGCCGTCCGTCAAGACGAGGGAGGAAGATGGGAAGAGCTGCAAAGACAGCTGGTCCGGTAGGTAAGACGTTACCGTTAATTTTGTTTTTGCGTAAATTGCGTATTTCTTATGCTAAAACAAATCAAACAAGTGCAAAGGGACGATTACACGGTTACACCCTTGCATCTGGGGCATTTGTCCAAAATTGTTTGCTAAAGGAAAAATGCGCAATCTAACGGTACCTCCGAAATCCTTCCCGCCTGTACAAATGTGTCCGACCTCCTATCCCCTTCACCAATTTAAGGTCAGATGTACGCAACATCAGTTCGAGGTTCCGTCTCCACACCGTGGCAAAATATATAGCCACGCGACACAATTCCAATGTACTAATGCGCTAGCTCGCAGAAAAGCATCTTCAATAGTATTGAAAATATCCGGGGAAAAGTATTCAAGCTATATATATACACAGCTCGCATCAATGGCGCCACAAAATTTCTTGATTGTAGCTTGTGAGACAAAGAAGGTAAATCAGACGGTGGATGCTTGTACTATTCGTCGTGTCAAATTTTATGTTTTGCTCGAGTCGTAGACCGGATTTGGATTCGAATTTGCAAGACATGGTAGACCGTAGATGTATGTTGTACCGACGTTTTCAACTTTTCTAGAACTTCTAATTACCGTTGAGGATAGTACTAGTCACTCAGCTAGTGCATTAATACATCTCATATATGTGGTGATACGAGATAATTCTGCAGAGTTCTCGTGCAATTCATGTGGCGTCTCAGTGTCGCGAACAGGGCCATATGGACGGACGCATGGTGGCTCACAGCTCACGCTGATGGAATAAAATAGAAGATGGTTGGTGTAGGGAGGATTACTTAATCTGTGCTCCCAACAACCGAAAAAAATCAGCTGGTGTTGTTGGCAGCATATGCTGGTTTGTGAGAACGATGGGGAGAAGCTTCACTGGCACACAACAAGTGTCAGAAATATGAGCAATTTATCATATAATTTTATTAACATAAATGCTAGATAAAACATGACTAATATACTAGAGATGGAACAAGTCATGTAGTCTAGCAGGATGAATGAAAATAGCATCTGTACATGTGAACTAAAACAGAACACATGTAGAACAGAGGGTAGGACAAGAAAAACTATAGCAAGATCTTAAACAGAGAGGTCATGAAGACATACGGAGCAACGACAGAAGTACCGGTGTCCTCTCCAGCCATGTCGTCGAAGAGGTTGTCGACGTTGGGGAAAAAGTCATCGTTGGGAAAGTAGTGGTTAGTGTCCGGATCATCCGTGATGAAGCAACCAGTAATCGCGCTGAGCGCTCCTCAAAAACCTTATCACCCTTCTCCCGTACATGACTCAAAGAGGTGGAGTTTCAAAGGCCTACTGTCCCGGCTTGCGGCGTGATCGTAGCAGTAGCTCAGTGCTCAGGACCGGTGGCGAGAGAAAGATGATGTTCTGATGTGCATCTCTGGAGAGGAGCGACCTCCCTTTTATAGGCACGGGATAGAGAGGCGAGAGGGCAGCGACGGAAGGTGAAATGAAGAGGCGGAGATGAAGCGAACAAGTGCGTCGTTCGGAATTTAGACATCGGCTCGGCTCATTCCCGCAACCCACGACGCGTCGTGATGAGGCGTGGCGTGGCGGGCGGCGGCGGCTCGGCTCATTCCCGCAACCCGCGACGCGTCGTGATGAGGCGGGCGGCGGAGGAGGAGCGCGCGTGGATGTCCCTCTTGTTCTCATGCTCATACATGTGGGAAAACAACCTCCATTATAAGGAGGCCCAACTCCCACTAAACTAGCAATGTGGGATTAAACTTTAGTAGTACCCCTTGCCTTGCACAAATGGGCTAAGTGGGCCACTAGGATTTATTAGGAATTTCTGAGATAGATATTGGGTTGTCCCAAATAGACTAAATTCCAGCAATCCCCCACCAGATCCCAGAGGCACACACAATTTTGCCTCTGGTTCCAGACATTGTTTTATATACCGGTACTGCAGTAGAGACTGTTAAGTTAAATTTCCACCTAGAACTCTACGCTACACTAGTAAGCAACTTGAACAGTGGACTGAGCCTTGAACTGCAAGTTTTCAGCAAATCTAGCTTCACACAAAGCCTTGACTGATACTGGGATATCGTGGGTCTTCCCTGCGGGTGGAGCTTATGCGTCATACTTTGAGACCTTTCATGAGTTTACTAGAGAGAAGCCTACTCTCATAGATTGCGACGTTTAACAATCAAACTCATATAGGTGTTTTTTCAAAAGATGTTCTGCGGGACAACATCTCTGCTTCAATGAGCCACTTAAAACACATTAAGATATACATCAATCTGCCATGCAGATTAAGAGAGTATTGCATCTTCATGGAGTGGTATTGTTAATAGTAAGGATACTCTCCTCTCAGTTGACCAACAACTTGTCTTCCACATCTAATTCACGGGATCTCCGGTCACATAGAGTAGGTTACCACTGTGAACAACTCATATTGTGGGTCTCATACCCATCTCCCTCGACACATTATCTATCACATTACATGATAGACCCTTAGTAAAAGGATCTGCCAGATTTTTAGACATTTGGATATAATCCGATGTAATAACTTTGGAGTTTCTCATTTTCCTGACAGACTTTAACCTTCTCTGAACGTGTCCTAATGACTTCATGTTATCCTTTGAGCTGCTCACTTTCGTGATCACATTTTGATTGTCGCAGTTCATAAGGATACCCGGTACAAGTTTCTCAACAACCGGCAAGTCATTCAAGAGCCAACGAAGCCAATCTGCTTTGATTGTAGCTGTATCTAGTGTTGTGAGTTTTGCTTCCATTGTTGACCTTGTTAAGATGGTCTGCTTGCAAGACTTCCAAGAAACAACGCCACCTCCATGAGTGAATACATATCTGCTCATGGCTTTTATCCACTACAAAAAAGACACATCCGTGACATTTTGTCCCGAACGATTTTCTCTCTCTCTCATGCTTATGACACTTCTATGATGATAATTGTGACAAAAACCCGTATCATCATAGATGTGGTGGGCTCCTACTTCTATGGTGAGGCCTAGGAAGGGAACGTCGCGGAGGCGGTTGACTATGATGATACTTTCTCACTCGTAGCGATGCTTAAATGTGTCCGAATCATGTTAGCAATTGCCACATTTTATGATTATAAAATCTGGCAAATGGATGTCAAAACTGCATTCCTTAACGAGTTTCTTAAGGAAGATTTGTATATGATGCAACAAGAAGGTTTTGTCGATCCTAAAGGTGCTAACAAAGTGTGCAAATTCCAGCAATCCATCTATGGACTGGTGCAAGCATATCAGAGTTGGAATATACGCTTTGATGAGGTGATCAAATCATATGGTTTTATACAGACTTATGGTGAAGCATGTATTTACAAGAAAGTGAGTGGGAGCTCTGTAGGATTTCTGATATTATACGTCGATGACATATTGTTGAAAGTGCAACATATAGCTCATTGAACTAATGATTCCTCAAGCTAAATATTTCAAGAAAGTTCAATGAATGGCATGGCTATTGTGGAGATGTGGACCCCTCAAAAAGCTAAGGAAGCAAGTTTGGCAAAAGCTCAAGACTCTACCTTTTCACTTTTGGTGATCCAAGATCACGTTGAGTCCTTAGGAAAGCCAATACTACTAAAAGGGGATGAGGTGTTGTTTAACGAATTGGTTGCTCACAATGCTTGATGATATGCTCCAAAATCCTCACACAACCTCTCCACTCCAAACAAGTCAAAACCAAAATGCCAAACTCGGACTCACCGAGTTTTCCTATCCAGTCCCACCGAGTTTCCTTTGACTTAGCCAGAGCCATAAACCCTAACATTTTGGTCTCACCGATATAGGCTTTCTGTATCACCGAGATGGTTCTGTAAACTCTTTGTTACAGGTTAATTTATTTCGGTAATACCGAGTTTACCTTGCCAACTCTCTGATGACCTAACCCTAGCTTTCGGTCCCACCGAGATGTCCCAGTCGGTCCCACCGAGATTCCTAACGTTCACATATTTGAACCTTTTGGTCAGACCGAGTTCACTGAATCGGTCCCACCGAGTTGGCCAAAATGTGTGTAACGGTTGGATTTTGTGTGGAGGCTATATATACCCCTCCACCCCCTCTTCATTCGTGGAGAGAGCCATCAGAACAAGCCTACACTTCCATTACTCATTTTCTGAGAGAGAACCACCTACTCAAGTGTTGAGATCAAGATATTCCATTCCTACCACATAAATCTTGTTCTCTAGCCTTCCCCAAGTTGCTTTCCACTCAATCTCTTCTTCCACCATATCCAAATCTGTGAGGAGCTGTTTGAGTGTTGGGGAGACTATCATTTGAAGCATTTGAGCAAGGAGTTCGTTATCAACACACCGTTTGTTACCTTTTGGAGAGTGGTGTCTCCTAGATTGGTTAGGTGTCACTTGGGAGCCTCCGACAAGATTGTGGAGTTGAACCAAGGAGTTTGTAAGGGCAAGGAGACCGCCTACTTCGTGAAGATCTACCCTAGTGAGGCAAGTCCTTCGTGGGCGATGGCCATGGTGGGATAGACAAGGTTGCTTCTTCATGGACCCTTCATGGGTGGAGCCCTCCGTGGACTCGCGCATCCGTTACCCTTCGTGGGTTGAAGTCTCCATCAACGTGGATGTACGATAGCACCACCTATCGGAACCACGACAAAAACATCCGTGCCTACACTTGCGTTTGCACTCTCCAAACCCCTCCATTTACCTTCATATGCAATGATTTACTTTCTGCTGCTATACTCTTAGAATTGCATGTGTAGGTTGATTGCTTGACTTGTGCTAAGTTGCTAAAATCTGCCAAGAATTAAAATTGGGAAAATGCTAGATTTTTATTTGGTCAAGTAGTCTAATCACCCCCTCTAGACATACTTTTGATCCTACAAGTGGTATCAGAGTTTTAGTCTCCATTTGCCTTGATTTCCATAGCTTTGGTGATCATGGCCTTGGTTTGACAACCAAGAGTATGGCGTCTAGCGAGGGAAGTTACCACCGTAGAGGTCCTTACTTTGATGGTACAAATTTTGCTAGTTGGAAGCATAAGATGAAAAATGCATATTCTTGGACATAACCCCGCCGTTTGGGCTATTGTGTGTATTGGTTTGCAAGGTGAATTCTTCGATGGGAAGGAACCAAATCATGAAGCGTCCGTGAAAGAATTGAAGATGTTGCAATACAACGCTCAAGCTTGCGATATCCTCTTCAACGGATTGTGCCCCAAAGAATTCAACAAAATCAGCCGTGTTGCGAATGCAAAGGAAATTTGGGATACTTTGATTGATATGCACGAAGGTACCGACTCCGTCAAGGAATCCAAGTTGGATGTGCTTCAAAGTCAACTTGACAAGTTCAAGATGAAGGATGGTGAAGGTGTCGCTAAAATGTACTCTAGACTTGCTCTCATCACAAATGATATTGCCAGCTTAGGAAGTGAAGAAATGACCGATAGATTCATCATCAAGAAGATCCTAAGAGCCTTGGCTGGAAAATATTGAAGGAAATATGCCCTAGAGGCAATAATAAAGTTATTATTTATTTCCTTATATCATGATAAATGTTTATTATTCAAACTAGAATTGTATTAACCGGAAACTTAGTACATGTGTGAATACATAGACAAAACAAAGTGTCCCTAGTATGCCTCTACTTGACTAGCTCATTTATCAAAGATGGTTATGTTTTCTAACCATAGACATGTGTTGTCATTGGATGAACGGGATCACATCATTAGGAGAATGATGTGATGGACAAGACCCATCCGTTAGCTTGGCATAATGCTCGTTTAGTTTTATTGCTATTGCTTTCTTCATGACTTATACATGTTCCTCTAGCTATGAGATTATGCAACTCGTGAATACCAGAGGAATACCTTGTGTGCTATCAAATGTCACAACGTAACTGGGTGATTATAAAGATGCTCTACAGGTGTCTCCGAAGGTGTTTGTTGGGTTGGCATAGATCGAGATTAGGATTTGTCACTCCGTGTATCGGAGAGGTATCTCTGGGCCCTCTCGGTAATACACATCATAATAAGCCTTGCAAGCAAATGACTAATGAGTTAGTCACGAGATGATGCATTACAGAACGAGTAAAGAGACTTGCTGGTAACGAGATTGAACTAGGTATGATGATACCGACGATCGAATCTCGGGCAAGTAACATACCGATGACAAAGGGAACAACGTATGTTGTTATGCAGTTTGACTGATAAAGATCTTCGTAGAATATGTAGGAGCCAATATGAGCATCCAGGTTCCGATATTGAATATTGACCGGAGATGTGTCTCGGTCATGTCTACATAGTTCCCGAACCCGTAGGGTCCACACGCTTAATGTTCGATGACGATTAGTATTATGAGTTATGTGATTTTGATGACCGAAGTTTGTTTGGAGTCCCGGATGAGATCACGGACATGACGAGGAGTCTCGAAATGGTCGAGAGGTAAAGATTCATATATTGGAAGGCTATATTCAGACATCGGAAAGGTTCCGAGTGATTCGGGTATTTTTCGGAGTACCGGGGAGTTACGTGAATTCACCTGGGGAAGTATTGGGCCTTATTGGGCTTTAGTGGAAAGGAGAGAAGGGTCACAAGGGGAGGCAGCGCCCCCCCCATGGGCTGGTCCGAATTGGACTTGGAGGGGGCGGCGCCCCCTCTTTCCTTCTCCCTCTCCTCCTCCTTCCCTCTCTCCTCCTCTTGGAAAAGGAAGGGGACTCCAACTAGGATTGGGAATCCTAGTTGGACTCCCTCATATAGGCGCGCCCCTCCTAGGCCGGCCTCCTCCTTTTCCCTCCTTTATATACGTGGCAGGGGGCACCCCAAAGGCACAACAGACAATCTCTTAGTCGTGTGCGGTGCCCCCCTCTACAGTTACACACCTCGGTCATATCATTGTAGTGCTTAGGCGAAGCCATGCGCCGGTAACTTCATCATCACCGTCACCACGCCGTCGTGCTGACAAAACTCTCCCTCGTCCTCAACTGGATCAAGAGCTCGAGGGACGTCA
Organism: Secale cereale; assembly: GCA_902687465.1. Lineage (NCBI taxonomy): Eukaryota > Viridiplantae > Streptophyta > Magnoliopsida > Poales > Poaceae > Secale > Secale cereale. Next base: position 570,958,378 of record LR738713.1, on the reverse strand, counting down.
TCGTGCTGAATGCATGCTGAACACGGATGTGCCGTACATTCGGTACTTGGATCGGTTGGATCATGAAGACGTTTGACTACATCAACTGCGCTACTAAATGCTTCCGCTTTCGATCTATGAGGGTACGTGGACACACTCTCCCCGCTCATTGCTATGCTTCTCCTAGATAGATCTCGCGTGATCGTAGGATTTTTTTTTTGAAATACTACGTTACCCATCAGTGGCATCATGAGCCAGGTCTATGCGTAGATGATATGCACGAGTAGAACACAAAGAGTTGTGGACGATAATAGTCGTACTGCTTACCAGCATGTCATACTTTGATTCGGCGGTATTGTTGGATCAAGCGGCTCGGACCGACATTACATGACCGCGTTCATGAGACTGGTTCTACCGACGTGCTTTGCACATAGGTGGCTGGCGGGTGTCAGTTTCTCCAACTTTAGTTGAATCGAGTGTGACTACGCCCGGTCCTTGTTAAAGGTTAAAACAACACACTTGACAAAAATATTGTTGTGGTTTTGATGCGTAGGTAAGAACAGTTCTTGCTAAGCCTATAGCAGCCACGTAAAACTTGCAACAACAAAGTAGAGGACGTCTAACTTGTTTTTGCAGGGCATGTTGTGATGTGATATGGTCAAAGACGTGATGAGTTATACATTATTGTATGAGATGATCATGTTTTGTAAATTATCGGCAACCGACAGGAGCCTTATGGTTGTCTCTTTATTGTATGAATTGCGAAAGCCATGTAATTGCTTTACTTTATCACTATGAGTTAGCGATAGTAGTAGTAGCAATAGTTGGCGAGACGACCACGACGCTACGAAGAAGATCATGGTGTCAAGCCGGTGACGATGGAGATCATGACGATGCTTTGGAGATGGAGATCAAAAGCACAACATGGTGATGGCCATATCATATCACATATTTTGTTTGCATGTGATGTTTATCTTATTATGCATCTTATTTTGCTTAGTACGGCGGTAGCATTATAAGATGATCCCTTACAAAAATTTCAAGGTACAAGTGTTCTCCCTGAGTATGCACCATTGCGATAGTTCGTCGTGCCGAGACACCACATGATGATCGGTGTGATAAGCTCTACGTTCACATACAACGGGTGTAAGACAGTTTTGCACATGCGGAATACTCGAGTTAAACTTGACGAGCCTAGCATGTACAGACATAGCCTCGGAACACTATAGAACGAAAGGTCGAGCGTGAATCATACAGTAGATATGATCAACATAAGATGTTCACCGTTGAAAACTACTCCATGTCACGTGATGATCGGACATGGTTTAGTCGATATGGATCACGTGATCATTTAGATGACTCGAGGGATGTCTATCTAAGTGGGAGTATTAAGTAATATGATTAACTGAACTTTAATTTCTCATGAAATTAGTCCTGATAGTATTTACAAATTACGTTGTAGATAAATAGCTCGCATTATAGCTCCCCTATATTTTTTATATGTTCCTAGAGAAAACTAAGTTGAAAGATGTTAGTAGCAATGATGCGGACTAGGTCCGTGATATGAGGATTATCCTCATTGCTGCATAGAAGTATTATGTCCATGATGCACCGCTAGGTGACAAACCTATTACAGGAGCAGATGCAAACATTATGAACGTTTGACAAGCTCAGTATGATGACTACTTGATAGTTTAGTGCGCCATACTTTACGGCTTATAACCGGGACTTCAAAAACATTTTGAACGCCATGGAGCATATGAGATGTTCCAAGAGTTGAAAATAGTATTTCAGTCTCATGCCCGTGTCGAGAGGCATGAGACCTATGACAAGTACTTTGCCTATAAGACGGAGGAGAATAGCTCAACCAATGAGCATGTACTCAGAATTTCTAAGTACTACAATCGCTTGAATCAAGTGGGAGTTAATCTTCGAGATAAGATAGTGATTGACAGAGTTCTCTAGTCACTATCACCAAGTTACTAGAACTTCGTGATGAACTATAATATGCAAGGGATGACGAAAATGATTCCCGAGCTCTTCGTGATGCTGAAATCAATGAAGGTAGAAATCAAGAAAGAACATCAATTGTCGATGGTTAACAAGACCACTAGTTTCAAGAAAAGGGCAAGGGGAAGAAAGGGAACTTCAAGAAGAATGGCAAGCAAGTTGTCACTCCCGTGAAGAAGCCCAAAGCTGTACCTAAGCCTAAAACTGAGTGCTTCTAACTGCAAAGGAAATGGTCACTAGAAGCGGAAGTTCCCCGAATATTTGGCGGATAAGAAGGATGGCGAAGTGAACAAAGGTATACTTGATATACATATTGATAATGTGTACCTCACTAGTGTTCATAGTAGCCCCTGGGTATTTGATACTTGTTCGGTTGCTAAGATTAGTAACTCAAACCAGGAGTTGCAGAATAAACGGAGTCTAGTTGAGGGTAAGGTGACGATGTGTGTTGGAAGTAGTTCCAATATTAATATAATCATCATCGCACACTCCCTATACTTTCGGGATTAGTGTTAAACCTAAATAAATGTTATTTGGTGTTTGCGTTGAGCATGAACAAGATTGGATCGTGTTTATTGCAATACAATTATTCATTCAAGTGAGAGAATAATTGTTATTCTGTTTACATGAATAAAACCTTCTATGGTCATACACCCAAGGTGAATGGTTTATTGAATCTCGATTATAGTAAATACACATATTCATAATATTGAAGCCAAAAGATGCAGAGTTGATAATTATAGTGCAACATACTTGTGGCACTGCCGTTTAGGTTATATTGGTGTAAAGCGCATGAAGAAACTCCATGCTGATGGACTTTTGGAATCACTTGATTATGAATCATTTGATGCTTGCGAACCATGCCTCATGGGTAAGATGACTAAAACTCTGTTCTCCGGAACAATGGAGCGAGCAAGTAACTTATTGGAAATAATACATACCGATGTATGCAGATCAATGAGTGTTGATGCTCGCTGCGGGTATCGTTATTTTCTCACCTTGACTGATGATTTGAGCAGATATGGATATATCTACTTGATGGAGCACAAGTATGAAACATTTGATAAGTTCAGAGAATTTTGGAGTGAAGTAGAGAATCGTAACAAGAAAATAAAGTTTCTACGATCCGATCGCGGATGCGAATATTTGAGTTATGAGTTTGGTCTTCATTTGAAACAATGTGGAATAGTTTCACAGCTCACGCCACCTGGAACACCACAGCGTAATGGTGTGTCTGAACGTCGTTACCGCACTTTATTAGATATGGTGCGATCTATGATGTCTCTTACCGCTTTACCACTATCATTTTGGGGTTATGCATTAGAGACAATTGCATTTATGTAAAATAGGGTACCATCTAAATCCGTTGAGACGACACCGTATGAACTGTGGTTTGGCAAGAAACCAAAGTTGTCGTTTCTTAAAATTTGGGGTTGCGATGCTTATGTGAAAAAGCTTCAGCCTGATAAGCTCGAACCCAAATCGGAGAAATGCGTCTTCATAGGATATCCAAAAGAAATTGTTGGGTACACCTTCTATCATAGATCCAAAGGCAAGACTTTTGTTGCTAAGAATGGATCCTTTCTAGAGAAGGAGTTTCTCTCGAAAGAAGTGAGTGGGATGAAAGTAGAACTTGATGAGGTAATTGTACCTTCTCTAGAATTGGAGAATAGCACATCACAGAAAATTGTTCCTGTGATGCCTACACCAATTAGTGAGGAAGCTAGTGATGATGATCATGAAACTTCCGATCAAGTAAACTACTGAACCACGTAGGTCAACCAGAGTACGTTCCGCACTAGAGTGGTATGGTAACCCTATTCTGGAAGTCATGTTACTAGACCATGACGAACCTATGAATTATGAGGAAGCGATGATGAGCCCAAATTTCACAAAATAGCTTGAGGCCATGAAATCTGAGATTGGATCCATGTATGAGAACAAAGTGTGGACTTTGGTTGACTTGCCCGATGATCGGAAGGCCATTGAAAATAAATGGATCTTTAAGAGGAAGACTGACGCCGATGGTAATGTTACTGTCTACAAAGCTCGACTTGTTGCAAAAGGTTTTCGACAAGTTCAAGGAGTTGACTACAATGAGACTTTCTCACCCGTAGTGATGCTTAAGTCTGTCCGAATCATGTTAGCAATTGCCGCATTTTATGATTATGAAATCTGTCAAATGGATGTCAAAACTGCATTCCTTAATGGATTTATTAAAGAAGAGTTGTATATGATACAACCAAAATGTTTTGTTGATCCTAAAAGTGCTAACAAAGTGTGCAAGCTCCAGCGATCCATGTATGGACAGGTGCAAGCATCTCGGAGTTGGAATATACGCGTTGATAAGGTGATCAAATGATATGGTTTTATACAGACTTACGGTGAAGCCAGTATTTACAAGAAAGTGAGTGGGAGCACTACAACATTTCTATGATAAGTATATGTGAATAACATATTGATGATCGGAAATGATGCAGAATTTTCTGGAAAGCATAAAGGATTGTTTAAAAGGAGTTTTTCCAATAAAATACCTCGGTGAAGCTGCTTACATATTGGGCACCAAGATCTATAGAGATAGATCAAGATGCTTGATAAGACTTTCGATGAGTACATACCTTGATAAGATTTTGAAGGAGTTCAAAATTGATCAGTCCAAGAAGGAGTTCTTGCCTGAGTTGTAAGGTATGAAGTTGAGTAAGACTCAAAACCCGACCACGACAGAAGATAGAGAGAGAACGAAAGTCATTCCCTATGCCTCAGTCATAGGTTCTATAAAGTATGTCATGCTATTGTGTACCTTGCAATGAGTTTGGCAAGGGGGTACGATAGTGATCCAGGAATGGATCACTGGACAATGGTCAAACATTATCCTTAGTAACTCGAGGACTAAGGAAATGTTTCTCGATTATGGAGGTGATAAAGAGTTCGTTGTAAAGAGTTACGCCGATGCAAGCTTTGACACTAATCCAGATGACTCTAAGTATCAATCTGGATGTGTATTGAAAGTAGGAGCAATTAACTAGAGTAGCTCCATGCAGAGCATTGTAGACATATAAATTTGCGAAATACATACGGATCTGAATGTGACAGGCTCGTTGACTAAACTTCTCTCACAAAGCAAAACATGATCACGCCATAGTACTCTTTGGGTGTTAATCACATGGCGATATGAACTAGATTATTGACTCTAGTAAACCCTTTGGATGTTGGTCACATGGCGATGTGAACTATGGGTGTTAATCACATGATGATGTGAACTATTGGTGTTAAATCACATGGCAATGTGAACTAGATTATTGACTCTAGTGCAAGTGAGAGAGTGAAGGAAATATGCCCTAGAGGCAATAATAAAGTTATTATTTATTTACTTATATCATTATAAATGTTTATTATTCATGCTAGAATTGTATTAACCGGAAACTTAGTACATGTGTGAATACATAAACAAAACAAAGTGTCCCTAGTATGCCTCTACTTGACTAGCTCATTTATCAAAGATGGTTATGTTTCCTAACCATAGACATGTGTTGTCATTTGATGAATGAGATCACATCATTAGGAGAATGATGTGATGGACAAGACACATCCGTTAGCTTGGCGTAATGATAGTTTAGTTTTATCGCTATTGCTTTCTTCATGACTTATACATGTTCCTCTAACTATGAGATTATGCAACTCCCGAATACCAGAGGAACACCTTGTGTGCTATCAAACGTCACAACGTAACTGGGTGATTATAAAGATGCTCTACAGGTGTCTCCGAAGGTGTTCTTACAAGCAAATGACTAACGAGTTAGTCACGAGATGATGCATTACAGAACGAGTAAAGAGACTTGCCGGTAACGAGATTGAACTAGGTATGATGATACCGACGATCGAATCTCGGGCAAGTAACATACCGATGACAAAGGGAACAATGTATGTTGTTATGTAGTTTGACAGATCAAGATCTTCACAGAATATGTAGGAGCCAATACGAGTATCGAGGTTCCACTATTGGTTATTGACCGGAGATGTGTCTCGGTCATGTATATATAGTTCTCGAACCCGTAGGGTCCGCACGCTTAACGTTCGATGACGATTAGTATTATGAGTTATGTGATTTCGATGACTGAAGTTTGTTCGGAGTCCCAGATGAGATCACGGACATGACGAGGAGTCTCAAAATGGTTAGGGGGGTAAAGATTCATATATTGTAAGGCTATATTCAGACATCGGAAAGGTTCCAAGTTATTCAGGTATTTTTCGGAGTACCCGGGAGTTACAGGAATTCACCAGGGGAAGTATTGGGCCTTATTGGGCTTTAGTGGAAAGGAGAGAAGGGTCACAAGGGGAGGCAACACGTCCCCCATGGGCTGGTCCGAATTGGACTAGGAGGGGGTGGCGTCCCCCTCTTTCCTTCTCCCTCTCCTCCTCCTTCCCTCTCTCCTCCTCTTGGAAAAGGAAGGGGACTCCAACTAGGATTGGGAATCCTAGTTGGACTCCCCCTATAGGCGCGCCCCTCCTAGGCCGTCCTCCTCCTCCTCCCTCCTTTATATACGTGGGCAGGGGGCACCCCAAAGGCACAACAGACAATCTCTTAGCCGTGTGCGGTGGCGCCCTCCATAGTTACACACCTCGGTCATATCGTTGCAGTGCTTAGGCGAAGCCTTGCACCGGTAACTTCATCATCACCATCACCACACCGTCGTGCTGATGAAACTCTCCCTCGTCCTCAACTGGATCAAGAGCTCGAGGGACGTTATCATGCTGAACGTGTGCTGAACACGGAGGTGCCGTACGTTCGGTACTTGGATCGGTTGGATCGTGAAGACGTTCGACTACATCAACCGCGTTACTAAACGCTCTCGCTTTCGGTCTACGAGGGTACGTGGACACACTCTACCCGCTCGTTGCTATGATTCTCCTAGATAGATCTTGCGTGATCGTAGGTTTTTTTAAATACTACGTTACCCATCAAATATGACACCGTGTGCACATTGATCCAAATGATGCCCAATTACAAAGATCTCAAGCCAACAGAAGTCATTGGAAGAATTGTTGCTCATGACATGTCGCTCAAAGATAAAGAAGAGCTTCACAACATGTCTAGTGGTGCTTACAAAGCCTCATGTGACGCTCCTACATCATCAAGTGAGAAACAAGTCTTCAATGAAGAATTGAGCTTAATGGTGAAGAACTTCAACAAGTTCTACAACAATAGAAGCAAAGAGAGAAACTCCAAATCAAGGTCCTACAATGACAAAAGATCTTCTTGTCGTGATCAAAGTTTCTACAATTGTGTAAGATCCGGACACTACTCAAATGAGTGTACGGCTCCCCACAAAAGAAGAGAAGACTCACCTAAAAGGAGGAGTAGAATAGAAGATTCACCACCAAGAGAGAGAAGGAGTAGAGATGATCGTTATGAACAAAGACCCTCTCGGAGAAGCAAAGATTTGGAAAGGAACAACAAATCATCAAGGAGCTATACAAGACGAAGACATCAAGATCATGTTGTTGAATGGGTCTCCGGTTCCGACTCCGATGACCACTCCAAAAGAAGCTACTACTTCGACTCCGAAGATACTCAAGATGAAGGTGTTGCCGGAATTGCTCTCGTGTCCTCCAACTCCCACGACATATTTGACTCACCAAATGAAGGAATTGGAAGATGCTTCATGGCTAAAGGCCCTAAGGCATCACACCCCGAGTATCTTGATTTTAATAGTGATGAAGATGACTTGCTAGGAGATGATGATTTACTTGTTGGTAGCAATAGTGATGAAACCTATGATGAAAACTATGATGAAATTGCTATTAATCATGCTAATCAAGATAAAACGAATGACAATGATAAGGAGAAGATTGAGCGTCTAACTAAAGAATTAAACACTCTGAAGTTAGCTCATGAAACTACCTTAGAGGATCATCGAGAACTTTTGAGGACTCATGAGAAGCTACGCTTTGAAAAGCTCAATCTAGAGCCAGAGCATGAGTTCTTAAAAGCAATCAATGATGATCTTCGTAAGAAAAGATCTTATTACATTGTCAAGCGTTTACTCTTGTCTACTTACATGCCACAAGTAAAATATAGCAACAAGAACAAGAAAGATTCTTCCTCTAGTAGTAACAATAATCATGCTAAATCCAATGATGTTGCTTCTAGTAGTTCTCTTGATTCCACTGACGTTTCTTTTAGCCAAGTTACACTTGAGCAATAAAATAGCTTACTGAAGGGGATTATAGAGAAAGGTGTATACAAGAGCCTTGCCGGGAGTAAGCAATTCAAGGAAATTGTACGCAAGCAAGGAAGGCACTAGAAGAATCAAGGTGTTGGTTTTGAACGAAAGTTCAATGCCAATGGAGTTGAGTGGGAAGAAGATCAATACCCCAAGACCAAGTTTGTTCCTCAACAAGAGAAGCATGATCCTACTTCCTTCAAGGGGACACAAGCACAAGATGATATTCCACCACAAGACCACAAGCTAAAGGGCAAGGACAAGCTTCAAGAAGAGATTGATGCATTTGAAGAAGCTCCTAAGGCCTTGGTCAAGTGGGTTCCCAAGACCACATCAAGCTCTACTTCATCAAGTACGACTACAACTCCAAGGATTCCCATCAAGTTGATGTGGATCCCGAAGAAGAAGAACTAGAGAGTTCTTGGGGGTGACTCCGCCAACATACTTCACTCATATCATCTTGCCTAGGATAAGTGCAAACAACTTCCACATCTTGCACTAGTTCAATGAGTCACAAACCCTCTTGTTGGTAAGACAAGGGACAAGGTAACCTAATGCGTTCATGGACATCATCTTCTGTGCAATTCACTCTATGTTCATGGATATCTTTGTTTGTTCCTTGTGGGACTAACCCGTGTAGGTGTTGAGAGTGCAACTCAGTCCAATGGATTGCTCGAAATGTTCTACATCAATATTGAGCATCCACATCCTCAACATCTACATGAAGTCATCATCGACAAAACCCAAGGTTAGTTCATCCCTCTTAGGGGGGATATCACATCTAGGGGGAGCTTCATTCTAAATATTGAGCTAAAGCAACTCTAATGGTGTGAACACAACAATGCTTTATGTAAAAGTGGCAACCCCACTTGTGCTTAAATGATGAGTATGACCTATGATCAAATGTTCTCATCTGACTCCTAAGTCAATATACTCATATATAAATGACCTAGTCATCGCCAAAATGTTTGATAGATGCTAGAATTGAGTGTGCATGTTTGACACATATTCTATTTGCCATTTTATTGTGTGAGCAAGTTGGTTGCATATTTTAATCATTCGAGGACATCCATTTGTTGCTTTGATTGTTTGGCTCTTTTTTCCTTTTGCCAAATGGATGGACAAGAATGCCTAAGCACTCCCTCTAGCTATCTATGCTTTTCTCGTCTCAAACTCTATTCATGCTATACATCACAAAGTTTGAACAAGTCTCTATCGGACCCACCGAGTGAGGAGCAGTCGGTGTCACCAATCTCATCAGGGCTTAACTTCCAAAACCTCCAAAATGCATTTCGGTCAGACCGAAAAATCTCATTCGGTCCCACCGAAATCATTTAGGTTGATCAATTTTTGTATCTCGGTGAAACTGAATAAACCATCTCGGTCCAACCGAGTTGCAACAGCCTGGTGCAAAATGCATCTCGGTGCCACCAAAACAGTTTTCTCGGTCTCACCGACAGATCTGGGTATATAACTCGCAGACATAACTTTTTGGAAATTCCTCCAACCGTTCTATTCTCGCACCCCAGCTCTGCCACCGCCGTGGTCCAAGGATCTTCGCCGTTGCCTCCAACCGCCTCCTGCCATTGGAATCCGTCGCCGCCGAGGGCATTCTTCTCCGCCCCTCGCCGCCGTAGGAGATCGTCACCAAGTTAGGGTACAACTCGTTTGTTTTGTGTTCTCCAAATCTAATTCATGCACAAACCAATTTTCCATTGATCTTGCCATGTTTGCAAACTTCCTATCCAGCAAAACTAGTCTTTAGGGAAGATGGATTTCGAAAAACTTAGGGTTATATCTCTGCCGAACCCATCTCGGTCCGACCGATTTGCAAGTCTTGGTGTCACCGAGTTGGCGTAAGCCATTGCACTGATACACCTCGGTCCAACCGAATTGAATCACTCGGTGAGACCGAAACTAGCAGCTCAGTGAAACCCTAGCAACTCAGAGCCACCAAAAACTACCTTGGTCTTACCAAAACAAGTATGTTTTGGCTCTGTCTTTACTTCGGTATCACCGAACTGGCAAACTCGGTAGCACCAAAATGGATTCTGTAGAAAACTAAAGTTAAGTTTTGCAAATCAATTCTTTCAAAACTAGCTGTGCTTTGTGATGCTCATCCACTCTATCTCATCTATATCTATTCACATGGTCTGCTTGCCGTTTCAGAAATGTCAAAATTCAGTGACAGTCAGAACAGGTCAGAGGAGCAGGCACAATTGAGTGAGGGCTCTAGTCCCAACAACTCTAGCTACTATGCAAGCAGCAGAAGCACTCCCAGTGACCTTCCAGAGGCTGCTACCAAGTCAAGGAAGAAGAAAACTTCAGATTCAGAGGATAGAGACTTTGTAGCTGATGAGGCCACCTCAAACAAGAAAGTTGATAGGAAAGAATATGGCACAGTTGCTTCAACCAAGCCTGGTTTGAACAAGAAAGATCCAACCAAGAGAGTGCCTATGTCAAAAGCCAGAGCCTCAACACAAGAAACCATGCAGTTGACACTTGAAACCAGAGATGATGAGCCTGCATGAGCTAAGAAAAGGGCTAGGAAAACCACAACCAGAGTGATTGGCAAGCCATCTATGAGAAATGATGGTGATGATGAGGAAGAAGAAGAAGAAGAGCATGTTGCACCAACACCTAAATCTCATAAGCTGATGGGAGATGCTCTCAAGTCAGGGGCTGCTCCTTCAAAGCCCAAAACTGCCCCCAAAGCTGCTGCCCAAGCCACCAAGTCTGCACCCAAGAGAAACACTAGGAACATTCCAGCTGCAGAAAAGAACAATGCTCCAATGCCTCAACCTCAAGAAGAAGAAGAGGAAGAGCAGATAGAAGATAGTGACTATGATGAGTCACAAATGCTGAGAAAACTCAAGCCTAAGATTCTAGAGCATAATGATGCTCATCCTAAGGTTGAAGACATGAAGATGAGAAGGGATGCAAGATTGAGAGCATGGAGGAAGTCAGATCCCTATGCTGTAAGGAGGAGAACAACAGTTGATTACATGTTTCACACAAAGGAGCAACAAGATTTCTATGAGACAGTACTGCTTGACAAGAAGCTCATTGTTTGTGACATGAAGTGGGTGGATTGGAAATATATTGATAAGCATGCTGACTACTTTCCACATGTGCATGAGAGCTTCAGAATGACAGACACTACAAAATTTGTTGGGAAGAAGCTAACAAGATGGAATGATGAAATGGTGATGGAATTCTACTCCACTGCCCATTTCTATCCAGATGGGAGAATTGCATGGATGATTGAAGGCACTAAGTATCAGTCCACAATCTCTGAATGGGCTGTTATGATAGGTGCTCCAGCTGAGTTAGAAGATGATCCAGATATCTATGCTAAGGCTAGGATGAGCCATGACTCCATGCAAAACATGTACAAGCCTATTCCAAATGAGTACAAGAGTCAATTCAAGTTTGGGTCAGTGTACTATCTATTGGCTGGACTTGGCACCATCAACACCATTCTGAGACACACTTTGCTGCCAAAGTCTGGGGATGACAGGATGATCAGAGGACACTCCATTACCTGCTTCACCACTATGATGTGCCAGAGAAATTCAAGGTCATGAGTCTGATTGTAGAGACAATGAAGAGGACAACTGCTGACCATAAAAGATCTTGTGGATATGCCCCACATATTCAGACACTCATTAACTCTAGAGTGGGCACAGACACATATCTGCTTGATAGGAGGCACTTGCCCCTAAGGCCTGAATTTGAGGATAATGAGGCGGTGATGGATCCTACACACCCCTCATCTGCATAAGCATTAGAGGCATACAGTAAGGAACAAGCTGCTCAGCAAGCTCAAGCATCAACCCAGAGAGTCAACATTTCAAGCCCAAAGTCAAAGAGTGACCAGATGACATATCTTCTTGAAGCTACCATGAGGATGGAGAAAGGATTGGCCACCCTGACTCAGAATCAAGCTAGCCTAGAGAGGATCATTGAGGATAAGTTCCACGCTCTTGATACTAAGGTGACAAAAGTGCAGACCATCGTGCAGAAGCTCAAGCGAGATACAGACAAAGCAATAGTTGCTGCTGGAGTGAGTACTGACAGTGATGAGGAGGATGCTACCAGATTTCAGAAGGTGCCCCGAGGACAGAGGACTGAAACAGTGTTAGTGGGAGACATGAGACCCACTCAGTCTGCCCCAGCTGCTGCTGCCCAGGGAGTCACACATGCATCAACTCCACCAGCCCCTCAGACATCAGCTGAAATCTTCACAGAAGGAGTTCTCTCAACGCCATCTACGCACACTAGAGACAATAGCCAAAAGACCCCTTCAGGAGCTCCAGGAGATCCTAGAGAGACGCATAGCCTATGTATATTTTGACCTTTTTGGTAACTTGTTGCCAAAGGGGGAGAAATATATATAGATCATATAGGCTTCGAGAGATAGAGTTCTACTTTTTATTGCATTTGGTTCTTGCTACTATCTTTTGGTGATTTGCTTGCATGAAACTTGTGTGAGAGATGCTACATTTATGGTTGTGATTGATCATACTTTGCTTGGATGATATCTCTATGTGATCTTTTGCAATTGCCTTGGTGACGAGTACTTATTATTCACTTATTATCCTTTTGAGTGCTCCACCAAGATGTATGTGATGTGTGAGATGTGACCCATGATCCTATATAGTTGTGCATTTGCATTCAAACGCAAATATTTAATAATGCACAAATTTAGGGGGAGATCTTGCTTATCACATACTTCTCAAAGCAACGATATATTTCATTCATTTATCATTTGTCGAAGCTTTGATCTATATGTTGTCATCAATTACCAAAAACGGGGAGATTGAAAGTGCAACCAATCCCCGGGTGGTTTTGGTAATTTATAACAACATATAGCTCATTGAACTAATGATTCCTCAAGCTAAATATTTCAGGAAAGTTCAATGAATGGCATGGCTATTGTGGAGATGTGGACCCCTCAAAAAGCTAAGGAAGCAAGTTTGGCAAAAGCTCAAGACTCTACCTTTTCACTTTTGGTGATCCAAGATCACATTGAGTCCTTAGAAAGCCAATACTATTAAAAGGGGATGAGGTGTTGCTTAACGAATTGGTTGCTCACAATGCTTAATGATATGCTCCAAAACCCTCACACAACCTCTCCACTCCAAATAAGTCAAAACCAAAATGCCAAACTCGGACTCACCGATTATCCAGCCCCACCGAGTTTCCTTTGACTTAGCCAGAGCCATAAACCCTAACATTTTGGTCTCACCGATATAGGCTTTTGGTCTCACCGAGATGGTTCTATAAACTCTCTATTACAGGTTAATTTATTTCGGTAATACCGAGTTCATTAATCGGTCACACCGAGTTTACCTTGCCAACTCTCTGATGACCTAACCCTAGCTTTCGGTCCCATCGAGATGTCCCAGTAGGTACCACCGAGATTCCTAATGTTCACATATTTGAACCTTTCGGTCAGACCGAGTTCACTGAATCGGTCCCACCGAGTTGGCCAAAATGTGTGTAACGGTTGGATATTGTGTGGAGGCTATATATACCCCTCCACCCCTTCTTCATTCGTGGAGAGAGCCATCAGAACAAACCTACACTTCCATTACTCATTTTCTAAGAGCCACCTACTCAAGTGTTGAGATCAAGATATTCCATTCCTACCACATAAATCTTGTTCTCTAGCCTTCCCCAAGTTGCTTTCCACTCAATCTCTTCTTCCACCATATCCAAATCTATGAGGAGCTGTTTGAGTGTTGGTGAGACTATCATTTGAAGCATTTGAGCAAGGAGTTCGTTATCAACACACTGTTTGTTACCTTTTGGAGAGTGGTGTCTCTTATATTGGTTAGGTGTCACTTGAGAGCCTCCGACAAGATTGTGGAGTTGAACTAAGGAGTTTGTAAGGGCAAGGAGACGCCTACTTCGTGAAGATCTACCCTAGTGAGGCAAGTCTTTCGTGGGCGATGGCCATGGTGGGATAGACAAGGTTGCTTCTTCGTGGACCCTTCGTGGGTGGAGCCTGATACGTCCATTTTGCATTATGCTTATATGTTGATATTTATTGCATTATGGGCTGTTCTTACATGTTTTGTCACAATACTTATGCCTTTTCTCTCTTATTTTACAAGGTTTACATGAAGAGGGAGAATGCCGACAGCTGGAATTCTGGGCTGGAAAAGGAGCAAACTCTGGAACCCTATTCTGCACAACTCCAAAAGCCCTGAAACTCAACAGAATGTCGTTTCAGAAAATATAAAAAAATATCTGGTGAAAGAAGTCCACGAGGGGGGCCACCGGCTGTCCATGAGGGTGGGGGGCGCGCCCCCTGCCTCGTGGGCCAGCCGGAAGGCCCCCGATGCCCATCTTCTCCTATATGAGGTGTTTTGACCTGGAAAAAAATGATAAGCAGGCTTTCGGGACCAGACGCTACCGTCTCGAGGCGAAACCGAGGCGGAAACCAATCTAGGGCTCCTGCAGAGCTGTTCTGCCGGGGATACTTCCCTCCGGGAGGGGGAAATCATCACCGCCGTCATCACCAACAACTCTGCCATCTTGGGGATGGCTATCTTCATCAACATCTTCACCAACACCATCTCCTATCAAACCTTAGTTCATCTCTTGTATCCAATCTTTGTACCCAAACCTCAGATTGGTACCTGTGGGTTGCTAGTAGTGTTGATTACTCCTTGTAGTTGATGCTAGTTGGTTTATTTGGTGGAAGATCATATGTTCAGATCCATTATGCATATTAATACCCCTCTGATCATGAACAATATTATGTCTTGTGATTAGTTACTTTTGTTCCTGAGGACATGGGAGAAGTCTTGCTATTAGTAGTCATGTGAATTTGGTCTTCGTTCGATATTTTGATGAGATGTATGTTGTCTCTCCTCTAGTGGTGTCATGTGAACGTCGACTACATGACACTTCACCATTATTTGGGCCTAGAGGAAGGCATTGGGAAGTAATAAGTAGATGATGGGTTGCTAGAGTGACAGAAGCTTAAACCCTAGTTTATGCGTTGCTTCGTAAGGGACTGATTTGGATCCATATGTTTCAGGCTATGGTTAGGTTTACCTTAATACTTCTTTTGTAGTTGCGGATGCTTTCATTAGAGGTTAATCATAAGTGGGAGGTTTGTCCAAGTAAGGGCAACACCCAAGCACCGGTCCACTCACATACCAGATTATCAAAGTACTGAACGCGAATCAGATGATCCTAATGAAAACTAGCTTGACGATAATTCCCATGTGTCCTCGGGAGCGCTTTCCTTTATATAAGAGTTTGTCCAGGCTTGTCCTTTGCTACAAAAAGGATTGGGCCACCTTGCTGCACCTTATTTACTTTTACCTTTTGTCACTTTCTACCAATTACCTTATCACAAAACTATCTGTTACCTATAATTTCAGTGATTGCAGAAAATACCTTACTGAAAACTGCCTATCATTTCCTTCTGCTCCTCGTTGGGTTCGACACTCTTACTTATCGAAAGGACTACGATAGATCCCCTACACTTGTGGGTCATCAAGACTCTTTTCTGGCGCCGTTGCCGGGGAGTGAAGCACCTTTGGTAAGTGGAATTTGGTAAGGACAAATTTATATAGTGTGCTGAAATTTATTGTCACTTGTTACTATGGCTCAAAAATCCTTTGAGGGGCTTGTTCGGGGTATCTTCACCCCGAACAGAAGAGCAAAGAGTTGCTCCTCAAGCTACTGCACCTATTGAAATTTTTTGCTTTGAGATTCCTTCGGGCTTGTTCGGGTTATTCTGGTTTCTCTCAAATACCTGTGTCAAAAGGGGATCAAGAAAAGACCACTTTTACTTGTCCTTTCGGTACCTTTGCTTATAGATGTATGCCTTTTGGTTTATCTAATGCACCTGCTACCTTCCAAAGATGCATGATGGCTATATTCTCTGATTTTTGTGAAAAGATTGTTGAGGTTTTCATGGATGATTTCTCCGTTTACGGAACTTCTTTTGATGATTGCTTAAGCAATCTTAATCGAGTTTTGTAGAGATGTGAAGACACTAATCTTGTCTTTAATTGGGAGAAGTGCCACTTTATGGTTAATGAAGGCAGACATAAAATTTCTGAAAGAGGTATTGAAGTTGACAAAGCTAAAGTTGATGCTATTGAAAAGATGCCATGCCCTAAGGACATCAAAGGTATACAAAGTTTCCTTGGTCATGACGGCTTTTATAGGAGGTTCATTAAGGACTTCTCCAAAATCTCCAGGCCTCTGACTAATCTCTTACAAAAAGATATTCCTTTTGTCTTTGATGATGATTGTCTAGAAGCATTTGAAATACTTAAGAAAGCATTGATCTCTGCACCTATTGTCCAGCCTCCTGACTGGAATATACCCTTTGAGATTATGTGCGATGCTAGTGATTATGCTGCAGGAGCTGTTTTAGGGCAAAGAGTTGATAAGAAATTGAATGTTATCCAGTATGCTAGTAAAACTCTAGATAGTGCCCAAAGAAATTATGCCACTACTGAGAAAGAATTTTTAGCAGTTGTATTTGCTTGTGATAAGTTTAGACCCTATATCGTTGATTCTAAAGTAACTATTCACACTGATCATGCTGCTATCAAATACCCTATGAAAAAGAAAGATGCTAAACCTAGACTTATTAGATGGGTTCTCTTGCTGCAAGAATTTGACTTGCATATTATTCATAGAAAGGGAGCTGAGAACCCCGTAGCAGATAACTTGTCTAGGTTAGAGAATATACTTGATGACCCACAACCTATTGATGATAGATTTCATGATGACAATTAGCTGTCATAAATACTTCTCGTACTGCTCCATGGTATGCTGATTATGCTAATTATATTTTTGCTAAGTTTATACCTCCCAGCTTTACATACCAGCAAAATAAAAAGTTCTTCTATGATTTGAGACATTATTTCTGGGATGACCCGCATCTTTACAAAGAAGGAGTAGATGGTATTATTAGACGTTGTGTACCTGAGCATGAACAGGAACAGATCCTACACAAGTGCCACTCCGAAGCTTATGGAGGACACCATGCGAGAGATAGAACTGCACACAAGGTATTGCAACCCGGTTTTTATTGGCCTACTCTCTTCAAGGATGCCCGTAAGTTTGTCTTATCCTGTGATGAATGTCAAATGATTGGTAATATTAGTAGACGTCAAGAAATGCCTATGAATTATTCACTTGTTATTGAACCATTTGATGTTTGGGGCTTTGATTATATGGGACCATTTCCTGCCTCTAATGGGTACACACATATTTTAGTTGATGTTGATTATGTTACTAAGTGGGTAGAAGCTACTCCAACTAGTAGTGCTGATCATAACACCTCTATTAAGATGCTTAAAGAAGTTATATTTTCGAGGTTTGGAGTCCCTAGATATCTAATGACTAATGGTGGTTCACACTTTATTCATGGTGCTTTCCGTAAGATGCTTGCAAAGTATGATGTCAACCATAGAATTGCATCCCCTTATCACCCACAGACTAGTGGTCAAGTAGAACTAAGTAATAGGGAGTTGAAACTAATCTTGCAAAATACAGTTAATAGGTCTAGGAAGAATTGGTCCAAGAAACTTGATGATGCATTATGGGCCTATAGAACTGCATACAAAAATCCTATGGGTATGTCTCCGTATAAGATGGTATATGGAAAAGCTTGTCACTTACCTCTTGAGCTAGAATATAAGGCATATTGGGCTATTAAAGAGCTCAAATATGATTTCAAACTTGCGGGTGAAAAGAAGTTATTTGACATTAACTGCCTTGATGAGTGGAGAACCCAGGCCTACGAGAATGCCAAACTGTTTAAAGAAAAAGTTAAAAGATGGCATGACAAAAGGATACAAAAGCGTGAGTTTAACGTAGGGGATTATGTCTTGCTATTCAACTCTCGTTTAATATTTTTTGCAGGAAAACTTCTCTCCAAGTGGGAAGGACCTTACGTTATCGAGGAGGTCTATCGTTCCGGTGCCATAAAAATCAACAACTTCGAAGGCACAAATCCGAAGGTGGTGAACGGTCAAAGAATCAAACATTATATCTCAGGTAATCCTATAAATATTGAAACCAATGTTATTGAAACCGTAAACACGGAGGAATACATAAGGGACACTTTCCAGAATGATTCAGCCACCGAAAGGGAAGAGGTATGTGATACGGTAAGTAAACCGACTCCAAAACAGTTCTAAAGGCAATTTTTCTCCGTTTTGGAATATTTAGAAAAATAGAAAAATAAGAAGCGGTCCGGAAGAGACATGGGCCGTCCACGAGGGTGGAGGGCGCGCCCCCCTTCCCAGGGCGCGCCCCCTGCTTCGTGGGCACCCCGTGTGTCCCCCAGACTCCGTTTTCTTATGGGTTACTCCTTTTGGTCGGTAAAAATTCATTATATATACTCCCGAAGGTTTTGACCTCTGTATCACGCAAAAATTCTTTGTTTTCGTTTCGAGCTGCTGTTTTTGACAGATCTAGATCATCATGGCGTCCTCCAACACCCCCAAGGACAAGTTCTTCGAGAAGGTCATCAACCCCTACCTTGCGGAGGTGCTGCACCACCCTAAAACCATGGAGTTGCATGAGGGGGTGCTGCACATCCGTGATGTTGAGGGGCCAAGGAGGACCGGAAGCGTGGAGACAAGACTCGAAGCAATGGAGCAGCAAGTTTTCAAGTGCCAAGGTATGGTGGAACGAGGACTCAACGCCAACCACATGATGATCTCGGAGCTCGCCAACAACCTCAAGCTCGACTCAAGGATCTTTGGGAAGCTATCTCCAATCTTCAAGAGAAGATCGAACACCTCCAAGCCCATATCTATGACCTGCAAAACCAAAACTGTGAGTATGAATATAGATTCAAGAAGATGAGTTTGGCTGCAGAGCTGACTATCCCGGAGACTCGATCATCCTTCTACGATGGTGAACCCATGCCTTGGAAGGTGGACAACAAGCCTACATCATCAACAACTCCATCATCACCACCCCCGAAGAAGGAGACATAATCATATGGGTATGGGCACTCCCCTTGGCAACTGGCAAGCTTGGGGGAGTGACCCCGGTATCGTATCACCATCACTCCTATCTTTAGCGTTTTACTTAGTTCAATCCTTTTGGTGGTATCTTGATTTAGTAGAATAAAGTTAGCATGATCTAGTTGTGAGCTTTTGCATTGTGAGCTTTACCCTTTGTAATCGAGTCCGTGAGCTATATAATAAAGATTAGTGTTGAGTCAAGGGCTTGATTTCCTCACTTGGGTCATGATAAAAGAAAGAAAACATAAAGAGTATCAAAGAGATCATATCGATCTTATGGGAAGTAATGACTTCACATACAAGAGTATGATAAATAAAAGTTGTTGGGAGGTGACAAACATAGTTTTGGTCATCGTTGCAATTAATAGGAAGTAATAAAAGAAGAGAGGCTTCACATACAAATATACTATCTTGGACATATTTTATGATTGTAAGCACTCATTAAAGTATGACATGCTAAAGAGTTGATGTTGGACAAGGAAGACAACATAATGAGTTATGTATTCTTATATTTGAAATAAAGTATATTGTCATGGATCATCCAACATGTTGAGTTTGCCTTTCCCCCTCACGCTAGCCAAAACTCCTCGCACTAAGTAGAGATACTACTTGTGCTTCCATATATCCTTAAACCCAGTTTTGCCATGAGAGTCCACCATACCTACATATGGATTGAGAAAGATCCTTCCAAGTAAGTTGTCATGTTGCAAACTCGCTAAAATATGTATGATTTATTAGTGTGGGAGAAATTAGCTTTATACGATCTTGTGATATGGAAGTAATAAAAGCGACGGACTGCATAATAAAGGTCCTTATCACAAGTGGCAATATAAAGCGAAGTTCTTCTATGCTAAGACTTTGTGCATCCAACCATAAAAACACATGACAACCTTTGCTTCCCTCTGCGAAGGGCATATCAACTATTCCTGTCTTATAAGTGTCAAGGTGAAATCCACCTTTCCTTTTTACATTTTATCCTTTGGCAAGCACATTGTGTTGGAAAGATCCTGACATATATACCCACTCGGATGTAAGTTTTCTTGATCTATTACTGTTGACATTACCCTTGAGGTAAAAGGTTGGGAGGTAACACCATAAGCCCATATCTTTCTCTTTGTCCGATTAAAACTCCATAAACATAAGTATTGCGTGAGTGTGAGCAATTATGAAAGACTATATGATAGTTGAGTATGTAGGCTTGCTGAAAAGCCCTTATATTGACTCTTTCCGATATTACGATAAATTGTAATTGCTTTAATGATCGGGATCAAAGTTTGTTAATTTCCAATGAAGTTTATGATTCATACTTGATATTGTGGATGAATTGTTACTTTAGCATAAGGATCATATGACTATATTTACTTAAGTTGTTGTTATGAGAATGATCATGATGCCCTCATGTCCGTATTTTGTTTTTATCGGCGCCTCTATCTCTAAACTTGTGGACATATTTTTCGATATCGGCTTTCGCTTGAGGACAAGCGAGGTCTAAGCTTGGGGAGTTAATACGTCCATTTTGCATCATGCTTATATGTTGATATCTATTGCATTATGGGCTGTTCTTACATGTTTTGTCACAATAATTATGCCTTTTCTCTCTTATTTTACAAGGTTTACATGAAGAGGGAGAATGCCGGCAGCTGGAATTCTGGGCTGGAAAAGGAGCAAACTCTGGAACCCTATTCTGCACAACTCCAAAAGCCCTGAAACTCAACAGAATGTCGTTTCATAAAATATAAAAACTATCTGGCGAAAGAAGTCCACGAGAGGGGCCACCGGCTGTCCACGAGGGTGGGGGGCACGCCCCCCTTCCCAGGGCGCGCCCCCTGCCTCGTGGGCCAGCCGGAAGGCCCCGATGCCCATCTTCTCCTATATGAGGTGTTTTGACCTGGAAAAAATGATAAGGAGGCTTTCGGGACCTGATGCCGCCGTCTCGAGGCGGAACCGAGGCGGAAACCAATCTAGGGCTCCGGCAGAGCTGTTCTACCGGGGATACTTCCCTCCGGGAGGGGGAAATCGTCACCGCCGTCATCACCAACAACTCTCCCATCTTGGGGAGGGCTATCTTCATCAACATCTTCACTAGCACCATCTCCTCTCAAACCCTAGTTTATCTCTTGTATCCAATCTTTGTACCCAAACCTCAGATTGGTACATGTGGGTTGCTAGTAGTGTTGATTACTCCTTGTAGTTGATGCTAGTTGGTTTATTTGGTGGAAGATCATACGTTCAGATCCATTGTAATGCCCCGGATGTAATACTTTCCCTTTAGGGCATATAATATATCTCTGGCTTCATCTATTCCATTCCGGGTTCTTTGTCTTTCGGGTTTTCGTTCTTTTGTCGTGTGCGTGTGTTCATTCATTCATAGCATGTAGTCATGTGCATCGCATTGCATTTGTGTTGTCGTTTGCATCCGGTTCCATGCGTTTCTTCCCGTTGTCCGTTTCGCGTTCCGGAGCTCCCCCACGTGTCCGTGGCGTCCCGTAGGCCTACTTTGATGTTTGGCCGTGTAACGTTACCGGTTTGGCGCGAGACTTGTCGTGTGTTGTTGTTTTGGTATGTGTAACCTGCCTGCCAAATCTCGTCGCGTTTGGAGTCCGTTTGCTACCCCAACAGTTATTCTCGTGGGCTCAAAGTGCCTCCACTTTGAGGCCCAAGACACCCCTCCAACAGCCCACCAAACCAACCCAAACCACTCCCTTCATCTAGGCCATCCAATTCTGATCGCGTGGCCGAAAACCACACCTCATTTGGACAACCCTAGCTCCTTGTGCCTATATATTTGTCCACTTCCCCCAATTTTTGCCCCAAATCAAGGAAACCCTAGTCCACCATCATCTCCTTCCTCTCCTTCTTCTACCTCCAGCCACCCCGCCTCGCCGGAGCTCGCCGGAGCACCACGCCACCTCGCCGGAGATCCCGCCGGCCACCTCACCGTCTCGCCGGAATCCGCCCCGCCGCCTTTCTCCTCACCGCCGGCCGCTTCCCCTCACCACCTTGCGCCACCACCGCCCCCTCAGGCCGCCGGACCGGCCAGGTCCCTCCGGTCTCCCTCCTCGCCAGGGCAGGTCGCCACCCCTGCCCGCATCGCCAGCGCCGCCGCCTGGGATCGGATCGGGGGAGAGCGCCCAGATCCCTCGTCCGCCCGATCTGCCCTAGCTGGGCCGGCCTCCACCGCCTCCTCCCACCGGCCCAGCTGTCCCGCCACCGACCGGCCTCCCCAGCGACCGAGGCCAGGCCCCCATCGCCTCGTCCGCCCGAGGCCAGCCGCTGGGCTCCCTCCGAGCCAGTCGGGCCACTCCGCGCGCGGGCCAAGCCCAGGCCGCCGCGCCC
This sequence comes from Secale cereale, assembly GCA_902687465.1. Taxonomy (NCBI): domain Eukaryota; kingdom Viridiplantae; phylum Streptophyta; class Magnoliopsida; order Poales; family Poaceae; genus Secale; species Secale cereale. Next base: position 570,935,805 of record LR738713.1, on the reverse strand, counting down.
CGCGGGCCTCCCCCCTGCCGCGGCCCATCCCGCCGTCGATCGCAGACCGAGCCACCGCTCGGGAGCGACCTCCCGATCGCCCCGATCTGATCGCCCCTCCCGTCGGCTGTAACCCTAACGGGCCCCAGCCCCGGCCCGTTAGGCGCCGATCCGCCTCCTCCGCCCGAAGCCCGATCCGCGCCGCCCGGTGGGCCGCGCCCGTTAGCGCCGGCCAGATCCGCTCCACCTCCGGCCCGTTGACCCGTTTGCCTGAGGTTGCCCTCTAAATCCTCTAAGTCCCTAAATTCTTTACCTGTCTGATGCTATATTCAAATGGTGATAACTTTGTGTGTGTTGCTCTGATTTGAGTGAATGAGATGTCCAGATGTTCGTGGAGACATGTACTACATTTCATTCCATTGTGCCATGCATGTTTGAGGTCAACTAGATGTTTAAAAATCTGTTGGAAGAGTGCATCGTGATATAAACTGCTGTTAGTGTTGTTTTTCATGCCATCTTTGCATAGTGATAACTTGGTGCTCGTTTATCCGAATGATGCAAATGACATGTCCACGTGTTCGTCTTGTCATGCTCTACATGTTAAATGCTTAAGTTTGCATGATAGAATTAATCTTGCCATGATTATCTCCGTTGCAAAGTGCTATGTGGCTGTTATGTTGTAAACTTGTTATGAGATGTCATTTTGAGGAGCTCATTGCTATCATTGTGATTGTCCCCATGATGCATGCTTAGGTGTTTTGGCTTCACCATCACATGTACTTTGATGTGGTGCTTATCACTTGCCATGTTTAGTTTTGAGGTGACTTAAACTTGCTCTCAAAGATGCCATGATGAAACTGCTGTTTTAACACTTAGTGAAATTTCACTAAGTCTGGAATCTGTAATTTCCAGATGCCATGTTTGCTTGTTGTTCTAGGCCAATCCATGATAGTTTTGGGGTGACTCTTGATGATTCCTTGCTGTACATATTGTTGGCTATCCATTCATGCTCTCACATGCTCATTTGAGTGGCTGTAGCATATTTAACTTTTGCTCCCAAGTTGCAATAAATTACTGCTGTCAGGATTTTGTTGTCAAGTTCAATATGCCCAAGCTTGTTGCTATTGATCCGTGGCTCCTTTGGGGGTGAACCAATGGACTTATTTGCTGTAGGATATGTCTAGTTTATGTTCATACTCTTTGCCATGATGTTTGAGTGCTGTAGCTTAATTATTTCTTGCCCCGAAGTTGCTATGTTGCTGTAATTTTCAGCTTTCGCATGTTTATTGTTTTGTGTGTAACTTTTAGCCCGTAGCTCCGATTGCAGCAAGTCTTATATGAAACTTGATTGAATTTTCGTGTAGATTCATAATATCCTATTGTTATCATGTTTTGAAGCATTTTGCTTGATCGCATATTGTCATGCTCCATGTGCTCCCATAGTGCATAAGTCATGCATCCATCATTTTTGTGTGCGCATTGCATCTTGTTGATTCGTGCCTTGTGTGGTTGTGTTGATTAGAGCCGGAAGCTGAGACCGAGTACGAGTACGAGCACGAGGTTACTACCGAGGTTGAGCACGAGGACCCCTCTTACGATCCGAACGACAACTCTTCAGGCAAGATGACCGAACCCCGATAACATTACTATCTTTGCCTATTGCTAGAAGTCTCGATCTATAGCTTTGCCTCGATGCCCATGTCTTTCATGTCAGCCTCCTACTTGTAACCATGTCCATGTCTAACCACCCTACCTATGCAAACCATTGATTGGCTATATGTAGGCTTCGCTCAGCCCCTCTTATAGCGTTGCTAGTTGCAGGTGAAGATTGAAGATGCTTGCTTCACATTGAAGTTTGTTGGGTTATATCACACTATATAAATGCTTAAAATGAAATCATCTATATATTGGCAATGGGTGGAAGGCTAAGCCTTTTGCTTGGTGATTTGTTCCACTCATGCCGCTAGGAACCGTATAAACCGGTGTTATGTTCCTTGATTATGCGTTCCTCACGCGGTTGGGGTTATGGGACCCCCTCGATAAACCGCTAAGTGCTAAGTCTTTTCCAGCAAGTCCCAACATTGGTACTATTTGCCTAATAACTAAATAAACTTGCATAGGGAGTAATTAACCCTCTTTCTTAATCAACAACCCCGGGCCAGTGCTCCACATGAGTGTTGGTCCAAAACGGGGAGCCTGCGAGGCCGCCTTGGGGAAACCCGAGGTATCTGGCATACACCTGTAGCTTCGCCCATCCGGTCGTGTCCTGAGACTAGATACGCGCGGCTACTATCAGGGTGTCGACACGCCGGGAGGATTTGCTGGATTAGCCTTACCTTAGTTCGGAGTATCTTGAGCACGGGATTCCGAGGATACTCGGGCCTTCCCACCTTTGGAGTTGCGACTACACGGATCGTGGGCTTGTCATGGGCCAAGTTGGAACACCCCTGCAGGGTTATGAACTTTCGAAAGCCGTGCCCGCGGTTATGTGGCAGATGGGAGCTTGTTAATATCCGGTTGTAGATAACTTGACACCATGTTCCAATACACCACCAGCGTGTGTACCGTGACTGTCATTTTCCGAAAGGGTTTCGGGAGATGAACACGGTGGGGTTATGTTTGACTGGCTTTAGTTAGGATCACTTAGTGTTCATCTCTCGACCGAGGCACCTTCTCTTCTCGCTCTCTTTTACGTAAGCTAGGCTAGTGCTGCTGCAACCACTTATTCTTATTCTTTCTTCAGCCTTGTTCCACACCCAAGGCTTAAATAGTCATGTTACCCGGAAACGGGATTGCTGGGTCCTCTGTGGCTCACAGTTACTTCAACACACCAGATGCAGGTACGATGGTGAGTTACACTGGTGATGGCACCGAGCTAGACTGGGAGTACGACGAGGAGCGTAGCCGATACTATGTCCGTTATCCCGATGATCAGTAGTGGTTCTTCTACTAGGATTCGATCTAGACCTGTGGATTTAAGTTATGTTTGGTATCTTGTCATTTGGATTTTACCCTTAGATGGGCTGTGATGTTTTATTGAATGATGATTTGGACATGTAATGTATTTGTGTGACGTGGCGAGTGTAAGCCAACTATTTTATGTTTTCCATCCCCATCTTTTACATGAGTTGTGCAAAGATACCAAACTTGCGATCATTCCAGCATGGGGTTATGTCTCTAAGTCGTGCCTCAACACGTAGGAGATATAGTCCCATCCTGGGCATTACATCCATTATGCATATTAATACCCCTCTGATCATGAACAATATTATGTCTTGTGAGTAGTTACTTTTGTTCCTGAGGACATGGGAGAAGTCTTGCTATTAGTAGTCATGTGAATTTGGTCTTCGTTCGATATTTTGATGAGATGTATGTTGTCTCTCCTCTAGTGGTGTCATGTGAACGTCGACTACATGACACTTCACCATTATTTGGTCCTAGAGGAAGGCATTGTGAAGTAATAAGTAGATGATGGGTTGCTAGAGTGACAGAAGCTTAAACCCTAGTTTATGCGTTGCTTCGTAAGGGACTGATTTGGATCCATATGTTTCAGGCTATGGTTAGGTTTAACTTAATACTTCTTTTGTAGATGCGGATGCTTGCATTAGAGGTTAATCATAAGTGGGAGGTTTGTCCAAGTAAGGGCAGCACCCAAGCACCGGTCCACCCACATACCAGATTATCAAAGTACCGAACGCGAATGAGACGATCGTGATGAAAACTAGCTTGGCGATAATTCCCATGTGTCCTCGGGAGAGCTTTCCTTTATATAAGAGTTTGTCCAGGCTTGTCCTTTGCTACAAAAAGGATTGGGCCACCTTGCTGCACCTTATTTACTTTTACCTTTTGTCACTTGCTACCAATTACCTTATCACAAAACTACCTGTTACCTATAATTTCAGTGATTGCAGAAAATACCTTACTGAAAACTGCCTATCATTTCCTTCTGCTCCTCGTTGGGTTCGACACTCTTACTTATCCAAAGGACTACGATAGATCCCCTACACTTGTGGGTCATCAGAGCCCTCCGTGGACTCGCGCAGCCGTTACCCTTCGTGGGTTGAAGTCTCCATCAACATGGATGTACGATAGCACCACTTATCGGAACCATGACAAAAACATCCGTGTCTACACTTGTGTTTGCACTCTCCAAACCCCTCCCTTTACCTTCATATGCAATGATTTACTTTCCGCTGCTATACTCTTAGAATTGTATGTGTAGGTTGATTGCTTGACTTGTGCTAAGTTGCTAAAATCTGCCAAGAATTAAAATTGGGAAAAGGCTAGATTTTTATTTGGTCAAGTAGTCTAATCACCCCCTCTAGACATACTTTCGGTCCTACAATTGTTGATTGGAAATGATATAGAATTTCTGGATAGCATAAAAGGATACTTGAATAAGAATTTTTCAATGAAAGATCTCGGTGAAGCTCCTTACATATTGGGCATCAAGATCTATATAGATAGATCAAGACGCTTGATAAGACTTTTAATGAGTACATACCTTGACAAGATTTTGAAGGAGTTCAAAATGGACCAGTCAAAGGAGTTCTTGCATGTATTTTAAGGTGTGAAATTGAGTAAGACTCAAAGCCCGACCACGACGGAAGATAAAGATAGAATGAAAGTCATTCCCTATGCCTTAGCCATAGGCTCTATGCGATATGCCTTGCTGTGTACCACACCTGATGCGTGCTTTGCCATGTGTCTGGCAAGGGGGTACAAGAGTGATCCAGGAGTGAATCACTGGACAACGGTCAAAATTATCCTTAGTAACTAGAGCACTAAGGAAATTTTCTTGATTATGGAGGTAATAAAGAGTTCGTCGTAAAGGGTTACGTCGATGCAAGCTTTGACACCGATCCGAATAACTCTGAGTAGCAAACCGGATATGTATAATGGAGCAGCCATTTGGATTAGCTCCAAGTAAAGCGTGATAGCATCATCTATAGTATGACATAAAGATTTTCAAAGTACACATGGATCTGAATGTTGCAGACCCGTTGACTAAAACCTCTCTCACAAGCAAAAACATGATCACTCCTTAGAACTCTTTGAGTGTTAATCACATGGCGATGTGAATTAGATTATTGACTCTTGTAAACTCTTTTGGGTGTTCGTCACATGGCGATGTGAAATATGGGTGTTAATCACATGGCGATGTGAACTAGATTATTGACTCTAGTAAACTCTTTTGGATGTTGGTCACATGGCGATGTGAACTATGGGTATTAATGACATGGTGATGTGAACGAGATTATTGACTCTAGTGCAAGTGGGAGACTGATGGAAATATGCCCCTGAGGCAATAATAAAGTTGTTATTATTATATTTCCTTATTCATGATAAAGTTTTATTACTCATGATCGAATTGTATTAACCGAAAACTTAAATACATGTGCGGATATATAAACAAATATCATGTCCCTAGTGAGCCTCTACTAGACTAGCTCGGTTATGAAAGATGGTTGAGGTTTCCTAAACATAGACATGAGTTGTCATTTGGTAACAGGATCACATCATTAGGAGAATGATGTGATGGACAAGACCCAACCGTTAGCATAGCATATGATCGTTCGTCTTATTGTACTGATTTCTTAATGTCAAATACATGTTTCTTCGACCATGAGATCATGCAACGCCCGGACTCCGGAGGAATGCCTTGTGTGCTATCAAACATCACAACGTAACTGGGTGATCATAAAGGTGCTCTACAGATATCTCCGAAGGTGTCTATTGGGTTGTCATGAATCGAGACTGGGATTTGTCACTCCGTATGACAGAGAGGTATCTCTGGGCCCTCTCAGTAATACAACATCACAAGAAGTTTGCAAGAAAAATGACTAAGGAGTTAGTTATGGGATGATGTATTACGGAACGAGTAAAGATACTTTCCAGTAACGAGATTGAACTAGGTATGGAGATACCGACGATCGAATCTCGGGCAAGTAACATACCGACAGACAAAGGGAATGACGTATGTTGTCATAAAGGTTCAATTGTTAAAGATCTTCGTGGCATATGTAGGAACCAATATGGGCATCCAGGTCCCGCTATTGGTTATTGATCGGAGAAGCGTCTCGGTCATGTCTACATCATTCTCGAACCCGTAGGGTCCGCACGCTTAACGTTCGTTGACGATATAAAATTATATGAGTTATGTATGTCGGTGACCGAATGTTGTTCGGAGTCTCGGATGAGATCACAGACATGACGAGGAGCTTCGGAATGGTCCAGGGGTAAAGATTGATATATAGGATGATATGGTTAGGCCAAGGGGTCAGGCCCATGGGGCTTTAGGTCGGTGCAAAGGGATGTTTTGCAGAGGCCAGGGACCAAACGTCGGAGATCCTGGCATCTGGCCTTGGGCCAGATGCCGAGGCCCATGGCGTCTGGGCGAGACGCCAAGGACTGTGGCGTCTGGTCCTGGAAGTCCGAGAAGGACTCTTCCTTGCTGGAAAACCCGACTTTGAGGAGGCTCTTTCTCCAAGTTTCGACCCTAGGGCTCAACATATAAATAGAGGGGCAGGGCTAGCACCTGAAACACATCAAGATACACCAAGCTATGTGCCGGCAACCCCGACCCTCTAGTTTATCCTCCGTCATAGTTTCCTTAGTGCTTGGCGAAGCCCTGTAGAGATTGTTCTTCACCACCACCGTCACCACGCCGTCATGCTGTCGGAACTCATCTACTACTTCGTCCCTCGTGCTGGATCGAGGAGGTGAGGACGTCATCGAGTTGAACGTGTGTTGAACGCGGAGGTGCCATACGTTCGATACTTGATCGGGATGGATCATGAAGGTGTACGACAACATCAACCGCTTTGATGAATGCTTCCGCTTAGCGATCTTCAAGGGTATGAAGATGCTCTCCCCCTCTCGTAGCTATACATCTCCATGGATAAATCTTGCGTGTGCGTAGAAAAAAATTGTTTTCCATGCAATGTTCCCCAACATGAACATCATGACTAGGTGATGACACACATGGATGAATCATTCAAAATAACGCACAAGGTGGTCCACTAGGATTCCTAATGTTACAATGATAAGGATGTGTATGATGATGATGATGACGGTGGTGTGGATGATGATGATAGTGTGATGATTTTGTAGCCCCCTTGTGCGCGAGGAGGAAGATCCCCCTCTTCTCCTTGCCAATCCCTCCTCCGTATGAACTCCAGGGGCTAGGGTTCTTCCTTCTCGAAGAGTTTCTGATCTCTCTGGGCGTCTGATCCACGATCTGATTTCATGGGGTGGAAATAGTTGATCCGGCGGTGGTGCTGGCACTCCATACGACCGCCCATACGAGCGGGCACGGTCGTATGGAACATCGTCTTTTGCTCTGGAAGCGCAACGACGATTTCTTCTTTGGCCTTCTTGCTTGATTCTTTTATGGTAGGTGATTATCTTGAAATACGTGATTTCACTACCATTTCTGAGAATTTCTTCCATATTATGCTAAATGGTACAAAAAGCATTACCTGAGGGATTATCAACGAAAAGAGGTGCGCGAACGCGGTAAAATTCCACAAAGACTTCCATGTAGGCACACTTACCTAGTAAATTATCACATAAATTGTACTCATCAGTTGCGGATTTTATCCCAAAGTTTACACTTCTTTGGAGAAGTGCTAATCTCCGTTGGAGCGGTGCCAAAGCCAAAGCTTCGGAACGCCACCAAGTAGCTCACCGTATTCTCCTTTTGAGTCACCCCAACTAATGAGTCTCAATTCACTCAAATTTGGTCTTGAAGGCGACCACGACACATTTACATGTGCCTTCGAAGCACACCACATGAAAGGAAGCTTCCAGAGGAACCTCTAACTAGCTAGGAGCCCAATATTCAAGAGTAATAAGTGTTGATGAATAAATCCAGTGAGGAACACTAATCAATTAGGTGGAAGTGTAGATCGGGTCTTGCCATCTCAAATCCCAAAGTATTGAAGTGATTGGGTAGAGGGATTTAAAGCATTGAGCTAAATGGAGGTTTGGCCATGGTGGCTTCTCACAAGGCTTGGAAGGTTAGGTTCGAAGGAGGAAGAAAACCCTTTTATACCCCACCACAATAAGTGACTGTTGCCTACCAACAGACCCGTGCACACGGTACAAGTTGGCCACATGCGCACGGGGTGTCCAGAGACATTGCCACTAGCTTGCGTACCGACCTCATTCTTGATCATGGATTGGACTTCTTTCAACATGAAGATTTTTATTTTCGTCATTAATGAAGTGAAGTTTGCCATAGTCAAGGCAGTCATGGCTACGAGAGCAATGGGTGGTGGGGTAGCGGGGGGAAGCTTGGCAGATGCCCCAAGAGCACCTCCGACAGCTTGTTGTTCCACATCCCCATCCCCATGATCGACTATATTCTCGTTAGTTGTTTAAGGCCGAGTAAAGAGCCAAAGCTCATACCAATCAAAAGGATTGAGAGGTCGATTCGAGGGGGGGGGGTGAATACGTGACTACAAATTTTAAGCTTAACTTCCTGTTTTAGGGTAGTGTGGATAAAGTAGGTATTCTACATATGCAATTGAGTAAGAACAACCTATATACCAAGAAAGCACAAAACAAGGTATACTAGGCAAAAAATAATTAGAAAGCCAACAAGCATACACAACAAGAAAGGGTATGTGAAAGAATTAATCACAAGTGAGTTGAGGACACGGACTTTATCCCAAAAGTCCAGACTCTTTGGGGGAGGGCTAAGAGCATCTCCATCCTTTCGCCCCAGGGGCTAGAAAAATTGTCGATTGGGGGCAAACGGCGATATTTTCGCCGTAGGGGCGATCGGGTTCCCAGCCGCTGCCCCCAGGTTCGCCCCCAGACGCCTTTTCTTAAACATTTTGTAAGAGATATTCGGCCAAAATTTGGCAAACAAGACAAAGATTCGGCAAACACAACATAAAATTCGGCGTTCCATAGTTTTTTTACATAGAAAACATAAAATTTACTAACAAAACAAAGAACCGCGCCTATAGGCCGAAGAACTCATTGAACATGGCGTAGTCGTCGTTGTCGCCGCCGTTGCCACCGTCGTCTTCGTCCTTCTCCTTCTTCATGCGGCCATCCCTGCTGGATCCCTGCCCGGGGTCGCCCTGGCGAACAGGTATGGCCGGTGGCGGCGCGTCGTCGTCGTTGTCCTCAGGCACGATGACGCCCCCACGTCGCTCCCACGGCGACGCGCTACGATCTCTTCTAGTGCTCGGCGCTGGCGCTCCATCTCCAGCCAGGACCAATCTCCCCGCGCCCACTTCATGGCCGCCTCATCGTCAAGCGCGTCATCATGCTCGGTCTTCTTGGTGGCGAGCCCCGGCTCCGTCTTCGGCTTGACGAGGACGGGAGGAGCCGAGGAGGAGGCACGACCACCCTCATTGATGATGATGCCCGCGCTGTGGTGCGCCGACTGAGCGGCATTTCCACGGGCTCGGGCTTGATGCTAACGAGCGCCGACGACCCAAAGGAGTGGGAGAAGGATCGGGAGGAGGATGATATGCCCAGCATTCGCCACGACAGCCACGGGCTGACACTCCGACCGGGGATCGGGGCCGTCGGGAACTGGAATGGCAGATTGTTGCCGCCCTCGAGGTACTCGAGGACGGCGTGCAGCTTGCGGCCGGGGGCGCCCACCACAGGCAGCGGCCATCGTTGTTGTTGCGTCCCCTTACCATCGCGCGTTGTTAATGGAGGCAAGCCGCTCTGCCTATCGGCGTTCGAAGTACGCCGCCCACGCCTCGTGGTTGCCGGCGTCATACTCCGGGAGGGCGCGCGCTCCTCCTCCGACAGGGAGGCCCGCACACGCTCGATCTCGGCATGGAAGTATCCGGGGTGATCGACGTCGGGCAGAGGGGGTACTGGGACGCCCCCGACGCTGAGCCTCCACCGCCCCGGGGCGCGCATGTCGGCGGGCGCCGGGTAGTTCGCCTCGTGGAGGAGGTGAGTTTCCCACTCGTGAAGAGAGCGGCGGCCGAAGCCGTTGGCCGTCGCCGCGTCGCCAGGGAACCGTTAACCCATCGAGGGTGTGCGTGCATGCGTTGGCTAGACGAGAGAGACGGGGATAGAGGGCGTCGGCGGTGAGAGAAGGGGGCTGTAGGCGGGCGATTCCTTCGGCGAGGGAGGGGGAGACTTTTATAGCGGCCAGGGGGCAACGCGTGTGTACACGTGGCGGGAGGGGGCGCATCGCCGCACCGCGCCGCCCGTGTGGAATCAATGGATGGCTGATCGGCGACAGCCTTGGCATCGATTCCCCGTGGGAAACAGAGGCGATGAGGACGACGAGGCGCGGGGGTCGCTGATTTGGCGGGCCTGCCGTTCTTTCGCGCCAAAACGATTGCCCCGGCGTCTCCTGGCACCCCCCCAGCGCGCCGGGTTCGGCTTGGGTCCGCCGACGCCAGTTTCAGGCCTAACCGGCGAAAAATTGGCTCCTGGGGACGCGACTGAGCTGTTTTCTGGGCGTTGGTGCCAACAAGGGGCCTGGGGGCATGTTGGGGGCGCGGCTCGAGATGCTCTAATATCCGGTGGAGAGGTGTCGAAACCAAAGCTTCGAAATGCCACCAAAGTCTCACCTTATTCTCCCTTTGAGTCATTGATACGTCTATAACGTATCTATAATTTATGAAGTATTCATGCCATGTTTACAATAATTTTATATGATTTTCATGGACTAGCGTACCGACGTTGGCTCTAAATCATTGAGCGAACACTCAGATTGAGGCGCACAAATCTCACAACATTTGAGGGGAAGATCATTGGGAGGAATGATCAGACAAAACACAATCGTTCACTCGTCTGATGCTACATGGGGGAACAACCTTCGCAAGGGAACCTTTTTCACTATATTTATTACTTCATGGTAGTTTCTATGTCGAAACAGGCAGTTTTATCATAATGCACATGACAAATTTCTGGAAAGACGTGCGTGTCAATTCCTCTTCTACAACATGGTAATTCTCCATGATATAACACATAATTCTTGTCGTTGCATCAAGACAAACTATGGTTATTTTATGACAATTTCTCTTTGCTGTAGGATGACAAGTTCTTTTCTTTTTGCGGCGTGTGAACTTCTCATACGCATGTCAATTTACTAGCATGACAACCATTTCTTTTCAACATGGCAAAACTTTCTATAACAGCATGCCAAATATTTCTGTATAATATGACAATTTCCGAGTGTTCACTTGAAGTGAGATTTTGAGGAAACACGCTCTAATGACATCATTTGCTCAAACGAGGCTCCTAAAGAAACGTTCATTTGCTCAGTTTTGACCTCTCTGAAGAAACGTCAGCGCGTTATTGACGTTTGGCTACCCTATGATTGTCTGGGCCTACACCCAGTTCCCTCAGTACACTTCAGTTCAGTCACTCTTTGCAATCTTTTTTAGAAAAGGAGGAAGACCCTTAGCCTCTACTCCCTCCGTTCCGAAATAATTGTCGCTGGAGGTATGGTTCCGACCAGGTGAAACAGTGTGAAAGTACGATACTACCTCTAATTTGAAATCGATCGGGAGGCGTCTTCCTCCCTCGCTCCTCCCCTCCGCCTGGCTTCTCCGCCGTCGCTGCTTCCTTTCGCCGGGCTCCTCCGTCGTCCGCATCTTCGGCGTCCTTCCCCGCCGTGGTCCGCAGCTCCCTCGCCGGCCGGCCGCCCTTCCCCGCCGTGGTCTGCAGCTCCCTCATCGGCCGCCCTTCCCCGCCACGGTCCGCAGCTTCCTCGCCGGCCGCCCTTCCCGCCGGCTGTCTGCTCCGCCACAGCTTCGGATCCTTCGCCGCTGGCCACAGATCCTTCGCCGGCCGCCTCCCCCCACTCCAATCAAGAGCTCGAGGTCAGCCGATGCGCTGTCCACTTCTGCTGCTCCTCTCGTCTCTGCTCCTCTCTACTCCAATCAAGAGAATCTGCATTTTATCCAAAAAACAGGTCAATTGATGTCAATTTGATTAACTAAATCATCCAAATACCAGAATGATAAGTCCATATGCTACTGTTGATCCCAAGACCGGAATGACAAGTCCAGGTGTTCCTCAATTGAGGAATTTGATTAACTAAATCATCCAAAAACCAGAATGATAAGGCCCCATGCTACTGTTGATCCCAATTTTGATGCATATCAATTGTTGTTTGAGTTCTCCAAATGAACAGGAGTACTCCTCAATTTTGATATGAAATCACCATGATAGGTCCACATGCTACTGCTGTCAGCATGATAAGTTGATATGCATTGAACTTGCATGATGTTTGATGAACTTTGTGCACTACTGTTGTCAGCATGATAAATTGATATGCATCAAACTTGCATGAGATGAACTTTGTGCACTACTGTAATGATCATAAAGTTGGCTGCCAGTTTCAAACTGAAGAAGATTCAGTTAAAGAAGATTCAACTAAAGATCCAACTGGAGTAGTTGGCTGTCAGTTTCAAACTGCACACTTCTCCATGATGTAGTTGTATCTCTAGTTTCAAACAGTAATCTGTACTGTAGGCAATAATTGACAGTAATTCGACAGTCTGTACTCCATACTCAATTTGTACGTATGTGTATATTTCTACTCATGCTTGTAATACTCCATTTAGTACTGGTTACATTCATAAGAATGCAAACTTGCAGAGAAGTTCAGTTGGACATGAACAGAGGAGTAGCCTATTTATGTCTGTTCCATTTTTGGGACTTACTAAAAATTGCTGACGAGAAAAAATTGCTGACTGTTTTACCAAAATAAGTAAACAGAGGAGTAGTTAATTTAAATTAACTAAAAAGGAGTTCTGTTATGTGCCAAACCAAAAACTGTTGAGGGTTCTCTGTTTCTGCTAAATTTAGTAGCCGTTGACAGTTCAATTATGGAGGTGCAGAGTCGTGCAGGTACCTTAGATCTGTTATAAGTTGGGTATAGAATCTCTTGACTGAACCAGAGTAGTAGGAGTAGCTCGTGCTGTTGAGCTCCTCTTCTTCTATGTTTCCTCCATAATCTCCATCTCCTCCTTGAACTGATCCCACCGCTGGGAGCCTGTCTCCAGCTTCACCTCCATCACCCGCTTCCCTGCTGGTAGTAGAAAAGCTCCTTGTCTCTTATACTACTGCTTCAAGATGTAGGAGTACCGAACATTTTCAGTTAACAAGTTTCAATTAACAAGACTACTTCATTATGTTAACAAGACTACTGCAACCACTTGTTGTTATTATTGTTGTCAGTTAAGTGCTTTTGAAAGCACTTTGATGCATACTTCTAATTCCACTTCTACTTCATCTTACATATTCATATCTTCAGGAGAAAATGGATCTCCCAGACCTCAACTTCACTCCACCTACAGAAGATGTGGATGAAATGGATGAAGATGCAGAAAATGAAATGGAAGGACATGTAGGAGAAGAAATGGAAGGAGATGCAGGAGACGGAATGGAAGGAGATGAGATTGTTCAAAATCCAGGTACAGTTACAGTTGATCATTCCATCATTCTATCACTTCATCACTTGATCATTTCATTTAATCATTTATTTGTTGTATGTCTTGGTGCAGGTGTTGGGCAAGTTGCTAGGAAATATAAAACCCTTAATGACCAACAAAAATTTGCTGCTTATGTAGCATTGCATACACTGTGTATGAGTAGAGGAGGCACTTTTTTGGGAACTGATATGCAAGACATTGCAAATTTTTTTGGAGTGGGTGTTTGGAATATACAAAGAATTTGGAGGAGAGCAATGAAGCAGATTAGAGAAGGTCTAGAGGTGGATGTTTCTAATAAAAAAAAGGAAATTGCGGAAGAAAGCCTAAGGACATTAACCTAGAAAAAATCCTAACGATCCCATTAAACAGAAGGTCAACCATTAGATCACTTGCCTGGCAACTAGGATGTAGCCCTACTACACTTCATAGAAAGTTCATGTTAAACTTGATAAGGAGGCATACAAACTATGTGAAGCCAGCTCTAAAGGACAAGAATAAGAAGGATAGGATGAAATTTTGTTTGTCGATGCTTGATGAGGCAACAACTACAACACCAAGGCCTAAGTTCAAGACTATGCATAATGTTATCCATATCGATGAGAAGTGGTTTAACATGACCAAGAAGAATAGAACATATTATCTGCTGGATGGAGAGGAAGAGCCTACGAGGCCTATACATGGCAATTGCATTGGCAAGGTGATGTTCTTGACGGCCGTTGCGAGGCCAAGGTGGGATAGGGAAGGAAACGTGACCTTCTCTGGGAAAATCGGTATCTGGCCATTCGTGAAAGAAGTTCCTGCTCAGAGGAGAAGCGACAATAGGCCCAGAGGTACAATAGAGAGAAAGTCAGTAAAGGTTTAATTTAATTTTAACACAAAAGGTTTAATTTAATTTAATTTAATTTAATTAACTAAAATCGTTGTTGTCGCTGCTGTTAAAAAAATCACTACTGCTACTCCTGAGAGCAATTCCTACTCCAGTAGAGAAAGTTTACTCCTAGGAGTATACTGGAAAAGTTTACTCCAGCAGACAAAGAGAAGAGAAGAGAGAAAAGATTCATTTATTTTAAAAAATACTGATGCAAGCAGTAGAGTACACAAAACCTTCATTAAAGAAGTTCTCCAATTCATCTTTTAAAAAGTTTATGCAAGCATTAAAGGAACATTTTCAGTTATTTTAATTAACTGGAAAGTTTCAACTAATTTTATTAAAGTAAAAGGTTGAGTTAATTTTAATTAAAAGAAGAGAAGAGAAGAGAATAGCAGAGCAAGCAATGCTACAGCTCCAAGCTAATCTGACTGCAAATCAGAAATTACTGCAAGCAGCTCCATGAAAAGAAGTACTCCAAGCAGGCTACTCCAAGCAGTACTACACCAAGTAATGTCACTTCAAGCAGTACTACAACAACTAATCTCTACTGATATCACTTGAAGCAGTAATCTCTTCAGTTAACTATAGCTACAAATATTGCAAGCTACTGATGTCACTAATCTCTTCAGTTAACTGTAGCTACAAATACTGCAAGCTACTGCCAATGACCAAGTACTAACACCAAGCTACACCAAGTACTGTACGAGTACCATTGAACTACTCCAATAAGAACTACTGGATCATTGAACTACTCCATGGTGCAATAATATAAATTCAGTTAAGTGCTTTAAATTCAGTTAAATTTAATTAATGGAAACGATTCACCTAGCAAGGTTTATTGACAGGAGTAAACACTAGCAATATTGACTGGAGTAGTTTATTTGACATGAGTAAACAGTAACAGTAGCACAAGATTGTTGTAAGAACTTGTTTCAGTATACTCACCCATTGGTTCAGAACTTGAGTGGATGCAGGAGCTTACCCACCCATTGGTTCACAAGGAAGTACTCCTGCACTCATACATTAGGTTGATCGCAAAACTCCATCAAACAGACTTAATTATCCATATTTCCCCCAAAAATATGAGTTGTAAGCTACCACCATCAGCTTCCTACTCCATGTGTTAGTTCTGTTAGTTCTGAACCACTAGATAAGAGCAGCATCTGTTAGTTCTGAGAAACCTATTAGCATCTGTTAGTTCCCCCAAAATTATGAGACTTAATTGGAGTAATTGATTAAAGAGCAGCATCTGTTAGTTCTGAGAAACCTGAAAATAAAAATAAGAAACGTTAGGCATAGTAAAGAGAATGAGAGACACGGTAAAACAGCAAAACGAAATTCAGTAACAAAAACACTAGACATAGTCAATCAATGTGTATTTCTGAAACTGAAATAAAATAGTGAAATGTCATCTGGACAACACATTTCTTTTCTCGGCTTGATTGTATACGTAGCAGGAGTATCAAGATTCAGTTTCAGGCTTTTCTCAGTTGGTCATAACATTTCAGACTAGATTTCCTACAGGTTTTAATACAGTGGTCAACAGATAAACATAGCTTGATTCTCCGTTATTGACTCTGATGAGCCTACGTTTCTTGCAAGATTCGTAGCAGGAGTAGTTGCCAAGAACAGCACACGTTTCTTGATTGCTTGGACCGGAAAGAGTTAAACAGAGAGGAGGAGGGCGCACCTTGACCTTGAATTACTCCATGGCTGGCTGGGCATCTCCAAGGAGCGCGTGGCGGCAGGGTGTAGGAGACGGAGCGCCGGACCAAGCACTCCTCTTCCTCCTCACAGTCGTCGGCGACGCCGACATGCTACGCCGCCTGGCAGGCAGCCAAGTTAGCGGCCACAGCCAAGACGAGGGCGCGTGGGTCAACAGGCCGGGGCTGCTTGTCGAAAGTAGGGAAGAACAAGCCCGCTGCACCGCCGTCCTCCTCCCGCTGCTCCAGCACGGATCGAGCACCGCCGCCAGTGTAAAAATATCACCTTTGACCGGATCGAGCACGGCTTCTGCTGGCGTAGGCGGGAGGCGGGCGCAGCTGCTGCTGTCCGCCTGTGCTGCTTCTAGTGGTGCGGGAGGAGCGGCCGGCCGGAGGAGGGGATTGGGATGGGAGAGTTGGAAGCTCGGTGGTGGTGCGGCGGCGTCCTGGTGGCGCTGGGTGGCGTGGTCGCCAGAGGAAGAGGCGGTCTTGGTGGGGTCGTTCCTCATCCGGCTGCTCCAGCTCGTGGATGGGCGCCAAGGTGGGGGTCGTCGGAGCTGGCGGTGGGCGGTGGTGGGTGGTGGTGGGCGGGGTGAGGTCAACGGATCTGGGGTGGGGAGGAGGCGAGTGGTAGCCGGGGGCCTGTCGGGGAGAAAGCGAGTGAGTGCGAGGGCAGAAGGGGAAAGCGAAGAAATATTACAACGTGACGAAAAATGAACTGGTTATCTCCAGCGACAATTATTTCGGAACGGAGGGAGTACATCTGGACGATGCATACAATTATTTTATTAATTATTAACAGAAGATCTTATAAAGTCATACAACTTTAAGACTAAAGCCATCGTCTAAGCAACATATGTTGCTACTTCTATCCAGTTGATGAAGGGGCGTTGATAGTCTGGGCCTAATACCAAACAGACCTCGCAGCCAAAACCTAACATCTAAGACCAGAGGTCCCAATCAGGACGCCTGCCGGGTATGGGCACCCACCAGTCCGGCGTGCTCCTCAACTAGGACGCCTGTCGGGTATGAGACCGCCGCAGCCATCTGCCACCAATCCATCTTTAGAGTTGTACTACTGCATCTACCTTGCCCGGTCTAGCTGCCGCCGACGCCACCACGACGCTAGACAGCGTCACCCTGCCGCGCGAGTCCATCTCCACGCATTGGGCGTCGAGTCTCCACTGCGCCACGCCGCCGAGATCCACCGTCATCAATGGGCAAGATAAATCACCGCTCCTCCTCTTGTCCCCTCCCACCAGCACTTGCTCCAAAACGATACCCCCAGGAGGGAGAACGACACCAAAGGCGCCGTCATCGTTCGATCCGGTAGACCCAGATCTAGAGTTTCCTCGGAACTTCCCGATTAGGTTGACGTGACCTGCAACGACGATGGCTCAAGAAGGGAACGACGTCCGAGACGCCGCCATCGTCCGCCAAGACCGCAGTCAGGCGCGATTTTCACCGGAAGCCACGTCGTCCCGATCTCGCGGCTGGCTAGAACCGAGCGAAACCTCGTCATGAAGACGTATGGTGCCGTCGGAAAGCCGGTTGAGGACCTCTGGCCGCCCCACCCCGGCCCCATCACGCGCCGCCGGCCGGCCATAGCCAAACCACGACGAATCTGGCCGGGACGCCAGATCCACGGCCACCGCCGCCGCCCATCGCGTAGCAGAGAATCCCACCGAAGGACCTAGCCAGTCCTGGGTTCGCCGGCTGCCGCCACACAGCCAGGACGCCGCCGTGGCTGCCGCACGAAGACCTCGCACGAGGCGCCCCAGCCGCCTGATGGGACATCCGCCGCTTCCCTCCTGCCCTAGCCCTTTAGGCGTCGGGCGCCGCCCACCACCGCGGCCAGTGCATACATGAGTCACTCTTTGCAATACCTGACAAAGAGATGAGAATACCACTCAACTGAAATATGAACAATGCATACATGAGTTTCAGCGGTATCTTAGATCCCCGGTGCTCGCTGAAGACACTGGGTATGTGTTTAAAACAACCAGTAGTTGTACCAAAGTAGACAAATACGTAGGTGATTGTATCGGATTAATATAAGCGCAATTATAATAACCTCCAGTTCATTGTAAGTAGGTCGTAATCACTTGTCTCACTTGGTTCATTGGCACCATCAGCATGTTTGTACTGGTCTTGGAACTAGAACTTTCAGAAAAAACAGTGCAAGAATGCAGTTCGGTACAGCAAACCAAAACATGTGTGCAGTATAGCAGGTTCAGAGCTTCCACTGTTTCAGTACAGTACAACACATGCTGGGATGAATAATAAATGAATGATGACGTTTATCCTTCCTCTCTCTCTCTCCACGATACCTTTTTTTTGCGAATTCTCTCTACGACACATCTCCAAACTCTACGGATCATTTGTCAAAGGGTCTGCTGAGTGCTGACCTGGATCAATAAAACCTGAAGTACATGGGGTTTACAAAACTGAAGAAATCAAGTAACACAAGAGATATCCTAATAATAAAAAATAAATTAAGACATCAAAGTGGCAGGGTATTGGTGAAGTTACAGATGAGAGGCAGATCAGAAGAATAAATCTAAAAAATTGTAACAGAGGGATGTCGTGGGTGCACGCGTGCAGCGCCCTTGAATGCAGACAACATAGTATCGTATCTATGTTTCAGATTATTACCGCTTGAAACAGTGGTAATACTCAAGCCAATGTCCTGGAGGCAGGGCAGGCACTCCATGCCAGTTGGTGTGGCGCCTCTCCACTCTTGCCAGTCGAATGCCAGAGCGAGCCTCTGCAGCTTGGGCATAGCTCCTGGCTCGAAGCTCAGGTTCGCGGTGACATCTTCATCAGACCGGAAATCAAAGCACTCTAGAACCGGGAACAACCCCGTGCGGACCACGACCTTGTCTTGTGAAACGTCTGACACGTAGAGCCTGGCAAAGACAAGGGAGGGGAGCTTTCCCAGAACACGAAACATGTCACTCGGCAGGTACATGACATGTAGAGAGAGGATCCGGAGGCAGCGTAACTCACCAATCCATTTTGGAACTATATTAAATGACAAACCTTCCAAATGGATTGTCCGGAGATAGGGTGGAGGATCGGACAATGAGTCCGGCTGGCTGTCATAGCCATCGTATTTGTGCCAGCACTCGAGGGAGAGGTGCTTGAGGTTTCGAAGCATCCCAATGGAGGAGAGCAAAGCGTCGAAACATTCAATCGTCATGCCCGGGAAGTAAGTGGGCACACGTAACTTCAAATCCTTCAGATTGGTCAGCTCGCTGAGGCCTTTGATTTCCTCCAGGGAACTCTCTGACACGTCCGAACAATGCAGGGTGCGAACAGATTTCAGGTTCTGGATCCCTTCAGGAAGCAATGTGCACTCTGGAAGTATCAAATGAAACAAGTTGGCCAAACGAGTGATGTCCGATGGGAACCTTTGTATGGGCCGGCAATGTAACTCGAGAGTTTCCAAATGCGCAAGCCCTTGAATTTCTGCAGGGAGCGCTACTTCTGCGGACAGAGCTGAAACCTTCAAGTACCTTAGTAGAAACAAATGGCCAGTTGCCCTGAGGTCAATTGTCGTTTTCCAATTAAATGGGAACTCAAAGGCAAGCACCCGTAGATACTTAAATTGTGGAAGAGGAAGCATGTACTTGGACTCTCCAAACTGTGTATATGATCGGACTTGTGACATGCTAGTAGCAAGGGTCTTCGACATTGCACCATCAACACTTGATCGGAGAGATAATCGACGAACTTTGTACTCACAACTATTAAATCTTGCCATGTCTTCATGCTTATATGCCACACTAATGAAATTATCCTCTGTACTCTTGCTTAGGATCAAATCAAGCATCATATCGTGTATTCTGCATGTAATTACATCCCCATAGCATGTTTCTTCAGGCTGAATCAAACCTCTATTGATAAGCTCAACGAAATAACTCTTGGCAACGTCTTCCAAATCTGCTCCATGCGAATTACAAATGAATCCTTCGGCGATCCATTGTCGAACTAGGTCATCCCTAATGATCAAACGGTCTTCTGGATACATGCCGAGATATAAAAAACATGGTCGGAGATGAATAGGAAGATGCGTATAGCTAAGGTTCAATATACCCCTCATCTCTTCCAAGGTGGGTTTTGTGGCAAACTTCGCGCCAAGAGAATTCTTTATGCTCTCCCATCCATTTGAAGATCCTGCTTCATGGCTAGCTAATAGGCTAGCTATGGTGATAATTGCAAGTGGCAATCCACCACACTTCTTGAGAATTTCAACTGAAATTTCTTTGAATTGTCCCGAGCATACATTTTCAGACCCAAATAGTCTATTATAGAATAATCTCCTTGAGTGTTGCTCCCCAAGGGGCTTCATTGTGTAAATGCAGGCACGGTCATTGTGACACGCCCTGGCAGCTACGTCATCCAATCGTGTCGTTACCATTACTCTACTTCCATTATCATTTTCCGGAAAGGCACAACTAATAATGGTCCATGTTGATTGATCCCACAAGTCATCCAATAAAATGAAGTACCTATTGCAATTTTTGCACAAGTTATTCATAAATTATATTAGTATATGATTATAAGGTATAGAGAAAAGCATCAAAACTAAAACGAAGGAAACAAATACAGTAAGGGATGATGACCATTGTCTTTAAAAAAAAAAGGGGAGCATATAGAAATACGGCAAAGTTTGTAATGAAAGGAAACCTTGGGGTTCAATGTCCTAATTTTCTTGTCCTGGGTTATAACGACTTATATGCTTGCCACATAGAGGTTCATTTATTATATTGCACTACAAGAATAAGACATATAAACATGCTTTATGTTTCCCGCAAAAAAAAAAACATGCTTTATGTTTACAGTTTTGACCCTAATACTAATCTTTATGAACCAGCACAAGTTTTTTTATAGCTGAACCGCCACACAATATTTTGCATTGGGTCTGTCTATGTCACATCTAGATGTGAGATATTATCTCACATCTAACTCCCTCACCTTAACAAATCCATGGAAGACTTTAAAAAAAAAAATCAAGAGTGAAGGAGTTAGATGCGAGATAGATGTAAAATAGCAAACCCGTTTTGCATTGGCCTAACAAAATCTCTTCGTCATGACTCATGGGTACAACTTACACAGACAAAAACTTTTATATAACCTTTCGAGAAATCATACAACTATCAAGAGAAGATCAAATACCTTTTATATTTGAGGTGTTCTCTAAGCTGGTCAATGAAGTCTTGCAACTCGTAAGCATGAGAAGACTCCTCCAGTCCAAGCTTGAATTGTAGGCCACCAAGAAGGCTTTTCATATCAGGTCTTTGGGATACCGAAACAAATGCCTTACAATCAAATTGCCCCCCGATCTCATTGTACACTTGTTTGGCAAGTGTAGTTTTACCCAAACCTCCGAACCCCACAATAGAAACCACTTTGAGTTTCTTCTGGGGATCCGTTAACCAACTGACAAGCTCTTCCTTTGGGCCATCAATACCTACTAGGCATGCCGCATCATTATAGATCGCCGACATTCGAGGATCCACAACCACAACACCACGACTCGAATTAATGCAATCATCAATCTTGTATCTCTCGCGTCGAGCATTTGCTTCCACCGCAAGAATCTTGAGCTCCTCGATCCTCTTCGCGATCTTATGACGTCTACCCAACCTCCTAAGGCGTTGAACCATCTTTCTAACAAAGCCTGCCTTTACATGGGTACCTTCAATGTCATGCATGAAGTCATCGATGCAATTCTCCATGTCATAGGACATCTCTCTTATATGGTCCCTCCAATTCTTGGCCGAGGGGTCAAGCTTGTCCATAAGCTCCATCTTGTCAAGGAGAGCTTTCATGGCACTGAGCTCGTCCTTGAGGAAGGAGGCATGCCTCCTCACCCCCGTGAGCATCTTGTACTCGTCGCTGAGCAGCGTGGTGAGTTTGCCGAGGAGCAGGTTCAACACCCCTGCCATTCCGATGACCTTGGTGAGCTTGCTGCTTTTGTGAGTGAGAGCAAGCAACCCCAGCCCAGCAGCGGAGGCAAATCGCAACAGCGCTGCCCCTGAACCAGAGAGGGAGAGATGCAGTAGGAGATAGCGACTCAAACAGGGGTGCTAACTAGTCGAGAAACTGGACGCCGGAGGAGCGTGCCGCCGTTGCCATGGCCGGAGACTGCCTTCCATAGCTCCCCGCTTCCAGAACTCAAGTGGCGGGGAAGGTTTTGAGGACGAGGGGAGGGCGCCGTCGTTGACGGGGGAGAGGGTGGAGAAGAGGCTCAGCAGAGAGGGGAGAGTTGCTGCTGATGCTGCTGGGTTTGGACGGAGTCACGGAGAGAAGCTGATCAGAGCTCGGCAGAGACCAGCGAGAGAATGGGACGGCCGGAGGGATGCTCAGCTCGACCGAGGACGGGAGAAGCGGATATTTTTTCTGAGAGTGGCCACGATAACGCAGCACGTCACGCAGCTCGTATGGTGGAGCGAAGGGTCTCGAGTCTCGACGGGTAAGCAGTCCGACGACGACGACCCGAGCTGGTAAAGGCGACAACCGACAAGCAGCACGCGCGTTCCATAATAAATGAAATAAGAAAAATTCGAGTCATCGAAAGTGATATGTTGCCTACCCCTTTGCTGAAGTGCTTCCAGAGGACGCATGCATACGCGTTGGCAAGTTTGAAAATAGTGGATTGACGCCTTTGACGAGCACTCGTGATTTTTATTGTAGGCACCTACGTGTTACGTGAGGAGAAGGCTTACGTAGGCCACCCAGAATTATTATTTTTTGAATTCAGAGAGCTTTTATTCAAGCAAAAGCATTCCTAGAGCAATTAGCTAATAAACTGGTCACTAAAAACGGCATCTCTAACGCTAATCCTCAGACCGTCTGCATACGTCCGGACAGCCCGGTCCGGACGTGTTGGCTCATCTAATGCGGACCTATATCGGTTCGCCGAGCGGTCCGAAAGTACTTTTTTCTACACAGCGGAGACAAATTAGGAAGGACTTTGTGGGCGCTCGGACCACTGCCACGCCCGCTTCTGACCGCCCTGGCCCAAAACAAACCCACCCGCATCTCCCGCGCTCGCCTTTCGATGCATGCGCCACTTCCCATGCAGCATCAATGCCGGCCCAGAGCACGCATCGGTCGGCATTGATGCCGCGATGTGACCGGGCGGGAAGGAGGAGCGTCGTTCGCCACCGCCCGTGTCCCTATGCGATCGCCACGAAGGCGCGCGGATGCCTTTGCCACTACATTGGCGGCGGTGGTAGCGATGACAACTCTTCGTCCTCCTGGAGCATCATAAGAGCATCTCCACTCGTTGGCGCCCCAAGGAGGTCTTTTTTTTGCCGCTTGGGGTCGCGCCGACGGAATTTTTGGCTTGGGGAGGCAAAAAAAATCCCAGTCGTCCTCCACCCAAGACGCATTCTGAGGACGTGTGGCGACACCCCGCAGCTCGACACCGTCTCCGGCACCGTCAAGGACGCCCGCCACCGTCCGCCGCACGCTCCTTGGCACGGGCCTCGCCGCCGCGTACCACCATCCCTCCGTCCTTGTGCCCTCCGTTGAGATCCCTCCTCCACGCAAGCGCGAGCTCCGCCCCGGCCACGCGAGCTCCGCCACGGTCGCGCGAGCGCGGGCCTCGCCCCAGCCATGCGCGCTCCGCTCCGCGTCGGGCACACGAGCCCCTCCCCAGCCATGCGTGCTCCGCTCAGGCAGGTGCAGCAGCCACACCACCTTGGCCGCCCGCAAGAACATCGCCTAGTCGAGGAGCGAGGAGAGGGAGCCGTCCAGGTAGAAGGACTCGTGCTCGAAGCCGCCGACCTCCGCGCAGGCGACGAACAGCTCCGCCGTCGGCACGCCGACCTCCGCGGCGGGCGCGGCGAGGAGGTGGTGCTTCTTGTAGGGGTGGAGGAGCGAGGAGAGTGAGCCTTGGAGGGGTGGAGGAGCGAGGAGAGTGAGCCTTGGAGGGGTGGAGGAGCGAGGAGGGGGAGCCCGTCCACCTCGGCATGCTTGCCCTGGAGCTGGCGGTGGAGGTCGTCGAGCGCGACCTCATACGACGCAGAGCGGCGGGGCGGAGGGGCTCGGGTGCGGGATGCGGATGGGAACACGTGGGTGAGCCATGGAGGGAAAGGGTGGAGAGAGGAGAGGGAGAGAAAGAGAGACGATTGCAGATGGGCTAGGGCCTGCAAAATAGTGAAATTAGCCCCTAGGTGCCCCCATCTCCCTGGGTTTTGCATGGGAGCGCCGGCTCTGATTTTTTCCCAAATCCGGCGAAAAGTGAGGAGTTGGGGGCGCGAGTGGAACTTTTTTTGTCCGTCGGCGCCAAAAAGGTGCTCCTAGGGGCGACTGGAGATGCTCTAACGGCACAGGAGTACGCTGACAGGGAGCGGCGCCGGCGGTACAGGCGCAACACGACACGCTGGTCGGAGTTTGCGGACTCCGATATCCCACCGCTACACATCGCGGCGGACCCAGAGCTGGCATACGCCGGCCCTGGACCGCTCCGTGACGACGGCGAAGACGAGCAAGTGTCGTCTCCGCCGCCTGGACGGGGAGATGGTCAAGTACGGCGAGGAGTGGTCCCTCAGCGAGATCGCCGTCGCCAACGCCGCCTCCTCAAAGGCCAGCCGCCCTCTCCCCCGCCCATGTTGTCGGTGGATGTGGCCGCATTGAGTATGACGCATGAGGAAGCATAGACGATCATCTGCATGCGTTAGACGGCTGATGGGAAGCCCTGCCGCGATGTCGTCCCCTTTCGGTGCCCGAAGCTCGATGACTCTGACTACGATGCGGGACCCGACGATGATGACGAAAGAGGAGTCGGCGACCAGCCCGGCATGGCCTATGAGGTCACCGTCAAGTATATGCTAGTTTAGTGTTTTTGTTTTAAGGTTTTCAGTTCACCGGAAGAAATATTGTTCGGTTTTACATAAAAATTATCCTACTTTAACTAAACTTCTCCAATTTATATAAAATTAACTTTGTTTGCATGAATGTTGTCCGTTTAGTTTGAACAGTGGTTTAAATGCATGCAGGTGACATTGGACGATGGTGTAACGCCCCGGACACATCCGCCGGTGGTCGTTACTCCTGGCGAGATTTAGACTGGCCCCACATATCAATACTAGTCTTTTCTGCACACTTTGTCCTCACTCGTGCGCATTCAGGAGTAACTTCCCAGTTGGTCACCCATCCTAAAATTACTCCAAGCTGAGCACACTTAAGTTTGGAGTTCTATTCGAATGGGCTCCCGGAAAAAAAAAAGATTTCTTATTGATATGAGTAGTCTATCATCCCTAATAAGCCAGGCTATCATAGGTGGCCTCCGCCATCAGTGTCCGCAGACTGGTCCCTTTTGTCCATGAACAGATGCTAGAGCAAATTTGTGAGTTAGTGTTGAAGATGCCCTAACTAGCTCTCCAATTTCAAGTAATATAGAAGCCACAATCGAACGAGAATTGGCCAACCTAAAATTCAGAGGTGATCGTTTATTAATGGTGGAAGAGTTTACGTTGGAACTTTACGTAGGTATATTATTTTCACATAATGCTACACATACGAAAGGTTTTACATAAGTTTACCTTAACCTTTCATAAATTCTCCCCCCCCCTCCTAAATTTAACCAATTCTAGCCTCTAATCACCTCCACGCCAGTTTTTACATAAAAGCGTCATGTAAGCGGCCATTTGGATGCTTCTCGTTTAGGCGCGAGATGGGTCGGCCAGGCGAGTGGGGCATAGGTTTTTTTCGCGTCTTCTGCTTCAGTTTAATTTTTTATGCTTCCGAATATTCTAAATAAATATATTACAAAAACATTTTACATATAACATTTAAAAGATGTTAATTAAACATTCAAAAAATGTTAAATATGTATAAAAATGTTAAAGTGGTATAAAAATGTTTCTAATGTACACAAAAAGGACAATGTTTATGGTAAGGTAGACATAACAACTCAAGTTTATAAAATGTAATCGTGTATTTGGGAAATGTTAACGTGTATAAAAAGTTATTTCTGATGTATACATAAAATAAAAAATTATGTATGAAAAAAGTTGAAAGATCGTGGATGTCGCCTAGAAAGGGGTGAATAGGCGTTTTAAAATAATTACTGTTTAGGCTTGAATAAATACAAAATAAAACTTGCATTTAATTTGTTAAGCACAAAACCTAAATCGATTAGGCTCACATATGTGCACCAACAACGTATACTAAACAAGATAAACAACTAAGTGATAGCAAGATATATAACATGAAACACTATGACTATCACAAAGTAAAGTGTATAAGTAAATGACTCGGGTAACAGATAACCAAGGCACGCGGAGACGACGACGTATCCTGAAATTCACACCCTTGCGGATGCTAATCTCTGTTTGGAGCGGTGTGGAGGCACAATGCTCCCCAAGAAGTTACTACTGCCACCGTAATCTCCACACACTCTCGTACAATGCAAGATGTCATGATTCCACTAAGGGACCCTTGAGGGCGGTCACCGAACCCGTACAAATGACAACCCATGGGGGCGGTCACGGAACCCATACACTTTGGCAACCCTTGGGGCGGTCACCGGAACCCGTACAAATTGCTCGAGGCAATCTCCACAACTTAATTGGAGACCCCGAAGCTTTTCATGGAGCTTTCCACCACAATGACTGAGCTCCGCAACACCAACCATCCAGGGCACCAAAGCACCCAAGAGGAACAAGTTCTAGTATGCCCAAACACCCAAGAGTGATAAGCTTCTCACCTTTCACTTCCACGTATCACCATGGAGAACTCAAACCAATGCACCAAATGCAATGGCAAGGGCACACGAAGTGCCTAAATCTTGCTCTCCCAAATCCCACCACAACAACTTATGCTATGGAGGAAAATAAGAGGAAGAACGAAGAAGAGAACACAAAGAACTCCAAGATCAAGATCCAAGGGGTTCCCCTCACATAGAGGAAGAGTGATTGGTGGAAATGTATATCTAAATCTCCTCTCTCTCTTTTTCCTCAAGAACTAGCAATAATCATTGGAGGGATTTAGAGATAACAAGCTCGAAGAAGGTCAATAATGGGGGCAACACACGAGCTCAAGGGATGGGGACCATTGGGGAAGAAGACCCCCTTTTATGGGACCTCCCGAATCCAACCGTTATAGGCTCAGCCGGCACACAAGCGGTACTACCGCTCCATGGAACGGTACTACCGCTTGTGAGGTAGATCCATGAAAATAGAGCAAAGGTGATGAACCTAGGGGTGGTAGTGCCGCCGGAGCGGTACTACCGCTCATCCCAGCGGTACTACCACGGGAGAAGCATAACACAGGAGCAGATGAGGCAGGGCAGAGCAGAGCGCGATGGCAGTACTGCAGTAGCAGTCGGGCGATACTACCGCTTATAGGTGGTACTGTCGCTACTACCGCTAAACCCGACACAAAAAACATAACCCCCAGAATAAGCGGAAGTGCGCGCGGAACTGAAACAATGGAAGTACCGCTTGCAAGCGCAACTGCCGCCGGACAGAGACGGTACTGCCGCTTACAAGCGGTACTACTGATGTCCAGAACGGCACTACCACAAGGGTGCATCAAGCAAGCCCCAAGCAAAATAGATGCAACAAGAAAACCAGAACTAACTTCTGCATATGAGCTCTGAATTGAGCAAACTCAAGCTTGTTGGATAGATGACAATGAGTAACATCGAAACAACGATTGGTTATAGTAAGAAGAGGCGGGGGAGGTATGCCTAACATATAGAGGAGTGAACCCTCCATCAGAGAAGAACCGACATAACCTTCAATATCGAAAAATCATAGAAGATGCATGTGAACTCCGTTTTCGATGAACTCGAGCTTGTCATGAAGATGACCATAAGCTCTAAAACTCACAAAGAGAAACACCAAACAAGAACCAAGAAAGATGATGTAAGCATGCGATGGTTTGAGCTCTCTACGAATGATACAATCAAGCTACTCACTTGAGAGTCTCCATTGATAGTACGACAATCAATCCTATAACCCGTTCTCCCAACTAACCCAGGGGACCGGTAAATAAAAAACCTATCAAGGGCAAACCTTTGCCTTGCGCATAATAACTTGAGCTAGATGATGACGTTCTTGACTTCCTCAAGTTGGACCACCTTTCTTGATTGTGTTGGCTCGATGAAGACTAGTTGATTGCTCTGATGGAAATATGCCCTAGAGGCAATAATAAAGTTGTTATTATTTTATGTTTCCTTATTCATGATAAAGGTTTGTTATTCATGCTAGAATTGTATTGACCAGAAACCTAAATACATGTGTGAATACATAAACAAATGTTGTGTCCCTAGTAAGCCTCTACTAGACTAGCTCGTTAATCAAAGATGGTTAAGGTTTCATAACCATGGATATCAGTTGTCATTTGATAACGGGATCACATAATTATGAGAATGATGTGATGGAAAACACCCATCTGTTACCTTAGCATTTGATCGTACAGTTTATTGCTACTGCTTTCATGTATGTCAAATACATATTCCTTTGACTATGAGGTCATGCAACTCCTGGATACCGGAGGAATACCTTGTGTGCTATCAAACGTTACAATGTAGCTGGGTGATTATAAAGATGCTCTACAGGTATCTCCGAAGGTTTTTTGTTTGGTTGGCGTGAATCGAGATTAGGATTTGTCACTCCGAGTATCGGAGAGGTATCTCTGGGCCCTCTCGGTAATACACATCCTAATAAGCCTTGCAAGCAAATGACTAATGAGTTAGTCACGGGATGATGTATAACGGAACGAGTAAAGAGACTTGCCAGTAATGAGATTGAACTAGGTATAAAGATACCGACGATCGAATCTCGGGCAAGTAACATACCGACGGACAAAGGGAATTGTGTATGTTGTCATAACGGTTCGACCGATAAAGATCTTCGTAGAATATGTAGGAGTCAATATGGACATCCATGTTCCGCTATTGTTTATTGACCGGAGAGGTGTCTCGGTCATGTCTACATAGTTCTCGAACCCGTAGGGTCCGCACGCTTAACGTTCGTTGACGATATATAGTATTGAATGAGTTATGTATGTTCGTGACGGGCTGTTGTTCGGAGTTTCGGATGAGATCATGGACATGACAAGGAGCTCCTAAATAGTCCGGAGGTAAAGATTAATATATGGGATAATAGTGTTTGATCTCCGGAAAGGTTTCGGAATTCACTCGAAGGGGTTTTGGATGTTTTCCGAAGTGTTTGGGAACGAGAAGACTTTATTTGGGTCAAAGGGTAAAGCCCACGAGGGTTTTGGAAAGTGCAAAAGGAAGTTTTGCGGAGACCGGGGGATAGATGCTGGGAACCCTGGTGTCTAGGCCTGGAGTCCGAGTAGGACTCTTGCCTTTCGGGCAAAACCAACTTTGAGGAGCCCTTTGCTCCAAGTTTTGACCCCAGGTCACAACATATAAATAGAGGGGCGGGGCTAGCACCCAAGATACATCAAGATTCACCAAGCCATGTGTTGACAACCCTGTCCCCTCTAGTTTATTCTCCGTCTAGTTTCTGTAGTGCTTGGCGAAGCCCTGCGGATATTGTTCTGCATCATCAACCGTCACCACGCTGTCGTGCTGCCGGAACTCATCTACTACTTCACCTGTCTTATTGGATCAGGAAGGCAAGGACATCATCGAGCTGAACGTGTGCTGAATGCGGAGGTGCCATACGTTTGGTACTTGATCGAGACGGATCGTGAAGGTGTACAACTATATCAACCGCATTGATAAACGCTTCTCCTTAGCGATCTTCAAGGGTATGAAGATGCTCTCCCCCTCTCGTAGTTGTGCATCTCCATGGATAGATCTTGTGTGTCGTAGAAAATTTTCGTTTTTCATGCAACATTCCCCATCAGTGGCATCATGATCCAGGTCTATGCGTAGATGATATGCACGAGTAGAACACAAAGGAGTTGTGGGCGGTGATGTTCATACTGCTTACCACCAACGTCTTATTTTGATTCAACGATATTATAAGATGAAGCGGCCCAGACCTACATTACATGTCGACGTCGAGACCGGTTCCACCGTCACGTGCAACTTGTTTGCATAAAGGTGGCTGGCAGGTGTCTGCTTCTCCTACTTTAGTTGAATCGAATTTGACTACGGCCGGTCCTTGTTGATGGTTAAAATAGGAAACTTGATAAATCACCGTTGTTGTTTTGTGCCATAGGTAAGAACGGTTCTTGCTAGAAGCCCGTAGCAGCCACGTAAAACTTGCAACAACAAAGTAGAGGACGTCTAACTTGTTTTTGCAAGGCATGTTGTGATGTGATATGGTCAAGACGTGATGAATTATACGTCATTTTATGAGATGATCATATTTTGTAAATTATCGACAACCGGTAGGAGCCTTATGGTTGTCTCTTTATTGTATGAAATGCAAACGCCATGTAATTGCTTTACTTTATCGCCATGAGTTAGCAATAGTCGTAGAAGCAATAGTTGGCGAGACGACCATGACGCAACAATGGTGATCAAGGTGTCGAGCCGGTGATGATGGAGATCATGATGATGCTTTGGAGATGGAGAACAAAAGCACAAGATGATGATGGCCATATCATGTCACATATTTTGATTGCATGTGATGTTTATCCTTTATGCATCTTATTTTGCTTAGATCGGCTGTAGCATTATAAGATGATCCCTTCACTAAATTTTAAGATAATAGTGTTCTCCCCGAGTATGCACCGTTGCTATAGTCCATTGTTTTGAGACACCACGTGATGATCGAGTGTGATAGACTCTACGTTCACATACAATGGGTGTAAGACAGTTTTACACACATGGAATACTTGGGTTAAACTTGACGAGCCTAGCATGTACAAACATGGCCTGAACACTTGGGACCAAAAGGTCGAACATGAGTCATATAGTAGATATGATCAACATAGAGATGTTCACCGTTGATGACTACTCCATCTCATGTGATGATCATACATGGTTTAGTTTATTTGGATCATGTATAACTTAGTTAACCTGAGGGGTGTTAATTTAAGTGGGAGTTCATTACTAATTTGATTAATTGAACTTAATTTATCATGAACTTAGTCCTGGTAGTATTTGCATATCTATGTTGTAGATCAATGGCCCGTGCTACCGTTCCCTTGAATTTTAATGCGTTCCTAGAAAGCTAAGTCGAAAGATGATGGTAGCAACTACACGGACTGGGTCTGTAACTTGAGGATTATCCTCATTGCTGCACAGAAGAATTATGTCCTTGATGCACCACTAGGTGACACACCTGCTGCAGGAGCTGAAGCAGATGTTATGAACGACTGGCAAGCTCGATCTAATGACTACTCTATAGTCCAGTGTGACATGCTTTACGGCTTAGAAACAGGAATCCAAAGACATTTTGAACGTCATGGAGCATATGGGATGTTCTAGGAGCTGAAAATGTTTTTTTCAAGCTAATGCCCGGATTGAGAGATATGAAGTCTCCAACAAGTTCTATAGCTGCAAGATGGAGGACAATAGTTTTGTCAGTGAACACATGCTCAAAATGTCTGGGTATCATAACCACTTGACTCAACTGGGAATTGATCTTCCACCTTAGAGTGTTATTGACAGAGTTCTTCAATCACTGCCACCAAGCTACAAAGGCTTCGTGATGAACTATAATATGCAAGGGATGGATAAGACAATTCCCGAGATCTTCGCGATGCTGAAATCGGCGGATGTAGAAATCAAGAAGGAGTATCAAGTGTTGATGGTTAACAAGACCACTAGTTTCAAGAAAAAGGGCAAAGGAAAGAAAGGGAACTTCAAGAAGAACGACAAACATATTGCCGCTCCCACAAAGAAACCCAAAGCTGGTCCTAAGCCTGAAGCCGAGTGCTTCTACTGCAAAGGGAGTGGTCACTAGAAGCAGAACTGCCCCCAGTATTCGACGGATAAGAAGGATGGAAAACTGAACAAAGGTATATTTTATATACATGTTATTGCTGTGTTCCTTACTAGTGCTCATAGCAGCGCCTGTGTATTTGATACTAGTTCGGTTGCTCATATTTGTAACTCGAAATAGGAGCTGCGGATTAAACGAAGATTGGCTAAGGACGAGGTGACGATGCACGTCGGGAATGGTTCCAATGTCGATGTGATCGCCGTCGGCACGCTACCTCTACATCTACCTTCGGGATTAGTTTTAGACCTAAATAATCATTATTTGGTACCTGCATTGAGCATGAACATTTGATACGTCTCAAACGTATCTACTTTTCCAAACACTTTTGATATTGTTTTGACCTCATTCTTGCATGATTTGAACTAAACTAACCCGGACTGACGCTGTTTTCAGCAGAGCTGCCTGTATGGTTTTATTGTGTGCAGGAAAACGGATTTTTAGGTATCTCAGAAAATTCCACGAAAAATCACAGAAAATCCACGCACCCGAAGGAACATGGTGCCAGAAGAGGGGCCAGAGGGGGGCCAGGGGGGCTCCAGGCGCCCTGGTGGCGCGGCCCACCCCCTGGCCGTGCCGGGAGGCCGCCTGGGTGGGCCCCACCTCCCCTGGTGCCCTACTTTGACCCGTATTTTAGCCCGTGACGAGAAAATCCCAGATCAGAAGTTCTTTTCCCAGTTTTTGTCGCGAAGCTGCCGCCACCCTTTGTTCTTCTTCGGGAGGGCTAATCTGGAGGCTGATTTGGCCTCCGGAGAGGGGAGATCGTCGCCATCGTCATCATCATCACCACTCCATCCTCCCTCCATGACTTCTCCTTCCATGTGTGAGTAATTCCCTACTGTAGGCAAGGGGGGTGGTAGGGATTGGATGAGTTAGATCATGTAATAGTTTGTCAGATCGTTGGGGGCATGTTGCCTATCATCTACTATGGTGTTTATCATCTTTGCTTCAACATGTTATTCTTAATGCTTGTCACTTAGGGCCCGAGTGCCATGATTTCAGATCTGAACCATATGTGTTTGTATGAATATATTTGTGTTCTTGATCCTATCTATGAGTTGTTTGCACCTATTACGGTTCGGAACCGGCGATCCCAAAAGTGACAGCTTGGGACACCAAAGGGGATGGTCCATAGTTTGAGGATTACATGTATCCATTGAGTTCATTGCTTTGTTCCGGTGCTCTTTGACAGGAGCACCTTAATCTCCATAAGTTCCTTTTGGCCCCGTTCATAGCGGGATGGTAGGACAAAAGATGTTGTGCAAGTTCTTATTGCAAGCACGTACAACTACCTATGGGATACATGCCTAATGTTTGATATTTTCCTAGATGATCATTACTTTTCCGTGTGCCTTGCCCCAAGTTAGATTCATGATATATCTCATCCATGTAGCGCCCAACCATCCATCTCCCTAGCCTACGGTGTATTAAATCATGCTGGTTACTAGTTGCTACTTTTGCTATTTACTTTTGCTTTTTACTTTTACTATCACCATCATCACTATCATATCACCGTTACCACTTATCTTTTGTTGCAAGTAAGTATATTTCAGGTGCGGTTGAATTGACAACTCAACTGTCAAAGCTTATAAATACTCTTTGGCTCCCCGTGTGTCGAATCAATAAATTGGGTTATTCTTACCCGCGAAGACTATCTCGATCCCTTACGGTTGAGGGTTATCAAGTACCGTTTTCTGGCGCCGTTGCCGGGGAGCATAGCAATATTTACAAGTCTACTTGAAGTATCCTACCTGCTGCACTTCATCCGCTATGGGTAAGAAAGGAGACCCCAAGGTTCCGATCTTACTATCCACTACAAGAAGAGGTACTGTTCTGAACACTAGTGCTACACTTGATTCACCTTCTGTTATGAGTAAGTTTGCCTCACCGCCACCACATGATGCTCCTACTGAACCTGCTACTATGTCCGATACTTTTGATGATGCTTCTACTACTCTTGATGATATTAGTTCGCTTGGTTATGCTCTTGAGAAACAGATCGCTGCTGCTGCAAAAAAATCTGGAATTGAAATTCCTGTTACTCGCAACCCTATTGGTGGGACTTATGATTATCCTGATTTGAGTGAACTCAAGGAGAGACTCCTTGATGATGATTACTTTATGCTTGATGAAGAATTATGCAGGGAATTGACAGAGTTTTCCGGCTCTGACCCTGAAGTTATTAAGAAGCTGTTTGAAAAACACTCTTTGAAGAACAAAACCGTTCCTGATCCTGAATTTGCTACATCTCCTATATGCATTGATGATCCTGATTATGATTTCTCTGTTGATCTTTCACTTATACCTATGGTTGAAGCTGACCCCTTTTATGGCAGAGAAAATGATGATGCTATTGCACACCTGACCAAACTCACTGAGTTGGGCGGTTTGTTTACCACGGATGAGAGGATACGAAACTTTTATGTGACCAAGCTTCTTCCTTTCTCTTTGAAGGAAGGTGCTAAAACATGGTATGATTCACTCCCATGTGGTTCCATTAAGAGTCCTCAAGACTTAGCTTACTCTTTTTTTGATAAGTACTTTCCTGCTCATATGCAACATGCTGCTTTACAAAGAATTTATAACTTTAAACAGTTGCAGGATGAGCACCTCCCTAAAGCTTGGGGGAGGTACTATGGTCTGATTCGGGCTAGACCAGGACATGAAGTCCCTAAGAACGAATTAATCGATATATTTTATGCTGGTCTAACTGATGAATCCAGGTCCTATTTGGACAGTTGTGCTGGTTGTGTTTTCAGGAAAAGAACACCGGATGATGCAGAGGATTTGATGGGCAGGATTACCAAAAACCATGAAGATTGGCCTCCACCACCAAAGAAGAGGGGCATGTTTGTTCTAAGCCCCGAAGATATGCGAGAAGCAAAGAAGTCAATTAAAGAGAAGGGTATTAAAGCTGAGGACGTGAAGAATCTAGCCCCTATTGAGAAGTTGTGTGAGCCTACCACTCACCCTCCTATGGTAGAGGTACACTCTCTTTTAGATTTCAACGCAAGTGACATCCCTCATGGTAAGCCTCCTAATCAATGTTTAGATGAGTTTGATAATTTTATTATGAAACAAAATCATTTTAATGAGAGGATACAAAGTCAATTGCATGATGATTCCCTTACTATCAAAAGTTTGCTCGATGTTCTAGGAAGAACAGTTAATGATGTTCAATGTCTTGTGAAGCATTTTCATATGGTTCAAACTCAGCTTGAACAAATTTCTAATGTGCAAAAAGATTTGCTTGCTAACAATGCCAAACAAGATGATTTGCAGGCCTTCGGGATTAAGACCCGAGGAGGAACTAGCACTCAAGATCCTCTCTATCCAGAGGGGCATCCGAGGAGAATCGAGCAAGATTCTCAAATGCAGGAAGAAGAAATTGTTGGCTCTCCAAAAAAGAAGAAGAAGAAACATAAGGAGGCTGACAATTCCAATGATCCTATTATAGATGAAGGGCCAACTATTGATCCTAACAGTGTATCTATCTCCGATGCTGAGACTGAAGACGGTGCTGAACCTGAAGGTAAGGATAATGAGAAGAATGATCCGCCTGAAGTTCGAGAAGAAGAAGCACCTGACAAACGTAAGAGGTACACTAGAGAAGACTTCGTCGCAAGAAGACATGGGCAGGAAAGAGAACCATGGATACATAAACCCATGCCCTTTCTAGGTAAGTCTATCAAATCTAAAGAAGAAGAGCATTACAATAAGTTTCGTGAGTGGATTAAACCTCTTTTTTCTTCAAATCCCTTTGACTGATGCCATTAAGTTACCTCCCTATTGAAAATATATGAAAGATATTGTCACTAATAAAAGAAAAGTTCCTAATGAAGCAATATCTACTATGCTTGCTAACTACTCTTTCAGTGGCAAGATTCCTGAGAAGCTTGGTGATCCAGGTATACCCACCATTCCTTGCTCCATAAAGAATAATTATGTCAAAACTGCTTTATGTGATCTTGGAGCAGGAGTGAGTGTTATGCCTTTCTCTCTTTACAAGAGGCTTTGTTTAGAGAAACTAATTCCTAAAGATATCTCTCTTCAGATGGCTGACAAGTCAACCGCCGTTCCGATAGGTATTTGTGAGGATGTTCCAGTAGAAGTTGCTAATTGTTTGATTCTTACTGATTTTGTTGTGCTTGACATGCCCGAGGATGGGAGCATGTCCATTATGCTTGGTAGACCTTTTCTTAACACCGCAGGTGCTATTATTGATTGCAATAAAGGGAAGGTTACCTTCAATGTGAATGATAAAGAACACACGGTGTATTTTCCAAAGAAGACCGACAGGAGGCATGGCCTCAACTCTATAGAAAATATCGAGATCGTGAAGATTGGAGAATGGGACTGTCCACTACACGTGCGCCACAAATACAAAACTATTATGGTGGGGACAATGTCCATCAAAGTAAAGGTTCAGTGATTACTTCGTAAGAGGTGAGACTTTTTGCTCTATATATTGCCTGTTTGTTGGTAAGACTTGATCAACCTTACTAGTGAACATGTTTTATATAGATAAAAAGTTGAGCTTGTTATGTTTTCATTTGTTTTAGTTTTTGTTCTCCTTGCTGTACCAAATGTTTATGTTTTGAAGCTTCACAATACTAATCACTGCTTTAAGTTTTCAGAAAGTCTTCCAACTTTTTGAACTTCGAAAAAATTTCAACAGTGAAGTTTTCAGAAAAATTCGAGAAAAATAAAAATAAAAATTTCCATGCCGGGAGTGACCCAGAGGTACCTGGGGCCGGCCAGGGGGACCCACCAGTGGCCCAGGCGGCCAGCTGGCGCGGCCTGCCCCCTGGCCACACCCACAGGGCGCCTGGGTCCCACAAGGCCCCCCTCCAGGTAAGTCTTCTTCCTCCCTCTCTCTTTCTCTCCAAAAACACGAGTTCTGCACTTGTTCTTGCGTTCTTGCTGCTCTTGGAGGCGATTCTTCAATCTCTCTCTACAGCCTATCATTTGAGCTGAGATTTTGAACAAATACTCCCTGGTATGTAACTCCTCCACCCCTCCAATTAGATTTCTGTTTGGTGACTTCATTTGTGAGTATTTAGTAGTTCTTGGTGCTGTATAGATGAGCTTGCATGCATATGTAGAAATTTATTTTCCAAGTTTTGATGCAAGTTTATACCTTAGGTAAGTGAGTTGAGTAGTTTGCCTTAACCCACTTTGTTTTAATCCTTGTTTTTGTAATTTGCAAAAAAATTCAGAAATGAGTTTGTTAGGAAGGACAAAGGGGTGGCTTGAGAAGAGGAGGCCCACGCACTCCGATCGAGTTACTAGAGCCGCAGCTTCACCCTCGACTGCTAGGGTGAGCTACAATGAAGATCATGTGCCCCTAGAGTTGTTGGAAGACACAAGTCCAGCACGTGCTATGATGTTTCCATGTGATGAATTCCTTGAAGCTGCGGGAATCAAGGATGAGTTTTATAATATTTGTGCTAATGCAGGTCTGACACGGCTCGTCGCGTGCTGTGTTACTCAGTATCAAAAACTCACCTCCGGTTTCATTAACAGTTTTAGATATAATCCTGATTCTGGTGCTATTGAGTTTAAAATTTACAATGATCTTATCACCATGCCCTTGGGAAAGTTTTGTGAAATAATAGGTGTGCCAAACGTTGGGAGGACGGCTAGGATGACCTCTCAGCCCTCCGAGCTGAAAACCGTCTTCAACTCTCTCTGCAGCATGGGTACGAGGGATATTCATCGGTCAAAGATCTCCAGCATCTTATTCCCTCACCTCAGGTATTTTGCATATTATGTTGCTAGAGGGGTGTTAGCTCGTGACAACACGAGCAACACTTCTGCGCCGGATATTGCTATCCTAGCAGCCGCGCTCTCAGGGAGGTCTGACTATAATCTGGGTGCCTTAATCACTCGACGCCTTGCTATGAACGGTAACAGGGGAGATTTATTTGGCGGCGTTTACGCCACACTTATCTTAGAATATCTTGAAGGCACCCCACACCCTGATGATAAGCCTTTTACTTATTTAAGTTTTGATCTTGCTGCTATGAAAAGGCATAAGTTTGTTACCATGGCTTCTGAGCTTGATAATCTTGTTTATATCTTGCGTTTCGGAACTACCGCGGAACGCGAGATTCGTCTACCGGCACCTCTTTTGTTTGATTTTTCTCGCAGGAACGGATGGTCCTTTGATGTTATCCAGTTCGATGAGTTCATGGACCAGCATCAGTTTCATAACCCCATGGAGGGGGTTGTGCCCGACGAGGAGGAGCACGGTGAGATACCACCTTTTCAGGGGAAGACCGCCACCCAGTTGGTGAAGGGTCTTCCTCTGCTTGGAGTACGGACCCTTCCTCGTGGGAGGATCCGAGGAGTTCGGTGTACGCGCCAGAATCCTTCTACGACCCTTGGACTCACCACCATTCCCCCGGAGCAGGAGGCTCCTGGGGGCAGTAGCTACTACCAACTTAGGCCAAAAGCCTAAGCTTGGGGGAGTACGTGCCCCTCTCACTTTTCCATTGTATTATCCGTTTTATTCGCTTTGATCTTTTCGAAGTTTTTGCCCGTTCTTCTTTATTTCTTTCTTTGCAAAAACAACAAAAATATTTTCTCTTTCTTTTGCTTTCGTTCAACCTTTGAAATAATCCAAAAAGATTTCCTTTATCTCTTTAGTTTGCTTTGTTTTCAGAGTTCAGCTCGAGTCTGTGATGTCATTTAATTATATTTCCTACGTTCGATCGTGCAAGTGACGAGGCAGTAATGACGAAGATCGACTGAAGGGAAGCAACAAGGGAAAACCGGTATGAACTCTTCTTGTTTCTACTTTTGTACATATGCCTGTACTTATGATCTAGAGACCAGCTTGTAGCGACATAGTGCTATGTTTTCAATGCTCTCCCAGTGGT
The DNA here is from genome assembly GCA_902687465.1 of Secale cereale. Taxonomy (NCBI): domain Eukaryota; kingdom Viridiplantae; phylum Streptophyta; class Magnoliopsida; order Poales; family Poaceae; genus Secale; species Secale cereale. The sequence goes on along the minus strand of LR738713.1, from coordinate 570,897,039 downwards.
TCATGCTTTCCTTGTGACTAGTCTCGAATAGCTAGAGTATATAATGTGTTATTGAAATGATTTACATGCATTGCACTGTTCATAGTTTGGTATACTAAGGTGGTATTTCCCTTTGGAGAATTCTTGGATTGACTTGGCGCATGTTTACACATGTTTAAGACTAAAAGTCTGCTCTGCCTTGATGATCTTTGAGTTTTAGAATAGTTATATCACTTCCATGCCCGATTCAATGTTGCTTTGTTGCTCTGCATGATTATGACCGTTATTGCTCTCTAGTTGGTCGCTTCCCAGTCTTTTGCTAACCTCCACCTGTACTAAGCGGACTGATTGCTTGTGCATCCAAAATCCTTTAAACCAGTTATGCCATATGAGTCCACCATACCTTCCTATACATGGTATTTACCTGCCATTCCTAACGAAGACTTTCGTGTACCATCTCGAAATTAATCAAAAGCATTTATCTTTTTGTGCCTCTGTTTTAGCTCATGAGGAAGTAGTAGTTAATTCATGATCTTTTTAAGTTGGACAAGTTTCACCCCGGGATTGCATGTCTAATCTGCAAACCCCTAATACGAGAAGGAACTGGCATAGAGTGCACCCGACTCATAAAAGATAATACAACAAACAAACCCTCCTTCACACTTTGTTCATGAGAAATCAGAAAACTTTGGCAGTGATAAACAAAGGAGATTAAGGGGATGTGATCGTCCCCGTGCGGGAGCCGTTCCTCGAAACTTGTCCAGCTCAAGAAGTAATTGGGTTATCTACTAGCATTCATTAACGAAATATGCACCTCTCAAAAACATTTTTACCTCTGTTTTTAAAACCAAGAGCTCTGGTACATGTTTAGTTTTTGTTTCCGACCACGGGTTTTCAACCTTGCCATCAAATTCCACGGTTCGAGAGTCTCCACCTTCTTTCTTCAAAGCACCAATTAGGAGAGCATAATTGTCATTCTGAGTGTAATGTGCATTGTCCCAAAGTATTACATTGTCTTCCGCATGCTTGTGATATTATTTATTCTGAAATTCTTAGTTCTAGTCTCCTTTAAAACTCTAGAGGAGTTTCTGCATTTATGTTTTGCTTCACTCACGGAGGCTAGCGAGATACCACCCTAATATGCTCAAGCTATGTGCAATGTAATCTTGTCTTGATTTTTCAGTAGTATATTATTTACTTTTAGGTATTTGTGATTAGTCACTTGAAAGAAGGATTGCTCCGTGCATTGTCCTCATAGCATTGTTTCAATACTTGCTAGACTCTTTTCGTAGTACATGCTTATATAAATCTAATGAAGCAAAAGAGTTTGTCAAAGTTTTCTTTGTCGCGTCCAGTTCGTTGAACTGAATTACTTGAGGACAAGCAATATGCTAAGCTTGGGGGAGTTGATACGTCTCAAACGTATCTACTTTTCCAAACACTTTTGATATTGTTTTGACCTCATTCTTGCATGATTTGAACTAAACTAACCCGGACTGACGCTGTTTTCAGCAGAGCTGCCTGTATGGTTTTATTGTGTGCAAGAAAACGGATTTTTAGGTATCTCAGAAAATTCCACAAAAAATCACAGAAAATCCACGCACCGGAAGGAACCTGGTGCCAGAAGAGGGGCCAGAGGGGGGCCAGGGGGCTCCAGGCACCCTGGTGGCGCGGCCCACCCCCTGGCCGCGCCGGGAGGCCGCCTGGGTGGGCCCCACCTCCCCTTGTAATGCCCAGGATGGAGTTATACCTCCTACGTGTCGAGGCACGACTTAAAGGCATAAGTCCATCCTAGAATGATCTCAAGTTTGGTAATCTTTGCACAACTCATGTAAAAGAGGGATAGTAAACTGGAAATAGTTGGCTTACAATCGCCACGTCACAGAATAACAATACAAGTCTCAAACATCATACATTAAGATCACTACAACCCTCTAAGGGCAAAAGCCAAATGTTAAAGTACCAAACTCAGATAAAAAAACAACCACAGGCGGATCGAATCCTAGTAAGAGACTCCACTACTGATCGTCCGGGTAGCGCACGTAGTAACGACTACGCTCCTCGTCGTACTCCCAATCCAGCTCGGTGCCATCACCTGGATAGCTCACAGCTGGACCTGCATCTGGTGTGTGAAGTAACTGTGAGCCACAGAGGACTCAGCAATCCCGTTCCCGGGTAACAGAACTATCAAAGCCTTTAGGTGAGGGAAAAGGCTGAAGAAAGAACAAGTCTGCAGCAGCAACTAGCATCTAGCTTACGCAAGTGAGAGCGAGAAGAGAAGGCATCGGCGAGAAGTGATCACGAAGTGATCCTAGCTACAAGCTCACAAGCATAACCCCTCCGTGTTCAACTCCCGAATCCCGATTCGGAAATTGACAGTCACGGAACACACGCTGGTAGTGTATTAGTATCCTTGTGTCAAGTTATCTACAACCGGAATTAACAAGCTCCCATCTGCCACATAACCACGGGCACGGCTTTCGAAAGTTCAAACCCTGCAGGGGTGTTCCAACTTGACCCATTACAAGCCCACGATCCGCGGAGTCGCAACTCCAAAGTGGGAAGACCCGAGTATCCTCGGAATCCCGTGCTCAAGATATACCGAGCTAAGGTAAGGCTAATCCAGCAAATCCTCCCGGCGTGCCGACACCCTGATAGTAGCCGCGCGTATCTCGTCTCAGGCCACGACCGGATGGGTGATCCCACAGGTTTTTACCAAACCTTGAGTTTCCTCGAGGTGGCCCCGCGTAACCCCCGTTTCGGACCAACACTCATGTGGAGCACTGGCCCGGGGTTGTTGATTAAGAAAAGGGTTTATAACTCCCTATGCAAGTTTAGTTTGTTATTAGGCAAAATAGTACCAATGTTGGGATTTGCTGGAAAAGACTTAGCACTTAGCGGTTTATCGAGGGGGTCCCATACACCCCAACCGTGTTAGGAACGCATAATCAAGGAACATAAAACCGGCTTATACGGATCCTAACGGCATGAGTGGAACAAAACACCAAGCAAAAGGCTTAGCCTTCCACCCTTGCCAATATATATGTGATTTCAATTTAAGCATTTATATAGTGTGATATAACCCAACCAAACTTCAACATGGAGCAAGCATCTTCACTTCACCTGCAACTAGCAACGCTATAAGAAGGGCTGAGCGAAGCGTACTTAGCCAAGCAACGGTTTGCATAGGTAGGGTGGTTAAACATGGCAATTGGTTACAAGTAGGAGGCTGACAAGAAGAACATGGGCATCGAGGCAAAACTATAGATCGAGACTACTAGTAATAGGCGAAGATAGTAAAGTTATCGGGGTTCGGTCATCTTGCCTGAAGAGAAGACGTTCGGTTCGAAAGAAGGGTCCTCGTGCTCAAACTCGTTGGAAACCTCGTGCTCAACCTCGTTGGAAAACTCGTGCTCAACTTCCGGCTCTAAACAAGACAAACACACCAAGCACCAATCAACACGATGCAATGCGCACTCGAAAAACATGAATGCATGAAGGATGCACTAGGGATGCACATGGAGCACGTAAAACATCACTCAAGCAAAACACCTCAAAACAAGATAACAACCTGATATTATTAATCTACACAGAAAATCACCCAAGTTTGATATAAGATTCGCTGAAATCGGAGTTACGGGCTAAAAGTTATGCCCGAAACAAGATTTGAGCGAAAACTGAAAATTACAGCAACATAGCATCTTTGGAGCTCAAAATAATTAATCTACAGCACCCAAAAAGCATGGCAAAGGACTTGAACATAAACTAGATATAAAGTACAGCAACTAGGTCCAAAGTGCACCCCAAACGGAGTCACGGATCAATAGCAATGATCTTGGACATATTGAGCTTTGAAATAAAATTCTGGCAGCAGAATTTTATTGAAAGTTTGGAGCAAAAGATAAGCATGCTACAGCCACTCAAATGGACATGTGAGGACATGGATGGAAAGACAACAATATATACTTCAAGGAACAATCAAAATCCACCCCAAAACTATCATGCTTTGTCCTACAACATCACACGAACATGGCATCGGAACGTTACAGATTTCAGACTTAGTGAAATTTCACTAAGTCCTAAAACAGCAATATCATCATAGCAACAAAAAGAGCATGTTTGAGTCACATCGAAACTAAACATGGCAAAGGGTAAGCACCTCATCAAAATACATATGAAGGTGATCCCGAAACACACAAGCATGCTTCAAAGAGGTGAACACACCGATTACAACGAGCTCAACAAGATGGCATTTCATAACAAGTGAAAACACAACATGTGAACATGGCACTTTGCATCGATGATAACAAGGCAACAATAAATCTACCATGCAACCTATCACACCCAACACGTAGTTCGTGGCAAGACGAACACGTGGACATGTCATTTGCATTGTTTGGACAAACGAGCTAAAAGTTATCACAAGTCAAAGGTGGCATGAAAATAACACATAACAGCAGTTTATAACATCATGCACTCTTGCAACAGCAAAACAAGTGTCAAGATGACATCTAACATGCATGACTACAACAGGTAAAACGTAGAGGACATCTCCACGAACATCTGGACATGCTACACGCGCAAAACGGAGCAGCAGGTAAAAAGTTAGAGCAGGTCAAAGTAAGCATATCAGATTAACAGAACAGAGACTAGGGTTTGAATTAGACCTCAGATCGGATCTGAGATGAACAGTAGCGGGTGAACAGTGACGGGGGCCCAGATCTGCAGAAGTGGCGGTGGGCCGGCGGCGCGCAGGGGCGCGGCCCAGTCGGCGGGGCACCTGGCGAGGGAGAGGCGGCCCACGCGCGGGGCGCGGCGCGGCCCAGCCGGGGCGGCGTGGCCGGGTTGGGCCCTTGGGGCGAAGAGGGCGGCGGCCCAGCTCGGTGGACTGGAGCAGCGCGGCGGCCCGGAGGCGACCTGAGGCGAAGCGGGGCGACGCGGCCTGGGGGGGTCCGGCGAGTGGGCCGAGCCCAGGCGGCGGGACGGTGATGTGGTCCTCTGGCGCGGCGCAGATCGAAGGCTGGCCCAGCCGGAGGCGCTGGGAGCCGGCTGGAGCGCTCGCCTGGTGCGGTCGCTCGACCGCTGGGGCCGCGTTGACTCCGGGCGCCGATCCGGATCTGGATCGTGGCAGCCCCGAGCCGCGGTGGCTGGAACCTACGGTGGATCCCCTCGGGATCCGGGAGGAGCTGTGGATCTGGGAAAAAAAGAAAAAAAAAGGAAGGGATCTAGAGGAGGAAGAAGAAGGGATAGGGATGCCAAAATTAGACCTAGGGGGGTCTATATGTAGCAGTTTTAGACTAGGGTTAGGAGACTAGGGGTGTTTAGGAGCCCTCCGATCGTGATCCAACGGATCCGATCGCGGGGATGATTTAAAAGGACCAGACGGAGATAAAAGAAAGCAGTAGGGGTATTTCCGGGACACGAAGTGAAGGCACATCGGACCCACACGGACAACGGAGGGAAAAGTCAACGGAGTCCAAACGAGACGAGATTTTAGAGGCGGGTTGCACACAACAAAACAACAACACCCAACACAACCTCGCGGCACACCGGTAACGAAAAACGCCCGAACAACAAAGTAGGCCTACGGGACGTCACGGACACGTGAGGGAGCTCCGGAACACGAAACGGACAACGGGAAGAAACGCCACGAACCGGAAGCAACCCACAACACAAATGCAATGCAATGCACATGTCTACATGATATGAATGAAAGCCACACACTCACACAACAAAACGACGAAAGCCCGAAAGACAAAGAACCCGAAATGGAAATAGATGAAGCCGGAGATTTATTATATACCCAAAAGGGAAAGTATTACATCCGGGGCATTACAAACTCTCCTCTACTACAAAAAGATCTCGTCCCGAGATCTAGGACTGGAAAAAGGAAGGGTACTCGGAACGAAGATGATCTTCTCGTTCCCAGGTAGCTTCTCGGTCTGTGTGATGTGACCACTTGACTTTCAGAAACTTGATGGACTTGTTGCGAGTCTTGCGTTCGGTTTCTTCGAGAATTGCAACTGGATGCTCTCGGTAGGAAAGGTCTTGTTGAAGATCAATCTCCTCAAACGGAATCATGCGCTCAGGTGCCTTGAAGCATTTGCGAAGCTGAGACACATGGAAGACATCATGAACATTTGCAAAGTTGGAAGGGAGCTCGAGCTGATAGGCTAGATCGCCTCTTTTGCCAAGAATTTTGAAAGGCCCGACGTATCTAGGAGCAAGTTTTCCTTTGATACCGAATCTCTGGGTTCCTTTCATCGGAGAAACTCGGAGATAGACATGATCATCGATGTCGAAAGCCAGATCACGATGCTTTCCGTCATAGTAGCTCTTCTGACGCGACTGAGCGGCCTTGAGATTCTCACGTATGACTTTGCACATTTCTTCGGCTTCAGAGATCAAATCATTGCCAAGAAGTTGGCGTTCGCCTGTTTCAGACCAGTTGAGAGGGGTACGGCACTTTCTGCCATAGAGAATTTCAAACGGTGCTTTGCCTGCACTTGCTTGAAAGCTGTTGTTGTAAGAGAACTCGGCAAATGGAAGACAGTCTTCCCATTTCATGCCGAAGGAGATGACACAGGCTCTTAGCATATCTTCAAGGATCTGATTCACACGCTCGACTTGACCACTAGTCTGAGGGTGAAAGGCAGTGCTGAACCTGATCTTCGTGCCCATGGCGGACTGAAAGGAGTCCCAGAACCTTGATGTGAACAAGCTGCCACGGTCTGAGGATATCACTTGAGGAATGCCATGTAGGGACACAATTCTGGAAGTGTACAGCTCTGCAAGTTGAGCTGCATTGATTGATTCTTTGACTGGAAGAAAGTGAGCGACTTTGGTAAGCTTGTCAATCACCACAAAGATAGCATCATTGCCTCGCTTGGATTTAGGAAAACCAGTGACGAAGTCCATTTCAATGTGGTCGAACTTCCACTCAGGAATAGGAAGAGGTTGGAGAAGACCGGCTGGACGTTGATGTTCTGCTTTCACTCTTCGGCATACATCACATTCATTCACGAATTGGGCAATTTCCCTTTTCATGCGTGTCCACCAGTAAGATTGCTTGAGGTCTTGATACATCTTGGAACTGCCAGGATGAATGGAAAGGAGAGAGTCATGAGCTTCTTCCATTATGAGCTTCCTGAGATCACCTTTGGGAACAACGAGTCTGTCCTCGAAGAACAAGGTATCTCTCTCATCAACACGGAAGCACTTGTATTTTGGAGTGCCCTTTGCAATCCCATGTTTCACCTTCTTCACCATGGTATCACTGAGCTGAGCCTCACGGACTTGATCTTCCAAGGTAGGAGCAATTTGGAGATTAGCAAGAAAACCCTGCGGAACAACCTGAAGGTTGAGCTTCCTGAAAGCTTCACAAAGCTCAGGCTGATGTGGCTTGATAAGAAGGCTGTTGCAATATGCCTTTCTGCTCAAAGCATCTGCAATCACATTCGCCTTGCCTGGAGTGTACTCAATGCTGGGGTTGTACTCTTGGATCATCTCGACCCAACGAGTCTGGCGGAGGTTCAGATGCGGCTGTGTGAAGATGTACTTCAAGCTCTTGTGATCAGTGAAGATGTCGACCTTTCTGCCCAACAACAGATGTCTCCACGTAATCAGAGCATGTACCACAACTGCTAGCTCGAGATCATGTGTGGGATAGTTCTTCTCAGCTGGCTTTAGCTGACGAGAAGTGTATGCCACAATTCTCTTCTCTTGCATAAGCACACCACCAAGACCTTGAAGAGAAGCGTCACAGAACACTTCATAGGGCTTGGATTCATCTGGAGGAATCAGAACTGGAGCGGAAACAAGCTTCTCTTTGAGGGTTTTGAAAGCCACTTCACACTCGGAAGACCAAAAGTATTTGACATTCTTCTGAAGGAGGTTGGAAAGAGGCTTGGCAATCTTGGAGAAGTTCTCCACAAACCTTCTGCAATAGCTGGCAAGACCCAGAAAACTGCGGAGCTGCTTGACGTTCTAAGGAGCTTCCCAGTTGACAATTGCTTCAACTTTCTCGGGATTAACCGCAATATCGTCAGCTGAGATAATGTGGCCCAGGTACAAAACCTTATCGAGCCAAAACTCGCACTTTGAGAACTTGGCATAGAATTTATGCTCTCGGAGTCGATCAAGAACCAGACGCAAGTGCTTTTCGTGATCTTCTTCATTCTTGGAAAACACCAGAATATCATCCAGATACACAAGCACAAATTCGCCAGTATAGGGGTTGAAGATGTAATGCATCATCCTTGAAAAGGTAGGAGGAGCATTGGCGAGACCGAAGGACATGACGGTATACTCATATGAACCGTAGCTCGTTCTGAAGGCCGTCTTGGGAATGTCTTCCTCGCGAATGCGAATTTGATGATAGCCCATTCGGAGGTCAAGCTTAGAGAACACTTTAGCTCCTTTGAGCTGCTCAAAGAGTTCGTTGATGTTGGGGAGCGGATACTTGTTCTTAATCGTCTTCTTGTTCAATGGCCGGTAGTCAACACAGAGACGCTCCGTGCCATCTTTCTTCTTGACAAATAAGACACCACAGCCCCACGGAGATGTACTAGGCCTGATGAGACCCATACGCTCCTGTTCATCCAACTGTTTCTTCAATTCCTTCAATTCATCTGAAGAGAGCTTGTATGGACGCCGACAAACAGGTTCGGTGCCCGGCTCGAGTTCAATGACAAACTCGACCTGACGGTGTGGTGGCATGCCTGGAAGTTCTTCTGGAAAGACGTCTTGATATTCATTCACCACTGGAATTTGCTCTATGGCATTAATTTCACCCTTATCATTAAGAGAGAAAAGCCGAATAGTATTATCCCTGGAGGCGAAGATAATCACATCTTCATCAGAATGAGTCAATTTGACTTCCTTTTGAGCGCAATCAATGTGAGCATCATGCTGAGAAAGCCAATCCATTCCGAGAATGAGGTCGATGTCAGAATGACCAAGAATCACCGGAGAAGCCAAAAATCGATAATCACCCATGCGAATAGAAACATCCGGAGCATATATACTGGAATGCATCAATCTACCCGGAGAAACAACTGATAACTCCCTTGGCAAACTTTTGATGCCCACATCATACTTGGATGCAAAAGGTTGAGACATGAAAGAGCATGAAGCACCCGAATCAAATAACACTTTAGCTGGAAAAGAGTTTACTGGAAGGTTACCCAGAATGACATCAGAAGAAGCTTCGGCTTGTGCTGCATTCATCAGATTGACCCTTGCAGACTTTGGATCGTGCTTGACAATAGCTGAACTCATAGGTGGTGGAGGAGGAAGACGCTTCGGATTCGGACATCTGTTGGCATAGTGACCTTTCTGAGTGCATTTGTTGCAAGTCACTTCTGAGAGAGGACGGAACTGAGAGCCACTGGACTTGGAGCCTTGAGAATGAAACTGCTTCTTCGACTGGTTGCTTGGGTTGGGTGGGTGGGAGAAACCACGGCCACTAGAGTTCTTGTTGTTGGAGTTGTTGAAGTTGCTGGAGTTGTTGTATGGAGCTCGAATCATTGGAGGAGGAGGAAGCCAGAATTTCTGTTGTTTCGCAGCCAACTGAGACGATGAGGTAGAGTGAACAGCATCTCGAATTCTCTTCTTAGAAGCCTCCATCTTAAGCTGAGCTGCTTCTTGTTTCAAAGCCATATTATAGAACTTATCGAATTCGTCTGGCTCGAACAAAGTGAGAGCAAGCTGAAGTTCATCTTTGAGACCTCCACGGAACTGATAGATTTTGCTCTTTGCATCAGGTATGTCTTGCTTTGCATAGCGAGCGAGGTTTTGGAACTTGACATTATACTGATAGACTGACATGGAGCCCTGCTTGAGGTTGCGGAATTGCTCACGCATACCCTCGATAACACTTGTAGGAATGTGATGCGAGCGGAAATCCTTGCAGAAATTCTCCCAAGAGATCACTTGACCCGGCCTTGAGTCTTTGTACTGCTGCCACCAGTCAGCTGCTTGATCTTTCAGTTGGAAGGCTGCAAACTTCACATAGTCATCTTCTTTCACGTTACTGCACTCAAAATGCTTCTTGATATCGGTCAGCCAATCCTCAGCATCAAGAGGGTCGACACAGTAACTGAAAGCTTTAGGATTGTTGGCCAAGAACTGGTTGAGGGTAGCATGGTGCTGCTGGAAGAAGTTGCCTTGGTTCATTGGAACGCCCTGATTAGCTTGATTAGCTTGCATAGCTTGCATTTGCTGCATCATCTGCATCATCAACTGAGTGTTCTGAGCAGTAGTCTGCATAATTGCTCTCCAAGCCTCAGGCGGAGGAGGAGGGGAAGGAGGATGCTCTGGAACCTCTTCCACCTCTGGGTTGGCATTCGGAACCTTTTTCGGAGCCATCCTGTAAGAGATGACCACGAACCAGCAATTGATTGACAAAAGGAATAAGCTGAATCAATGGAATGAATTGCAACAAGTCTTCACAATAATCATTCGAACAATAAGAACGAATGAAATCATCCGAACAAGAGGAACGAATGAATTTCTCAGTTAATTGATAACATCAGTCTTCACGAGAAGCCACATAGGGATCAAAAGGATAAAATAAAAAAACAACAAGGTACGGAAAGGAACAAACACAAGAAAGGAGTTTCGTTCTAACATCTTTGTGCTGAAAGCATATGAACGCGTTACGAAAAGGTTTTGCAATCCCCGGATCAGCATAGCCAAGGACCCTTTAAGATGCAACTCCTGATAGTAACCTCGGTCATATAACTCCTTCACTCAATGTCGAACCCCGAACTCACTAACCTGCATTCGTTGGAAGAATGCCTACGATCTACTGGATAAAACCCACCTATAGCTTTCCGAAAGATTCCAGTTATGCAATCAGGTGTTGGGGATACACGGGAAGCACCGCGCAATCAACTCTAACCTACATCCAGGTGTATCCATCCTTCAACACATAACCAGTCTTTCTCGGAAACTGTGTACCTCGGACCTTCGAAAAGTATCCACTATAACAAGCTATGGCAATACTCCCGAACTACCTCCCCAGTACTGGGTGATGTCGGGGTTATCTTGCCACTGGCCGTATAGGGGAGATTTTCGATGTCGGCCGTCTTAAGTATTTAGTACTGCTGCGATATGCTTGTTACAATGATACCCCGAAGCTCAACTACTCGGTAACAGGAGGCATCGGGAACAATATCCTTGTCACAAGAACATCGAAACAATCCCAGAATACTCACGGGATTCCTAAAAAAAAAATTTTGTGCAAATTTTGAAGATAGGAGAGACAAGAGTAGACGTCAGGAGTCCTCACCAGAGAGAAAGGGGATGAGAAGCAAAGAATCCTACTCTCCGATATAATATAGGACTCAAAAAGTTTTCAGTGTGTGCCTAGACTCAACCGTCAACGGTTCGATCAAACAGTGGGGGCTCCTAGGTCGGAGAAGGCTCTGAATACCAACTTGTAATGCCCAGGATGGAGTTATACCTCCTACGTGTCGAGGCACGACTTAAAGGCATAAGTCCATCCTAGAATGATCTCAAGTTTGGTAATCTTTGCACAACTCATGTAAAAGAGGGATAGTAAACTGAAAATAGTTGGCTTACAATCGCCACGTCACAGAATAACAGTACAAGTCTCAAACATCATACATTAAGATCACTACAACCCTCTAAGGGCAAAAGCCAAATGTCAAAGTACCAAACTCAGATAAAAAAAACAACCACAGGCGGATCGAATCCTAGTAAGAGACTCCACTACTGATCGTCCGGGTAGCGCACGTAGTAACGACTACGCTCCTCGTCGTACTCCCAATCCAGCTCGGTGCCATCACCTGGATAGCTCACAGCTGGACCTGCATCTGGTGTGTGAAGTAACTGTGAGCCACAGAGGACTCAGCAATCCCGTTCCCGGGTAACAGAACTATCAAAGCCTTTAGGTGAGGGAAAAGGCTGAAGAAAGAACAAGTCTGCAGCAGCAACTAGCATCTAGCTTACGCAAGTGAGAGCGAGAAGAGAAGGCATCGGCGAGAAGTGATCACGAAGTGATCCTAGCTACAAGCTCACAAGCATAACCCCTCCGTGTTCAACTCCCGAATCCCGATTCGGAAATTGACAGTCACGGAACACACGCTGGTAGTGTATTAGTATCCTTGTGTCAAGTTATCTACAACTGGAATTAACAAGCTCCCATCTGCCACATAACCGCGGGCACGGCTTTCGAAAGTTCAAACCCTGCAGGGGTGTTCCAACTTGACCCATTACAAGCCCACGATCCGCGGAGTCGCAACTCCAAAGTGGGAAGACCCGAGTATCCTCGGAATCCCGTGCTCAAGATATACCGAGCTAAGGTAAGGCTAATCCAGCAAATCCTCCCGGCGTGCCGACACCCTGATAGTAGCCGCGCGTATCTCGTCTCAGGCCACGACCGGATGGGTGATCCCACAGGTTTTTACCAAACCTTGAGTTTCCTCGAGGTGGCCCCGCGTAACCCCCGTTTCGGACCAACACTCATGTGGAGCACTGGCCCGGGGTTGTTGATTAAGAAAAGGGTTTATAACTCCCTATGCAAGTTTAGTTTGTTATTAGGCAAAATAGTACCAATGTTGGGATTTGCTGGAAAAGACTTAGCACTTAGCGGTTTATCGAGGGGGTCCCATACACCCCAACCGTGTTAGGAACGCATAATCAAGGAACATAAAACCGGCTTATACGGATCCTAACGGCATGAGTGGAACAAAACACCAAGCAAAAGGCTTAGCCTTCCACCCTTGCCAATATATATGTGATTTCAATTTAAGCATTTATATAGTGTGATATAACCCAACCAAACTTCAACATGGAGCAAGCATCTTCACTTCACCTGCAACTAGCAACGCTATAAGAAGGGCTGAGCGAAGCGTACTTAGCCAAGCAACGGTTTGCATAGGTAGGGTGGTTAAACATGGCAATTGGTTACAAGTAGGAGGCTGACAAGAAGAACATGGGCATCGAGGCAAAACTATAGATCGAGACTACTAGCAATAGGCGAAGATAGTAAAGTTATCGGGGTTCGGTCATCTTGCCTGAAGAGAAGACGTTCGGTTCGAAAGAAGGGTCCTCGTGCTCAAACTCGTTGGAAACCTCGTGCTCAACCTCGTTGGAAAACTCGTGCTCAACTTCCGGCTCTAAACAAGACAAACACACCAAGCACCAATCAACACGATGCAATGCGCACTCGAAAAAACATGAATGCATGAAGGATGCACTAGGGATGCACATGGAGCACGTAAAACATCACTCAAGCAAAACACCTCAAAACAAGATAACAACCTGATATTATTAATCTACACAGAAAATCACCCAAGTTTGATATAAGATTCGCTGAAATCGGAGTTACGGGCTAAAAGTTATGCCCGAAACAAGATTTGAGCGAAAACTGAAAATTACAGCAACATAGCATCTTTGGAGCTCAAAATAATTAATCTACAGCACCCAAAAAGCATGGCAAAGGACTTGAACATAAACTAGATATAAAGTACAGCAACTAGGTCCAAAGTGCACCCCAAACGGAGTCACGGATCAATAGCAATGATCTTGGACATATTGAGCTTTGAAATAAAATTCTGGCAGCAGAATTTTATTGAAAGTTTGGAGCAAAAGATAAGCATGCTACAGCCACTCAAATGGACATGTGAGGACATGGATGGAAAGACAACAATATATACTTCAAGGAACAATCAAAATCCACCCCAAAACTATCATGCTTTGTCCTACAACATCACACGAACATGGCATCGGAACGTTACAGATTTCAGACTTAGTGAAATTTCACTAAGTCCTAAAACAGCAATATCATCATAGCAACAAAAAGAGCATGTTTGAGTCACCTCGAAACTAAACATGGCAAAGGGTAAGCAACTCATCAAAATACATATGAAGGTGATCCCGAAACACACAAGCATGCTTCAAAGAGGTGAACACACCGATTACAACGAGCTCAACAAGATGGCATTTCATAACAAGTGAAAACACAACATGTGAACATGGCACTTTGCATCGATGATAACAAGGCAACAATAAATCTACCATGCAACCTATCACACCCAACACGTAGTTCGTGGCAAGACGAACACGTGGACATGTCATTTGCATCGTTTGGACAAACGAGCTAAAAGTTATCACAAGTCAAAGGTGGCATGAAAATAACACATAACAGCAGTTTATAACATCATGCACTCTTGCAACAGCAAAACAAGTGTCAAGATGACATCTAACATGCATGACTACAACAGGTAAAACGTAGAGGACATCTCCACGAACATCTGGACATGCTACACGCGCAAAACGGAGCAGCAGGTAAAAAGTTAGAGCAGGTCAAAGTAAGCATATCAGATTAACAGAACAGAGACTAGGGTTTGAATTAGACCTCAGATCGGATCTGAGATGAACAGTAGCGGGTGAACAGTGACGGGGGCCCAGATCTGCAGAAGTGGCGGTGGGCCGGCGGCGCGCAGGGGCGCGGCCCAGTCGGCGGGGCACCTGGCGAGGGAGAGGCGGCCCACGCGCGGGGCGCGGCGCGGCCCAGCCGGGGCGGCGCGGCCGGGTTGGGCCCTTGGGGCGAAGAGGGCGGCGGCCCAGCTCGGCGGACTGGAGCAGCGCGGCGGCCCGGAGGCGACCTGAGGCGAAGCGGGGCGACGCGGCCTCGGGGGGTCCGGCGAGTGGGCCGAGCCCAGGCGGCGGGACGGTGATGTGGTCCTCTGGCGCGGCGCAGATCGAAGGCTGGCCCAGCCGGAGGCGCTGGGAGCCGGCTGGAGCGCTCGCCTGGTGCGGTCGCTCGACCGCTGGGGCCGCGTTGACTCCGGGCGCCGATCCGGATCTGGATCGTGGCAGCCCCGAGCCGCGGTGGCTGGAACCTACGGTGGATCCCCTCGGGATCCGGGAGGATCTGTGGATCTGGGAAAGAAAGAAAAAAAAAGGAAGGGATCTAGAGGAGGAAGATGGGATAGGGATGCCAAAATTAGACCTAGGGGGGTCTATATGTAGCAGTTTTAGACTAGGGTTAGGAGACTAGGGGTGTTTAGGAGCCCTCCGATCGTGATCCAACGGATCCGATCGCGGGGATGATTTAAAAGGACCAGACGGAGATAAAAGAAAGCAGTAGGGGTATTTCCGGGACACGAAGTGAAGGCACATCGGACCCACACGGACAACGGAGGGAAAAGTCAACGGAGTCCAAACGAGACGAGATTTTAGAGGCGGGTTGCACACAACAAAACAACAACACCCAACACAACCTCGCGGCACACCGGTAACGAAAAACGCCCGAACAACAAAGTAGGCCTACGGGACGTCACGGACACGTGAGGGAGCTCCGGAACACGAAACGGACAACGGGAAGAAACGCCACGAACCGGAAGCAACCCACAACACAAATGCAATGCAATGCACATGTCTACATGATATGAATGAAAGCCACACACTCACACAACAAAACGACGAAAGCCCGAAAGACAAAGAACCCGAAATGGAAATAGATGAAGCCGGAGATTTATTATATACCCAAAAGGGAAAGTATTACATCCGGGGCATTACACCCCTGGTGCCCTACTTTGACCCGTATTTTAGCCCGTGACGAGAAAATCCTAGATCAGAAGTTCTTTTCCCAGTTTTCGTCGCGGAGCCGCCGCCACCCTCTGTTCTTCTTCGGGAGGGCTAATCTGGAGGCTGATTTGGCCTCCGGAGAGGGGAGATCGTCGCCATCGTCATCATCATCACCACTCCATCCTCCCTCCATGACTTCTCCTTCCATGTGTGAGTAATTCCCTGCTGTAGGCAAGGGGGGTGGTAGGGATTGGATGAGTTAGATCATGTAATAGTTTGTCAGATCGTTGGGGGCATGTTGCCTATCATCTACTATGGTGTTTATCATCTTTGCTTCAACTTGTTATTCTTAATGCTTGTCACTTAGGGCCCGAGTGCCATGATTTCAGATCTGAACCATATGTGTTTGTATGAATATATTTGTGTTCTTGATCCTATCTATGAGTTGTTTGCACCTATTACGGTTCGGAACCGGCGATCCCAAAAGTGACAGCTTGGGACACCAAAGGGGATGGTCCGTAGTTTGAGGATTACATGTATCCATTGAGTTCATTGCTTTGTTCCGGTGCTCTTTGACAGGAGCACCTTAATCTCCATAAGTTCCTTTTGGCCCCGTTCATAGCGGGATGGTAGGACAAAAATGTTGTGCAAGTTCTTATTGCAAGCACGTACAACTACCTATGGGATACATGCCTAATGTTTGATATTTGCCTAGATGATCATTACTTTTCCGTGTGCCTTGCCCCAAGTTAGATTCATGATATATCTCATCCATGTAGCGCCCAACCATCCATCTCCCTAGCCTACGGTGTTTTAAATCCTGCTGGTTACTAGTTGCTACTTTTGCTATTTACTTTCGCTGTTTACTTTTACTATCACCATCATCACTATCATATCACTGTTACCACTTATCTTTTGTTGCAAGTAAGTATATTTCAGGTGCGGTTGAATTGACAACTCAACTGTCAAAGCTTATAAATACTCTTTGGCTCCCCGTGTGTCGAATCAATAAATTGGGTTATTCTTACCCGCGAAGACTATCTCGATCCCTTACGGTTGAGGGTTATCAACATTATATCTGGATCTTGTTTGATGCGAGACTGTTATTCATTTAAGTCCGAGAGTAATGGTTGTTCTATTTATATGAGCAATATCTCTTATGGTCCTGCACCCTTGAGGAATGGTCTATTCTTATTGAATCTCGATCATGGTAATAAACATGTTCATGATATTGATGCCAAAAGATGCAAAGTTGATAATGATATTGCAACATACTTGTGGCACTGCCATTTAGGTCATATTGGTGTAAAGCGCATGAAGAAACTCCATGTTGATGGACTTTTGGAATCACTTGATTATGAATCATTTGATACTTGCGAACCATGCCTCATGGGCAAGATGACTAAAACACTGTTCTCTGGAACAATGGAGCGTTAATGACTTATTAGAAATAATACATACCGATGTATGCGGTCCGATGAGTGTTGAAGCACGCGGCAGGTATCGTTATTTTCTCACCTGGTATATATACTTGATGAAACACAAGTCTTAAACATTTGAAAAGTTCAAAGAATTTCAGAGTGAAGTAGAGAATCATCGTAACAAGAAAATAAAGTTTCTACGATCCGATTGCGGAGGCGAATATTTGAGTTGCGAGTTTGGTCTTCATTTAAAACAAAGTGGAATAGTTTCACAACTCACGCCGCCTGGAACACAACATCGTAATGGTGTGTACGAACGTCGTAACCGTACTCTATTGGATATGGTGCATTCTATGATGTCTCTTACTTATTTGCCTTTAACATTTTGGGGTTATGCATTAGAGACAATTGCATTCACGTTAAATAGGGCACCATCTAAATCCGCTGAAACGACACCGTATGAACTATGGTTTGGCAAGAAACCAAAGCTATCGTTTCTTAAAGTTTGGGGTTGCGATGCTTTTGTCAAAAAGCTTTAGCCTGATAAGCTCGAACCCAAATCGGAGAAGTGCGTCTTCTTGGGATACCCAAAAGAAACTGTTGGGTACACCTTCTACCACAGATCCGAAGGCAATATTTTTGTTGCTAAGAATGGGTCCTTTCTAGAGAAGGAGTTTCTCTCGAAAGAAGTGAGTTGGAGGAAAGTAGAACTTGAAGATGTAATTGTACCTTCGCTCCAACCGGAAAGTAGATCATCAGAGAAAATCGTTCCCGTG
Source organism: Secale cereale (assembly GCA_902687465.1). Lineage (NCBI taxonomy): Eukaryota > Viridiplantae > Streptophyta > Magnoliopsida > Poales > Poaceae > Secale > Secale cereale. The sequence goes on along the minus strand of LR738713.1, from coordinate 570,879,302 downwards.
ATGCCTACACCAACTAGAGAAGAAGCTAATGATAATGATCATGAAACTTCGGATCAGGTTACTACTGAACCTCGAAGGTCGACCAGGACACGTACCGCACCAGAGTGGTACAGTAACCCTGTCCTGGAAGTCATTTTGTTAGACAATGGCAAACCTTCGAACTATGAAGAAGCTATGCTGAGCCCAGATTCCGAAAAATGGCTTGAGGCCATGAAATCTGAGATAGGATCCATGTATGAGAACAAAGTATGAACTTTGATTGACTTGCCCGATGATCGGCAAGCTATAGAGAATAAATGGATCTTCAAGAAGGTATTATTCTAGAGAATAAATGGATCTTCTAGATAGAAACTCATTGAAGATCCATTTATTCTCTATAGCTTGCCGATCATCGGGCAAGTAAATCAAAGTTCATACTTTGTCGAAAACCTTTTGCGACAAGTCGAGCTTTCTAGATAGTAACATTACCATCAACGTCATACATTATCATCAAAGTATGAACGTTGATGGTAATGTTACTATCTAGAAAGCTCGACTTGTCGCAAAAGGTTTTCGACAAGTTCAATGAGTTGACTACGATGAGACTTTCTCACCCGTAGCGATGCTTAAGCATGTCCGAATCATCTTAGCAATTGCCGCATTTTATGATTATGTAATCTGGCAAATGGATGTCAAAACTGCATTCCTTAATGGATATCTGAAAGAAGAGTTGTATATGATGCAACCAGAAGGTTTTGTCGATCCTAAAGGTACTAACAAAGTGTGCAAGCTCCGACGATCCATCTATGGACTAGTGCAAGCATCCCGGAGTTGGAATATACGATTTGATGAGGTGATAAAAGCATATGGTTTTATACAGACTTACGGTGAAGCATGTATTTACAAGAAAGTGGGTGGGAGCTCTGTAGCATTTCTGATATTATATGTGGGTGACATATTGTTGATTGGAAATTATGTAGAATTTTCGGATAGCATAAAAGGCTACTTGAATAAGAATTTTCAATGAAAGATCTCAGTGAAGGTGCTTATATATTGGGCATCAAGATCTATAGAGATAGATCAAGACACTTAAGGACTTTCACAAAGCACATACCTTGACAAAGTTTTGAAAAGGTTCAAAATGGATCAGTTGAAGAAAGGTGATGCGGGGAAAACCCGATTCTAGGATGATCTTTCACGATTAGAGATGAATCCCACGAGGAACGCGAAGAACACGAGAGGAACAAGAGGAAACACTCAAATCAACAAGTTTAGGTCACACATATGCTAGATCCGGGAACACAAAGAGTGATACACGATCCACGATCAACTAAAGACGATACAAGTGGCAATAGTCTTCTCCGTGAGGAGGTCTTGATTTTCTCCCGGAGGAGGTCTTGAATCCGTGTGGATCTTCTCCGTAGAGGTCACAGTCTCTCATGGAGATAAACCACTAAGTATGAGCAATGCTCTAAGTCTATATGAGCTATCATAATGCTAACCCTATAAAGTGTAGGTGGAGTGCTATATATAGTCTAGGAGGGGCGAAGGGGTACATGGGCCTCGGCCCAAAGTCACGCACGCAGGCACAGTCCGGATGATCCAGATGTTGGTCTGGATGATCCGGGCTTCGGGGGTCCGGATGATCCGGGGTGGCGTCCGGATGATCCGGTCGGGTGGCTTCTACCGCGGGAGGTCCGGATGTCCGGGACCTGGTCCGTATGTCCGGGCATGGCCGGATGATCCGGGCTGGGGTCCTGATGGTCCGGCTTCAGCTTCGGAGCTTTGGGTGTCGGGGTGCACATTAGCCAGATCGTCCGGGCTGGGGTGCGGATCATCCGGATAGTTAGGGACTTGGCCAATTTCTCCTCTGTCTTTGTGCTCGTATTCCTTCTTCGATTCCTCTTGCTCCTTAGCTTCTCCATGGCCATCCTCGAGGTACCTGAGTATGCATAGAGTTTTCGATGAGGGTAGTAGCCATGTCTCATGTGAATCGAGAGGGAGTTGAGAGAGGAGTGAAGTCACCTCGGCTTCGAGAGCTCTTGTACGAGCACGTGTCATGGGCCCACTTGGCACTTGGTGAGACGATGATAGGTCCATGGGGATGACCTTGGGATGATGTGCATCATCTCCCCCCTTGTGAAAGATCCGACCTTGGATCGAAATCTTCATAACCATGGAAAGGAGAGAGATCCTTGACGTTGAAGGTATCACTTGATACGTCCAAAACGTATCTATAATTTCTGCTTGCTCCATGCCCTTTTTGTGTGATATTGCTATGATATTTATGCACTTCCATACACTTTTGATCATATTTGGACTAACCTACTAATGGTTGCAAAAGTGCACAATGTTCTTGTTTTACACTTTATTGTGTAGGTATTACTTGGAAATTGACAAAAACGCAAAAGGAGTCGTATTGGAGTAGGACTCTGACTTTCCTGAAATCTGTCTGAGAACGTATTTTAAAGATGGTCACGTTCCGGCACGAAGACGACGTCAAACGGAAAAAGTCTAGTCGCGAAAGTTGTGGAGAATTTCGAGGCGATGCTTCTGGATATAAAATTTGTCCAAATCGGAGTCCGGACGGCCGAGTAAAGCCCGTTTTACTGAGGCCCAAAATCTGATAACGGTAATCCGAGAGTCTATATAAAGAGAGGAAACCTAGGTCACCAAGGGCCACGAATTTTCCTCCTCCCGAGCCGCCGTCTTGGAGGGGAGGACCAGCACCATTGCAGCACCATCTACAAGGAAGAAGGGGGGCCAAGGAGCCGCTGCCCCCTAGGGCCGCCGCCGCCGCCGCGCCACCAAGGGCAGCCGCCGCCGCCTCCGTGGCTGCCGCCGGCCATCTCCTCCTCGCGGGGCTGCACCTCTCCATCAACACCATCATCAACCTCCTCCTCACCATGTCCATGTGTGAGTAGTCTTCTCCGGGGCCGAGGGCTCGTACGTGTAGCTATGTGGTTCTCTCTCTCTCCCATGATGTGATCTTCGTTGTGATCATAGGCTATGTTAATCTAGGGTGATCCCATGATATTTCCCCTTCCTCTATGTATTGGATTGATGTACTCACTTGTCTTTATCTAGTATAATCCCCGAGACCAAGGTGACAGTGGTCTATTGGACATGGATTAGAAAAATATTTTCATGAGTGATTTCCTCTCTTGTGTGTTGATTGAAGATTGAGAGTCTCTTGGTGCTTGTCTTTGACTATCCTTTAGATATGTTGTGGTGATTGTGGGACTCTCTTTGGATGGCCGTGGTGACATTGGGAAATCCTTAGATTGAGAACTACGAACTTTGAGGTGTGCTTTTGTAGCCCTACATAATTCTCGTCCTCTCTTGACCACGAAGGAATGACTTCCGGGTGCATCTCCATTGCATGTTTTATGGGAAATATCACGTGATTCGATTATGTTAATGTTGTTGGGAGTTGCCACTAGTGAAAGTATGATCCCTAGGCCTTGTTTCCACCATTGCAATACCATTTGTGCTCACGTTTACCACTTGTTTGCTTGCTGCACTTTTTATTACAGATTTATATTACTTTGCTTTGCCACTCCTATCATCCATATTTTACCATCTCTTCGCCGAACTAGTGCACCTATACAACTCCTAGTTGTATTAGGTGTGTTGGGGACACAAGAGACTTCTTGTATCTTAGTTGCAGGGTTGCTTGAGAGAGACCATCTGAAAATGCAACTAATCCCCGGGTGGTTTTGGCAATTAATAACAACATATATATCATTGAACTAATAGCTACTTGAGAATCATTTCAGAGAAGTTCAGTGATATGGGTATGGCAATGACTGAAGAAGTGGACCCCTCAAAATGCTAAGGCAAGCATTGGCAAAAGCTCAAGACTCCATTTTTGGTTTAGTGATCCAAGATCACATTGAGTCAATAGGAAAAGCCAATACTATTAAAAGGGGATGAGATTGTGTTGATGATCTGGTTGCTCAAGTGCTTAGTGATATATCTCCTTCAACTATCAGCAACTTTCACTAGAAAACACACTCATAAGTAATCTCGGACCAACCGATTTTCCAAACTCAGTCACACCGAGATGAACCACCTCAGCCATAAGCCAAACCCTAGAAAAATCAGACATTCCGAGTTTGAGATCGGTCTCACCGAAACATGGGCTGCCAAGCTTCTGTAACCGTTTGTCATCATATCGGAATAACCGAGATGATATTTTCGGTCCCACCGAAACTAGCAAGTTCCTGTCTTGACTCAAATCGGAATAACCGAGATGGTATTTTCGGTCCCACCGAAAACCCCAACGTTCACATTATTTGAACTTTCGGTCTGACCGAGTTGTCAACTTCGGTCTCACCGAGATTGCTCAATTATGTGTGTAACGGTTGGATTTTTGTGTGGAGGCTATATATACCCCTCCACCTCCTCTTCATTCATGGAGAGAGCCATCAGAAAGAACTACCACTCCTACCTTACACTTTCTGAGAAGAGAACTACCTACCCTTGTGTTGAGATCAAGTTGCTCCACTCCCACCATATGAAACTTGATTTCTAACCTTCCCAAGTTGCTTTCCACTCAATCCTTTCTTCCACCACAGCCAAATCAGTGAGGAGAGTTGAGTGTTGGGGAGATTATCATTTGAAGCACAAGAGCAAGGAGTTCATCATCATCTACAACATCTATTACCTTTTGGAGGGTGGTGCCTCCTAGATTGGTTAGGTGTCGCTTGGGAGCCTCCGTCATCGAGATGTGGAGTTGAACCAAGAAGTTTGTAAGGGCAAGGAGATCGCCTACTTCGTGAAGATCTACCCCGAGTAAGGCTAGCCCTCCGTGGGCGTAGGCCATGATGGAATAGACAAGGTTGCTTCTTCGTGGACCCTTCGTGGGTGGAGCCCTCCGTGGACTCGCGCAGCCATTACCCTCCGTGGGTTGAAGTCTCCATCAACGTGGATGTACGATAGCACCACCTACCGGAACCACGGGAAAAATCACCGCGTCTCCAAATTGCGTTTGCTCTTCTCCACCTCCCTTTACTACATGTGCAATTTACTTTCCGCTGCCTATACTCTAGAATTGCATGTGTAGGGTGATACTTGTCTTGATCATAATTGTGAATCTGCCAAAAACTGTTCTTGATCAAAAGGCAGAATTTTTATAATTACAAGTAGTCTAATCACCCCCCCTCTAGACATACTTTCGATCCTACAAGTGGTATCAGAGCTTTGGTCTCCATTGTATTGGTTTCCATTGCATTGGACTCCATATGCTTGGTTTCACAACCTAGGAGAGTATGGCGTCTAGTGAGGGTAATTATCGTAGAGGTCCTTACTTTGATGGTACAAATTTTGCTAGTTGGAAGCATAAAATGAAAATGCATATTCTTGGTCATAACCCAGCCGCATGGGGCATTATTTGTGTTGGTATGCAAGGTGAATTATTCGAAGAAGGAAAAGTTCCGGATCGCGAAGCTACACCGGAAGAGTTGCGGATGTTGCAAAACAATGCTCAAGCTTGTGACATTCTCTTCAGTGCTTTGTGTCCCGAGGAGTTCAACAAAATCAGCCGTCTTGAGAATGCTAAAGAGATTTGGGATACTTTGGTTGAAATGCACGAAGGTACCGAGTTTGTGAAGGAATCAAAGCTAGATATTCTTCAAGGTCAACTTGACAAGTTCAAGATGAAGGATGGTGAAGGAGTCGCTGAAATGTACTCTAGGCTTGCTCTGATCACAAATGAGATTGCCGGCTTAGGAAGCGAAGAAATGACCGACCGATTCATCATCAAGAAGATTCTAAGAGCTTTGGATGGAAAGTATGACACCGTGTGCACTTTGATCCAAATGATGCCAAATTACAAGACTCTCAAGCCAACTGAAGTCATTGGAAGAATTGTTGCTCATGAGATGACACTTAAGGATAAGGAAGAGCTTCACAACAAGTCAAGCGGTGCTTACAAAGCTACAAGTGATGCTCCCAAAACCTCAAGTGACAAGTTAATTTCCAATGAAGAGATAAGCCTAATGGTTAAGAACTTCAACAAATTCTACAAGAATAGAGGCAAAGAGAGAAGCTCAAAGTCTAGATCATATGATGAAAAGAGATCTTCTAGTCGTGATCGAAACTGCTACAATTGTGGAAGACCCGGACACTACTCAAATGAGTGTACGGCTCCCCACAAGAGAAGAGAAGAATCTCCAAGAAGAAGATCAAGAGATGAGTCACCTCGGAAAGAGAGAAGGAGTAGAGATGATCGTTATGAACGAAGACCCTCTCGGAGAAGCAAGGATTCGGAGAGGAAAGACAAGTCATCAAGGAGCTACACAAGGAGAAGACATCAAGCTCATGTAGGTGAATGGGTCTCCGGCTCCGACTCCGACAATCAATCCGATGGAAGCTATCACTCCGACTCCGACTACAGTCAAGATGAAGGTGTTGCCGGTCTTGCACTCGTATCCTCCAACTCCAACTCCTACGACTTATTTGATTCACCAAATGAGGGAATTGGAAGATGCTTCATGGCTAAAGGCCCCAAGGTATCACACCCTGAATTCATTGACTTCAATAGTGATGAGGATGACTTGCTTGGTGAAGATGAGCTCTTGCATGATAAATCTAGTGAGCTTAGTAACGATGAAAATGCTAGTAGTCTTTATAGTCAAGAAGAGTCGAATGGCAATGCTATGAAGGAGATTGAGCGTCTAACTAAAGAACTAAACACTCTTAAGTTAGCTCATGAAACAACTCAAGAAGATCATAGAGAGCTCCTAAGATCTCATGAGAAGCTATGCTTTGAGAAGCTCACTCTAGAGCAAGAACATGAGTTTCTAAAAGCGATCAATGACGATCTTCGAAAGAAGAGTTCTTCATATCTTGCCAAACGACTTCTCCTGTCTAATTTCTTGCCACCTATTAAGACTAAGCATGACAAGCATAAGAAAAATTCTTCCTCTAGTAGTAACAATAACCATGTTAAATCTAATATTGTTGCTTCTAGTAGTTCTCTTGATTCCACTAACAATGTTTCAAGCCAAGTTACACTTGAGCAAGAGAATAGTTTATTGAAAGGGATCATAGAGAAAGGTGTCTACAAGAGTCTTGCCGGAAGCAAGAACTTTGAGGAAATTGTTCGCAAGCAAGGAAGGCACCGGAAGAATCAAGGAATTGGTTTTGAGCGAAAGTTCAACGCCGAAGGTGTTGAGTGGGAAGAAGGTCAATACCCTACTCCACAGTTTGTTTCTCAAAAGGAGAAGTATGATCCTACTTCTTCCAATGTGGAACAAGCTCAAGATGACCTTCCACCACAAGACCACAAGCTAAAAGCCAAGGACAAGCTTCAAGAGGAGATTGATGCATTCATTGAAGCACCTCAAGCCATGGTCAAGTGGGTTCCCAAGGACACATCAAGTTCTACTTCGTCAAGCTCAACTACAACCCCAAGGATTCCCATCAAGATGATGTGGATCCCGAAGAAGAAGAACTAGAAGGTTCTTGAGGGTGACTCCGCCAACATACTTCACTCACATTCATTTTGGCAACTTGTGCAATCAACTTCCACATCATGCACTAGTTCATGGAGTCACAAACCCTCTTGTTGGTAAGTCAAGGGACAAGGTAATCATTGCTTTCATGGACATCATCTATTGTGAACTTCAATCTATGTCTATGGATATCCCTGTTTGTTCCTTGTGGGACTAACCCATGTAGGTATTGAAAGTGCCCTAATCAAAAGGATAGCTCCCAACTCTTGATGATCTACATCAACATTGAGCATCCACATCTTCAACATCTACATGAAGTCTTCTACGTCAACCCAAGGTTAGTTTGACCCTTTAAAAGGGGTTCTCACATCTAGGGGGAGCTTTGCTCTAAACATTGAGCTAAAGCATCTTCAAATGATGTGAACACATCAATGCTTTATGTAAAAGTGGTAACCCCACTTGTGCTTAAACGATGAGTATGACCTATGATCAAATGTTCTCATTTGGCTCCTAAGTCAAAATACTCATATATAGATGACCTAGTCATCGACAAATTGTGTGCTAGTAGCTAGAGTTTTGGTTGTGCATGTTTGACACATATTTCATTTGCTATCTTATTGTGTGAGCATGTTGAATGCATGATTTTATCCATTCGAGGACATCCATTTGTTGTTTTGGTTGTTTTGATTTTTCTGGCCAAATGGATGGACAAGAATGCCTAAGTACCTCCCCTAGCTATCTATGCTTTCTTGTCTCAAATCCTATTCATGCTTATATCACAAACTTTGAACAAGTCATTTTCGGACCCTCCGAGTGAGGAGCACTCGGAGCCACCGATCCGTCAAGGGCTAACTTCCAAAACCTTCTAAGTGATTTTCGGACAGACCAACTTTCTCCCACTCGGTCAAACCGAAAACATTTAGACTGATCTAGGTTTCATCTCGATGAAACCGAGTTGTAAGTTTCGGCGTGACCGAAATGCATAACTGCCTGGCAGTTATCCATCTCGGTGACACTGAGTTTTTCAACTCGGTCCCACCGACAACAAAGGGATATAAATACTGAGGGCAGCGCGCGTTGATTATTCCTTCAAACGTTTTCGCTCCCACGTCCCTTGTTGCCGTCGCCCTGATCTCCGGATCGTCGCCGTCGTCGCCTGTGCGCCCTTGCCGCAGGTCTCCACCGCCGTCAACGGATTTCTCCTCTGCGCCGTTGCCGCCGTAGAGGGACTCCACCAAGTTAGGGTGAGTCTCGATCCCTCTCGTGCTCCCCATCCGATTCAATGCACGTTTGGTTTGCCCTATATCTGGCCACGTTTGAAATCTTCCTTAAACATCAGATCGGTTCGTTTGAACTAGCTTCGAGTAAAATTCTTAGGGTTAGGTTTCCACGGAATACATCTCGGTGAAACCGATTTTAAAAACTCGAAATGACCGATTTGGCCTCTGGCCATTGCACTGCACCTTTCGGTCCAACCGAGTCGTGCAAATCGGTGTGACCGAAGTAGAGTCTTAGTGAAACCCTAGTGCTTCGGCAGGACCGAAACCCACTTTGGTCTGACCGAAAGTGGTGTGGTAAGCTTCTGTTACACACTTCGGATTCACCGAAACTGAAAATCGGTTTGACCGAAATGCATTCTGTGAAAACTTAAAACTAAAATTTGAACTCATTTTTTTGCAAAAACCTCTGCAGTTTGTGATAACTCTTCTTCTCTGCCTATACCTTATCTATTCACAGGTTGTCAGCCATGTCAGATGCCAGTGACAGCCAGAACAGATCAGAGTCACCTTTTGCGGACATTCTGGAAGCAGACACTAGTCCTGAGGCTAGCAGTCCAGTTGATGATGGTGAGAGGAGTACACCTAGTGGCTTGCCTCCTACAGCCACCAGAGCCAGAAAGGAGAGGAATTCTGATGATGAGGATTCTGATTTCATTGCTGAAGAAGAAGTGTCCTCCAAGCCTAAGAGAAAGGTTGTTGCCAAAGAGCAACAAGGTCAGCAGTCAAAGAAGGGCACCAGCAAAGTCAAGCAATCAGCTGTTGCCAAGAAGCTGAACTTGGGAGAACCAGCCCCAAGCAAAGTGAAGAAAACCTCCAAGAGGAAGAGGGTAGTGTATACTGATCCTCATGCAGATGCAGCAGCCGATGATGAAGAAGAAGAAGAAGCACCACAGCCTGCTCCTCAGAAGCAGAAGCTCATGGGTGGTGCCATTAGGGCTGGAGCCACTTCTAAGCCCAAGAAGTCTGCTCAAGCCAAGGCAGCTCCAGCAAAGCCTACTGCCAAGCCCAAGAGGACTACCAGGAACATTCCAGCATCTGAGAAGAACAAGGGTGATGTGCCACCAGCTGATTCTGATGAAGAAGAACAGGTGTTGCTGAAACTCCGTCCAAAACTGCCACTCCACAATGATGCTCATCCTCAAGCCGAGGATATGAAGGCAAGGAAAGATAGAGGTCTCAGGCTATGGAGACAATCTGATCCATATGCCGTGAGGAGAAGGACTGCTGTAGACCCCAGATTTCACACCAGAGAGCAGCATGACTTCTATGAGACTGTGCTGATGGACAAGAAGCCCATAGTTGCAGACACCAGGTACGTTGACTGGAAATACATTGACAGTGAAGAGCACAGAGACTTCTTTCCCCATGTGCATGAAAGCTTTACTGCATGTGGAGTTGCTGAGTTTGTGGGTCAGAAACTGACAGATTGGAACGATGAGATGATTATGCAGTTCTATGCCACAGCTCATTTCTATCCTGATGGGAAGATCACCTGGATGACTGAAGGTCAAAGGTTTTCTTCTTCTGTTGAAGAATGGGCAGAACTTCTGAATGCTCCAGTGCAACGAGAGGACGACATTGATGTCTATGGGATTCCTAAGAAGAACCATGATTCCATGAAGAACATGTACAAGGAGATCCCCGCAGCAGATTTGGAAGTGTGGAAGCTCGGCTCAGTTTACTATCTCCAGGCAGGTCTACCTACCACTAACACTATTTTGAGGCATACCTTGATGCCCAAGTCTGGAGATCATCGCATGATCAGAGGGTATTCTATCAACATGCTGCATATACTTGATGAGAAGGCACCTTTCAAGGTGATGGACTTAATGGTAGAGACCATTAAGAGGACTGCAGCTGACCAGAAGAGGTCATGTGGATTTGCCCCACAGATTCAGATGCTTATCAATGCCAAGTTTGGCACGGGCAAATTCTTGTTGGATAGGAAACACTTACCCCTGCAGCCAGAGCATGAAGACAATGTTGTTGTGATGGATGAGGAGGATCCAACTTCTGTTGAAGGTCAAGCCAAGATTGAAGCTGCTAGGAAAGCCAAAGCTGATAAAGAGGCAGCAGCAGCAGCAGCAGCTAAACCAAAGAGCTTCGGAGAGCAGATTCTTGAAGCTACTCAAAGGATTGAACAACGCCTGGCCAGCATTGAACAATCTCAGGAGAGCCTAGAGAGGATTGTTGACGAGAAGATCCACGCTCTGGATGTGAAGCTGACTGAAATTCAGGTGACCGTCAACAAGCTTGAGGCAGATATGGAGGAAGCAAAGCAGGACAGGGCAGAGCTTGTGCAGGATGACCTAGTCCAGGATTCTCAGCGACAGACTGCTCCGATTCCTAGAGGATCCCGATCAGCTGCTATCCCAGTGACTGACTCCAGGACTACAACTTCAGCACCTCCTACAGCTCCAGCAGTCACTCCAGCCACAGCTCCAGTATCCACTCCTCCAGCACAGACTTCAGCTGAAGTCTTCGCCGATGCCGTCATATCTACTCCGACATCTACCCAGACGGGAGCCGCCAGCAGAGCCCACAGTGACGTTTAGCTCTATGCTTTTTCAAACTTTTTGGTAACTTGTTGCCAAAGGGGGAGAAATTGTATAGATCATAGGGCTTCGAGAGAGAGAGTGCTATTATCTTTGCGCTTTTGCTCTTTCGTTCTTTTGCGGTTTCTTTGAGATACTTTTGGTTTTTCGAAACTTTCAGTGTGCTTGATACTACGTTTGATGCTACCTTAATGAGTGCTTGGTCGTACTATGCTTTAATGTGTGCTTAATGCTTATCATATGCTATTCCTATCTTGTATGGCTATTTACTCATGTCTTGGTGATTGGGTGCATGCTTTTCATTCTTATCATTTTGTGCGCTCCACCAAGATGTATGTGACATGGAAGAGTGACCCATGAACCTAATCGATTGTGCATTTGCATTCAAACGCAAATCTTAAATAATGCACAAATTTAGGGGGAGCTCTTGCTTATCACATACTTCTCAAAGCGACGATATTATTCATTGATTATATCCTTTGTCGAAGCTTTGATCTATATGTTGTCATCAATTACCAAAAAGGGGGAGATTGAAAGTGCAACTAATCCCCGGGTGGTTTTGGCAATTAATAACAACATATATATCATTGAACTAATAGCTACTTGAGAATCATTTCAGAGAAGTTCAGTGATATGGGTATAGCAATGACTGAAGAAGTGGACCCCTCAAAATGATAAGGCAAGCATTGGCAAAAGCTCAAGACTCCATTTTTGGTTTAGTGATCCAAGATCACATTGAGTCCATAGGAAAAGCCAATACTATTAAAAGGGGATGAGGTTGTGTTGATGATCTGGTTGCTCAAGTGCTTAGTGATATATCTCCTTCAACTATCAGCAACCTTCACTAGAAAACACACTCATAAGTAATCTCGGACCAACCGATTTTCCAAACTCAGTCACACCGAGATGAACCACCTCAGCCATAAGCCAAACCCTAGAAAAATCGGACATTCCGAGTTTGAGATCGGTCTCATCGAAACATGGGCTGCCAAGCTTCTGTAACCGTTTGTCATCATATCGGAATAACCGAGATGATATTTTCGGTCCCACCGAAACTGGCAAGTTCCTGTCTTGACTCAAATCGGAATAACCGAGATGGTATTTTCGGTCCCACCGAAAACCCCAACGTTCACATTATTTGAACTTTCAGTCTGACCGAGTTGTCAACTTCGGTCTCACCGAGATTGCTCAATTATGTGTGTAACGGTTGGATTTTTGTGTGGAGGCTATATATACCCCTCCGCCTCCTCTTCATTCGTGGAGAGAGCCATCAGAAAGAACTACCACTCCTACCTTACACTTTCTGAGAAGAGAACTACCTACCCTTGTGTTGAGATCAAGTTGCTCCACTCCCACCATATGAAACTTGATTTCTAACCTTCCCAAGTTGCTTTCCACTCAATCCTTTCTTCCACCACAGCCAAATCAGTGAGGAGAGTTGAGTGTTGGGGAGATTATCATTTGAAGCACAAGAGCAAGGAGTTCATCATCATCTACAACATCTATTACCTTTTGGAGGGTGGTGCCTCCTAGATTGGTTAGGTGTCGCTTGGGAGCCTCCGTCATCGAGATGTGGAGTTGAACCAAGAAGTTTGTAAGGGCAAGGAGATCGCCTACTTCGTGAAGATCTACCCCGAGTAAGGCTAGCCCTCCGTGGGCGTAGGCCATGATGGAATAGACAAGGTTGCTTCTTCGTGGACCCTTCGTGGGTGGAGCCCTCCGTGGACTCGCGCAGCCGTTACCCTCCGTGGGTTGAAGTCTCCATCAACGTGGATGTACGATAGCACCACCTATCAGAACCACGGGAAAAATCACCGCGTCTCCAAATTGCGTTTGCTCTTCTCCACCTCCCTTTACTACATGTGCAATTTACTTTCCGCTGCCTATACTCTAGAATTGCATGTGTAGGGTGATACTTGTCTTGATCATAATTGTGAATCTGCCAAAAACTGTTCTTGATCAAAAGGCAGAATTTTTATAATTACAAGTAGTCTAATCACCCCCCCTCTAGACATACTTTCGATCCTACACCATCTTCAACCTCTACTTCCCTGAGTTCGATAAACCATAGGTCATCCACTTGAGGGAAATTGCTGCTGTCCTACAAACCTCTGCGCTTGGAGGCCCAACATAGTCTACAAGAGTTGAAGCGTGTGTAGACATCAAGCTATTTCTGGCGCCGTTGCCGGGGAGGTGAGTGCTTGAAGGTATATCTTTAGATCTTGCAATTAAATCTTTCTGTTTCTTGTTTTTATTTTCACTAGTTTTGCTTATTGGAAAACAACAAAAATATGGGAGAGCTTTATAAGCTCTACCTTGAACTTGGACATGATGTGTTCGAAAAGAAAATTAAAAAACCTTTGGAACTTTATTATTTGCATAACAATCATGATGGTGGTGATGTTATTAGTATGTTTTTATTTAATATCAATATTGCTAATGACATGGAAAGCTCTAAGCTTGGGGATGACACGTTTGATGAACATGATATTTTTAGCCCCCCAACTTTTGAGGAGAAAATTTACTTTGATGATACTATGCCTCCTATATATGATGATTACAATGATGAATATGATATTTTCAGTCCACCTACTATTGAGGATAAAATTTATTATGATTATGATATGCCTCCTAAATACGATGATTACCATGATGGTTATGATAGTCTTACTCTCACTATTCCTAATAAGAAAGATTTTGCTTATATGAAGAGTAATGACACTTTTATGCTTTTGGATCATGGAAATAATGCCTTATGTGATAGTTATATTGTTGAGTTCATCCATGATGCCACTGAAATTTATAATGAGAGAGGGAGAGATGGTTCTAAATATCTTAATAATAAGAAGTTTCCTCTTTTTATGGTGAATATTTTGAAGTTATGTTTGTTTTGCCTTCCTATGCTTATTGCTTTGTGCTTCAATGAATTATTCTATTGCAATATTCCTATGCATAGGAAGCATGTTAGGCTTAAATGTGTTTGGTATTTGCTTCTTGATGCTCTCTTTTGTTCTTCAACTCTTATTCCTACGAGAGCATCATTAAAGTCTTATGCCTAGCTTAAAGGCATAAAAGAAAGCGCTTTTGGGAGGCAGCCCACAATGAATAAAATTTTATTTTGCTTTTGTTGTGTCTTGATGTTGTTACTACCGTAGCATCATCATTGTATTTTTACTTTTCAGCTTTGTGCCAAGTGTAGCCTCTGATTGCAAGAAAGTTCAAAAGTTGTGACGTGCTGTCCAGGAAACAGATTATGTCCTTGGATAGAACAATTCGTATAAAATCACCAGATCATCTTTTTGGTCTGAATTTTTTCGACAGCGTGCTCTATACAATTGGCTTTCGGGCGTCAGTTCTGAGTTTTTTGATTAGAGTTGCAGAAGTGCCCCGAAAAAATCATTTACTACCTGCTGGTCTGTTTTTCACAGATTCCGTCCTGTTTTGCCTTTCCTTCATTTTGCAAACCTTGAGCTTGCTTTTTCTTTGCAAAAACCTTTTGGCAATCTTGAGAAACAGTAGACCTTCAAGAATATCCTTATTTCCAGCAAGGAACAATTATTTTATTAAGGGTACTAACCTCGCTAATCAGATTATGATGAGTTATGTATGAAGGGAGTTTTCAAGTGTGTGAGGGAAGATGATAAAAAGATTCAGGAGTGTTAAACGCTCAAGCTTGGGGATGCCCCCGTGCACCCCCAAGAAATATTCAAGAAGACTCAAGCGTCTAAGCTTGGGGATGCCCCCATGCATCCCCTTCTCCATCAACAATTATCAGTTCGTCTTTCGTTCCACTATATTTTTATCACTTCATGTGTTATGTGCTATGCTTGGAGCGTCTTGCTTTTAGTTTCCTTTTTAGTTTTCTTTAGCTTTGCTTGCTTTTCATAACGAGTTGGAACTTAGCTTTCTTTGTGTGGGAGAGAGACCCGCTCCACTTCAACCTAGAACATAACATAGAATTTTCATGTCCATCCTTGCTGTGTGTGTTCTTTGTCTTTCAATAGCTACTATCATGCTTAGCTCTTAGTTTCCATGCTTATCTTTTTAAAGAGCTTTTTTTAGTTGGTCGCTGGTACTCTCTTTAGTTATCATGCTTATCTTGTTAAGAGAGTTGGCTTCTGTTGCACTGGTCGATATGTCTATGATTAAAATGCTACGTGCATAATGGTGCTTAGTAGCTCATGTTTTCTTATGGTTAGTCTCAAATAGCTGGGGG